>OW679196.1:30323725-30730524 GCA_940337035.1 Agriotes lineatus | reverse complement strand
CTATTTTTCAATGAAAGTTGTGAAAAAAATATTGTTTTTGTCGTTTTTACAGAATTTAATATGACAAGATGCCGATTTTTATAAATTTTCATGGGAGATGCTATCGATTTTCTAAAATTTTAAACGAAATGCTTTGGAAATCGCATGTTTTTATTCAAATATTAGTAATTGAAGCTATTTTTTCACATACAAAGTATCGAAAATTCATATAAATTGAACTACAATTTCATAATTTAAAAAAATTACGGTTTATTTGTTAAACGTTTGCAAAATTATGCTTAGAAATAACTCTTAAAACTTTTTTACATCATTTTTTCGGTGCTATAAAGTCGCTTTGTAAAGATTTTCAACGAAATTGTGCGTTTTTATTCAAATTTATTTTAATTTGTCGCCAACACATACGTCTTTTCGTAATTTTTGCGTGTTTTTATTCAAAATTATTTTCATTTGTCGCCAACACTTACGTCTTTTCGTAATTTTTGCGTGTTTTTATTCAAAATTATTTTCATTTGTCGCCAACACTTACGTCTTTTCGTAAATTTTTTACAAGAAAAAATGGTTTGACTTATATTTTTACAAGTATCCCTTGTCTTATTTGCAAACGATATTGAAAAGCTATTTTTTTTTTCAACGAAATTGCCTGTTTTTATTCAAATTTATGGGGGACAACCATTCTTATACAATAAAAACATTTATTTAATGCGTATGTCTTATTTTATATGGGCGAGGGCACTGTTGTAATTTATAAGAAGCTAAAACTCAGTCGAAAATAACATTTAAAATTTATTTATAATATGTATATGGAAGTATAATGTCAGAACAGCTAAGTGGTACAATGTTCAAACCTTTAAAACCAAGTCTTTTCGTAATTTTTGCGTGTTTTTATTCAAATTTATTTTCATTTGTCGCCAACACTTACGTCTTTTCGTAAATTTTTTACAAGAAAAAATGGTTTGACTTATATTTTTACAAGTATCCCTTGTCTTATTTGCAAATGATATTGAAAAGCTATTTTTTTCAACGAAATTGTCTGTTTTTATTCAAATTTATGGGGGACAACCATTCTTATACAATAAAAACATTTATTTAATGCGTATGTCTTATTTTATATGGGCGAGGGCACTGTTGTAATTTATAAGAAGCTAAAACTTAGTCGAAAATAACATTTAAAATTTATTTATAATATGTATATGGAAGTATAATGTCAGAACAGCTAAGTGGTACAATGTTCAAACCTTTAAAACCAAACAATACACACGACAAAAATCATACGAACTAGAGTGGTTTATTAACCAGGCAAGCTTATCCCACTAGATTTTGTGTCACAGGGATTTTAGTGCCAAGCCGTTGGCTGCGCTGACCGGTAACCGTGCATTCTGTCGTCTGTCAACCAAGCAAGACTAGAAACCGTTGGAGTACGTACTGCTCGATCCAGACGAACAATGCATGCTGATTTAAATCTTGGTGCATTCCATTACGATGCTAATTATAATTACAGTCTTCTAAACAATCCTGTTTAGGCACGTTAAATAAAACTTTCCAATTCTATGCAACGGTTAAAAGCCCTACACAATCGCCGGTTAAATAGAAAGTCTGCCTGGAGCGATAACGTCTTTTGTAATTACGCATAGGTAGCAAACGGGATGGAAAAGAGAAAGCTGTAGAAAATCAATGGGACTGAGTGAGATAGCGTCACTCATATTAAATTAATTACAGCAAAACTAGTTACAAAGTCAATTTTTTAAAATTATTAACAAGTTTCTAAGGCCCTAGACGGCACAATTCCGTTCTTATATTTTATATATTCGAAAAAATAAGTTGTTTAAAATTCGAGCGGCGTGACTGTAGAGCTGCGAAATGGCGTTTCGTTCAAACCCTTTAAATCCCGTACCGCTCCGTGGTCTAGAGGCATCGATCGATGTGAGCCCAATGTGTATGCAAACGTAGAGGGTTCGATTCCCACTCGGGTCCGACGCAAATAGCTTTTTTTAAATTTAAATATTTCCGCGAGTGAATGCAAGAGAGAGACAGCAGCTTCAAAGAGCGAGATAGGTCCACCAGTTTGAATTTCAAATATTTCCGCGAAAATTCAAAATTAAAAACGACTACAGCGAGAGGTGCGCGCGCAGAAAACCAAGGTGGCTGCTGACACCCGGGAAGTTTAAAATTCAAATAATGGAACTTAGAAAAAAAATCGGAAAAATTCAAATTTCAAATATTCCCGCCAGAAATCCAAGATGGCCGCCGAAGTCCGACGCGTAATTCCAGAAGCAAATTAAAAAATCTAATGCGTAATTTAATCAGTAGCACATATGTAAATTACATATCAAACTTCATATGTGATTAATTAGATCAAACCGCGAAATTAATTAGATCAAACCACGAAATTAATTAGATCAAACCGCGAATAAAACCGCGAAATCCGCGAATTAAACCGCGAATTAAGGGGGCGTGGCTTAATTCCAGAAGCAAATTAAAAATCTAATGCGTAATTTAATCAGTAGCACATATGTAAATTAAATATCAAACTTCATATGTGATTAATCAGTAGCACATATGAAGAATAATTAGAGCAAACCGCGAAATTAATTAGGTCAAACCGCGGAATTAATTCGCGGAATCGCGGATTAATTCGCGGTTTAATTCGCGGATTGCTCCAGTTTCGGTGCCGCCATACTACTTTCCTTACATTTACAACAGCACTAGGTAATGCATTCCAGTGTTCCACAACCCTGTTTGACAAAAAGAATTTGCGGGCGTTCCCATGGAAGCGATCACGGCTCAGTTTTAAATTGTGACCTCGGAGATGGATATTGGAGTTGCGTCTGAAAAAATCTAAATTGCACTCGTAAGAATTATTTAATATTTTAAAGACTTCAATAAGATCGCCTCGCAAACGTCTAAGTCTAAGGCTAGTTAACTGCAACCTTGACAATCTTTCGGGATAACTAAGATTTCGCAAACTAACTGGAATTTTAGTCACTCGCCTTTGTACCTTCTCTAATAGTTCAATGTCTTTTACAAGATACGGGCACCACACCGGAGCAGCATATTCTAACAGGGGGCGAATGTAAGTTTTATAAATTTTTAGCACTAGGGAGGGTGACGGGTTTTTAAACACACATTTAACGAGGTATATTAGACTGTTTGCTTTTTTCACTACACTAATAATGTGCGCACTCCATTTTAGATCACTCGAGACAGAGACTCCTAAGTCTACTTGGGTTTCCACGCTCTTCAAAATCATGCCATTTACAATATATTCCCTCTTAGGGTTATTATGACCTAAGTGCAGGACACTACACTTCGAGGCATTAAGCGTCAATAGCCACTTCGATGACCAGTCTTGTAGTCGCTTAAGGTCGTCGTCTATGGAGAAACCATCCGTGATTGGGTTTCCGAAAAATTTGGTATCGTCGGCAAATAGTGTTATATTTGATGAGATATTGCGCGTTAAGTCACTTGTATATGCTAGGAAAAGAATAGGTCCTAAAACGGAACCTTGCGGCACACCACTCAGTACGGGATAATATTCTGAGTAAGTATCGGCGACCCTCACACAAAACGTTCTTCCTCTCGTAAAGTCGGAAATCCATCTCAACAAATCGCCTCTTATACCGATATGCTCAAGCTTTAGTAGCAGACGTTCGATAGCGACTTGGTCAAATGCTTTAGAGTAATCAAAGTACAACACATCAAGAGGCTCACCTTGGTCAAGGGATTTAGTCCATTCATTTAGATTTGTAAGTAAGTTGGTGACGGTTGATCGTCCAGGTAGGAATCCATGTTGAGTCTGCGGGATGATGTGGTTGTTCAGGAGAAACGTTGTCAGATGCTTCGCTATTATTCGTTCCATACACTTACAAATGGCCGACGTTAGACTGACAAACAAATAACTATAACGCAGGTGTTTGCACTATGTATAAATTGACTTCCATGTTTATTTCTCAAGGGATAAAAATTGTTCTAAGTATAAGGAACTAAATGGGAACCTAGATTCATTGTAATCTGACTGTAGTTGCAACAATTGCTAACGGTAAAAAATGGATATCTTCAGGGAAATCCTGATTTCAATATATTAAAGCTTTTGATCTGGATAAAACACTACACAAATATTTAACAACTGCTAAATACGTATTTCGACAGCCAAGCTGTCATCATCGGCAGCTACGAAAAACTTACACAGCAAAGAGGCAATGATATACTCGTGACCAAATCACAAATGGAAGTAGGCGATGTCCCCGCATCTTACATCTATTTATACTGTCTGACCCGGAGGGCGTGCCGAGGGCCAATGAACTTGGCCGACGGTCAATGTAACTTCAACAAATAATACACGACGGAGGACGATATTGGTTCGCCATCTTTGTTCTAAAGTTTATTATCTCGGTTCTTAAAAATGGCCAAGCTTTCAAAAAAATGTAGTTACTTTGTGAAAGTTAAAGCCTTTATAATTTTTAGGTCATCCTCTTTTATACTATGACCCGTTTCTTAAATATGTTGGGCAATGCTATATTTTTTGAATATGTTGAATCTAAAATGAGCTAAATGCTCTTTAAACTCAGTACTAAAATTACGACTTGTTTGCCCAATAACAGCTCTAACGATTTTTTTCAAACCTTACATTTTTAATGTGTATTGATGTGAGATAGGTGATTTCCCAGTTGAAAACTTCTAAAATGGGTTTCTTTTGTTTTTTTTCTATTTTTTTATTAACTCCTATTTTAAATAGAACACCCGGTATATTATTACATTTTTGAATTCGGCTTAAAATTCTAGAGAAAATTTGTCTCTTGAACTAACACTCTATTTTGTACTGTTTTTGTAAAATTTTTAATTTTTGGAAATATTTGACAAATGCTTAAAAATTTAAAATCAAATTTTTGGCTAATTATAAGATCACTGTAAAAGGAAGTCGTGTGCGTGTATCACACCAGATTTTTTAATTAAAGCCTATTTTAAATAGAACACCCGGTAGATTATTACTTTTTTTAATTCAGTTTAAAATTTTAGAGACTATTCAACTCACCCCCTTCAAGTTAACTATTCACCAATCATAATTTAGTATTTATGTCATTTGCCATCAATCAGCGTAAAATTGTGCAACAATTCCGCTAGCGGAGTTTTAATGACAATTTGTTTCTCTTCCTGTGACATTTATTTAACTTCCTGTAAAATTTATTAAATATGATATTAGAAATGTCAAATTTGACAAACAATTTATTTTACGTCAACAGATTTTTATTTTCAAAGAGGACGTGATAAAATTGATTAATTACTAAGAAATGTCAATTTTGTTCGTTGAATAGTCCTTCAAATGCCGCTTGCAGCCGACGAATTGCATGAATTTTTGTCAAAGTGTTTATTCGTGTTTATTGCTTCAAAATTGGTCTCGTGCTGTCGCACTCGACCAATTTATGTCGAAGCAATAAACACTCATACACTTTGACAATAATTTTCGGCAATTCGTCGACCGCTCGCGGTATTGTATATGACTATTCAACTCACCCCCTTCAAGTTAACTATTCACCAATCATAATTTAGTATTTATGTCATTTGTCACCAATCAGCGTAAAATTGTGCAACAATTCCGCTAGCGGAATTTTAATGACAATTTTTTTTCTCTTCCTGTGAAATTTATTTAACTTCCTGTAAAAATTCAAATGTACACAAACTTTCATGTGTATTTTGGTTGTTTGTCAAAATAATGCATACTTCATCGAAACAACCTTATAGCCTGCAACTTCATCTAAATTAAATCTAATTACACGACCTACTCAATTTGAAGAGACGGAGTATGATACACTTCCTCTTTTCAAATCGAGTTGGTCATCAAGTATGATATAAGCAATATCAAATTTGACAAATAAATTATTCACGTCAACAAATTTTTATTTACATTAATTATTGTTTGTTGTAAATAAATTGTAAAATTACATTTATTGTAGTGTATATTATAACTCTGTGAAGTTCCCGCCATTTGATTTGATTTTTCATTGTGTGGTTGAAGCGAGGCGAATTCATTCGTGTCACGGTTCTGAATCACTTCTTTTCTCATTTCTTCAACCAAAAATCGGTGGTGCTGCTCATCTAATTGCAAATAAGGCTTAATCGAATGAGCGCTACTGTGACCAGTGATTTTTATAAGCTGCTGGTCACTCACGCCTGCCTTCGCTAATTGGGAAACAGCAGTTGATCTCGTAGAATGGTTCGAAAGTTTCATTTTTTTCACATCTAAGCCACAATTTTGTGCTGCCTGTTTCAGCCACTTTGTAATTTCATTTTCTCCAGCAGGACAATTCTTGTACCATGCTACAGTACTTCCATCAGTTCAGGAATGATTAACAGACAGCAAAAATCTAGTAGTTTTAATATTTGGCGTTCGTTTGGCTATCAACTTTCTGTACAATCTAAAACAATGAATTTTATAATTAAACAAATATTTTTAACTAGGTAGTCATTAGAAATACACACCTTACGAGGCACATATCCGGATTCTTACTGTTCGCAAGTAACCATTTACTCTCCGCTAATTTACTGCAGCCACATTGAGTTGTCTTGGAGAATACTGGGTTGTATTCTATTCTATTTGTAACCATGCTGCTATTATCAGTTTCTTTTTTGAAATAAAAGATGTGACAACGTACAGCTTCGCCTCCACGCCAAGCAAGCTCATAACTAGCAATTAAAAAAACTTCTTCTGAAGGCCAGTTGGAGTATCTTCATTACAGGTATTGATAATGCTTTTATATTCGCATTCCGTTAATGCCATTGCACTTTGCTTTCTTTTTTCTGGCAGAGCCTGCAGCTCCTTGCGTTTTGCGTCGCGGGCTTTTCTAGCTGTTTTGAAAGCTTCGTCGTTGAAAGGATTAACCCTAATCTGGTATTTTTGATAAAACATTTCACAGGCCAATTTCGCCGTTACGTTCCATAACTGTTTTACTACCATTTCCTTATAATCAGAACCATCCTTCCGTTTCATGTTAAAAGCCCAGTCCTTTAAAATATGATTTAATTCCTCTGCCGTAGTTAACTCATTTAATACATACTTTCTTTCATCGCAAAAATGTGTAAATTGGTTCCACACAGATTGACATGACTTCACTGTATTCACAGGCGTAATTCCGGCAATAGCTTCGTCTATTTGAGAAGCACCCTGATCTCCAAATCTCTTTGATGAATTCATATTCTTAATAAGAACACAACAAATTTTGCACACACATGTTTACATAGCGACACTATGCCAACGATATACTTTACAACTTGATTTAAATTAAATATAATTAACGAGCTCCTCGATTGTGCTGTTAAACTAACTGAACCTAGTCAAGGAGAACGTGATATAATTTATTAATTACTAAGAAATGTCAATTTGGTTCGTTGAATAGTCAAGGGTAATACCACAAGCAGTGGATATATTTTTGACAAATATTTTGTCATTTCCATGTAAATTATTGCGTTTAAATTTCACGATACAAAATCACATCAAAAATGTCACGAGCCGAAGGCGAGTGACATTTAAATGTGATTTTGTTGAGTGAAATTTGCAATAATTTCTATGGAAATGGAAAAATATTTTAAAAAAATATATCCACTTCGAGTGGTATTTGGGACGACTATTTAACAATATTAATACATAACGATTAACTTTATTGAAAAATAATCCAACAATTAATATAATTATTCATTCTCAATTAAATTCAGCGGAATACTTCCAAAACACAGCATTTTAAAATTTTTAAAACAAGCCATACAGTTTGTTGGGGTTTAGTGTTACGTAACCTAGCGATATCACTAAGGAGAGAACATCGTTGCTAAGCGATACTTTGCAACAAGGCTATTTATTTTTTGAGTACGTACATTGTTTTGTGAATATTTTGCATGGTGCCCAATATTCAGTGATATACTGCTGTTATTGGTTGAAAAAAGCTAATGTCTGCAATGTGATTGGCTTATATGTTATAGTGTTGAATAGTCTTTCAAATACCGCTTGCAGCCGACGAATTGCCGAAAATTTTGGTCAAAGTGTTTATTCGTGTTTATTGCTTCAAAATTGGTCCCGTGCTGTCGCACTCGACCAATTTATATCGAAGCAATAAACACTCATACACTTTGACAAAAATTTTCGGCAATTCGTCGACCGCTCGCGGTATTGTATATGAAAATTGGTCTCTGCAACTAACACTCTATTTTGTACGGTTTCTGTAGAACTTGTAATTTTTTTAAATTTTGACAAATGTGTAAAAATTAAAAATCAAATTTTTGGCTAATTACATATAAGATCACTGTAAAAGGAAGTTGTGTGCGTGTATTACACCAGATTTTTTACTTCTCTTGTTACTCTTCTACAGTAGGTCTTTTGTACAGCAGCTAGCAGTAGATCAATAATAAGGCAGGTTACTTAATATGGCGACGCTAGTAAAATGTGTGGATTCGGTACAAATACACAATTATTTAATGTTATAATCGACGTTTTGATATAGTTGTTGATGTTAGGTATTTACGAAAATTAAACCATTGTCTATGTAGTAGTATTTGCTAATCGGTAGTATGGTGAATTATCAGTACAGGAATCCGGTTAAATAATTTCATAGGGTAATCATCCCTAGCACAGCTTAAAGTTTGCAAAAATATGTGTTTTCTGGCAAGATGCGTTCCCCAAGAAGTTATAAACCGGCCGCATACGTCTGGTAGCTTTGATAGAATTTTCATACAGTCCAGATATTAACTGCTTGTGTTTTTGAACGTGTTTGATATGTATGGTATGGACATGCGTGCGAGTCTAATAATATTTCTGTAAGTAAATGACTGATGAGCATTGGTGGTATTAACATTATTTTCTTATAGAAATTTGACAAAACTTTAATTGCAACATCAGGTTGAATAGCTATGAGGTGTCTTGTGTCGTTCTGCAGTTTTGTCGCACCTGTTTTAGGTATGTAATTATATTTAAAGAATCGTCACTTGAGAGTGGTGAACATCCAAAAACATTTAATTCACTCAAAAATAATATACTAGTAATGCTTCCTAATTTTTATGTTAACACTGTATTTTCTAATGTTGCCTACAAACCTTTAGTAGGTTGACATTTAAAGTGATCTCCTTAAGCCAACAATGTATTTTGTATTTATTCGCTCAATATTCTGTGGAGTAAATGTATTGAAGGTGCACTGGACGTCTTAGCACTCCTGTAGGAGTCTGAGTATATTAAGGTAAGATGTGTTTCAAATAATAATTCAGCATCTAAATAGTAAAAGCCGTCAAATCACGCACGTTATAGAAAAACGATTGTGAAGAATACCAGGAATCACCTCAAAAAATTTCTATGCAACATTACAACTCATTTCTTTTACAAAATATCAAAAACCGAATTGGAATTATGCATTTTTTAGAGAGACAAATATAATCTAATCAGAATTAATGCATTTATATTTCTTATGGTACATTTTTTTTTAATGTAGTTAAATGTAGTAATATAACGTGTGTCAAAATTTTAGTTATCAAGTATAGTTTCTAATTTAAGTACGCAACGATAGGTTTACCTAAAAATTAAATGTTATTTTTCACAGTAATTCAAGTGTAAAGGTAGTCGCAGTCATAAATTAGGAACCAATTTTGGTGCCTACACGATAGTTAAAGTTTTGGGATACACATTAGAAACAGCATAGCTTTTAAAGATTATTTGTTTGATACGTAAAGTGACAACAGTGTTTGCAAATAAATTTGTAATTCAAAGATTTAAAACGGTAAACTTGCTACTATTGATCATTTGCTTTCATTATTTGCTATAGTTAGCTGTAATATACGTTTAATAACATCTATTGCATTTAAAATGTGCATAGTTTTTACTACTTCAGCTGCAGTTTCTTAATTTCTCACCAACTCGTACTTATTAAACTGACAACAGAATAATACACCCTTTTAGTTTTGAAATCTAACGTGGTAACTTCTATTCATTTGTAGCTTTTAGTATTTTTTTATTATCCATGGCACTAACATTTTTTATGAGTGCTTGTGGTATGCAACAAAATATGCCTTAAATATGTTTTTTTACTACTGGAAAATAAGACAGAACACTTTGATCAGTATTTATAAATAACGGGTGTTCATTAGAATTTGTGGTCTAGTCGGCTTTGGAACTGATGAAGTCATGTTGTGCATTAAATCATATGACTGATAACTAACACTGGTGACACTGTAAGTCTATGTCGTCAGTTATCAGCCATATGATTTAATGCACGACATGACTTCATCAGTTCCAAAGCCGACTAGACCACAAATTCTAATGAACACCCTTTAATCATGATTTACATCTTTCAAAATTATTTTTTGCCACGCCCACATACGAAAGCCGGTCGTTATTATGACGAATGTGTTTGTTATGAAAAAATGCACAATTCACAGTTATACCGTGGGCTAAATAAGTCATTTTAACCTAAAAACTACTGAAAATATGTCACTTTGACCTAAAAATTATGGGCAATCTGACATTGTCAGTTGTCACAATAAAGCTGTTATCCATATAATTGCAAAAATGTGTATTTTTGTGGTCGTGGGAAAAATAGCGTACATAACTCGCTCGAAAGTGTATCGGATGCTTGTATTTTAAGTCACTCGGCTGCGCTACGCTTTGCCTCGTACCTCAAATATACTCGCACGATATACGCCACTTTCGCAGCTTGTTATGTAATATACTATTACTATGTCAAAAAAAACTTAAAAAGTTACTTGGTTTTTTAATTCCTTGGCCCACTGAATATGCATGAAAAAATAAAAGTTGCCATAATTTCTCCAATTACAGTTAACTGTTATAATATACAGGGTGTATTTTAATATCACCGACAAACGAAAGCTGGAGATTCAATTTTAAAAAATTAGACAAAGTTCTTATGTTTTTTTTTTGAGAATGCTTACTTTACAAGGTACAGGCTATTGGAACTCTTTTTTGTGAGTTTTGAGATTTGTCAAAAACTAGAACATAATAAATTAAAATGTCTAATGATGTGCAATTAATCAGGCTAATTTGAGTTAATCTTTTTAAATAAATTCGTAAATAAAATCCTACAACTCTTCAATTCTCCGCGAAGCCGGACAACTCGGCGCCACCACTTCGGCGCCGCTATCTCGGCGCGGGGCCAGCTCGGCGCCGGGACAACTCGGCGCTAGGCCATTTCGGCGCCAGCCAACTCGGCGCTAGGCCATCTCGGCGCCGAATTCAAATTCGCAAACTACAGTAACTACGTAAGAAAATTATTATAAACAAATAATAAATAAAGTCATCGCCAAAAAGCTGGCATCAAACGAAAAAAAGTAGCGTGAAAAAACCCGCTCGAAAAACCCACTTGAGTTTTTCGGTCTTGCATTCACTCCAAGAGACTAATAAACTCACAACTTGGGTTAAACAATTTGAACAAAAAACCTCGACTTTTAGAATTTTATTACAAATTAGTAAATCACAATTAATTAAGAATAATAAACATTAGAAATATAATTAATGATTGTAAAAAACGGAATATTAGAGCAAGAACAATTAATTATTACCAGTCAATAGTGTGTGTATCAGTTGAGCGCAAATGTCTGTACACTTGCACTAGTTTTGTGGCTTTTTTCACGCCTAGGCGATTTCGAAGTTTACTCCAAACAAGTCCGAATGTAGAAAAGTATCGTTCAATGGAAGCTGAAGATGCCGGCGCCGAAGATAGACCTAAGAAAAAATCGCAAAAACCATGTGGCAAGATTGACATTTTTTCGGTTCTTTTTGCAACAAGTTTCCACCATTAAGGGGATGAAAACTGATTTGATGACAGCATCCGTCATCAATAATGATGGAAAAAATGCTTCGTCTTTTATTCGAAGAGCCATTATCCCGGGAAGACGGGAAATACCCGAAAGAGCCCGAAAAAGCCCGAAAAGACCCCGAAAAAAACCCCCATGGGCCCAGTGGGTTGGGTTTTTCTGAAAAAACCCGGCTTTTTTCAAATCCTGGTTTTATCCAGCCTTTACTTTTTGGCAATGCCTTTAGCCCTCGGAATCAGTTTTGTCAGAGCGATCCTGGATTCAAAGCTGAACAAGAGGGCTCATGAGACAGACCTTTGGAATCAGCTGGGGTGTGAAACCTTGTGTCACTATGTGGTTATAAGGCCAATAATAACAAATGCTGCTCTGGTTTGGTGCCCGACAACTAGCAAGGTAACAATCAGAAATAACCTCCACAGACTACAGAGATTCTTTTAGTGATTGAAGCGGAGACTACCAAGTTGGCCTATAGTCTTAGTCAAGATAGATGTAAGCCATGAAAGGGGAGTAATGGAATATACCGAGAACATCCAACACTTTGAAGGTTTCAGAACTTCTTCCAAGGAGCGATTTTATGACTCTGCTCTATCATTTCCATAAAGCATTTAAGGTACTCATCCCTGATAGAAATTATTAGCATCAGCAACAGGATTTCCTCACTTCAGAGGAGCTTGTCTGAAACATACAGCTCCAGGACGCCAGTCAGGCAGAGATCTTTGCCGATTTAACATTGAAAACATTGAAACGATAACGCCACGGTATTTTCACTTATTAATACGTGGTCTGTATAGAGGTCTTATGCATGGTATGGTATAATCTATCTAATTATTAAATGTGATTTTTATACTATAATAAATTGTGAGGTTTATGTTAGCACAAATATTCAAATTACTAATTAGGATTTTCCTAGCAAAATTGAATGGTGAATCTAAAAAAATGTTCTCTTAAAGGGTAATGCGGGGGCATACATTTTTACTTTGTGTGATATATTTTTAAAAATATACTCCATTTAGTTCAAATTAGTCGGATTGATTGTATTAGAATTAGATTAAACATTTGAGTACACCAAATATCAGTTTTTATTTATACAGATCTTAAATAGCAACAAAAACTTCTTTGAACTGCCTCTATCTCGTTACGCAAGCACTTTGTGTTATTTTTGAACCTAGAATCTCCAGCTTTTGTTTGTTGTTGGTAATAATAATAAGATACAACCTGTTTATATTTGTGAAACTAAAAAAGTTTGTTTTTTTAATATTTTGTAAAACAAATGAACACTGAATAGACAATACAGTCAAGAACGGGAACTCTATCTGGTGACTGATGTACGCCGAAAATGCTAGATGAGTGAATGAGAGATGTTTTACTTCCGAAATATCGTAAGCAGATAGGTACAGCAATTCAGCAAACCAATAAGACCAAATGTGCCCCATACTGTCTAACATTTTTTCGGGAGAAAACCCACTCATAAAGCATCACCAAAAGAAGACCCTGAACAGTTTTACGTCTGAAGTACTATCACATCCTGAGGTAACCAGATGGGTGTTTACCAAACCAATAAGACCAAATCTACCACATATTCTTGATGATTCTTTTAGGAGAAAATCCCTTCTTAAAAATCACCAAAACAAAACCGCGAATCAGCACGTTGTAACATATGCTGTACGCAATGTTGGAAGAAAAAAGAAGCACGGAGGAAAATAGAAAATTAAGAGAGGTAATGCTCATGAGCGAAGAAAAGTGGACAACAGAAAAATACAGTAAACAGCTAGAATGGGAAAACTCGGTGACAGTGAAAAACCTCAAAAGGCAAGGCAAAAGAATAATGTAGTAATAGAAGTGGTAAAGTTTAAAAAACGACAAAAATAAACGGCGGTGCAACAGTAGGTACCCTAAAGATAAGCTGAAGGGGCAAGTAATTACTCCCATCATTAATATTATAATTATGGACATGGTAGGTACTAGACAGCTGGTACAACAAATAGCTAATCATAAGTAATAAAGCAAAATTTTCGGGATCAAAGACGTTCATATAAAATGCTTTTAGACCAAAACAAAGAAAAATACAGTGGCAGATCGGAAAAACAGTTAAAGAAGAAGTAAACAAGGGAGAATTGGACATTTATTATTGAAGGTGAAACATATTACAACTATTTAACCGGTCAATTAAAATTTAAGTTACAGACGTTGCAAAATTCACGTTTAAGATATTCTTAGCATATTAATACTGCAGATCATATCACACTGTTTTATAAGCAGCTAGATATTTTAAAATTAAGCGCAAGATTTGAATTACAATTGGCAGTATTTGTATTTTGTATATATAAATGGGAGACTCCGCAATATCTATTGGAAAAACTGAAACAATGTTTTAAATTACATAACTTGAATTTACGTTTCATAGACTGCTTGTTAATTCCTTAACATAAAACTATTAAATTTAAATGTACATTTGAATATTGTGCGTGTGCTATATTTAACAAGTATAGAGTGTATAAATGTTTATTCTAAACATATGTTTCGTTGTAAGATTAAACAAATTTTATTATCTAATTAATCAAGATGTTTGTTGTTGATGGGTGCTATTTAAAACCAGCTGTATAACATCCTGTGAATATTAGTGTATGCTAAATTCTTAATAGTTAACAATTGACTTTTGTTGTAGGTGTGAAGATATGCTAGTTCCGTTGGCTCATACATCATTAAAAGAAACTGATATTTAAACAAACATAATGGAGATTAAACAAGAAACTTTGGATAGTAAACCATCTAGTTCCTGTGGAACTGCATCGTGTATATCACCAAACATGGATAATAGCGACCATTTTGATAAGTTGTATATCAAACAAGAAAACTTTGATAGTAGTTATAACGTTAGCATTCACGGAGAAATGGATATTAAAGAAGAAGACTTCAAGTTAAACAGTGAAGATTATGAAACCAAAGCATGTGACAAAAGTAATATAAATATTTGTACAGTGGAGAAACCTTACAGTTGCTCTACTTGCGAATACAAAACAGCAAGGAAAGATCATTTGGTTATCCATATGAGGTTTCATACAGGAGAAAAGCCTTATAGCTGTGCTGTTTGTGATTACAAAGCAACTGTGAAACACGAGTTAATTAGACATATGAGGTCTCATACTGGTGAGAAGCCTTATAGCTGTTCTATTTGTGATTACAAAGCAACGGTGAAACACGATCTAGTTAGACATATTAGGTCTCATACAGGAGAAAAGCCGTATACATGCTCTATGTGTGAATACAAAGCAGCACAAAAAAGTACATTAGTTGTGCATATGAGATCTCATACAGGAGAAAAGCCATACAGTTGTACTGTTTGTGATTTCAAAACAATACTAAAAAATAATTTAGATTTGCATATGAGAACTCATACAGGAGACAAACGTTATAGTTGCTCTATTTGTGAGTATAAAGCAATACGGAAAAGTAGTTTAATTAGACATATGACGTTTCATACAGGAGAAAAACCTTTCAGTTGTTCTGTTTGTGATTATAAAGCAACTCAGAAAAATGATTTAGTTAGGCATATGAGGTGTCATACAGGTGAAAAGCCTTACATTTGCTCTATTTGTGAATATAAATCAGCACATAAAAATGCATTAGTTGTGCATATAAGGTCTCATACAGGAGAAAACCCTATTACTTGTACTATTTGTGAATACAAAGCAAGACGAAAACATGATTTAGTTAAGCATATAAGATCTCATACAGGTGAAAAACCATATAGTTGCTCTGTTTGTGAATACAAAGCATCTCAGAAAAATAGTTTAGTAACACATATGAGGTCTCATACTGGGGAAAAACCGTATAGTTGCTCTATTTGTGAATATAAAGCAACACGAAAAGATAGTTTAGTGAGGCATATAAGATCTCATACAGGAGAAAAACCATACACATGCTCCGCCTGTGAATACAGAACAACAACAAAAAGTCATTTAGTTATACATATGAGGACACATAGAGAAAGGAAGCCTTAAACTTATGTTCAAGAGTGCAAAACAACTCTGAACAGTATATGTTAACAGGTAGGCAAGTAATATATTCCAGAAAGTCCATTATTAGCACGTCTTACACACTATTTCTCTTTCGATCAGAATCAACGTAAAAATTAATTGATTTTTTGTTACACACTATGTTTTTTTCTGTCCTGGCCCGAAAAGTTATATGCATACTGTTATTTCATTACCTAGGTAGGTACACTTACATTTGTGTGTTGTACTCTTACTGATTTAGCCAGTGGTTCTCAAAAGTCTGCGTCAAACCCATTGCAAATTTATTTCCATAAGCAATTAATTTTTAGTGCAATATACTTCTACTGAGGTCAGTGTACAACCATATAATTTAATGACCATACTTATGCATCATTTAAAAAGTAAGGTTATTATTTGTGAATGCATAATACCACAGATAAGAATATTAAATATGTAAGCTATTAATGTTATACTTTTTGTATAAAGAGTGATCATTAATGACAGAAGGTGCCGCTTCGTACTGATTTTTTGTTATATAATTACTACATTTAGTGACCATATCCATATGTATATAACGTATTATAGTGTAGAAATATTTTTTTCTTTGGAAATAAAAATTATTATAACTAATTCTAGTGATGTTGGGCGACATTTCAAATCGAAGTTTAAAACTTGATAGTGTGCTTCATAAAATGACTCTAACAAATTAACCACATTTAAATAATTTAGATGGCATTTTTTGTTTAAATGAAGGTGCATATTGTGTGCAGATAGAATTATGTTTAAGCAATCTTCCCGAATTTAAAAAACCTGTTAATTTTGGAAGCATGTTTTACTCTCAAGACTTCAAGGATTAATTTTAAAATCTTATAAGAAAATCCAAAACACCACGACAACAAAGAAAGCTTAAAAAATTACGATGTGCAAAATATTCTTGCACGCTAATCACGCAGGTCCGCGGGTGAAACGGAAAGTAGTTCTGATAATATACTGTGATCACGTGATCTTCAATAATTTATGATCACCCAGTATAAAGTTCTGGGTGTAAAATAATTTTTCCATAATCGAGAATAGAAATTAGTGATAATAACATGATAAGAAATTTCTGTTGGCATGATATCCATTACCCTAACACAAATGCTGGTAAATATTGCAGTATAATTCCGATTTATTGTACTGCTCTATTTACCAAAATACTGATTTTTGTCTGTATTATTGACATTTTGGAAAAAATTGTATATACCCGACAGGAGAGGTCGCCATTTTCTCTCGGTGTATTTGCAGCCCTTTTTCTTTTGCTTTTCTCTTCCTTAATGTATCATGTACCATTAGTATCTTTAAAAAATACTAAGCACAATCATAAAATAGTAAAATTGCTACTGTTTTTGTATGTATATGTGTTTGTAGCAATACATAATATTATTAAATATACATTGGTTGTAACTCAGATGGAAGAACTAATTGAACTTAGGCATTTTTGGTAACAATTATTGTAAATGCAAGTTAGTCGTATGATGAAATTGTACATATTAAATTTGCAATATATTGTTATGATACACTATATGTGGATTTTGGATAAATTTAGAATCTATAAAAGAAATTTGGAATATCAATACAATCTATTTTGACCAATTCAAAAGGTAGAGGATGTTTGAAATAAGTTTATTAAACAAATCTAAAATGGAATAAATTATTAAGGAAATGATAACTATTGAATGTTTTACATGTGTTTTGAATCTAGAAAGTTTATAAATAGTAGTATCAGTCATGACAAATGCAGATTCTGCTAAGAATATGATTTAAAGTAGGTAAGGGTCAAATGTTATTATAATATAGAAGGCATTAAGAATGAAATATCGTACTTAAGAAAATTTGTTCTGATTATTAGAAAAACAACTTAAAAAACATGTCATTTTAAAATTTGGTCTGATTAAAAATATAGAAATTTTACCCTATTTTGAATGTATTTGTTTGGAAATATTAAAAAGAGTAATTAATAAATATACGTGGTTAATATGGAAGTGAAAGAAGTATTAGAAATGAAGTATAAGTTACAGAAGAGAATTGGAAGATGGTAAAACTAAATAGAGATACAAGAAGAATTATTAAGTAATGAAGAATTATAGATTAGCTTTATTTTAAAGAATACAAGTGACAAGGAGTTACATTAGTTTGAGTGTTGCTGAATACTGAGTTTGTGGAAATATTCTGAAGACGAGAGGATTCATTCAAGGAAGATAGCTGAGGCACGACTACATCTGAGGTATTCTGTTGGTTACTGACGACAGAGGTTGGTCAATCTAGGAGCTACGGAAGAGGTGTGACAGTTGGATTTCATCGGTGACAGCTAACTTGCCAGAGAGCTGTTTGAAGGAGGTCATTCTGGAAGGTAGCAGGTACGCAAGTAGAGTAAGGCGCAGTCTGTCCTGGTAGCTTCCAGGAGTTGGAGTGTTGACAGCTGTTGGTCGGTAGGGGTTTACTGTCAGTTTTCGTGGGCAAGAAAGAATCCAAGCTGCGGACTTCAGAAGGATTACAATCTTGTAGGTGGTATAAGAGCAGTACAAGGTGGGTATATTAACGCTAAAGCAAATAAAAGACAATTTAAAAAGTGCAATTAATTATAAACAATTACTTACTATATCATATAAAGTTAATAGTATACAATTAGAATTGAACATTTGTCATATTTGATTTGAGATTGGTTGTTGACATTTAAATTGACATAAGGGGTGACAAGTAATTTCAATACACAGTTGAGAAATATTTTAAAATCAAATTTACATAACAAAGCAACTAGATAATCGAACCCAAGGCCCTGAAAGAGTTTCAAGTGTTATCATTTGTATAAATTGAAATTTTTGAAAATATAAAAGGCATAATTCAATTCAAAATACAGTAGTCGGTGCATTTTTAAATAGGCGCCGTAACGTAGAGCCTTAACATAATAATATATTTATTCTATCAGTACAGTTTTTCTTTGAAACCATCGCTTGAAGCATATTTCCTCAAAAATGCAAGCTTAACCTAAACAAACATATTATTGAATTTTCGTTGTGTGATTTCAAAGCCGCTCTGCGTGTAAGAACTTTGTGTTGAAGTAGTTCGTTTACTAATTTTTGGTGTATACTCTATTAGCTTTCACCCTATGGGTTTTAACGCTTCAAGCTATACTGGGGCGTACGAGGTTCATCTCGCCGTGTTTCGCTGGCATTTGTGCTAGTGGATGGATTTTTTGGCAACGTCGCAGATGCTATTAGCTGGAGGAGTCCGTGCCAACTTAGCTCGTCGACTGTAGGAGGAAAAAAAACTGAGGGGGTGTTGGTTAAAATTTTACAAGCGTTTCCTAGTCAATCGCTACACTTACACCCGTATGCATAGTCGTTCGCCGGCGAAACGCCTGAGTTTCTCTACGCGCCGTACGAGAATTACATTGCATAGTCGCTCGCCGGTAAAACAAAGGACGCGCGTTACTAGTTTTCGGCGAAGCGCCGGGGACGCGTTGCATGCGCGAGCGACTATGCAATGTTAATTCTCGTACGGCGCGTAGCGAAACTCCGGCGAGTCGCTGGCGAACGACTATGCATACGGGTGTTAGATTTGTAGGCTGTAGCCCTTCATATTGTAACCAAAAACGACCATGCGGATATTTGAATGAGAAATTAAAACTGTGAAACTCTGTATAGTATATATATTCATTCAACATCCGGGCTACTTCCAAGTTATTTAATTGCAATTAACTGAATAACGCTGTTTTAGAACGCTCGTGTAGTTCTAACATCGAATTATTCAGCGAGGCTGCGTATCTATTCTTACGTGTACACACTGTGATACGTTTATGTGAAAGTTTAGATCTGTTCTTTTCGAAGGTAAGACACCCACGCCCTTCTCACAAGTTAGTCGAGTGCAAGCTTCCGATTTAAGATCGGCAATTTTGAATGTAACACTTAGATATTCTATCTCTTACAATAATCTACTATTTTCAACAGGTATTCACTACTACAATGTGTCTACATATTCCATAATGAACAGAAACGCTGTAATTTAAAGCTCTCAGATGTTCTGCTAATAAAATCTGATTCTGACTTCATATATCATTCAATAATGGATAATTTTGTTAAGTTGTGGTATTAACCTAGACCTAGAACTTTGTTTTTATAAGGTGTCCTATGTTACCGCGAATAGATTTACCTGCATAGCACTCATTTGTTTGTTTTTATAAGGTGTCCTATGTTACCGCGAATAGATTTACCTGCATGGCACTCATTTGTTACGGTATAAAACGACTTTCACGACACCGCACCGGCTCATACAAAAATTACGTAAAAGGTAAACGGCCAGCACGGACGATATTTCTCTAAATCGGGACAATGACTCACCTAGGACCGCTGCCTAGCCCGCAACAAGATATTCCGACTGGACATCAGTGGAGCGAGGGGTGGTCCTACACGAGATTATCTACGAGCAACGGCCTAAGGAACGGTAAACAACAATAAAATTCGTTGAGCGCCACCCGGTTTTATCGACATAAACGAAAATGCAAAGATAGGCCCAGAGTGAAACCGGAAAATCAAATGAGCCTATCTTCCAACTTTACACCTTGGCGAAATCCAAAGCTCAACGGGAGTAGAATATAGATGTGCACAGCCTCATGACTCCCGACGCTACAGCGGCAAGCGTCATAACCTACCTGCAACGCTTAAACACTCAGGCTTCGCCGTACATTTATCCGTACACAGTATCTAACCTAACCTGAAAATAAGCATGCACAAACTCGTAGGAAATCATAAGGCATCGTTCAATAAACCGCTTTATTGGTCTAAACACATGTAAATCAACTGGTACTGTAATAAATGGACTAGCTGTCTAGCCCAGCTGGGGGACGCTTTCATTCTAATCGACTATATTACCTAGCTAACACACTGCTAAGTTAATTAGTTTTTACAGGCGGCCTCGACTAGGATGCCGTCCAGCAAATATGCACATTGATTATTAAGAAAACTAATGAGTGAATGAGTTTTTACAAGCGGCCTCGGTGAAGGCGGCAGCGAGTCAGCAAATAAGCACCTAAATTATACGTGAACAACTGAATGACTTTGGTTTACAAGCGGCCTCGGTGAAGGCGGCAGTGAATCAGCAAATAAGCACATAAATTATACGTGAACAACTGAATGAATTTGGTTTACAAGCGCCCTCGGCGAAGGCGACAATGAGTCAGCAAATAAGCACATAAAAGTTAATTAGTTGTTTCTAACTACACACGCTACCTGATTGGTTTAGCCGGGCGATGGCGTCGTGATAGTCTGAGAACTCGCCACTGTAACGGACGGACTTCAGGCGTAAGCGTGGGCTTCGTGCGGTTCAAAATATTCCCTCTTAAGTGACAGGGTTTGGTGTAAATCCCTCCCGGAAAACAAAACGGTAAACTGGCGAGACCGAAGTATTGGTCCGCTCTGCAGATTAGATCCCAAAGCTCTCGGAAAGAACCTTGCGGCCCAATGAAATGTGCAGAAACGGCGGTCATACAAATAAACCGGAACACGCACTGTCATTCAAAACAAACACCACTTATCGCCTCAGCGGCCCGTGAAGAACTCCAACAACAAACACTGCTGTAACAGCATATAAACACCGGCCAAATCAATGGAAACGATCAAAGTCAAACTTCGCTGTAACAGCACAAAACAACGGGCCGCCCACGCACTAAGGCGCGGACGGCACCAAAGTCACGCTCTCGGAGAAGCACCTGTAATCCCAGCCGGAAAACAACTCACCTTCAAACCGAAGCCACGCTAACGTTTTTCGCGCCAAACGCCTCTGTTGCGCCACCAATTACAGCCAATGACGAGCAAAAAGGAGCCCGCCGTTTACTCGACGAAAGAGTAAGATGGAAGTTAAATTCTTTAGGAAAATATCTTGCTTGCTCTAATACCGTGCGTTTTGAATTTGATCTAAACAAGCGCGCTTAAGCGTGACGAAACAAATGCAGCTGCAAAGAAGACGGCTAGAGCCCAGAGCGGTTTCGGTAGACCTTCTAGAAAAAAGTTGCGTGCGTGTCAAATCTTTAGAATTTTTAGATGCAATTAACTAAAGTATTATAAGAGAAAATATGACCGAAAAGAAACCTATATATAAGCGAACTCGTAATATTTGTAGCAAAAATACTCCCAACGGTCGCATAATTATCGAATTTAAAAATGGCCTGACACATTGACTAGTTGTTTATAGATTTAGTTACTTCTATATTTATAACAGTAAACTGTCAATGAATTAAACCATATTTTTCAAAACTTACTAATAGAAAGTGACAACTGCTCCACATATTTAATTTATAAGGTGCTGCAACATAAGTTATCTTTTAAGATAGTCCAAATGCTGAAGTGGGATGACCTTAAACAGAGCATAGCGATAAAATTCAAGCTAACCTGGAGGTAAATAGTAAGTAAAATCAGTCACAAGATAAACGTCAATAAGATGTGATAAGCAGAGGCAGCTCAGTGTAACGCACACAATAACATTTTGGAAGGCTCCAAGTACTCGAAATTTTAGCTGCACTGCCAGACTGTACAGCTTACTATCATCACAAAGTACTCTCAAAACCGTGCCTGGAGAGCAGTTTTGTTAACTCTGTCAACTTCACAGTCATCAAAGATGAATATACAAAAACTTACAATCCTCATTGTTGTATATAAAATATTAAAAGTAAAAAACGACGAATTTAAAAAAAGTTGCTGGATTAAACCATACATTCCGGTAAATTAGGGATACCTCATCAATTGCACAACTGTTAATTGAATCAATAATTGTGAAAATAAATACGAAAATGCGAGAGAGAGCTTCCATCTATGAACCCGTAATTGTAACACTGCAAGTTTTACTTCCCTTCTCTAAAAGACGAAGGAAGTATGAAAAAACACCTTCCGAAACGCAGGCAAAGAAAGGTTTCTGGCCAGGTAGTTCGGGACAGGATTCTGATCTTACCAGACAGGTATCGGGACTGGTGATGACTGGTGGAGCCCCTTGGGCCAAGGGCCCAAGTTAGCCTTCCAGGTTCTGGTTTGGATGCGGAAAGGAACGGGTTGGATCTGTCTGGCTAAGGATTAGGTTCTGGTCTGGATTCTGGGAGGAACGGATTGGATCTGTCTTTGGACTGAGCGGGCATCACGCTTTTATTACTTTGAGGCGGCCGACCTGGTGAACCTAAAGTGAGGCTAAAACATGCCAGTAAGGTGATAGCCGGAGAGTAGGGATGCGTGCTTTAGCGGCGCGGCGAAGCTTGCGCAACCCGCCGGCTTCACACCTGCGCGATACTGGATTATCAGCAGGATCTCTCTTGAAGTTTTTCTTACCCTCCGCGTGGCTCCAAATGTTGGCCCGTCACAAATTCTTGTGGCGTGACAGCGCCTACAAATTCATAACGTAATTAAAACATTCGAAAACAATTTGGAGGCACGCGAAACTTCACAGTATGCGTCGTGATATATTCATAGGACATTTTTTTGCCGGCGAGAACTAGTTCATCAAATGCTAAATAGACTCGTTGGCCCTTGTTTTTGGCCACTGTTAAAATCGGCTTCAGTTTGCTTCGTTGAGTTTTAACATTTTGTGAGAAATTATCAGAGACCGCTTTGTCGCTTCCTTTTAATTGTTTAGCATTTTTATATATGTGATCCTTCATCTTGAAGTTGCTGAACTTTACAATAAATGGTCGTTTGTCTAACTTAGAAGCTCTTAACCTCTGTGCACAACTAATATTCGTAATACCAGTTTTCATTTCATAATAGTTTTCAATGAAATCTCATCATTTGTTTTGTTTTTGCCAGTTTTTATTATCTACTTCTTCTAATCCATAAATGATTAAGTTGTTTCGGCGTGATTGGTTTTTTAGGTGGTCAAGTTTTTCTTCAAGCTTCTTCACATGACTTTAAGTTTTTATTTTTTTCTTCGAGTTGATTTACTTTGAGGTTACGTTGAGATAGCTCCTGCATCATGTATCGAGTTTATTTTCCAGCCTTTCGACAATAGATAATATTTTTTCAGGTTTTGTTCCATTTTTATTATTTTCAGCCCTACTTTACACTTAAGATTAGAACGAACAATTGAGATCAATTTTCTTGAATTAAGGTACTTGTACTATATATTTTACCGTGCATTACGGAGTGGTGAGTTTTCCCCCAGTAATGTGTATAAATTACAGTCGCTCGCTCAAGCAGCTATTGGCTTGATTTAACGTCATTTTATATTTTGTTGAATTTTATGGCACTTTCAGCGCTGTGATATGATTCAGTTTGAATTCGTAATGCCAGTATAATATTGCATGAGCAATCTGCGCATTCTATTATTGGCATTTATCCTGTGTTCAGAGATAGCTTGCACTGTATAGCCGATGTTAGCTGTTTTGGATTTCGAGTTATCTAGCTATCTCTGTCTTTGTGTGTGTATTTACAGGGGGCTTGCTATTATATTTTTGCTGTGTTGTTTATTTGTCCTATTTAAGTGTTTGGACTCCGTTGATTAGTAGCTAACGGAACTGCAATTTTAGAAATTGGTTTATATGTCGCCTGCGGTATCCAGTTCTATTTACATTTTAGATTTCCTGTTATTCAGCCCCAGTCATACAAAGGTGTAATAAATCTAATTTTTACATGTTTATTTCTTTGAGTGTAAAACATCTCGCTTGAGTAATAAGTCAAGGCGCCCTTCAGGCACGCCAAATTCAAAAGATGTGTTTAGCCATTGATTGGACAATTGTGAAGGGAAAGTTGAACTCACACAGCTAAAGCAATTGGGTCTTTAGTTGAAAAGAAATCAATTCGCCGAGCAGATTCAATTTTCACGGCGGTGCACTGCCAATCATCTAAATTTTCACTGTCCTAAGACAGGACCAAACTACAGGAGTAACGTGAACCTCACTATCCCGGCGGCATTTAATGTCAGTTTTTCATAATTTGTAAGGGTTTTTACCATCCTGTAGTTCATATTTCTTTAAAATAACCTTTTTTACTTTGATATGCACAAAAATTGAAAACGAATGATTGAAACATCTTAAATGCGGACCTATTAAATATGCTTAAAGTTGGCAACTACAATGTCGATATTACCTTGAGGCCGTGATTGCCTCTGGAGATCTCTGAAGAACCAGCATCAGGTTTTTATTCGTTTAATTCTCTAATCCAAGATCATTTGTACAAAACTCTTGTTTTGCAAAATATTTTTTTATTCGCTATGCTTGATAGAAGACAATTACACTCAATCAAACTCTTAGGAAAAGATCTTTCGGCGTTCGCGTTTTTCATAAATTTGTTCAACAGTAATATCCCAAGTGCATTAAAATAGCCGATTACATTTTGACTTTTTCTGTCAGAATGTTTTGCTAAGAAATTTGTCAGGTAATTTGCCACTCAACACGAATCCCGAGTGCCTAGCACGAGGGATTTTGGGGCGGAAAATTTACGAGATATATTTCTTTAGAGCACAACATTCTGACAGAAAATCGTCAAAATTTATTTAGGCTAGTTTACATGCACGCCGAATGTTCGGCGTGATTCTTTCCTGAATAAATAGATAAAATTCAGTTGGTGATGCATCTTTAATACTCATGTTAAAATTATTCACAAGCGATTACATTTTGACACAAATTTAACCGCGGTTAAATTTTGACGTTTGAATTTTTGTTATTATTAAACTGACAGAAACCATTGTGATTACGCGTTATTATGGATATGAAGGAAATTATCTCGTGTAATTCCTAAGCAACCAATGCTCATACAATAAACATCTTTCCGACAAGAGTTGAGCCTTGCGATTTTACTGTTGAAAATTTAAAATTAATATTTTATTTAACATCGGTGTATTTCTAAAGATTTAACCATTGAATGAAAAAATCTTAAACATGTATTCTTGAAAAAAAATATTTACTAGCGTTTGTTCTAGTCGATATCTAATTGTAGATTTAAAATTCGGTGGGTTACTATATTTCAATAAAATCATTATTGTGATTCTATCAAACATTCGTATAAAAAATAAATGAGATATACTACTACGTCGTTGTATTTAAAAGCAATGGAAATGGCTAGACATTAAGTGTTAAGTGAATGCCAATTACAATTTTAAAATGTTTAGGTAGACTGGATACCTACTAATAAAAGTACCAACAGTGCTGGTTAATTTTATTTATAAAATTAGTAGCCCTGTTAGGTGCACAAAGTTGTAAAAACGATAAGGGTGTTACGCTAACCATTCTTGAAAAACGATATTGTTAGTATGTTTGCCCTGTAGTCCCTGATGTTTCCCAGAAAAGTTTGTTTTTTATATAAAGTACTGATGAAATTACAATGAAACGTCACTTATAATTTGAATGTAAATTTGTTTGCAGATTCTACCAAAATAGCTTTTTATACTTGTAGTGGCTTAATTTTGTCAATAATAATGCAAATAAATCAAAAATTCCAATAATGAAAACATTTCATAAGCAATTTCAAGGGTATAGAGTAATATTAAACACACTTTAATTTATATCCCCCCCCCCCCGTGTTTCGCGTAGTTTAGTACCTTACAATATTACAGTGACATAAAGTTTGGTCTTTTGCTACATTGTAGTATTTCTCAGTATTTCTATGTGTTGCCAAACGTAGGGTAATTCTGTCCCAAAAACGTTATACGGTCCAAACCTTACCCTACGTAAATATACGGCAATTTTCTCTCCGGTGATCAACATACAAACAATGGAATTTGCAACAAAATTATTATGACAAATAATTTTTCTCGTTGACACGTTATAATTTCTGGGATTACATTACCTACAGTTTTTATGAGGTTGTTATTGTACACTCAACAAAGCGCGTAGATGAGGGTGATAATGAGTTTAATTTACTAGAATAATTTTATACCTATTCTTACGAAGTCTTGTATGTTATTTTTCTTTATTTGTTCTTTATCAAAAAAATTTTAATGATTTTTTCACAATGTAAAACTATTCAGCCTACTCATAGTAAAATTTTAAAATGTCTGTACGGTAACTTCCTACAAAATTCGGTAATTTCTCAGACGGAATACGATATTTTGGTTTTGACAGCCTGGCAACATTGGTATGTGGAGAGTTGTCTTTGGAGCAGTGTTGCCAACCTATACGATGGTTATGGGGCCGTACGATAATTCGGATCTCAGTACGATGTATCTCGTGCACTATACCCTTGAGATGTAAGTACGATAGTTTCGACACTCACTAAAAAGACGTTACACGATCTTAAAATTCGTATAAGAACTAAACTTATTGATGGAAACAATAGTTCAATGTGGAAACCAGGCCGTTTTACGACCTGTGTAGTCAAAAATGTCTTCAAACCCTACCCAGCTTATTTCTTAGCAATATGTTTATTACAAACTTCCCGTTGGCATATTTGAGTTCGCTCGATGCCATAGCGTGGGCCGGGAATGCCGGGCTCCGATTGGTTTGCGTTTTCGTTTATATAGGTAATACTGTACGCTTAGACAGGTACTAGATCCACAGATACATAAGCAATAAAGTAAAATGATTGTTTAATAGATCTAATACCTGCTTTTATTTACACCCGGAATAGCTCTGATACGCACATACTGCAAACACCTAATTGCAACTTAAAATTGATTAACATTCCAAAAACAATATGAACATAATAAAATTCAAAGCAAAATGCATCGATTGAAATAGTTTATACCAAAAATAAATTTCCATAGCTCTTTTGAAGTAGATCAACACAAACTGCAGAAGCTGTGCAAGAAAATAATATAAGCACTAGTAAAAGACGACAACGACAATTCACCTTAAGTAGTTACTGAATAGGATGAAAATAGGCATTTCTTAACAGCAAAACAGGTTAACTCTTGTCTGTCTATCTAGATCGATAAATAAAGAGATATATATTTATTGGTGCTAACATGGAACAAGTAGGTATACTTTGTCAGGCCATTTTCTATTTTTCTTAATTCAGATAGCTACATAACCATTTAGAGCAGTTTTGATACAAAATTGGCGAGTCCGCCTGTATATCGGGCCCATTTTGGCAATATATTATTTATACGGCAGCTTTCCGCACCATACAAAGATCCTAACCCGCGCGTGGCTTTTTGTTCCAATTATCAGCCTAGCGTTCGCGGGAAACCTCTATGCAGTCGCATATTGCAGCTGGCTGTCCCATCGCTGGTTACAGCGTTTGTTTAAATATTTTCAAGAAGCACATTCAAGGGAAATACTTGCCTTTGAGCTTTACAAAACATCAGTCGATTTCCCTCGCACCGAAACAGCCTCGGCGTTATGGTGCGAAGACCCTGGCTTTCTATTGGTCACACCTGCACGCGTAAGACGGCAGCTGGGGTCATGATCGTTATTTGAGCTTCTTGTGACAGACGGCGCTTGGCGAGCTGTGAGAGTACTTGTGTTTTGCTGGTGATGTCCGTTCGCGGGTTTGTTTTGACCACTCATTAGTTATGGAGGCTTGTTAGGCCTATTTTGTTCGTCGTTTGTTAGGCGGGATTCATTTCTGAGTGAGCTAATTAACAGCCACGCTGATGTTCGTGTTTGCCAAGGGGGGCATGATGCATTCCACCCACGCCTGACGCAGGGGTACCATTCCGGACGTAACTGCAATTCGCCCACGCTACGTTATCAAAAGTGTAGCGACAATCGACGCCTGCACGCAGCGCACTACGCCCGTCTGGAGGCTAATCTATCAACCAAGGTAACATTTGTGTTCTAAACTGCTTTGCTGCAAGCCAGTCCGTTTTTGTAATTAAAACTCACACATATTCGTGCCCGGCGCTCAGTTACGGCCTGGTACACTCTTGTATAACACTAACATTTGTGTTCTAAACTGCTTTGCTGCAAGCCAGTCTGTTCTTGTAATTAAACTCGTACATCCCTGACCTGCGCTCAATTAAGGCCTGGTACACTTTTGTATAAAACTAACATTTGTGTTTTAAACTGCTTTACTGCAAGCCAGTCTGTTCTTGTAATTAAACTCGTATATTCGTGCCCGGTGTTCAATTAAGGCCTGGTACACTCTTGTATAAAACTAACATTTGTGTTCTAAATTGTTTTGCTGCAAGCCAGTATGTTCTTGTAATTAAAACTCACACATATTCGTGCCCGGCGCTTACTCAAGGCCTGGTACACTCACGTACAAATTTTACGCATGTATAATAAACTTGTTTAGTCGTAAGCCAACATTTAAATAGAACTGATTTTGACTTGTTGTTTGCCTTGGCTGTGCGTTGTAGCTACTAGATAGAGCGTTTCCCAGCTGGGTTTATTCCTTTAAGTATTTATAGCTTTTACTGTGCCAAATTGATGTACCACCGCGGCCAAAAAAATGGAAACACCAGCGTTAATCAAGTTAACGCTTTTTTATAATTTTACACAGTGTTATTGGGGGTTTACATAATATTAGGTTATATTTTGAAACACTTTCACTTTTTACTTTTGACAACAACTGACAACTGCATTAAACAATATGATATCAGCAATGTTGATTTAACTTAGGTAATATATCCATTTACACTAGGAAAACAATGATGTTTTCATTTTTTTGTTCGCGATGGTACGTGCCGACCACGTCGGTCCAACTGTAAGTTTTCGGTCATGTAAAGTGGCCCAATAGATGTATTAAATGTTAACGACGTATGCTTTTTCCTTTGTCTTGTGACCGAGCTCCGTGGCCTAGTGCGTAGCACGTCCAATTAGCATTTGGGAGGTTGTGGGTTCGATTCCTGCGGCAGCTTGTCTTAATTCAGGTTTTTAGGTGGTTTTCCTGAGTCATCAGAGTACCTTCTCTGAGGCGAATGCCAGGGCGGTATTTCTCCACCTTTCCTGACCTTTCTTCCAGTCTCCACCCCTCCTTTTTCTCACCCATCCCGAGTTTCCCGTTTTTGGCTGAAGAGGGACGGAAGGTCCCTATAGCAGCCCGCCCCCAGTTGGGGGTGCATGTTTGTTTACAGGGTGACTGAGTCACTGTGTCAAGATCGATGTAAGGTGCGTTGTGGCTTCTAGAAGTAGTATTTGAGTATGTTTTGCCCCGTTTGACCTTCAAGGTTCGGTCAAGCGCGGGTCTCCTTAAGTTGGACTTAGTGGCGCTCTTTTATTTGATAACACCCTATATATATCAACAAGCTTGCCCTGTGGTGTGTCTCGTTTTAGGACCACGCCCTCTCCCTGAGCGTATTTGAGCCGCGGCCTTTAGCCTGTTTCTTACGATTTCCAGGGTAAGTGTGCACGTTTCCCGGACTTGTTTAGTATTCGGCACTCGCTCATCCGTGAGTGTCGTTAAATCAATTTGATACTGTAACAACATACACAAGTAAACAAATATAATAATTAAAAGATTACAATCAAATTAAAACTAATAAGAATCATCCGTTCAAACATCATTCAAGAAGGACACGAAGTTGGCGAGCCCGCGGCCCAATTAGAGCCCTCCATTCCCGGTCCGCGCTGTGGCATCAAGTGAACTCAAATATGCGTACCGTTGACATTAGATATTTTTCGCGATATGTAGCACTATGTCATGTGTTTCAATTAACGAAAATAGGTAAACATTATATGATTTGAATATAGATATCCAAAGCTAGTAACTACTGCTGTAGTTTGGCTGTTGTACGATAGTTTAGACAAGAATATGATAGTTTTGAGCTGTTGATGCTAAAGGTTTTCCTTCTGTGGTTGGCAACGCTGCTTTGGAGTTGTCGAGGTTAGTGAACTGAATACAGTACACTACTGGAAAGCGTAAACCGGCGGCGAAAGTCGTCGAATTGCGAACCAGTCTGCTAGAACATTTCCTCCGCTGCAGAAGGGACTCCTTTCTTTTTCTAACATTAGCGTTCTTACGGCAGTTGTGCGTTGCCTGGGTAATTTGTCACTTACATTCACTTAATTATTTGTATAAATTTTAAAATGGTTCAGCACTGTTGTACCTATGGTTGTACCAATGTATGGAAGCCAGGGAAAACCATCAAATTCCACAAGCAAGTAAAAATATCTACTATGTAAGAACTAATACGAAGTAAAGGTTTTAATAAATTAATTTATTTCTTGAAACGCGCATCTTTTTAACTAATCATTTATTGTTTTCATTTAATTTTTGTTTCTAGGCAGAGGTGCACAAACATTGTTGTATTAGAATATCTACCTTAATAGTTTTTAAATTACATTATAGAATTCAGTACCTATAACGCACCGGCGCTGGTTTATTTAAAAAGTGATCAATACGCGCTTCTAAGTTCATGGCCCTTACTATTTCAACGTTTTGTTATTAGTAAACTTAGGTAGGCAAATAAACAACGTAAAAAACAGGAACTATACGGATATTTTACAAAAAGAGTATGCACATTTTACGGAAATATGCAGAAAATGGTAGTTATGACGTAATAGGAAGAGTATATAAAATCAATGCTCTTAATTGAAAAATAATAATTACATTTACGAATTAGTTATATAACCAGTAAATGACTAAATGCGTTTCAAAGCTTACAATTAAAAACGCGTGCATCTTAGCCGAGGACACATATTTGTAAATGAAGAAAATTCTTTCCCCATTTTTCAAGTTCATCAAAAGGCTTGATTCTATATTTCATCAGTGCAAGATCACACTTACGCTGTTGACACAATAAACATTCAGCATTTACGATGTTTGTATCAAGGGGGAAATTGTACTATCATTCAAATCTGAAATTATTTAAAACTTTATGGGCAAAGACAATTTTAAAAGAAAAATTGTTGCAACTGTTTTACAACATTTTATAACAAAATGAAATATATTTCAGCCGCCACATCCATAATCGATATGCATGAAATTTAAATCATGCGATAAATTGCAAGTACATATGCTAATATTAGAATTGATACTCATGCAAAAAAGAAAATTGTGCAGCTGTTAGGTAAAAAATCGACAATTCGCTAAAAATTAAACAAAACCATTTTGTTTTATCATGTGAGATGTAATTTTTATAAAATAAATAATCCTAAACAACTGTTCATTGATAATCCGACATTTGTCACAATTAAAAGAAGTATTTTTGTTGTGTATAAAAAGAAGCCCTATATTTTAAGATAAATCACACCGAACGCATTTGTAATTTTTATTTTCTTTGAAATAATGCAATCATAATGAAAGTAAAGTTACAATTTAATGTGTGTTTTTTATTGTTGATTTTATTCCTTTTATACTGCATCTGTTTTAAAATTCGAAATCTGATAATCTTACAATTAATTAGCTTGAATGTATTTCCTGTCCATTTAAAAGCGTGGGCGAGACATGGAGCGAGGACCCTTCCATAGCAGCGCCGCTCTTTCAACAGCATTGTGTGATCTTTCCAGTAGTATTTACATTTCATTGGTCGAGGTATTATCCCGTGGAGTGTTGCCAGGTGTACGATAATTATCGTTTTTGTACGATAATTTTAGTAAATGTACTGTACGATGTACGATAATGGCCTTTTGTACGATAATTTAGATAGAGGTAAAGAAAAAGTAAAAATATGTAGAAGGTACAAAAATATAAATCATAAATTATTATACAGGGTGGTGCACGTAACTTGTCCAGTGCAGTACCTAAGTTATGCAACAATTTAATCACATTTGACGTTTGATGACTATCTGTCTATCAACGTAACCATGATTGCTAATACGATTTTTTATGTTTAGTAGCTATGATATATGTAATTTGGGTTGCATAAATTAACTACAGCAGCGGACAAGTTACGTGCACCACCCTGTATATTTATATAATTTTACATTTATGGAAAGCTTCAATTTAATATTCCAATTGAGTATGTTTTGGTTACCGCTGATCACGTTCTATATTAGTTTAATTATCATGGGGAAACATTTCTTGATCTATGTGATTTGATTTTAAACGTCTTATAATTGCCACATTCAAGCGCAAGTTGCAAACGACAGTTTTCTAAGACAAATTTAATAAAAACTAAATGCAGGACTAAATTTGCAACAGAAACAATAAACGGAGTGAAGTTATCTTCCCAGAATATCTGTTTAGAGAAAAAAGACTGTTATAGTTTTAAACCTAGTGACAAAAGCATGATAACTGCCAACCTTTATCCGACGAAAAAATCCAACAGAACACCGAAATTGCAGATATTATCTTTGAGAACATAACGTTATAAGTATTTTGTAAATGTATTCTTTGTTGTTTGTTTATATAAATATATTTGTTTCGTTTGTAAAAGGGCCGCTAGATGAGTCGATTAGTACATTTTCGAAGTATTGTCAAAATAATTACTAATTTTGTTTTAGATAAATACGTAAATAGTACCTAGAAGTCTTTCAGTTTGTAAAGTACACCGGACGAGTCCATTACGTTCAAAAAGGTGATTTCCGCTGTTATATTCAGTTCATTGCCGTTCGTCGTGTCATTTTGTTTTCTCGTGTGTTTATCAAAGCTTAACTCTACTTTTTACTTGTTTTCGCTTTTTAAAACCGTACTTTTCAGACCTGAACAGCTAGGATTGGGATTATTTTGATGTACGTAAAAATGTTCGTTTACAGCAGGGCTGTCCAACTTCAAGGGACCCAAGGGCCATTGTAAAAAATTTGATGGTTACGAGGGCCGCATCTTAAAATGTGTCGTATCCGACCGTGAGTGATTTGTAATAAATATAAAACGTGTATATTTTAATACTAATTTTTATTTATTCAAGAAGCTTAGGTTACTTTACAAAAAGCATTGAAACATAAAAGAGATATACAGGGTGTTCGCTGAGGTAACCGACAAACTTACCATATGTTGTAGAAGTGATCTAAACAAAAAAAAACCTATTCACTTTAGGTTAATTCCTTTCCGTTCTTGAGATACCGACAGGAGAAAAAAATACATCAATTAATGTAAATTTACATATAGAGATGTGACGTTTCACCCCCTTACTAGGGGGTGTAAAAGATTTACCCCTCGGGTTAAGCTCAAATCGGAGAAATGCGTTCACTCAATTAAAAACACCAGATAATTACCAAAACAAATATAATGTTTTTAGCTAGTTACAATTATTAATTAAAAATAAATCTGAGTTGTACATTATTTAAAATTAACATGTTCTTCTGGAAAGGTGTCTGGTTTCGTGGGTCAAGCTGCAACCCAATGCACCGGCGAGTGTTGCGGGTCCCTATTGGTAGTCCGCCGGTACGCACGCCGATTCTTGGGGAAATGGGCTGAGTGAGTCTTTTGTTCCTGCAAACTTGACTTTCCACTCAGCAGTGATTTTAAGCTGTAATTTTCCGGTGAATTTAGCGGCCGTTAGTGCCTTAATTCTGGTTCAGAGGTTGCTGGTACCTTCGGCGTCTTTCTTGGAGCGAACGCGGTGTCAAATCCTGCAGATGGAATTTATTCGCCTTGAGCCGGAAAATGATGTTGACATTCCCCCAGTAGGCAATTTGCGGGCTGCGGAATCGAACGTCCAGGAATTCGCCTTGTAATGATCAAAAAGGGGCCCTGCATGTGAGTTTACGGCGGCTACAGGCTACCGGTAGAGGCTGCGATTCCTACAGGTTACAGATTTAATTATTAGTAAAATGACGTTATGAGGAGTATTTCACCTCTCGGGGGGCCGGGATTTGCGTTTAAAAATTAGCCGGTCGGAAATGGCTTTTAAGCAGTTAGCCCTGCAAAACAGTACAGCGTATTAAGACAGGGTTAAAGCCTCAGAGATTCGATTTTCCAAGAAAGTTCAACAATCAAGGTAAAATCGAATTCTAGCGGTCTTGCTCTTGCGGAAAATTTGAACAGTACAACGCAACACTCCCTTGAAGCCTGGTCTGGTAAGGGTTGGAGGCCTACTCCGTTAGACAGTTTAGCGTGTCAGACCGGAGAGCCCAGGTAGAAGAGGAGAGGATAGGATCAGGACTGGTGAACTCAAGGGAGAATTCGATCCGCGGGCCACAAAAATATCCTGGCGGGCCGCATGCGGCCCGCGGGCCACATGTTGGACAGCCCTGGTTTACAGTATGAATTTGAGGTTACGATTACCGTTTACCGTACACGCCTCGATTAAACGCATATGATACGCCACTGATATCGGCTATTGGCGCATAACTGTAGCGACGCCTATGTAGGCGACTAATCTGGCGACTGTTGTTTTATTTCATAAAAGTCAAAATATGGTAAAAATATTAAAAAAAAGGATAATAAAAAGAAAGAGACCATAATTTTATAATACGATAATTTTTTTCTAGAAACGTTATTTTGTACGATAATGTACGATAATTTTTGACGGTCGATGCGATATATCTCTTTTTGTGACCTGGCAACCAGTGTTGCCAACACTATTACTATAGTAACATATTTATTACTTTTTACCCGCGCCTATTACGCTATTACTCTTAAAGCAAAATTTATGACGTTTTGCAATTTCTATTACTATTCTATTACGTTTTTATTAAATTTCTTTTTTTATGTTGAAACAAAATCTGTACTTCATAGTTTTTAGTTAAACATTAACAGATTCTATGAATTTATGTTATTTTTTATAATAAAGGGCAAATTTAACACTATTATCTTGTCTATTGAACTTCGCTCGGCATGGGGCAATCGTAGGCTAGTAAACTTTTGAAAAATGTATCGGCTCTTGTGTAAAGTAAATAAATAGTCATCGCTATTATATGATAAATTTTTTTCATATGAAATGCAATCTAGAGAAAGCATTGACACTAGATAGAATTGTGTTGGTATATACATTTCTGGTTATTATTTTTGCAGTGAGGTTAGGTTTCATGTTGACTGGTGAACATATTTTTTTAAAATTGTAGTATTGTTTGTTCTAAACTGAAATTGTCCTCAGTTCAATACCTATCTAGTTAAAACTAATTTATAGAATTAGATTTCAAGTTTATAAGAGGCACAACTAAAATTTAAAATAATTAAATGTCAACCACTCAACATGAAACCTAATCTCACTGCAAAAATAATGTACCAACACAAACCAGTTTAGTGATAATGCTTGTTGCCAATTGTTTCCTTAGAATTTCGCTATTTGCACTTCCATATAAAAAATCTGGTGTGACACGCACACAACTTCCTTTTACAGTGATCCTATAATTAGCCAAACATTTTATTTTTAATTTTTAAGCATTTGTCAAAAATTTTACAAAATTGCAAATTCTACAGAAATCGTACAAAATCGAGCATTAGTTCAAGAGAAAATTTTTCTCTAAAATTTAAAGCTAAATTAAAAAATGTAATAATATACCGGGTGTTCCATTTAAAATAGGAAAAAAAACAAAAGAAACCCATTTTAGAGGTATTCAACTTGAAAATCACCAATCTCACATCAATACATATAAAATGTAAAGTTTGAAACAAATTGTTAGACCCGTTTTGCAAAAATCTAAAAAACTAAAAAATCACAAGAGTAAACACCATACTTCTGGTTATGCGATTTTCTTCAAAAGCTTGTTGTCGCATCTAGATAGTACACAAAACTAATATATGAAGTTTCAACGCCACAGCTCTTTTCGTTTTTGAGCTATTCTGTTCACAGACACACAAATAGAGAGACACACAGACAGACAGACCAATGAACAAAAACAAGTTTTTTGGGTTCAGGGAACTCTAAAACGTGAAGATCTGTTGAAAACTCAATTTCGAATTTTTGGGGTGAATCCAATACTTTCTTTATTGTAAAAGGAAATAAAAAACTGATGATTTTGACGGATTTGAGTAGAATTTAAATTATTATTAGTCTATTACCCAAACTGCCAAATCTATTACTATTTTTTAAAATTTCTATTACGGAAAAAATCAAGAGTTGGCAACCCTGCTGGCAACCCTGGTTCTGTGGTTCTGTTGGTGTAGTCACGTGTAGTGATGAATGCTTTATACGTTGTCGTGTTGTTGATGATCTTTAAAACAGGAACAAGTGTAATTAATTACACAAATCGTCTTTCTACCATCATTCTGATGAAATGACCGGTTTCAACTTTGACAGTGATGCCTTGAGTTCAGTCTCACTTCCAACAAAACACTTCTGAAACTGAGGTTAAGTATTGTGCTCGTTCACACAAACGGTTATTAATTATTATTATTTGCTTTACAGTTGGTGTAAAGTGCCACGATTATATTACAGCAGTAGTTCATGACCGTTTACGTGTCTATTTAAGGTAAATTGCAATCGGTCAACACTGGAAACAAAACTGGCCGCATTTGCTAACTAGACCGCATCCACATGAACGGAACAAATAAAAAATAACATCCTAGTAAATCAACAGTAGATTGGTTATTAGGCGAAGCTATTTTTAGTGCAACAATATTTTTGTTTAAAATATTAGTTGCAAAATAACTTCAGTTTTCTTTATAAAACAGTACATAAATGTAATTATCTGTAATTAGGTAATACGTGAGTTACTTACTTCTAATAATACGTACTTGTTCCAGTTCTCAAATGTAACCCTAATCGTATATTATAAAGCGAAAAAGTATTACTTTCCAAGCTAATGTTACTCTAGCCATTATGACTACTACTCAAGAATCAGCAAATAATAATTTTTATAGTTCAACAGAAACTTCACTGCCTAAATTAAGAGACTTATATGATAATGAAGATATTAAAAAATTATCTATCAAACAAGAAATCATTGAAAGCAGTTACAACATGAGTGATTCGGAAATTGACATTAAATGTGAGTTTGAAATTAAAGATCAAAATTATATGGCTCAAAATTCAACAGAACAGAATTTGGTTACACATATGAAGCCGCATACAGGCAAAATATCAAATTCCTGTTCGGTTTGTGATTATAAAACTGCCTACAAACGTAATTTAGTCACACATATGAAATCTCATACCGGCGAAAAACCCTATTCTTGTTTTGTTTGTGGATATAAAAGTGCATACAAAAGTAGTTTAGTTGCACATATAAAATCTCATACAGGGGAAAAACCTCACTATTGTTCTGTTTGTGAATATAGAACAGCAGTAAAATCTCATTTAGTTACACATATGAACTCTCATACAGGTGAAAGACCATATTCCTGTACTATTTGTGAGTACAAAGCAGCACAAAAATCTACTTTAGTTGCACATATGAACTCTCATGCAGGCAAAAAACCGTATTCCTGTACTATTTGTAAATATAAAGCAACACGAAAATCTACTTTAGTTCAACATATGAAAAATCATACAGGGGAAAAATCTTATTCCTGTACTATTTGTGAATTTCGTGCAGCACAAAAATATAATTTAGTTACACATATGAAATCTCATACAGGCGAAAAACCCTATTCTTGTTTTGTTTGTGGATATAAAACTGCCTACCAAAATAGTTTAGTCCGACATATGAAATCGCATACAGGGGAAAAACCTTATTCTTGTTCTGTTTGTGAATATAGAACAGTACGAAGATCAGATCTAGTACAACATGTGAAATCTCATACAGGTGAAAAACCTTATGCTTGTACTATTTGTAAATACAAAGCAGCACGAAAATCTACTTTAGTTAAACATATGAGAAATCATACAGGCGAAAAACCTTATTCCTGTACTGTTTGTAAATACAGTGCAGCACATAGATTCAGTTTAGTTTCACATATGAAATCTCATGCATCTCAAAATTCAACAGCACAGAGTTTGGTTACGCATATGAAGCTGCATACAGGCAAAATACTAAATTCCTGTTCTGTTTGTGATTTTACAACAGTATACAAACATAATTTAGTCACACATATGAAATCTCATACAGGTGAAAAACCTTTTTCTTGCTTTGCTTGTGGATATAAAACTGTCTACAAAAATAGTTTAGTTCGACATACGAAAACTCATATGAGCAAAAAAATGGAATAATGTAACAAGCATGTGGCACTTGCATTGGCATCGAAAATTGATTCCAATGATTTATGGTCCGTTAAAAGTGTGAATTGTCAACCCTACAAATAATTGAATAATTTATCATCCCAATAAATTGACAGCTTCCTTATCTATTTGGGAGTAGTTTCTTTCCGTTTTACTCAGAGTATAAGATACAAAAGCTATTGGTCTATCAAGACCATCGGGAAATGTATGGGAAAGTACCACTCCTAGGCCGTAGCTTGAAGCAGGGATCAGGGGTTTGCTGTACTTATCAAATGAAATTTCTTTTATTGCCTTGATTGTCTGGTTATATTCCTTTGTCCATTTAAAAGGGACATTTTTAGGCCATAAATTATGCAGTGGGGTTAAGAAATTGCCAAATGTGAAGGATTTCCTTTCGGACACATTTCTTGGTGTTTGTGCCGCAACAATGGTTTTTATTTGGTCTTGGTTCTTATACAATCAAAATGTATTTATATTAAAACTATGATATGAAATTTGATCCTCTATTTGACATTTTTCTTGCATTAGGCGTACTCCATTTTCACAAAATATCTAATTTTTTTTTTAATTTACTTAAACGAGATTGTCGAGAAATGAAATTTTTATATTGTCATAAAATATCTGAATGCCATACATTTTAGTAAATATTAACACCCTACAACATTGCCATATCGCAGGTGCATTAACAATGTCTGACATTAGTTATGAACATAATATAGGCCCTTTGGGGTATTAATTTTTAGCATTTTAGCAGTTTCCGTTTATAATAGTGCCCCTAGCTATTTTAGCTTGAGCCTTCTCTACATTTGGAATTGGTTATTCATTCATCCCTTTGTAAGCACTTATTTATTTTCACTTTTCAATCACCACCGATGCGGATAGTATTATCTGGTTTGACAATTGAAACTATTGGAATACTCCATTCTTAAAAGTTAGTGCAACTCATAATTGCTAATGTTTCTAATAGATCCAGATCCACCTCAGTAGGTGCAGACTTGTATTATTACTAGGTTCTCTTTTTTATTTAATTGTACTTAGTTGCTACCGTATCTGAATATCCATTTACGTATTATATTAATCTTGTAAAACTTTTATTTACATTTATTTACATAAAAACCGACTCCATTTCATCCTTGCAGTTCTCCTTTGGAAAATAGTATTTGTCCATTTCTTGTTTTTAGTGTGTTGTCTCCTATTCTTTTTTCTTCTTAACTCTCTATCCCACCCAGGAAATGTTCTGTGTTGCTTGTTCGAATTCTGCTATTCTCTCCTCAGTTTTCAATGTTCTAACGTTAATGGTACATACTTTTAGCTTCTGTATTTTTGTTCCTTTCTTAAGGTGCTTGTCTTCCATTTGTGTGGTTTTGGTTTTGGGGGGTGTCAGTCTTGTACTTCCCTGGTGACCAAGTGTTTAGTAGATTGTTTGTCTTTTTCCAATATTTATAACCTTTAGCATCGCCTGTGTCGTCTCCTTTGCTCGGCTGAGCGAGTTTCTTTTTTCAATTTTTGTTGTTTCCTTAGAGTTGCCATTTTTTGATTGGAGTTTCCTCTTTCCTTCATTTCTATAATATCACTTCTTACTGACTTGTAACTTTTGGTAAACAATTTTGTTTGTTTATCGTATTTTTTATCTCCACTTGTATTCTTAACAAAAAATATATATGTAGAAAACACGATACAGATCTTTACTTTAGTTAAACATTTGATATTATACAGAAATATAAATTCATAATTGATATATTTCTGATTACAATACAATAGAAAATTCAATGTTGTGAGGAATTGGAAATTAGTAAGAATTAGGCTGGTAGAACTTAGAGGAAATATAAAATTAACATTATGAAAATATACTCGACTTTGTGTACAGATTTATAATAAACTCTTAATTATGAGTCCCTAGTAGTAGATATCGTGCAGACTTCTAGAATAATCAAAAAAGCAGTAGAACCCAATGAGTGGGCTAGCAATCTAGTAGTTGTAGATAAAGCAAATGAGTTTCTGAGGGTATGTTGGGAGCCTGTTGAATTAACTGTAATTAAACAAGATTTTTTTTTATACCTATCGTAGAAGAGGTTTCTCTACGCTTGCTAGTAAAGAATATGTTAGTTTCTACCATGTAAAACTGGGTGAGAAGTTTAATAATTTATGTGTATTTAGCTCACCTTTTGATTGTTATATATTTAATACATTACCGTTTTAGTTAGGTATAGCACCTGAGATACTGCCTTATTTTTCACGTGTGTTCACACAATTTTCAGAAGAATTGAATTTTGAGATAGTGACTAGCAGCCCAATTATCCTAAAAGTAATGATGTAAAGATTTCCAAAAATATGTGGAGGAAAGAATATGATTTAAATGTTAGGCTGCTGGACCATAGTAATACTGTTGCAGGAGTAGGACTTCTCTGTCTAAGTTATTAATTAATAGGACACGTAAATGTAAGGTATCAGTAAGTAGTAACTTGTTATTTCCTAAAGTAGAGAATAGTGACATAGTCCTTGAGAAAATAGTACAGAAACAGAATTTAGCTAAGCAACGTGAAACGAATTTGAGCTTGATCAAAATGTTATAAGAAAGTTTGTGTGAGCATGCAGAAATTGTAAAAAAAATAACGGTGAAAGGGTAAGACGGCCAAATTTAATCGTAGAAATAGCTTACATTCTATAAAACATAGTTTAACTGTAGTATAAATATTACCAGTAGCAACAACAGCTGTAAATTATGGTGAGGGATTTTCATTGCGCATGCTTCTAATCCGTAGTATCCGCAAAATGGTTGCTATTAGCTGCTTGTTGACATAACTTCTTTTGTGTACAGTTTAAGTGCAAGTTACAATGTGGTTCTATGTTTTATCGTACAGTAAATGATACTTTAATCAAAATTTTTGACTCAAAATTTGTATTTGCAGGGCTTGTTATGCCATTACTGGTAATATTTATACTGCGGTTTAGCAGTGCCAATGATAGTGATGTGTCTATAGTCTGTTTTTTAACTAGGACGATTGATTCAAATTTTTTGCCCCATACCCTACATCTGTGATTGCCTGTGACTGATCCAGTTTTACTAGTGTTAAATTGCATACCTATATTTTGACATATGTTTTGATATATCAGCTGTTCGAAGCGCTTACACACCAGCTAGCAGTTTTGTGTTCTAAATCTCTCTGTGCAATCTAAAACTAAAAAATCAGTTCTTTTCAATAATAACTGCTTAGTATCATTAAAATCGCACGTATTTTTGAATATGGATGCTCTACCTGGTACAAGCTCGGCACTAGTTATGCCCCGAAAGAAGTTAAGCGACTCGGTTTGGGTCATATTAAATAAAAAAAAAATTTCAATTACTGATTCTAATTTAAAAACAGACTATAGTAATAGGCAAGTTGTAAACAGTAAACCTGAGTATAATGTTGGATCTACGAACACAAATTACAGCACTGAGGTTGACTGGGTTAATAGAACAAAGAGAGAAATATATAGAGTAATAGAAAAAAATCTCCCCAACCTATAATCTTTTTAAAATACAAAATCTCATTTAGGTATCGTTATTCAGTTAAGAAAACCAAAAGGTATTGAACGTCAAAAAACTTTAAAATGCTTACATAATATTCTCAAACTTTCAAGAGTAGAATTTGGGGTTTAATGATAACAGTGAGGACAAACGTTCAAATTGTCGAGCATGTTTTGAGGAGACATTTTTTCAAACACTGTATATTATAAAGATAATGTTTTAAATTAAAAAGGGGAGATGTGAGTTACTTGATAACTTGTTTTTATTAGACTGTAACAATTTCTAGGAATAAAGACTAACAACAATGTACTATATGTAAGCAAGCTTGACGTTGTTTTGGATTTTTGGAATAAATTCTTAATAATTAGCCCGTGTGTTATTTCTGACAATTATTAGTTAATAGTGGGCAGGACCACCACAGCTTATTTTATCTGCATTAAATCAAATAATTTTACAAAATGCTATAAATGTAAGTCCTATCTCAACAAACCGCACGGACGTTGATCTCAAGGGAAGGGACATCAAAACGAGGTAACTACAAAAAAGTCTGCCGTGATACACTCACACAACTTCCTTTTACAGTGATCTTATAATTAATCAAAAATTGGTTTTTAGCTTCCCTACTAGATTGTCTCAGGCTATGTTCCTACATGGAATGAAGTGCCTGAACTTTACTAAATTATATTTAAAAAAAAAACAAAAGTCTAGTAATCCATAACCAAAGTTTTAGATTTAACTGGAAAATCACCTATCTCACCTCAAGACACATTCAAAATGTAACATTTGAAAAAAATCGTTAGAGCCGTTTTTTTAAATAACTGAAAAATCACAAAATTAAACATCATACTTCCGATTTTCTTCAAAAGCTTGTTGTCGCATATATATAGTACACAAAACTTATATATGAAGTTTCAACGTCATACCTCTTTTCTTTTTCGAGATATTCTGTTCACACACAGACTGACAGACCAATGAACAAAAACATGTTTTTTGGGTTCAGGGGACTCTAAAACGTGAAGGTCTGTTGAAAACTCAATTTCGATTTTTTGGGGTTAATCCAATACTTCCTTTAGTGTAAAAGGAAGTAAAAAGATGGAGATTGCAAATAGAGATACGAAAATTTTTAATAAAAATTCCACTTTAATGTCATTGCTACAAACATCAAATCCTACAAAATCTGTTTTTAAAAGCACTCTGCAGTTATGGAGGCCGAAATGCAACGATTACAGTAATCTATTAATATCCAAGCCCAGAAATGAGGTCTGGCAACCAGTAGTAGTGCATCTGAATCTTCACTACATAAAAAAAGCAATGGCTAGAAGAAAGACACTTGTAATAAAAAGCGAAAAACAACTATGGTTGGTGATAATCACCAAGTGGCTGGTAACCAAGCAGATGTTGCGAAAATTAGAAATGGCAAAGACGATAGAATGTAGACTGAAGTCAGGTTTAATCGGAAAAGCACCAGCAAATAGTTGGAAGTAACCAGGAAGATTGTGAAGTTCACGTATACAGGGTTGGCCCTATGACAATAACAATGTACTTACGCAATCTCCTCCTAAATGTTTCAGAAGTGGAGTGCGAAAGCATTACTCCCAAATATTCAAGTTTGTACACTTCATTCAAGCTAACCTTATTTCAAGTTAATTTCAAAGAAGTCATAAATCTAAACTACTGCTCCTATAGATTATGGTCGGCGGTTTTCGAGTTTTCCAAGAAGGAAACCAGCAAAATTTAACAAACAGTTTGTTTCGACCAAATTTTTTATTGTCAAATATTAGTATGTTACACAGTGATAAAAGAAATTTACTAGTACAGATATTCATGACTTGAATCATTTACATTTTTTCTCTATTACTGAAATAATGGGTGATCAATAATGATTGTAGGGTTCGTAACTTCGCTATGGTCGCATTGTTGTCAATAATGTATACCGGGACCCACGAGAATATGTTGTTTATCAAAACGTTCTTCCCCCGTGACCATATGCGCGCACATAAAAATTTTAGATCTGTCAATAATTGATGACAGACTGTCATTCCTGTTGCAATAAGTAGATTAATGAAATTATTTCTATAGTTCTCATAAACTCAGTCTTTAGTAAGACTAAAACTGCGTATCTGATTGTTTAATCTGGTAAGTAGATAATTTACAGAGCTTTGTTTTGAATAAGAAAAATGTGAATAATTTTAGGTTAGAATTTCTGATGAAAACAAATTTATATTGGAGGCTTATTTTCGGTCTGGGAAACGTGATCAAAATGGCGTCTGGCAATATTCACAAGCTCCTTGCTTCGCCGAATTCCAGCAGCAATTTGCAAACAATGACGTTAGCTACGAAACTTTCACACATGTTCATCGCATTATCAACCGATTTCGGGATACTGGCAGTGTCTCCAAGGGTAAATCTCCTGGCAAAAGGCCTGCCCTTAATGAAAAAGCCTTAGAAGATATTCAGGAGCGATTGGAAGCAAGCCCCAATAAATCTTTAAGGCGACTGTCAGATGGCTTGCCGAAAAAAGCTGCATATGCACCCATACAACGATAGAATATGTATCACATTTCCAGGATAGACTAATAAGCACAGGTCGATGGTCACCGCGATCGCCTGATTTGACACCGTCGACGATGTCATCTTAAAAATTTTGTGTATACAAATCGTTTGCATATGGTTGGGGGAGACAACATAAAGAGACGAATAAATTTGTGTATAGAAAATAATGGACAACATTTTCAACATCTATTATAAAAAAGGGTGGTTCTTATTTCTGTTTCTAGATTGTGAGTTTAGAAAACAATGTATCAATATCATTGTATTTTATTATTGAATTGTAGTTTTTTGCTCATTTTGTCTCATATTTGTTGTTATACCTATTGTGTGTTTTTAATATATATTCTTGTCTTTATGTGATTTAAATTTTAAAATTAAAACTGGTTATATGTTATTTTAGTTTTTCTTGTATGCTTGTTCAATTTTATTAACTTTTTGTGTAACAAAACGTGCACTATGTATAATTTAAAACGTTGCAATAATATATATATTTTTAATATACCACTAGCTTTTAAATTTCCCGCCCAATCTGAAATACCCGCCTGTACGCCACTGGAAATAGTTGGGATCACTGCATGTGCTAAGTGTACAATAGCTTTATTTGAAGGAGGCGGCACATTCAATCATTGTTGATCACCCGGTATGTAACATACATTTTCATGGTTGTGTATTAATTAGTAGCTTTAGTAGAATAAAAATGAAATGCGGTTGTGTTGCTGTCTGGGCTAAAAGAGAGCTTCTTAATATAAATACAAATAAATTTCAATGATATATGCATTGAGGGTTGAGGGTGAAGGTCGCTTGTGACGTGTAGAATCCGAAGTTTGACCCGTCCCACAAGTTGGCAGAATATCTTGTGTTTAGGACAAATAAATAACGGAATTTTAGTCCCGAATAGAAGCGTAAAAATTCTGGAATCGGAAGTGAATACAGTACCTACAGTAGGTTTGTTGCGAACCTTGTGCAACAGTCGTTGACCTCACCAGTTTTCGCAAAAGCATTCCTGATTCGGTACAATTTCGAAAAGCACGCCAAATTTGTGGACGAAGTTCAAATAGGCAAATGAGAAAGACACGGAGGAACCGAAAGAAGAACTGCGAGAAATAAAGAAAAATACGACAGAAAAGAAAGCGAAAGTAAAGGAAATAAATCAAGAACGGAAGAGAAAGGTAGAAAAGCAAAAAGAAGAAAAAGGTCAACCGCTGAAAAGAATTGAAGCACCGAAAGCACGAATGGAAAGAGAGGAGATAAAGAAACATTGTTATAAAAGGAATGGACTAGAAAAAAATAAAACCTGATATAAGCGGAAAATCTAATAAGCGAGAAATTACGAGTAAGCACGTAATTAGGGAAAAGTTACCTGACAAGGGTCCAAACACAGACAGGAAAGATAGCCGCAGAAGTAGAATCATGGAGTAAAAAGCAAGAAATAATGGCTGCAAGTAACAAGTTACAACGCACAAAAACATAAATTGACCATGACCTGACAGTAGAAACAAGAAGAATTCAGAAGGAAATTAAACCATAAGGAGAGAGGGAAGACAGAAAGGCAGAAAAGTGAAGATCTGCTATCAAAAAATAACAATCAATGGTGAAGAATATAAACAGAAGAGAGTGGAGTGGTAGTGAAATGAGCAAAGGCGCGTATAATTAACATATCAAAAAACTAAACCGAAACCATGCATCAAAGGCTTCAATGACGATCTAAATAAAGAAAAGGGAAATAAGTAAGGTACAGGAAGAAACGATACAACTAACGTCATGGAACTTACATGAAACATTTTCCGAAGGAAGCCTAAAACATCTTATTAGAGAGCTAGAGAAATACAAAATAGACCTAGCAGCGGTACAAGAGACAAAGCAAAACGAGAACCAAATGACAAATACAGAAAACTACACCTTCTTTAATAGCGTAGGTCAAGACAGAACACTGGGAATAGGTTTTCTCCTAAGAAGAATTTTGAAACATGCAGTAGTCAAATTCACACCCATAAGTGATGGAATAAGTTGTATAAGAAGTATAAGTATAAGAAGGGAAGATATAGGAAAGTAAGCATATTAAATTAACACGCCAATACGGACGAAAAAGAAGAAATGAAGAAAGAATTTTACACCAACTCAGAAGCTGAACTAGAGAAACGACCAAACTGCGACGTGACATTAATAATAGAAGACTTCAATGCAAAGATAGGTAGAGATCAAATATACCGACCAGTGATAGGAAACCAAAGTTTGCCCAGAGAAAGCAACAAAAATGGGAAAAAGTTAAAAGATCTGGCAGCAGCTAGAAAGATGTAAATACAGAGCACCTGTTTTGTACATAAACAAAATGCACAAGATCACGTGGGTCACCAATTTAGAAAAAAGTGAACTAGATATACCACGTTTTAGTAGAGGATAGGCACGCAAGATGTATAAGAAAACATTAGAAGCTATAGAGGCGCAGACGCGGACAGCGACCATTTTATGGTCAAAGTACTTACTGCTAAACCAAAAACTGCCCAGCGTGCCGAAAAGCAAAAACGGATAGAAAACGCTAGAAATTTAAATAGAGATTATAACAAAAAGGCATACGGTCCAAATATGAAAAAGAATTAGAAAGAGGAAACCAGTTCCATACAGGATTTATGGAATCAGGTGAAATATATTGTTATGATTCATGATGCAGTATAATAAATCATAAGAAAGAAATATAAAAAACTAATAAATTTGGAAGGTTACAATAATTAGATCTTGATGGGTGTAAAATTTCGAATATGAATAATGAAAGTAATTGATACAATGAAAGGAGCCATTTGATAGTACGATATTAATTGAATTAAATAACTTAATGGTTGTATAAAATGTTAATAAAGAACAAACCAAGGTAACATTAGACAAATGTATTTGTTAATAATAATGAGAATGAATATCATATAATAGTATTATTTTAAAATATAGGAAGTGTGCACTAAGAATTGTATCTAATAGGGATAGAAATTTGTTTAGTTAAGTTACTAAAACAACTCATAAAAAAGCATACATGTAATTTTGAAAGAAAGAATTTCGTTAAATAAAACTAGAAATTATGCCTTAATTTGTGTTATTTTTGGTATATACAAATTAAAAAGGGCTATAAACAAACCTGCTTGGTGTGATAGGCGAAAACGTAAAATGTAATTCATGGAGACATATAATCGGTGAAGAGATTATACAAATACAGTTAATTGGAAATAAAGAAAACAGAAGGTTACATTATTTGAAGATATTTGGATTTATTCATACATACAAGATATTATTGGAGGTTCTTACAAGTAACTGATTTGATTTGGATATTTTGTGAGTATAACAAGAGACATCGGACCATCTGTAAAAAAGGAACAAAGTTAGATTTGAAACATCATGATATAGCAACTTACCAGGAGTTAGTTCGTGTGGCAGTGACATTCAGGAGGAACAAAGACTGGATTTTGGGAGCAGAGGAGTTGATTTGACGGGACGAATGCAGTTGAAAGGATTCACAGGCCATCATAGATGTTGCTGTTTGTGAAGTGGGCAGTAGGTGTTGCGGTCTATGGACGTCAGGATCCGGTATTTGTTGGAAGTTGCAGTGAAAGCTAAAGCAGTTATCAAGGTTTGTGTAGATAAGTTGAGAAAGCATTTTGAATAACTGTCAATAAAAGAAAGTGATAATATAAAGTTGATATAGTACTTACATAGGTGAATTGAATAATAAATGTGTTTATGTAAGATACAATTGTCAATTACCTGGTTTGATGAATTTTAAAAGTCAAAAGCCATGATATCCTTCTTCTACCCGGACCTCTTCTGCCTTGTACTTTTCCTTGTAGTATAACTTGAAGTAGTTGGAATCTGTTTTCATTCCGCATAATGTGCCCTAGGTACTGGAGTTTTCTTGTTTTTATTGTAGTGAGTGTTTTCTTTTCTTTTTTCATTCTTTGTAGAATTTCGTCATTCGTTACTCTCTCTATCCATGACACTCTCAACATCCTGCGATAGAGCCACATTTCAAATGCCTCCAGTTTTTTCTTTGTTGTTTTTGTCAAGGTCCATGACTCTACACCGTAAAGAAGGATAGGGAAGACGTAGCATTTCAGAAATCTTGATTATCAAATCGTGGCTTTTGAAGATGGTACTCATTTTGTTGAACACGGCTCTAGCCTTTTCTATGCGAATCCTTATTTCCTGTGAGTTATCCCACTGGTTATTAATGATGGTACCGAGGTAAGTATATTTTTCTACTCGTTCGATAGGTGTATGGTTTATCATGAGTTGACATCTGGGAATATTATTTTTACTGATGATCATTAATTTCGTTTTGTTAATATTGGTGAAATATATAATCCAGTAATCAGCGAAAGAAGCATTAGAACCAAATGGAAATAGAAGAACAGAGAATGGTTTGACGGAGACTGTGAAAAAGTAATTGAAATAAGAGAAAATGCGAAAATGATAATGATCGAAAATACAACGGCAGATACGAGAGCAGAATACGAAAACCAAGAAGAGAAGCTGAAAAAATATGTAGACAAAAGAAACAAGAAACCGAAAAGGGTAGAAGAATTTTACAATAGCAAAGAGTTACAAAATTTCTACAAAGAAATTGTACAATATCAGAAGGGTTACCATTCTATTACATCTTACTGCCTAAGTAAGGAAAGCGATCTCATAAGAGGAAAAGACGAAGTACTGAAGTGATGGACACGACATTTCACAGAAATACTTAACATAAATGATAATAACATAAAAGAACTGGAAGAAACAGACAAATAGAGTCGCCCATCTTGGAAAACATTATTGGAATTACCAAAAAGCAAAAAAAAAAACAAAAAACCCCAGGCAATATACAGGCAGAGTTAATTAAATATTGAGGAAACCACCAGCAAATCCATCTGTTAATAAAAATACGGTAAACAATAAAACGCCCACCGAATGGCAAACTGCAATAATATGCCTAATATATAAAAGTGGGAGTAGATGCCGATGTGAAAATTACAGGAGCATCGCACTATTGGGTGTAGTTTATAAACTGGTCGCCAATGTACTAGAGGAAAAGATGCGAACAAGTATTGAGCAGATAATAGGAAAGTTTCAATTCGGTTTTAGGCAAAACAGATAGGTCACCGACCAGATCTTCATAATAAAACAAATCCAAGAAAGGCTATTACAAAATGGAGTACGATTGCACACGTTTTTCATCGACTACAAACAAGCTACAACAGTGTGAAATGAATAGAACTCCTAGAGGTCATGAAGGAATTCCAAATAGAGTGCAATCGGTGATGGTGACACTAAAAGAAACAGAAGACCAAATACAAGGACAAGGTGATGTTTCAGAAAATTTCAGCACAAATAATGATCTAAGACAAGGGGGCGCCCTTTCAGCAATTCTCTTCAACCTTATACTAAAGAAAATCATAAGAGAGAGCAAACTGAATAGAGGAGCCATAGTCACCAGAAGCTCACACCAATGCATGGCATACGCCGACGGGTCGTGTACACAACGTCGACTGCCCACAACGTCGACCGGGTATTTTGAACGCCCACAACGTCAACCGTGTCCACAACGTCGACGGAGGTTTGTTGGCCGCAGCGTCGACCGTGCCCATAACGTCGACCTGTCTTCAGGGACACAACGTCGACCGTGCCCACTACGTCGACTCGTATAAATGACGGTACGTACATCGCGGCGGTAGCGTCGCAAGCGACATTACCCGAAAAAATGAAGACACGTATATGGAACGAGGGACGCAACGTCGACCATGCCCATAACGTCGACCCACCTTAAGGGACACAACGTCGACCGTGCCCATATCGTCGACTCGTCTTGAGGGACGCAACGTCGACCGTGCCCATATCGTCGATTCGTCTTGAGGGACGCAACGTCGACCGTGTTCATATCGTCGAACGTCGATTCGCCTTGAGGGACACAACGTCGATCGTGCCTATATCGTCGACTCGTCTTCCGGGACGCAACGTCGACCGTGCCCATAACGTCCACTCATCTGGAGCTACGTCAGGTCTTAATATGGATTTACCTAAAATGTAATTTTTCTTAACCCCACGCATTTTTTCCTATGCCGTAGATACATTTTGAATAAATTATCGTATATTGTTACCTGTTTGACAGAATTTGTTGGACCTTCTATATTATAAAGAAGCATTATACACCATTTCCGCAATTCTGTAGCTAGGAATAAACCAGCAATATAATATCACTATAACTTTCTTAATGTGAAAATCATATTACTTCTTTAACGAAAAATCTGGTGTGAGACACCCGCTCAACTTCCTTTTACAGTGATCTTATAATTAGCAAAAAATTTGATTTTACATTTTTAAGCATTAGTCAAAAAGTTCAAAACTTACAAATTCTGCAAAAACGGTACAAAATTAAGCGTTCGTTAAAGAGATAAATTTTCTCTAGAATTTTAAGCTGAATTCAAAAATGTAATAATATACAGGGTGTTCTGTTTAAAATGGGAGTTAATAAAAAAAAATAGAAAAAAAAACAAAAGAAACCCATTTTAGAAGTATTCGACTGGAAAATCATTTATCTCACATCAATACACATTCAAAATGTAATAAAAATGTGAAGTTTGAAAAAAATCGTTAAAGCCGTTTTAAAAAAAACAACTGAAAAATCACAAGAGTAAACACCTACTTCCGGTTATGCGATTTTCTTCAAAAGCTTGCTGTCGCATCTACATAGTACATAAAACTTATATATGAAGTTTCAACGCCATACCTTTTTCCGTTTTTGAGATATTTTGTTCACAGACACACAGACAGACCAATGAAAAAAATATGTTTTTTGGGTTCAGGGGACTCTAAAACGTGAAGATCTGTTGAAAACTCAATTTCGAATTTTTGGGGTGAATCCAATACTTCCTTTATTGTAAAAGGAAGTAAAAATTTACAGCGATGCTGCTTTTAGATTTTTCCTACTAATATGAACCGGTTAACAGAAAACGAAGTAATTTTTCATCGCCAAGCAGGCAGCGAACAAATTACAAAAACATCTGTTTACCAGCAAAACGCCCCGATCCTACAAGAATTTAAAAGAAAACCGTTACAAAAATAAAACAATAAATCGCGGCATGCCAGCTCAAAGGAGCACCAATTCTCAAGTGCAATAAAGGGCCAACGGTTCGCCAAACCTCAATAAATCCGGAAGCCGACAAAACAGCACCGCGGCGAACGAAACTCCGAACGTGCGACCAAATTAATAATCCAAGTTGAATCACTAAAACGCTCTTAAAACAGAGTGCGCCCAATCAAAACCCCACATAAGGATAGCTGCCGATAGGAGGAATTAGCCGCCACCTGATAAAACAACGCCCAAGTCTCTAGCACACATACAGGTCGATTAAAAATAACTTTTCCATCAGCCAGCAAAAATATCACCGCTCGTAATGCGGGCGATTGTTGCAAGTAAACGCTACAGAAATTTCGAAGTACACGGCGGCCCAGCGAAGACGTATTTTCTAACGGTTAAATCAGGACAAAAAGCCGCTTACATCCGGCTAAATATTACACATTAAATTATAATTAGCGGAAGGAAGCATCCCAGGAAAGCGTGAATAGTCTCAAAATTCATATAAAATTAGCGCGCAACCAATCGAAGCAAAATAACTTCTTAACATACGCAATAAGAGTAATGCTTAAGTAAGTTTTACGCCGAACACGGAATTAAAAATTCCAAGTTCAATTAATCTAAAAATTTGGGAACTCGAGCCACTTCCGCCAACCGCCGCCTTCGCCGAGGAGAGCAGCACTGCCGCCGACATACCGCCGCCGCTGCTCTCAGCCCGCCGTTCCGTCGCCCGCTCGCCATGGACACCCCCAGGTCTGATACGTAAGCCAGCCCGGAACCATTGGAGGTTTCCTCTCGCGCCCGCCGCCTGACATCGAACCTTGTGTTCCAGGAAGCGCCGCCTCGAGGAATTATTCGGCCCATCGCCCAAGACGCCCCCGGCCTCCCCCTTGGCCCAGATCGCCCGCGCCCGGATCCAGGAGCTACACCGGCCCCCTCCGTACTGGGAGGGACGCCTGCCGTCAGGGAGTCCACGAACGCCGACAAGGGCGCTCACCCCGGATTTCGTTGGCTTCACGGACGAGAGCGATCCGGAGCTCGGCACCCCACAGAGGAGCCCGTTGGTGCAGCACCTACGAGACGCACCTTTTGCCCGGCTGCGCCGCCCGCCGACCCCCCAGGCTCCCCGTCCACGGATCCTCAATTGGGACCTCGAGGTGCGACTGACGGACGCCGAGGAAGCCGAGCTCGAAGCCCTGTGGCAGGCTACCTGCCCAGATAGCAGCCCACGTCGCAGCCCCCGCTGGCGACGGACCACCCGTCCCCGGACTCCTCTAGCGGAAGCCCGACCCCGCGCCCCGGCCACGCCCCGCTCCAGCCGACGTCCCCGGGAGGGCTACTCGCGTCGCCCACGCCCCAGGAGAGCCTTGCAGCCCCGCTGGCCACGGACCTCTCTTTCCCGGACTCCCCTAGCGGAAGCCCGAGCCACACCCCGCACCGCCCCCGGAAGGGACGGACCGCGTCCAGGCCACGTTCCCCGCCTCCAACAACCGGGAAAGGCCGCCCCATCCCCACCCTAGGCACCGGCGCTCGAGCCTAGACTAGTAGTTTAATTTTGTATATATATGTCCTTTTTCTTGTTTTTCTTTTATTATATATAGTTTTAAGCATTTATGTACATACGATTATTACTCCAATAAACCTCTTAAAAGTCACTCCAGTCAATCAGCCACATCGACGAGGGTAACGCCCACCCTCCTCTTCCCAAACCGACGCCATTGAAGTAACCCTACCGCTGAGCTATAAACCGAGCCTTGTTAATTGTCGCCCGGAACGTGGGGCCAACCTTTGGTGGACACCAGAGGGAAGTCACGCCCACTACAATGGTGAAGTCAAGAAGGAAGGGAAACATGGAGACAACTCCGCCAAGGATCATGGAGGAACCTCAGCGGACACCGCGACAAGGAGGAAGTCTGAACAGTTCGGAAATAATAGAAGACAGCGCACCCTTATTCCCGTGTGGACAAGGACACCGCCTCCAAGTCCCAGCCCAGTGCGACAGGAAGTCAACGAAGACAACCAACAGCAAATGGCACACCACCTTGCGAACCTAACAGCTGCAGCAGCAGGGACCAACCAACCAGCACCACTTCTGGGAGTGGTAGAAAACACCCAGTGGCGCCCAGAACAAGCTCCAGCAGCACCAACGATCACATTAACCGACGAACAATTCCAGGCAATTTTGGGACGAATGGCTGTGCCCAAGAAAGTCGATCTTCCACCAACCTTTAAAGGCGAGGAGTTAGATCACCCCCAAGAGTTCATCGCAGAGTGCGCCCGCTACCATGCGCAAAGCGGATGTACTACAACAGAACTAATGAAAGTAGCCACAAACTGTCTCCAGGGGAAGGCTAGCCAATGGTGGAAACCATACGCTTCACTTCCACTCTCATGGAATGAATTTGAAGAAAGGCTCTTAAAGAAATTCGACAGCGCAGATGTACGAGCCTCCTTGAAGACACAGCTCTACGGACAAAAACAGGGACAAAAGGAAAATGGCGAACTCTTCCTTCTTCGCAAAATACAACTGATACGCCGACTGGACACCGAACAGTCAGTGGGAGCCAGCATTCCCGTAATGATAGAGCTATTAAAACCGGCCCTTCGGCCTTATCTACGTGTCGCTGTGCCAGAAACTATTGAGGAACTGTTGGACAAGGTAGCTGCAATTGAGAAAGACATGGACGACCGCGCACCAACGCCAAGCCGCGAGACACGCCCGCGAGAGCCAGCCGAGCCCAATCTACCCCGCTGCTATTTTTGCCCGGGACGCCACTTCAATGAGGATTGCCCACGACGCCACCGGCCAGCACCACAGGCAACAGGAGAAGCCCCCATGAACGCCCCCGAAGCTAGACAACTACCACCGCCGGAAAACTGGCGGAGGCCCGGGCGCGTCGAGGCCGAAGCACCGCCCAGGGTCCAACCCAATGCTCCACAATAAGTACGGCCAACTGCCACAACCTCCCGTATATCATGGTGAACCTAGGGTCACCACAGCGGGAGATGCGTGCCCTAATTGACTCAGCGGCAACGCATAACTTCATTAGTGCCAAGCTAGTGCAACACCCCGGGACGGGTAGCTACGCACAAAGAACGGCCAAAATGGCCAAAGAACAGGCAACCCTGACCCTACGAGGAGAAACAAGCCTGGAAATGCAGATCGGTAGAAATAACTACGTCATACAGTGCATCATAGCAGAGGATTTAAGGGAGGACATCATTCTCGGTCTACCATGGCTTACGGAACACGAGGCTACCTTTGATTTCGCACGGCGTTGCATCCACCACGGCGTGAGGACCCGAGAAACCACTCATTGCCTGGTCGAGCAACACGACCCGCGTCCAGCAAATGACCCGATGGAACTTCCACAGTTGAAGCATGACTTCTCTCGCGAGCAGGAACACAACCTCTATCAGCTACTAGAAGACTTCCCCGAAATTTGGAGGCCCTCGGCACCACCTACGCGCACCCTGGAGCACGAGATCCATGTAAAAACCGATGCCCCTATACGCAGCCCAAATTACCGATATTCCGAAACAAAAAAGATCATCGCCGAGCAAGTAGAAGAGATGCTGGCACGCGGTTTCATCGAGCCTAGCCAGTCACCACATAACTCGGCAATCGTCATCGTGGAGAAAAAGGATTCTACGCCCCGGTTCTGTTTAGACTTTCGCAGGCTAAACGAAGCCACCATCAATGAGCCGGCGGTACTACCCTTGATCCACGAAACCATCAAAGATCTAGGCTCAGCAAGCATCTTCTCCTCACTTGACTTAAAATTGGGGTACTGGCAGATAAGTTTACATCCCCAAGCCAAACCCTACACCGCGTTCACAACTCCGGATGGCGCAGCCTATCAATTTCGAGTCATGCCATTCGGGCTCAAGACGGCACCAATGACCTTTCAAAGGCTGATGGCCCGGGAAGTACTGGTGGGGTACCTCCATAAATTCTGCCTCGTGTATTTAGATGACATCATCAATTACTCCGAATCATGGGAGCAGCACCTTCAACACCTCCGCAAGGTCTTCGAACGACTACAGGAACATGGGCTCATATGCTCGCCAGAAAAATGCCACTTCGGGAAATCCACACTGCACTACCTAGGGCATATCGTTGGCCCAGAGGGAAACGAACCTCAACCAGGTCACGTGCAGCAGGTCATCAACGCCCCGCCTCCTACTAACCGAAAGGGGTTACGACAGTTCCTAGGCATATGCAATTGGCTACGCGAGTACATTCCCCGATTCGCCGACATTGCGGCCCCTCTCACCGACCTACTAAGCACTAAAAAGCGCTGGACTTGGACCCCAGACGTTCAGCAAGCATTTCAAAAAGTGAAACAACTGTTTCAGACACCGCTGAAGTTAGCCCGACCCGATGCTTCTCGCCCCTTCATTTTACAAACAGACGCCAGCAAATTTGGCATCGCCGCCGTGCTCTACCAGGAACGTCCCGATGGAGGTCGAGACGTCATCTCCTACGCCAGCACCCGGTTCCTGCCAGCCGAACAGCGTTATCACTCCAACGAACAAGAGTGCCTAGCCGCCGTATGGGCGATAAAAAAATATCGACCTTACTTAGAAGGCAGGCAGTTCACCCTCCAGACCGATAACCGCGCCCTCACCTGGCTCAACACCTTGAAGGACCAGCGAGCTAAACTCACCCGTTGGGCTCTCCTGCTACAGGAGTTCCACTTCACAATCGAGCATTGCCCCGGAAAGCACAACGAGTTGCCGGACGCGCTATCTCGACAGCCGACTGGACAGCCGGCCGAAGCAGTGTGGGATGACCCGACAGTACTGCTACCTCCCATTCACAACAAGCGCTTCGCCCAAAAACGTGTAACGGCCAGCCAACCCGCAAAGAAAGGATTTCCCAGGTTCCAGGAACCCGCTACAGGAAATCATGCGGCCAGCAGCCAAACACCACACGGTGAGGACTCACCGAGGTATCAACGGGCAAGCAGCCATGCTATCGTCACGGAGCCACCAGGCAAGCCATCCCTAAGCCTGCTGGACGCAGTCGAAGAAACGTTATGGGAGACCATTGCACAGGACCAAAGACAGGATAATTACTGTCAAGATTTAGTCAACTCATGGCACCAAAGCTACTTCGCCGAGGACCCAACCCCGGATCTCTTAGCCGTACAAGAACAATACCATATAGAGAATGGGTTGCTCTACCGCCGAACGGATCAGGGTCCGCGCCTGTTTGTTCCGGAAGAAAGCCGGCCAAAGGTTATCTACCAATACCATGACCGAGACCTAGCAGGACACCCCGGCATCGCCGAAACGACGCGGGCCATCCTTACGCACTTCCATTGGACGCATGTACGAGAAGATGTCCGGAACTACGTCCGCCAATGCCTGCTCTGCTTGAGATGCAAGAAGGGCCGCCACCAAGTCAAAGCCACCCTGAGGCCGCACCAACCCAACCGAGCGTTGGACACGATTGCGCTCGACCTCATGGGTCCCTACCCCTCATCAGCCACTGGGAAAAAGTTCATCCTGGTAATAACCGACCTCTTCACCCGGTGGACAGAAGCCTTCGCTCTAGCCAAATCCACCGCCCCCATCATCATCCGCACCTTACGAAATGAGGTTTTTCCCCGCCTGGGATACCCGAGCGCCATGCTGACCGATAACGGACGCCAATTCATTAGCGAACAATGGATGCGAGCTTGCCAGCAGTGGGATATCCAGCCATGGACAACCGCCATTTATCACCCCCGGGCGAACCTAACAGAGCGAAGGAACCAGGAAATAAAAAAGGGACTCCGCCTGCACCTGCAAGGAAGGAACCACCGCGAGTGGGACAAGCACCTGCCTGCAACCCTATTCAGCCTGCGGAATCGCCATAACACTGCCTTAGGAGTTGGACCGCCCTGGGGAGTGGAGATTCCGGCAACCTACGCAGCCGCCACAAAGGCCCCACGAACCGCGGACACACAACCGCGCCGAACGAGACGCGGCCATCCGAAACCGAGCCATCGCTCAACACCCGGAAACACCAGACACCAGTGGCCCCACTTTTCAACGTCATCAGCTGGTAATGGTGAAAAATCACCCTCTCTCGAACGCCACCGCTGGGATTCATGCAGGATTCCAACCAAAATGGAGTGGACCCCACCAAATCCTGGACCAACTTGGCCCAAGCATCTATAGGGTCCAAAGAGGACAACAGGCCCTCAAAATTCACGCCGACCAACTCCGCCCCTTCTTCCCAGCTCCTTAGAAAATTCATGCACGGATTGAGGACGCCAAAGGAGGGAGGAATTAATATGAACCGGTTAACAGAAAACGAAGTAATTTTTCATCGCCAAGCAGACAGCGAACAAATTACAAAAACATCTGTTTACCAGCAAAACGCCCCGATCCTACAAGAATTTAAAAGAAAACCGTTACAAAAATAAAACAATAAATCGCGGCATGCCAGCTCAAAGGAGCACCAATTCTCAAGTGCAATAAAGGGCCAACGGCTCGCCAAACCTCAATAAATCCGGAAGCCGACAAAACAGCACCGCGGCGAACAAAACTCCGAACGTGCGACCAAATTAATAATCCAAGTTCAATCACTAAAACGCTCTTAAAACAGAGTGCGTCCAATCAAAACCCCACATAAGGATACCTGCCGATAGGAGGAATTAGCCGCCACCTGATAAAACAACGCCCAAGTCTCTAGCACACATACAGGTCGATTAAAAATAACTTTTCCATCAGCCAGCAAAAATATCACCGCTCGTAATGCGGGCGATTGTTGCAAGTAAACGCTACAAAAATTTCGAAGTACACGGCGGCCCAGCGAAGACGTATTTTCTAACGGTTAAATCAGGACAAAAAGCCGCTTACATCCGGCTAAATATTACACATTAAATTATAATTAGCGGAAGGAAGCATCCCAGGAAAGCGTGAATAGTCTCAAAATTTATATAAAATTAGCGCGCAACCAATCGAAGCAAAATAACTTCTTAACATACGCAATAAGAGTAATGCTTAAGTAAGTTTTACGCCGAACACGGAATTAAAAATTCCAAGTTCAATTAATCTTTACCAAAACCTAGCAAATTGGGTGTCGTTAGAATCGACATTTCAACGACTATTGATTGCGACTCAAATCAAGTCGATAATTGATCACGCCGCTCAATTAAACGCGATAATCCGAAATACATCAAAAACGGGCAAAACATCCCTTCTACTTCGACCAATGAGCTGCGAGATCGCGTTTGACAAAGGACTGGCTCCTTTAAATAGTCAGACGCTGGCAGTAGGAAATGACTCAACCCAGGAGAGTCAGCCAACAGCATCCAGCCTTCCAGGACCAGCTAGCAGCTCCAGCCTTCCAAGGATCTACCAGCCCCAGCCCTCTCCAGAGCCTATCACCTACGTGGACTTAGAGCCAATCCTCTGCATTGGACTCTGCTGCCTGCCGTCTTCGGAAAAATTTGGGAACTCGAGCCACTTCCGCCAACCGCCGCCTCCGCCGAGGAGAGCAGCACTGCCGCCGCCGCTGCTCTCAGCCCGCCGCCCCGTCGCCCGCTCGCCATGGACACCCCCAGGTCTGATACGTAAGCCAGCCCGGAACCATTGGAGGTTTTCTCTCGCGCCCGCCGCCTGACATCGAACCTTGTGTTCCAGGAAGCGCCGCCTCGAGGAATTATTCGGCACATCGCCCAAGACGCCCCCGGCCTCCCCCTTGGCCCAGATCGCCCGCGCCCGGATCCAGGAGCTACACCGGCCCCCGCCGTACTGGGAGGGACGCCTGCCGTCAGGGAGTCCACGAACGCCGACAAGGGCGCTCACCCCGGATTTCGTTGGCTTCACGGACGAGAACGATCCGGAGCTCGGCACCCCACAGAGGAGCCCGTTGGTGCAGCACCTACGAGACGCACCTTTTGCCCGGCTGCGCCGCCCGCCGACCCCCCAGGCTCCCCGTCCACGGATCCTCAATTGGGACCTCGAGGTGCGACTGACGGACGCCGAGGAAGCCGAGCTCGAAGCCCTGTGGCAGGCTACCTGCCCAGATAGCAGCCCACGTCGCAGCCCCCGCTGGCGACGGACCACCCGTCCCCAGACTCCCCTAGCGGAAGCCCGACCCCGCGCCCCGGCCACGCCCCGCTCCAGCCGACGTCCCCGGGAGGGCTACTCGCGTCGCCGACGCCCCAGGAGAGCCTTGCAGCCCCGCTGGCCACGGACCTCTCTTCCCCGGACTCCCCTAGCGGAAGCCCGAGCCACACCCCGCACCGCCCCCCGGAAGGGACGGACCGCGTCCAGGCCACGTTCCCCGCCTCCAACAACCGGGAAAGGCTGCCCCATCCCCACCCTAGGCACCGGCGCTCGAGCCTAGACTAGTAGTTTAATTTTGTATATATATGTCCTTTTTCTTTTTTTTTTAAATTATATATAGTTTTAAGCATTTATGTACATACGATTATTACTCCAATAAACCTCTTAAAAGTCACTCCAGTCAATCAGCCACATCGACGAGGGTAACGCCCACCCTCCTCTTCCGAAACCGACGCCATTGAAGTAACCTTACCGCTGAGCTATAAACCGAGCCTTGTTACTACCTTCATTTGTTGCTGAATAGTGGCGTCATCGGAGGTTTTTTTAAATAGAACAATTGCTACGTATTTTCTGGTACCATTTAATTGAGATTTTTTTCTTTTCAGCTTTATAATACTTTTATACCATTTCACAAAAAAATCTGTGATCTTGGTGGCGATGATAACATTACATTAGAAATTAGACTTTAATAACAATTTTTTCTACTCCTGTTAAAGTTCTACATTTCCATTCCAATCTCAGTTAGGAAAAGTACAAGTTGTCCTAACAAGACACTGAAGAAAATATCGTTCGTGATATCGATAAACGGCGTTTGTTGAGGGTCATTTAATTGATATAATGTACGAATACAAAGGTCAACTTTCTGTTGTCAAATGATAGTGAGAAAAATCTACTTTCGATGTCAGTCGTCGAAAAAGACACTTTTCCTACTTGTTTCGCACATGATTTTTTCTACTATCGAGAAAGAGAACTAAAAAGAGACTAAAAAAGGTATTTTAAAAGAATTTTGCATTTGTTATCTGTTATTTTGACGTTTTGCAAATTTGTATTTTTCGTGTTAAAGAGTTCCAAAATACAGCTCTACTTTCTCAAAGGAATCTCTCGAAGTTATATTCATTAACTGTAAAAAACTTACTGTTAATATTTATAATAAATAAAGCTTTTTGTTACAATAAATTATTAGTTAATGAAGTTGGGAGTATTTGTATTTCGTTGTATTAACGATTCGTACAATAACAGGAGTAGAAAAAGTTGTTATTAAAGTCTAATTTCTAATGTAATGTTATCATCGCCACCACGATCACAGATTTTCTTGTGAAATGGCATAAAAGTGTTATAAAGCGGAAAAGAAAAAAATCTCAATTAAATGGTACCAGAAAATATGTAGGAATTGTTCTATTTAAAAAAACCTCCGATGACGCCACTATTCAGCAACAAATGAAGGTAGGAAAAATCTGAAAGCAGCATCGCTGCAAATTTTTACTTCCTTTTACAATAAAGGAAGTATTGGTAAACCCCAAAAATTTTAAATTGAGTTTTCACCAGATTTTCACGTTTTCGAGTCCCCTGAACCTAAGAAACATATTTTTTTCATTGGTCTGTCTGTGTGTCTGTGAACAGAATATCTCAAAAACGAAAAGAGGTATGGCATTGAAACTTTATATATAAGTTTTGCGTACTATGTAGATGCGACAGCAAGCTTTTGAAGAAAATCGCATAACCGGAAGTAGGTGTTTACTCTTGTGATTTTCAGTTATTTTTCGATTTTTTCAAAAACGGCTCTAACGATTTTTTTCAAACTTCACATTTTTATTACATTTTGAATGTGTATTGATGTGAAATAAATGATTTTCCAGTCGAATACTTCTAAAATGGGTTTCTTTTGTTTTCTTATGTTTTTTTTATTAACTCCTATTTTAAACAGAACACCCTGTATATTATTACATTTTTGAATTCAGCTTAGAATTCTAGAAAAAAATTGTCTCTTTAACTAACGCTTTATTTTGTACCGCTTTTGCAGAATTTGTAATTTTTGAAAATTTTTGACAAATGCTTAAACATTTAAAATCAAATTTTTGGCTAATTATAAGATCACTGTAAAAGGAAGTTGTGTGCGTGTATCACACCAGATTTTTTGTTAAAGAAGTAATATAATTTTCACATTAAGAAAGTTATAGTGATATTATATTGCCGGTTTATTCGTAGCTACAGAATTGCGGAACTGGTGTATAAAGCTGGATTTATAAATTGGCGCCCGCCCGTTTGACGTTACCGCTGACGCGGCCGCAAACGTAACGCCGACGTTAAACTGTTTGGTTCAAATGTAACCGTTTATAAAATGACGTCGTACGCAAACGCTAACGCTGCACCGCTTCCGTCTGCGGCAAAGTTGGCCAAGATTCATGTTTGGCGTCAACGTCTTGCGTCGACGGATTTACTCGACTAATCACAAGGCGAAAAATTTTGCGCGGTATTATTTGACCTGCTGCACAAGTATCAGGACAGAGAGGACCTCATTATTAAATGCGTGTTGCTGGATTTGGATGTGTTTGTTACCGGAGTTTTTTTAGTATTATTTATAAAAGGCAGATTTGATCAGATATTCGTCTCTTTATAAGCTTCGGATTCAGTTGTTTATATAAATAATTGAACACTTTTACACTCATCCTTGTGTATTTAAAAAATTTATCATGGTTCTTTTCTTTTATTGGAAGGAATGTAGCTCGATAAAAACCGCCCTTATAGCGTGTTGTGTATATCGGTCGAGTTTTCCATCGTCTCGCCCTTCTTGTAGTTGTTCCAACGAAATGGGCTGCACCTAGTATAAGCGTACTTGCTGCAGCTAATAGGTAGTTTGCCGGTTGATTGTCCATTCTCAGATAATAAATCAAAATGTTGGGTTAGGGCTGCCGATGCTGGAGGCACGTGTGACACTTGTCACTTTTATAAATCGAGCTTTAACTTTTGAATGCGCCTGCGTACGTTAAACTATACGGCAATTTATAAAATAGCTCACCATAGACAACGTCGGCGTTACGTCTGCGGACGCGTTAGCGCCGTTAGCGGTAGCGCCAAACGCGCGGGCGTCAATTTATAAATCAGGCTTAATGCTTCTTTATAATATAGAAGGTCCAACAAATTCTGTCAAACAGGTAACAATATACGATAATGTATTCAAAATGTATCTACGGCATAGGAAAAAAGGAATGCGTGGGGTTAAGGAAAATTACATTTTAGGTAAAAGCCCTGACGTAGCTCCAGATGAGTCGACGTTATGGGCATGGTCGACGTAGCGTCCCGGAAGACGAGTCGACGATATAGGCACGATCGACGTTGCGTCCCTCAAGGTGAGTCGACGATATGGACACGGTCGACGTTGCGTCCCTCAAGACGAATCGACGATATGGGCACGGTCGACGTTGCGTCCCTCAAGACGAGTCGACGATATGGGCACGGTCGACGTTGTGTCCCTTAAGGTGGGTCGACGTTATGGGCATGGTCGACGTTGCGTCCCTCGTTCCATATACGTGTTCTGGAGTCGACAATGCGGCGCTGCAAAGTCTTGAATTTTCGGGTAATGTCGCCCGCGACGCTACCGCCGCGATGTACGTAGCGTCATTTTATACGAGTCGACGTAGTGGGCACAGTCGACGTTGTGTCCCTGAAGACAGGTCGACGTTATGGGCACGGTCGACGCTGTGGCCAATAAACCTCCGTCGACGTTGTGGACACGGTTGACGTTGTGGGCGTTCAAAATACCCGCTCGACGTTGTGGGCAGTAGACGTTGTGTCCAGGTCCCACGCCGACGACATTACAGTAGTGTCCAACCAAGGAAGAGCTGAAAGAATTAATAAGAAGTCTAGGCAAAACATCACGAAAGTACGGTGTAAAAATAAAAGAGGAAATGACAAAATACTTGCAAATTAATAGGATAAAAGATACGCCAAATGAAAGTCTAAAGATACAGAAGAAATTAGGAAAAGAGTGTAATTTTGCAAACGTAGAGAATTTCAAATTCCTACGAACAGAAGTCACAACAAAATGGAATCAAACTAAAGAAATAGAAAAAAACAACACCAGGGTATAAAAGTGCAGGTGTTGTGCGGAACGTGTTTGTAAATTAGGTAGACAAGTAGTTTATTATCTGTCAAATTTCGTATATGAGTTTAGCTCACATTTCATGATAGTAACAAGTTCACATTGACATTATAAGAGGGAGTTCAGTGTTGAGTGCAAAAAATATGTCGTGGAAGGTAAAACTAAAATATATAAACCAGCGATTCGACCAGCAGAGTTCTGCGTGAGTGAGACGTGGGTGATAAATCAAGAGGCACAACAACAACTCAAAGTAATGGTGTACAGACAAATTAATGTAAATAAACGAGTCGGACAGACGCGCAAAATCATTTCTAGCATATTTCACATTAATAAAGCTGATCTTTGAATAATTATGCAAAATCGAAACCGATTCTAAATTAAAATGTGTGATGGAGGCGCAATATATGGGGTAGCGACAATAGGGGCCCATAAATGCACTAATCGCTTAACTCCAAACAAACAGTGTTTGTTTGTAAAACGGCATTTAAAATCAATTTAAAGCATTTATTATAGTCCAAATGCTCTTTTTATTTATCTTCAAGATGTAGAATTCAAAGTTCGAAACATTTTTCTGTAGAATGGAAGAGGAAAATGTTAAGGATGATATTGGAGGGATTAAAGACGATGAAATATGGAGACGACGCACAAAAGCAAAGAACTATACAAAGAGCCAGATATAATATCGGTCATTAATGTGACTAAGGTGGATCGAACACGTGAACGGAAAAAGAATGACCAGAAGAATCAATTGAAAGGAAACAAGCGGACCCCCAAAGCAGAAATGAATAAAATTAGCGTGGAAGAAAGAGCGAAAAACAGGATAAATGAAAGAAGATACTCAACCAAGCCAAGAGCCTTGAAGACCTGCAGTGCTGACATGTATCTATATAGATGGCTACGATATTACTGTACGTTTGCGTTAACTACAACGTCTCTCTACTTTTGTGTTGCCCAAACTATTATAAAATTTAATAAATGTAAATTTATTAATTATCGGTAATCCCCAAGAGTACACTTGCAATAATATCGTGATAACCACGCATTGGCAGAACTCAAAGATAATGATTAATACTTCTTGCAAAACTTAACGTGGGCTTAACTTTAGTTAATTTATTTGTCTGTAAAACATAGCCTATAAAATATATAAGGCTCTTGTTTTACACGACTCGTAATTCAGTGTGACTATGTAATACAACAGCATTAATTTCGTCCATGAGGGTGAAAATATCATGAGTGAAATTTATTCTTGTAACAAACTTTTCTATTCTCATTTCGCCAAACTTATGTATTTGTATCAGAACGAACATGTACAATTTATTCGCTAGCTTATAAAATAAGGCAAAGAAGTAATAGCGCCCACTTTTTTGTACGCCACTGGAATTGCTGCCTTCTCGGGAACTGGACGCCTATGTGTTGCGCCGACGTCCCAAGATGGCTCTCGCCAGTTGACAGCTCCAAACTACAAAATAAAAAGCAAAAACGGTTCCTACAAAGCTTGAAGTAAAACGCCGTAGACCTTTCATCTTTGTTTATTAAAAGGTAAGTACCGCCACACATCAGTAACAACAGTAATGTTATAAAATGGCCGATACAAATTTTATACTTTAACAGCAACGCAATAACATTTAGAATCGGACGAACCCTCCGGCTTGGCGAGAAAATATTGAATAATCCCTGCCTTTCGGCATCGCTTCTATTTATACTACAAGCTAAAACAAAACACAGCCCTTAAAATGCTGTAATACGATTGGCTATAATCGCAAGACGCCATCCGAATTGAAAGTCAAAATTGTTTGAAAAAATACTTGCCAAAATTCTGCCCGTCAAAGACTAATGCACGTGTGATCATGTTATCTCTGCTGGAGATCAAGTTTTTTCAGAAATTTTTGGCAACCCCCTAAACCTGACAGGTACAAAATGTAACGTTCACAGTGCCTGCCTGCATTTTGTAGTATCTCAAGGAAGTTCTATCCACTCATCCAGCTGTGAGCATGATTTTCAGTAAGCTCTCTGAACTCGTCCCAACATCAAATGTATATCACGATGTAAATCGGACCAGGTAAAATTACGATCATTGAAAATGAACAGGGTTATGCAACTCATGTTATACATTTGAAACAATGTTTTTAGAAGGTTACTAGAGTTTTCAAAAATTTTATAGGTTTGTCAAATTGACTCAACCGACGTTTTTGCAATTGCGTGCAACGTTATTTTATTATTACGATGGGGAGAGAGTTAGGACAACACGATTCTACTTTAGAGACAAGGGGAATAATTGTAAGCATAACAGAGCAAGGACTTTCTTACAGTGAAATAGGTCGTGCGTAAATCTTTTAGTAATATTTTATTGCTTATGGTTGCATGAAATTATCTTTTAGAGAACTCAAGTTGCATGATGGGTTCGAAGACACACACTAGATTGTTATAGACCTATTCAAACTGTAAGACCTGGTAAACAGCGCAAAAGAACAGCCCAAGAAGACGCAGAAATTGTTGCACTAGCAGCAAGGTATTCATTCACTACAGCTACTACGATTCGAGAAGAAACAAACATTCAACTTTTACTGCCTATAATACGACGCTGATTGCACTCTTTCGGTGTACACCATAGGCACCCAGCAAGAAAACCATTGCTAAGTGATGAACAAGCGTTGGCCCGAAAACATTTTTTGCAGAGAAAATTTAAATAGGGATTGGTCTAACGTAATATTTTCCGACGAGAAAAGGTTTTCTTCTACACAGGATACCACATTAATCTTATGGAGACCAAACAATACGCGATATAATAGAGAGCACGTTAGACCAACCAGAAGAAGTTGAAGAATTGAATTAGGATTTTGGGGATGGATGTCTGCCGCCGTTCCAGGGTTAGCAATGTTGTTACCACCCTCTTTTCAAGCGCAAAGATACGCCGATGTTCTTGAAAACGTAATGTTGCCATCAATACGGGCGATGTATCCAGAAGAAGAAATGGAAACTATTGTTTCTGTGCAAGACAATAGCCCAGTGCACACGACCCATATTGTAGAAGCATGGTTCGAAAACCATCCCGAGGTTGAAGTTCTGCATGGGCGGCAAACTCGCCAGATTTAAACCCAATCGAACATATTTGTGAAAGAATGGTTAGCCGATGGGAAATCACAATCAAGAAGCTGTTTTGCGGAATCAAGTAAAATTGTATAACCATACAACAACTTTTTGGGAATCTATACACCGAGCAATTTTTTGTCACAACCTTGTAGCTTCTATGTTTAACAGAATGCTGGAGGTTGTAACGTTTAGCTCCTATTTTAAATACGAATTAATCATAATGCAATATTATGTGCATTTAAAATTTCGCATTTCAACATTACAAAATCTTCAGCCCTCGCGAAACTGTAAAATAACGGAGTATGCGCGATCGCAAAGAGGAAGCGTTCGCCGCGCACTTCCACTCCCGCCTTGATACCAGAGACGGAGGACAACCACGAATATAAATGCAAAATTTCCCCGAGCCATAGGCTAATAATTTTTTAGACCTCTAACCTAAATGCAAGTCCGGTCACGGCAAATATATTGTAAGAATCGTATAGTAGATGGCGCTGGATGATTGTTTCTCTAGTTACTGTAGTGCACCAGGTACACATTCAAAAGAAAACTAAGCACCACTTATCTGGGAAGCTTTGACCCTTGTTATCTTTTATAACAGGTAGAGAGATATTAGTCACCGATCATTCCGGCCGGCGTCGCTAATACTTTTACCTGGTGTTGAGAAATGGTCCTCAACTAGAAAATATGACTAAGAAAACCAAAAATAAATAAAAATTTACAAGTATTATATTTATTTATATACATATATACATATTTATTGTATATAATGTAATACTACAGAAGTAAATATATGAGCTAAAAAAAAGTTAGTTTTACAAATATTTCATTTGTGATGTATTTTACGAATTTTTGAATTAGCTTTAAACCTATTTGTATGTTTACGAATAAATGTGGATTCCCACGTGGTTTGCTTTTGTAAGCGCACCAACAAACTATATTGAATTATAAACTTCCTATGTTCTTCGCATGATTGAATAGACGCCAGAAATGTAGGCATCAGGTTGTTTACATGGCTTTCGGCAATCTTACATAAATTGGTTAATACGGTTTGCTGGCTTTTTATGTTCGGATAAAATTGTGAAAAGACGAGAGCTTCTGAAGCATATAAGTTACTCCTTCCTAATTCTCCCAAATCTTGAAATCCTTCTATAAGGTCATGCTTTTTGTTGTAATCAAGCTGTCTTTTTATAGCAATTTCGTCAAAAACTAAAACGCAAAGACGTTGCTGCATTGACCAGTTTCTAATTTTTATCTTCAATCGTGAAAAAATGTCGGTCGCGAATCCAGGAAGTATAACTATTTTATTCAGGTACGATTGCAACGTGGAAACGCCTGGAAGAACTATTCCCTGTTGTTGCAATTTCTTATATGAAGCAGGAGACGTAAAATAAATATTCATTGCTAAATTGATCATTTCCGGATCCCAGCGTTGTCGTGTTTTATGATTCAATTGCATTTTTAGAAACGTACTATTTTTCATTGCATTTCGGTTAATTTCAGCTGTCATTATTTTTATTCTTCGTTTTAAACGTAAAATTTCAGCCCGCTGAGCTTTTAATTTTTTCGTTTTTTTTTATTGTTAAGTAGTGTTTCTTTGCGATTTATTACAGGATTAAGCGATTTTTTATAATTTACTTTTAATGTTGGTGATTTAGGAGTTTCATAGTCGTAATTTAAAAGAAATTGGAGCGTTGGTGAAATTGGTACAGGATTCTCAGTGGCGCAAATATCGGAATTCGTCCTTATTGCTATCTTAAGAGGGATGTAAGTTTTTAAATTTTTTGATCGTTTCAAAAAAAGAGGTTTGTCATCGCACAAACTAGTAAGTGGTGCCGATGGTACTACACATTTGTCTAACAGTTCAGCATTGGGTGATGATTGCTCTAACAATGGAATTATATTCGTATTACCAAAGGGCAGAGGCACAGCATTATGGATTACCCGTTGCTTCAAAGTATTCGTAAAAGCAGAAATGTGAAAGTGATCTTCACAAATTTTTTGATTTTCAACTTCAGTTGGTGAATCCAGTAAACTTGTGTCACCTATATAGAAATAATAACATAAATACTTATTGTTCGTGGTTTAAGCAAAAATTAGCATCCGCGACATTTGACACGTGTTAAATTATTAAACAGGCATGATGTTTGCCTAACATAGAAAATTACAGAATGTTATGGAAATGAGTGCAAATATTTTAACCAGTGATAGAGATCACCAAAATGAACAACTTTTCTATTTATAATTTTTCATTTAACCGCATATTTTTTCAATCATTTATCTCCCCGAAATTTGCCGAGCCGCTTGGTACGCAAATCTAAGCTAAAGGTGAACGACACAAGTATATTAAAACTGCAAAGTTCTTGCACAAAAAACACACGTTCTTGAACTTACCTACTTCAATAGATACAAGATGGTAACAAGATGTGAACTAAAAGTGTTATCAGTACCTATGCAGTTTTTGTTGGTTTACATATCAAAGAAATGTTTTTTGTGTTTTGCGCTATAAAATTAAAATATTATTCCATATGCGGGTATGCATTTTTAGAGTAAAATTGTTTTAACTCAGTTTTGAGTTCGTTTTCTAAAAAATAATAAATGAAGAAGTTGTTCAGTTTAACAAGTTCTATTACGAGTTAAAATACTTGCACTAATTTCCATAACATCCTGTATAGGTAAGATCAGAAGAGGAAAAAAGATTTTTAAAAATTATTTCTCCTAAATTTTACAAAAAATATCGCGTCGCATCAGACGGATCTTACTTGAATTTTGATAACTATGACCTTTTTTGTGTGCGCTTTTCCGTTGGTATTTTTTCCGTAATTCTTTTTCAAGTGATTTTTTTGCGTAGATTCAAAAATAACGTATATATTAAACTTACCTCCGGAATTTACAATCCACTGCTCTTTAATGGGAAATGTGAACATATGTAATCCTGGGTTGGTTCTTCGATTCTTTCTGCAATTTTTGTACGCACACCTATTGCCTGCTAAAGGCATTTTGTCTCGTAAAGTTGATTAAAAAGCACTAGGGGTACAACTTTTCCAAAAATTCACAAAAACTAGTAAATATATTTTGTTCTGTCACTGGCTAACCAGCCTATGAGACTGTACTTTACAAGAACAAATACAATAATGTGAAGTCAACTTGCACTGATTGTATGCAAATATGGCAAGTTACAAACAAATTGCTAAATAAGTAGGTATTATTCCTCAGGTAAACATATTGAACCCTTCCTTATCAGACCCAGACAAACAACAGATTAGTACGTAAACGTTAGAAAAAGAAAACACGTAACGAGAATGGTGCCGTTTCACTCAGTTAATCATCTGGCAGTAACGTACCGCGGTGATAAATTCGAAACTTAGCGCCATCTTCGAGCGGATTCCAACATCTACTAGATTTCCATGACCATTGGTCAGAGGTCTAAGGAATTATTAGCCTATGCCCGAGCAAAAGGACGATTTTTTCCCGCAGCTCGCCAGCAACTCTTCGTTTGAGGTTTCTGGCCGCGACTCTACGTTTCGAAGCAGAGGAATCGTTCATCCTGCGAATGGTTTCCTAGTTGGTAATAAATACCGTATTTTCTGAGCAAAGACCCGGGCTTACCTGTGTATCGAGAAAAGCGGTCCTCAACGTTTAGTTGTGACTAAATACAGTAAAACTTTTCCGTATTTTTTGAGCAAAGACCCGCGCTCACCTGTGAATTAGGAAAAGGGGTCCACAAACCAAGTAAGGCGTCCCCGTACCTGGTATTAAAATTAGGTTTCTGAGACCATTATCCAAAGTGCTCAAAAACTGCACGGATTGGTGTAAACACAGCCTCGAGCGAATTTCTGTTCCTCGAGACTGTTGCATAAAGTTCCCCGAATAAAAGGGGCTTGCTTGTAATTCGACAGAAAACTACGTACCTGAAGGAATTAGTCTGCAAGCCCTGAAAGTTAACCTTGCCACGCGCGAATCTGTAGATAACGGCGCGAAAGAATTTGATCCCTGGTACAAGGTCTGTGGTTACCACTTTGGCTTATCATAGCAGGACTTGGATGTACACCTGCACTTCGAACATTCATAGGGTAATGGTATAAGACACTCAGTTGATTTTTGTAATTAAACAAATCACAATTAGTCGAGTTTATTTACAATACCGGCAGCTGTGAAACGAATTAATCGATCTCTGACTTGCAACACAAGTTCTGTTTTGGTGCGAGCTGTACCAAAGGCAAACTGGCAAAAAGAAAAAGTGTGTAAAAAAGTAGGCATTAGGTCATATAAAATTATGTTGGAGGGTGGTTCAACTCCTGTACGTAATAGAAAATCTATAAAAAAAACTAAGGACTGTGAAGTTGAACCAAGCTCCAGCAAACGTGCTACTTACAAACACTGTCAGTCACAAAATCATAAAAAGTACCTACATATAGAAACACAGACAGATGTTAAAACCAGTTGCGATAGGTCTGATGAGATTAGGGAACAAAATTGGCAAACAGAAGGAGAAAGTAGCAATAGCATTAAGATGTATACGCCACAACGTGATAGGAAAATCCCTATTAAGCTAGCTGATTATGAGTTGTAATTAGGTTACTACAAATCTTAAATGTGAATACTCATCTCTAGTAATAAGTTCTTATTATGACTGTAAACAATATTATATATTAAGTTCATGTTTGTAATCTTTATGTTACTGTCTTATTTGTGACTGTAAACAATATTTTGTATTAAGTTTGCATTTGTAATCTTTATGTTACTGTCTTCCAAATGAAAAAAAAATTAAGCAAAGAGAAAGACAACACATTGTACATACTTGTATTGAGATGGTTGATGTATGAATAGGTTTGTAGATAATAAAGCATTCGTAACTTGACCTTCGTAGCGTCCACTTATTACAACAGTGCCAGCCCCACTTCTCCCATAAACCTCAACATTTCTAGTGTTATCCCATCATTGCTTGCTCTTTTCCCCAGTTTAATGCTTTTTAGCCCCTGTCTTATTTCTTCTTTACGTATGCCGGGTTCCTCTATGCCCGATGTGTGGTCGTCACTTGTACATTTTTCTTCTTCCTCCCCAACATCTTTTGTCTAGCCCTTCTGCTTTCAGTAACTCTTTGAAGTATTCCTGCCACCTTTCTATAATTTATTTTTCCTTCGTTAGAATCTCGATATTTTATTCTTTATTTATTTCAGCTAACTGTGTTAGCTTTTCTCATCCCCTTCAGCACTTTTTAGAAGAATTTCTGGTTTTCCCTGCTGTTTTTTTTAATATCTTCCAAATTCTTCCCAGGCAGCTGTCTTCGCGTGTAGTACTGTAACGTTAGAGCCAGTAACAAATTTATCTAAAGCATCAATATTATGCCAGAAATTTGTACGGTGCGTATTTCGTCATTATGACTACTTTACATCGCCCTAACGCTCGAACAGAAGATAAGGAGACGTCCACCAGCGGTGCGCAAAGTCTCGTAGAAGCCACTCTCACTCAATGTACCTGAAGTGACTGCAACGATAAGGAGGACCAAAAAGTATAAAAGCAAATGCCGCCACCACATCATTTCATTTGAAACTAGAGATTCTAATCCTGACCTCCAGCTCCAAACTCCTCTCCGGCGGCCTGGCTTCTTTTTCCTGATACCTGCACCTAGTTCTACCTTGTGCCGGCGGCCCGATTCGTAGAACTTTTCTTTAACATAAATCCCGCAATCGACGTCCACTAGGACAATTTAACCAGAATCTACTGGCTTCACCGAGCAGTATGCACAGCGCTGCAGGTCGTTTCGAAAGCAGAGAAACGCAGACTCTATACCAGAAAGAATTTTTTTCACAAGATTTTATGTACATATTATTTTAGCTTATGATAATTTTTGTAATTAGTTATAAACATTATACGATTTATTACAACGCTGTGTATTTCTGTCTTTATGCATTTGAGCAGTAACGGACCCTGGCATCTGAGCATAACCGAAGCAAATATAATTGTTTGAAAATTTTAAATTTAATTTTAAAACAATTCCGGAATAATCCAGTACACTACATGGCGCCCTTCACAAGGGACTTTAAATTTAAAATTACCTGAAAATTTGGAGCAAAGATTGCAGTACGATTTCTTTTGTTCTGATCCGGTGGAGCTTATATAACTCATACTTTTCGTCTGTTTTTGAGTTAAGGTATTGTTTCTACATTCGCTTTTTTTCCTTAACCTCTTTCTTTACGTCTTCGTCCCATCGGCTTATTTGTTTCTTGCCTGTCATTGTCCTGCTTGTCCCACATGCTTCTTTCGCCGTTTTCAGTATGGTTTCCCTGAAGCTCTTCCAGGCTCCTACTGTAGTTGGCTGCTTTTTTCCTCTCCAATTGCCGTATTATTTTTCTTTGATAGGTAACTTGTACCTGTTTTTCCTTTAATCTGTAACTTATTCCTTGTCTAAGTTGTTTTAGTTCTTATGGCACGGTGGTTTTCTTTCCACTCACCTTTTTCATTATTTGTTAGTAGATAGTGATCACTTGAGATGTCTGGACCCCTCTTTCTTCTTACGTCTTTTACCCTTAGAAAATTATTTCTCTCCAACAACACAAAGTTTCCTACTTGGGTCCACTCTTGAAAATTTGTACACATCTTTGTGGGCAGAAAAGGTGTTTGCTATCTTTAGATTGGTACTCCGACAGAAATTGTTAAGTAAATTTTTCGTGCTACATATAGCGATTTCTTTGTTCCAAAAGTTTGGGGGACAGGGATTTGCTCCTCAGGCCGTTAGGAAGCAATAAATGTCATCTTACATTAAATTATGAGTCATAAGCACACACACGTGCAAAACGTTCTAGCTTCTAGCAGCCCTGAGTGCGGTTCACCGCTCGCGAGGCCGCTACTTTTTGAGCAGCGCCGTGCTCTTGGGAGTGCAACAGTTGAGCGTCATCTAAAAAGCTTTCAAGGAGTAGTTGTAAAATTTAGTTTCGAGTGGTTTACTTGTTAAGGCCTCGAGAGGATCAATTATCGGAGGAGATATCTTTATATAGCTTCAAGCGAAATTAATCAATAAACCAGGTCAGCAAAGGTTAATTAGGGAGCGTGGTTGCCGGAATTTTCGTCTCATTATGCCCAAATTCTATTTAGAGGATCGGACAAGTTATCCACAAGCCTTCGTCCCGGCACAGCAAAAGCTCGTTTAGTCCTTCTATCAATCATCCTCGCAGCCATCCACAGAGGCTGATGTGATGGCGTGCTCCCGATGGACATCAAATAATTACCACCGCCAGGATCTTAAAGGTACTGTGTAATTTATATTATAGTAAACGCCCGTTCCGTTTTCGTTGAGTGACAAGTGTCGCGAAAGTAATTAAAAGTGAGGCGCGCTTAAAAGACGTAGTATAGCGTTCATAGTGAGGCAAAAATCAATCATTCTTGTCACACGAATTAGTAGTCCCGTTAGATACTTAAGTAGAATTAAGAATAATCTTTAGCAGCTTGTGAAAACCCATATGACGTCGTGTATAGAATAGGTTTCAGTATTTAAGTCAGTTGTGTTCATTGTGAATGCATAATTTTGGTGTTTTGACTTTAATAGAGTAAGTTAAATTAACCCATGTTTTTATTTTGATCTGATGGTATTTGCATGCGACACCTTTTGTATTTAATGTGTAAAAGATTCTAACGGTAACGAACGACCAGGATAAGTTTGTCTGAAGCGTACTGGGCGAACATTGCTACAACAGCTGTCAATCAACCTGAGGATCGTTTACATTTTCGTCTTTAAGAAGCCGTCTTGTATTACCTATCTCAAAGGCGGTGGCGGTTAAGACATTAAACATCTTTTTAAGTTATCCCGTCCTCGCCCGGTCTAACGAATATCGAAATAACCTACGACCTTCTGACAAGTTAGCTGGCAAACATTCGTTACACCAATATCGTCACTCTCCGGCGAGCGGCACTTGTAGTCACCAAATTACTGTCGATTACAGGTCTAGGTCTGCTTCCTATTATTTGCCGTAATCTCGTTTGCAGATGCAACAAGCTCAATTACTCTCCTCCCATTGCCATTTATTGTTTCTTCACCATGTGTTTTCTTTTACTTCAGTTAACACTTTCTCCAACATTCTCTACATTTCATCCATGTTGTCCATTGAGAATCCTGTTTTTCTTGTTAGTTTCTTCTAATCGCAACCTAGTTTCTGGGGAACTTAGTATCTTTTTGCACCTGGTTCTGCAGTTCTGCAGTTCTGCAGTAGCTCATCGCAGTTCTCCGATGCAAAAACAATCACAGTATCATCAGCAAATGATAATTTTAGCATTTACTTCAAGCTTAGTTAAATCATTGATATATATATAAGAAAAAGAATGGGCCCTAATACAGTTTCCTGCGGTACACCCTTCTCACTGCTGATGACACCATTGACTTTAACAATGTGCTTTCTGTTTGCCAAATATGACTGTAAAATTATTAGCTGGACCTCTAATTTCCATATTTTCTAATTTGCATAAGAGAACCCGATGAGACATAGTATCAAATGCCTTCGCAAGATCAAGAAAGACAGCCAAGCTCTTTTTATTATTGTCTAAATTTTCATAAATAGTTCTGGTTAAATCAAAAATAGCATCATTAGTACTCATATTATCTCTAAAGCCATGTTGTGTTTTCGATAATATACTAAATTTCTCATAAAAGTTTACTAATCTGTTTATGTGACATTTTTCTATGATTTTACCGACACTATTCGTGAGTGATATAGGTCGGTAATTCTTCACATCATTTTTCTCTTTAGATTTATATAAAGGGATTTTAAAGCCGTTTTAAATATTTCAGGAAATTAACCCAATCTAAAACATAGATTAATAATGTGAACCAACGGTTTTATTATAAATAGAAATATATTTTTTATTAAATAGTTTGATAAACCATCAATTCTAGAAGAATGTGAGTTTTTTAAAGTGTTTATCTGTTTTTCTACTTCACAATCAGTAACAGGAAATAAAAATATTAAGTTAAGGATATACGTATCGGAGAAACTGTGTTTATTGTTGGTGTATCGCCTTCGCCATATTAATGGGAACATTCTGAAAGTATTTGTTAAAATAATTAGCCTTATCTGCATCATCCCTTAATACATTTCCTGTATCGTCTAGTACAGAATCAATATGTGCACCCTTACTTGGTGAATTAGTAACTTCATTGATCACCTGTCATGTTTTTCTCAAATTTCCATTAACGAAGGTTAATTTCTTTTTGTAATAATTTGTCCTTGCTAATTCTAATTAATCTAGTTAACCAATTTCTATACGTTTTGTAATGTTGAAAAAGCTCATTATCATTAGGGTTACGCAATACTCGTTTACTTAATTATCCCTCACTCTCAGATAGTTTAACACTCCATATGTTATCCATGGCTTTAATTTTTTGAATTTAGATTTAATTTTTATGCTAGTTTCAGAATTTGAAATAAAAGTTTTTAATTTATCAACAAAGAGTTGAAATGCATTATCTGCATTCTGCGTGTCAAGCACATCAATCTAGTTTTCTTTTGAAATTATATTCGATAACTTTTCAAAAGCAATTTTGGTTATAGTATTAATATTTGTTTTTGTAGGCACTGACACATTTTTTTGTTATACCAGTATTTTTTAATTATAAATACAGTAGAATAATGGTCAGTCACTTGAGATGCGACTACCACAGGATACAGATAACTCAACAACTGATCCTGATCGAATAAAAATGTGATCAATACAGGATGTAGTAGTTGTTGTTACTCTAGTTGGTATTTGCAGATAAGTTAGATAGCGGAATTTATGAAGTAAATTTAAATAATTCTCTGTCGATATACTATTATCATTGTTCAAGATATCGATATTAATATCACCAACAAAAATTTCAATATTTTGATTAAATCCCGGCAAAATCCTTTCAAGATCTTGCAAAAACTCATTTTCATTGCTAGAAGGTGATCGATAGGCAGCAATAGCACCAAACGATAAATTATCTTTATCACCACATCTATGAATAAAATTGGAACCAAAATTACCCTCAATAGGCTACTTGCACATACTTTTTTTATTTGCTCAAAGTGTTTCTTAGTAGGTTAAAAACACACCTGTAAAATATTTTTTAAATATATCAACTAATGATGATTTTACAAGCATTCGAAATTTGAATCGAAGCGAAGCCCGACAAAACGAGCCGAAGCTGGTTTGTGACGTCATGATGCACTATTCCTTGTGCGTACGGTAGGTAGAGAAGGCGTTGGGCGTTGGCTTCTTCCTTCTCATTGTTTAGAGAGCTTTGTTTGGCTTTGTTTGCTTACCTCTTGTGAAATTAACTTTAATATACTAATATATATACTTTGTAAGTTTTTTTTTACTGTTACAGTGTTATTCTTATAGCACTTCTAAGTATGGTGTATCGATGTTGCATGGTAATGTAAAAAATAGCTGTATATAAATACACATTTTATTATATAAAAAAACAAAGGTGAATATGGGTTGCAAAACATGATTATTCAAATCTTTAGGACTATTATAATAAGGGAAAAAAACACAGATATAATTTTTTTTTATTAATAAAGGAAAAATAATAATGCATTATCTATAAGTGGCATCAAAAAGTCTGCATCATAACTCACATTAATAATATGTATTTTATTATTATCTTCAAATGATGAGACTGCCACACAAAATATTCCCAAAGTTTTTTCCAGCAAGAACATTTGTAAATTAATTTGAGCCCTACATTATTATATCAATTATTTGAACATTGAGTTTTTTTTTCAAGAGCACTTAAAACCTTCTTCTCGAGTTCTCTTCCTCTTTGCATTGCAGGTGTGTCGAAATTTTTTTGTGTCCCGATAATAGACTCCACTTCCACTAATGATCCAGCAGACGTTTTACATCGAAACACTTCATATATCTTTGATGCAGTTATCCTGCCATATCGAAGGTCATGCCATAGTCCACAATTACTCTGATCTTTGGTTTTTTCAAATGTCTCCGAGCATTTGAATAGTGACATTTTTGATTTTGCATACTCAATAAACACGTCTGCTTCTAGTATGCTACATTCTTCAATAAACGAACACAATAACTGATGAAGTCCTAGCTTCCATGTTATATTGTCTTTTGTGATTACAAACTGGATATATGTACACAAAGAATCATTGAAAATGAACAGGGCTATGCAACCAACGTTACAGTAGTTGATTACGTTTTCTGAATTCCCCTTGTCTCTAAAGTAGAATCGTGTTGTTCTAACTCTCCACCCATCGTAATAATAAAATAACGTTGGACGCAATTGCAAAAATGTCGGTTAAGTCAATTTGAAATAAATAACCCTGTTCATTTTCAATGATCGCAAGTGTACTACCTACACCAGAAAGCTTGGGACGTTTTCAGTAGGACTCCACTTCAGTGGGGCTTGGTTCCTCACTTCTACGATGAACCCACTTGACAAATCCTCTTACATGCTTGCATCCTCCTAAAAATAAAATAAGTTATGAAAAAATGTTGTCTATAAAACACAAATAATAGTGAAATATGTTGCTATTATTATAAACAATAATAATAATAGTCTTTATTCAATAAAGCCTACAGCAATCAAAATGTATAACTATGTAGGTACTTTACCTTCTGATGCAGCACAGTCCTGACACTTTGCTTGAATAATTTGTTCTTCACATTCATTAATTTCCATGAACACCGAATAATCTTTAGCACATACTCGATGCTCAGGAAGAATTTTGCTTTTTACTGTGCAAATATTGTTTGCTCGTTTAAGCTGCACATAGCCTACAGCTGTATCGCCATAACTCTCCCTTTCTGCTCTACAAAAAACATAAATCATTTTATTTGGTTGTTTATTAGCTCTACCGATAAAAGCATATCAGTGCATGGGTATTTTCTAATTAAATTAACACATTGAAAAACATAACCTGTAACTTATATAAATTACACAAGTAGGTCTAACTCAACTTTAAAATATTTATCAAATTATTTTCTTTAAATAATAACAAACAAAACAATACAAAACTAAAGGTTTTAGCTTTTTAATAAAGCTTAATTTTTACCTTTTGACTTTAACGCCGCTCTGTTCTGCCGATCTAAACAATTCATTCTTTGAGAAGAATTCAGCCACCATAATAGAATCCACAACTGGGAGATTATCTGACTAGGCCTTCAAAAATCCTTCTTCGGTCGTTTTAAATTGTTTTCACAAGTAGCTATACTTGTCAGTAGATGCATCGCAGCACATGGGCCTATTTATCAATAATAGAATTTATCTACTCCAGTGGGATAAGTAACGCATTACGTCACTCATTTGACACTATTTCAGTTAGGTAATGAAGCTCATTACACCACTCAGTTATGTAATGGTTTCATTACGTAACTGAGTTGTGTAATGACTTCATTACGTAACTGAACTAGTGTCAAATGAATGACATAAAATATTTTTGAAAATGGCAGATCTGACATTTCTCTTAATGTATGTATTTTTCTCAATTTTAGGCAGTCGTAGATAAAATTTTGTACAATACATGTGTGATAATGCATCATTAATATACTTGTGTGCTTACATAACTCGTGCTACGCACTCGTTTGTAACTTACACACACGTATATTAATGATGCTGTTATCCCACTTGTATAGTAAATAACTATTACTTTCATCAAATCCGCATTCGAAATCACTCTATGCACCACTTCATTCACCTTGACGTATATCACTCCACTATAAGTCCACACATTTCTTATGCCAAACTTTTCCACAGCCATATTCAATAATTGTACTCTTGTAGAAGTTAAATCTTCTCTAATTATTTTACCAGTAAGATTAGATTTGTTAGGATAACTTAAATCACGGATGCTACGGTTAACAAATTTTACTATAATGGTCTAGCTTTGATATTATGCTTCTTTCCAGTACGATGACTAACATCAATGGCTTGTATCGAAATATTGACCCCAAAATGTTGATTACAGAAATCGGTATAGGAACAATGATGTCGGTATTTTCACAATTTTTTTCCTCAAGTCCAAATATTCTAACGGTGCCACGCTTAGAATATTGTTCGAGCGTTTCGATCTTATTATACGCTTGCAGCTGTTCTTCCAAATTATTTATTTTATTGACATATGGTTTAAAGAGTTCGTCCAACTTTTTTTCCATTTTCGCAAATAGTCGGTCACTAATTGAACTCAGAAACTTGTCGGAAGCTAGAAATTTCTCAACAATTTTTTGCGCAGTTGCATCATCGTCACTGACACTGTTTAATCTTAACTGACGGTGCCCAACCATGGGAAAATCAAATTTACTACATATTATGTGTGGTATTAAATGCAGGTAAATATACTTGATGATGACTTTATATTTATAAAATAGCCACATCACTGCGGAATACGTCTACTCACTGTCACGTCTCATGTACAAGATATTCATATGAGCCTGAAACTAAAAAGCAATCGACTGTATGGGTGTTTCAAAATGAACCTAAACCAACAAAAGTGGTGCGTCCAAGAAGCGTTTCGAAAAGAATAATTGCTTGTTTCTTCGGAAAAACGGGTCATGTTGCAACTGCTGCATTAGAGGATCGCAGGACAGTTAATGCTGACTGGTATACTTCAGTTTGTTTGCCGGAAGTTATCGCTGAAATGAAAAGAAACAACTTTAAACGGTGAATGAAATCATCATGAAAATGCAAGCGCTCACACAGCACGACGAACTCTCGAGTATTTGACCAGTAATAACATCCCATTAATGACTCATTCACATATTTGGCTGATTTAGCGAGCGTTTTTCATCACCCGAAGAGGCCGTTGAAGCATTTAAATCACTTGTTTTGGAGGTACCTCGCTCACAGTGGAAAAAGTGTTTTGCAGATTGGTTTCATCGGATGTAAAAGTGTATAAATTTTAAAGGGGAATATGTTGAGAAGCAATAAAGCCATCTACATAACGTAATTTGTGTTTTGTTTTACATTTTCCGCAAACTTTAGCAGTGCCCCTCGTATACATTGGTGAAACAGGACGTTCAGTAAAAACTCATATTTCTGAACACCAGCGTTGCTTCAGTTCATTTTCGACGAAACTTCTATTATCTGCAAATCCCCATTCTTCTTGCTTATACATCTTTGCCTTCCGATAGTAGAAGAGTTTCGCATCTTGCGTGATTTACACGTTAAGTTACCGTGATCTTTTGCTGACCTTCTGCGAAAGTCTCCTATGAAAGTAGGTGAAACGTTGAGCTCTTCTATAGACAGAAAATCATCAGCATACCTATAATAGTGCTTCTACTTATATGTAATTCCTAAAATAGTTCAATTTAAATGTTGTGATGATGTTATATGCATTAATAATCCATAGTTTTATTTGTGATGTGTTATTGTGGTTATTATTACTTGTTGTAGATATTATTTATTGTTTAATTTTGTGTAAAATAAATAACTTTTATCTCATATGGGTCGGGTCCCTACATCTTAGCAAATATTATCTTTCACATTTGCTTTGTATAATGCTAATTTAACTACTGGGACCGCTACACTACTGGATATGACTTAACCAATGGAAACTTAATTGAACCTCACAATTTCCCAAAATAAGTTCGCTATTATTCGACAATTATATCTATGATTACGCCAATGAAGCGTTGCCTGGGTGATAACAATTGCAGTAAGTAGATACACGTCGCAAACAAAAAACACTCAGAGGAAGCGTCTGCCAGAAATGCACAAAAAACCGATGCCACTAAGAAATTCAGTAAATTCAATCTTTTGGGATAAACCAGGAACAAACCATTAAGAGGGAAGAAGGAGAAGAGGCAATTCAAAAATTAAAAACTGGGAAAGCATGCGGGGAAGACGGAATAGCGCTGGAGATGTTAAAGGGGCTGGGACAAGAAGGAATAGACTGGTTATGGAAGATTTGCAAACAAGCCTGGGAAGAGAAGAAAATCCCAAGAGACTGGGAAAACAACCTTATATTACCAATATATAAGAAAGGATTACAGACACAATGCCAGAACTACAGGCCAATATGCCTAGCACAAACGAGCTATAAAATATACACGACAATTCTAGAAAAGAGACTAAGGAAACAAATAGAACTAAAACTAAACGAAGAGCAAGCAGCCTTCAGACCAAATAGGCAAACAATGGACAATATATTTACAATCAGAAGCATAATTCAAAGAAAAATTGAAGAAGGAGAAGAGCTGTACCTAACTTTTGTGGATCTGAAAGCGGCTTTTGATACAGTTGATAGAGGTGAACTATGGAAGGCGCTGAGAGAATTGGAAGTGGACAAAGAACTGATAAATGCAATAAAAAGCACATACGAAACAGTCAGAGTAAAAGTACAACTAGCAGGTCAGAGATCAGATGAATTTAAAATGACCAAAGGAATTAAGCAAGGAGACAGCCTAAGCCCTTTATTATTTATAACTATAATGGACAAGATAATCAAACAAATACAAGAAAAACACAACCGACTGGATACAGTAATAGGACACAGGAACCTAGAAGCAATAAAAATAAGCAGTCTCTTATACGCAGATGATATGATACTAATATCAAGCACCAAAAATAAAATGCAAAGGCTGGTAAACGCATGGACCAAGGAGATAGAAAACATGAAAATGGAAGTAAACATTAGTAAAACCAAGACCATGATAGTAAATGAAAAACAAAAAAAGGATTAAAACAATAAGGACATAAAATGTAAAAACAGGAAACTAGAAAGAGTATCGACGTATGAATTCCTAGGAAGTATGATAACAGAAGACGGAAAAATGGAGGCTGAAATAGTAAATAGAGCAAACAAAGCGACAAGAATTTACTATACATTAAATAAAACGATACTAGGACACAAAGATATCGACATAGAGGTGAAAAAGAAAATTCACAACATAGTAACAATACCAACAATAACTTATGCCTGCAAAAGCTGGACACTTAGAAAGAAAGACGAACCTCAAATAACTGCAATGGAAATGAAACACCTTAGGAAAATGGCAGGAAAAACTAAGTGAGACTGGATAAAAAATGAAGATATAAGAGAAATAACTAAACAGGAACCTATACTACAAAAAATAAAAAAGAAACAACTAAACTGGTACGCGCATACAGTAAGAATGGAACCGAGCAGAATGGCGAAAAGAATAATGGAAGCGGGAAAACCTATCAAAAACAAAGAGGCAGACCCAGAAAGAAATGGCTGGAGAAAATCAGAGAAATAGGAGCAGAGAGAGGAGTGACAATGGAGGAAATGAAAACAATAGCGAGAGACAGGAAATAATGGAAAAAATAGATACAGGACTAAAGGCCGCCATCCGTAGCCGAAAGGCATTAAGGATTAGAGAAGAAGAAGAAGAAGAGGGTACACTTTCCTGATCTTTTCGACGCTTTTCCAATGGAAACTAAGGCTTAACTCGGGCCCCCAGGAAGTCCCACGATGCCTGAACCTCTCTTCCTTCGTTGGCCTGCAGACACAAGCCTCTGAACCTCCAGCAGGACGACTCCTGTAGCTCGACCACTGGCTGCAACGCCTCTAATTTAGCCGTTGCCGCACACCTAGGGCTCCAACTGCTTCCCACGAAGGTCGCTGACTACCTCTATATCACAGGGCTCTAATTACACTGCTCGAACCTCGTACATATTCTCGGAAAGAACAGCCAACACTCGATACACAAATTAAACACATTTTTATACCTCTGCACAGGCGCTACAAATTAATGCAACCTATTACAGCACACGCAAAGGATATAGAATTAATTTTCAAATACTCTGATTTGGGAAAAGGGTATTTATTCACGTATTAATAATGATTTATTGGGGAAGCCAAACTTAACACCACTTCACAGCTTGTCTTTCTTTTCTTATTGTTTGTCTTCGATCTTATATTGTTTTACATTATTTCCAAGTCTGCGCTGATTACATTTTGTTCAAATCAAAACTAACACTATTTTTAATACTGTTTTACAAATTATTATCAAGGCCAATGCTATTTTATACTATTTACAAAAATTATCACATTTCTGGGACATTTTATAACACAATATTTGATATATAAAATGTGTACTTCGTAGTTTTGTAATAGTAACCTTGCAAATTGCATTAAAAATATGTTGTTTTAAAATATAATAATACTAATAAAATACGGCTTAATTTGAAAAAATTAGGTAGCTATGTAAGCACAAGGTGGGCTTTTGTAGGCGAAGTTTAGCCAGATGACTATTCTCTCACTTAACCAACAGGCAAACTTTACAGATGGTAAACTATTATGTTAAATACAAATAGTTTCAAATAAACACATATCAAGCTAAAAAAGTATGAACAAATTTAGAAAACTATATATTAGTTGCATTTTATAAGTAAGATATTTTGACATATTTTTATTTCAAATCAACATAGAGAATAACTTTTATAATAGTAATTTACGATTCAAGTAACGTTAGCAAGCTTTTTACATTACGAGAGAATAGTTTGAATAAACGAGCGACGTTAGGAGCGAGTTCTTTAAAATTCTCGAGTAATGTAAAAAGCAGATAACGTTACGTATATCGTAAAACAGTTTATTTTATCCTAAAATACTGATCTTTTAAAAATATAGACAAAATGGTTATTAATGACACTTACAACAGCTAGTGGTGGTATCACTAGTAAGATAAAAACTCAATACTGTATTGTTGGTAGCACTGTCAGATTATGTTAAATTTGAGATTTTCAGGTTAAGTTTTGCGTCAGTTTGTGTCAAATAACAAACAAAACGTAACCTACTAGCATCGAATTTGACATAGACTGACAATACACTTTAGTGTTGTCAACATCTGATTAAATGCTAATAAAGTATGGTTATGTTATTTTTCTTAACAACACTAGTGCTGTTAAATGCATCTTAACGCAAATCGTTGCTAAGGAGTTATTAGAGAGTTTGAGCACTTCGACGTTAAACTTCCCGTTAACGATAAAGTCACGTGACTAGTAACGATAAACGTTTACGGGAGGACATCATTTTAAAGAGTTTGAGCACAACAACAACAAACGGTATTTGAACATAACCTCACAATCTGGCAAATATTGAAAGGTTGTAGTATACTTCCTCAGTTTGTTAATTATTGGTAAGTAAATACAAGGAGCAGTAATTACCTAAATAACATAACTATTACAAAAAATTAGGCATCGTAACGCAACCTCACAAACCAATTTAGCGTTTACGGTAAACCTTTACGCTATTCGTAGTAAAATAACGTGTTCCGATAAGTGTTTAGCGTTACGGTATTTTCTGCGCCTGCGCAGTTGCCGTAAAATAGCGTTAGCGTATAACGTACAAGGTGCTCAAACCCTCTATTGTCATAATCACATAATAGGATAAAATAAAGATCATTTACGTAATTATACAAGTTAACAGAAACATATGAAAAATATCGCTCGAATGCAGCACTCCTATGATAAAGAATTAACAAAGTAAAATGGTTTCTAGTTTGTTTATTGTGGGTATATCTTAGGTTTACGAGTTTCTCCCTGAAGTACTTCGGCTTTGATGTTAGCAATATTTTATTAATAAAAACCAAATAGTGATAGTTGACTAGTTCTGATATCTTTAACCAATTTAGCACAGTGTACCTTTCTGTTACATGATCAGACCTTCTTAGATTAAAGATAAATTTCACACAATTATTTTGAATTATTTGTATTCGGTTTTTAGTGTGTTGATCAATAAAAGGAAAACATACAATATTACAATAATTAAAAATTGACAGTAGGTACCAATGATTCTGCAAGTTTTGTTTGCGTGATTTAAAATTTAAGATATGTTTGTGTGCACATAAAGTTGTAACGCGGTTAGCACAATTAACAATTAAAAAACAAACTAATAATACTGGAGCGGAAGGTCTCGGGTGGTGCGTTGCCTCGACGCCTTCCGCAGGTGGAGCCGGTGTCCGCAAAGTGAATCCCTGGAGATGGCTTGCCTCGGACTGGAACTGCTAGAAGTATGATATTTTAATTAGGGCACGAATTGCAGGGTAGCCTCGTGGGGCTTTTACAGAGTCCAGGTATGACAGGGCCAAAGGAGGAATAAATTTAGGGCTGTTAGTAATAGCCCTTGGGTGCAGGAAGCAAGAACGCCGGCTCCGCATGTTACACGAAATTGTAATTCGCAAAGTGCGAGGAGAACGGTCAATGCCCGGAGGTATTTGAGTCGCGCTAGGTGAAAATTTGGAATTCGCTTGAGTGCACTCGGTTTGTCTGCAAACTGAAATTACGAATGTCCTTGACCCCGGAGTCCACTGCTAATTCTAGCGAGTCGGGGCAATTTCTGCTGCACTTGTGAGCACTCGAAGTAATAATTTTTGCAATATGTACTGTTTACATGCGTTCAGCGTCATAAAATCAACGGAGCTTTGTGCGAACCTTTGGACAGGATTTTCAGCTACACCTTTAGCGTATCTCTTCGAGCTGCTGCCGGCTATTTTGAAAAATGGTTAATTAACATGGCGGGTTGACGGGATGATCTGTAGATCGAGTCACTTCGTCAAACCTAGTGCCAACTATTGACACCCTAGGGAAATCGATATAGGTCTCAGGCAGTCACCTAGCCAATCTGGGTGCCACATGCATGAAAGCAGGGTAGGTCAGATTAATAGATATTTCTTCCTGCCAGTCACTCAGCAAGATTGCTTAAGTGCAGTTTGACTAACACAAGAAGGAAGGGAGGTTTCAGCTTAGGTTAAGGGTTGCTCAGGAAGTTTAACTTCTCGAGAAGAAGCTAGGAGTAAAACTTGTCTTTGGATCCTGGTGCCGTCTTTTTATATCCTTTTGTGGATCGCGATGTGTTTGATTATAAAGGGCGAGAAACTGGCGGAATTGAGAGTGGGAATTGCTCTGAACGCACAGCTACGCGTGGTTCGCGCAATCCGCAGGATTTACGCCTGTGTCCTATCAGGGAATCAGTAGGACATCTGGTGTTGCACAACCTCTTGTGGGGCTCAGATGTCTTCATGCCACGACTGGATGTTACTTGTGACTGTGATAGCACCTAAAAAATTGAAAACGATGATTAATGCTATTACCAAATATTCAGCTTCGGCCTAGCACATTAAATTTTCATTACCCGGTAACAAAAGGGGTGGTGGATAAAAATCAAGTGTGCACAACAACACGACGGTTATTGCCCAAATAACCAATTTATCCCTACGTAAAGTTCAATGGCTAGCTCAGTTTTAATCGGTGAGTGGGTGGATACAATTTATTACAATTAATCAAACCACAATATGTATAAGGTCTAATTTTAGGCGCCAGGTTTGACAAAGCCCCAATGAAATAAAATTACTACGATTAAGTATTTCAAACCTAATAACTAGAGTCGCACGGAATGCGTTTCGATAAAACCTAACTGCTGCTATATTTGCTGTGGAGAACCTGAATTACTAACACCTGTAATGTTGCTTCAAAAGAACAACCAATAAACATTACATTAAAAACGATCAAAATATTTGGTTTATTTGTATTAATAAATATGGACAACAATTAACATTATAACATGAGCAATACCAACATATTAAAAATATTGAATTCGCATGCGATAATCTGTAGAAATTAACTTCAAAGAGTATAAAATGAAGGACACCGGTCTAAACTTTGAAGCCGAGAACAGCGATACCATTTGAAATGTTAGAAAAAATAAAATTTGATTAAAGCAACTGCTGGGAGCCTCTCAGTTTTCCGTTATTTTGGAAAATTCCTGATTGCTAGCTCGCCTTGGACGTTAATGGACTGTATTGATTTTATTTCTTCACTGAATTATACACTCGTTGAAAGCAAAGTAGGTAATTTATTTACTATAAATTTACACGAACAGTTTAACATTTAAACATGTGAACAATAATTACTTTCGCAGAGCGGACCTTTTCGCGTGCTGTCTCGATGACAGACGGATTTGTAAGTGAGTTTTTAGAATCGGAAGCCCGCCCGGCAGTCTACTGCGCACAGTATGAATTCAGAATGCAAGAGAGGCGGCAAAAGTTTATAAAGTCCTTAACATACCGCCCGCCTTGGAAAGGGTAACCTTTCAAATAAAACAGTACAGAGTTGACATGTAACAGCTAGAGTAAAACATGTAACATGAACACACATATATACAAAGCATAATAGTACATGGATCTTAATCGAGTACAAGAAAACCCGAACAATGGGGAGCCAAAAGGCCTTACGAACACTGCGCTGAACGCTAACGCACTAGTTCACAACACTAGGTAGCGGGCACAATTTGGCGAAGGATCGTTTCACTATTCCTGACACAGTGTTCACTGACGCCACACGCGTAACGCCGTCAAGGCCAGGGTGCAGCTCGGTGACCCGGCCTAACCTCCACTTCAGAGGGGGTAGATTGTCATCCTTGATGAGGACCATGGAACCAGGCTGGAGGTCCGAAAGATGCGTGCGCCATTTGGTGCGCTGTTGGAGTTCCGAGATGTACTCTTTACTCCATCTCTTCCACACATTCTGGTGAAGTTGTTGTATTCTCTGGTATTTAGACAGCCGAGACTCGGCTATCTCAGTAACGTTGGGATCAGGCAGTGACACCAACGGACGACCGATCAGAAAATGAGCAGGAGTCAAAGGCTGAAGGTCGTTTGGATCAGCGGACAAAGGAGACAGGGGTCGGGAGTTTAAGGTCGCTTCCACCTGTGCTAGCAAAGTGCAAAATTCATCGTAATTTAGACTAGCGTTACCTATAACGCGCCGTATGTGATTTTTGGAGGACTTAATTCCGGCCTCCCACAATCCGCCAAAGTGGGGACTGTGCGCGGGTATAAAATGCCAAGCTACTCCGTCGCTCGCGACTGATTCGGAAATAGAAAGGTTTTGCTCCGCGAGAAAATTGCCTAATTCGATTAACTCGGAATTAGCGCCTACAAAGTTAGTGCCATTGTCAGAATAGACATGGAGCGGTTTGCCTCGACGAGCCACAAACCGGCGAAAAGCCATTAAGAAGGTTTCAGTAGAAAGATCAGCGACCAATTCAAGGTGCACTGCCTTTGTGACAAAACAATAAGCTGTAACTCGTTGTAAGCGAGCGAAGCTTGAATACTAATTGAACGGAAATGGTTCAACAGAGGTTACAGGAAGACTCTGAACTTCTTTTTTGAATTCTGGAAGCTCAGCACGAACATGTTTGGAAGCAGGCCAAGATGCCTCGCCTTCGCTTAGCCAGGTGGGACCATGCCACCAAAGGCTTAACAGACCCAGCGGGTCAAATATCTGCGATCTTTCAGACAAGATGCTACGCTTGGTAGCCTCACCACTTGTAGAATTTGAAATATGGGATATTTCAGACAAGCTGCTACGATTGGTAGCCTTACCACTTGTAGAATCTGAAATATTGAACATGGAAGTAGGCCAAGATGCCTCACTTTCGCTTAGCCAGGTGGGACCGTGCCACCAAAGGCTTGACAGACCCAGCGGGTCAACTATCTGGGAAATTTCAGACAAGCTGCTACGATTGGTAGCCTTACTACTTGTAGAATCTGAAATCTGGGACATTTCAGGCAAGATGCTACGCGTGGTAGCCTTACTACTTGCAGAATCTGAAATATTCGAATAGCGATTGGACAAGTCAGGGTTCGCTTGTAACCGCTTCTCTAATGATAAGAATCTTTTCTGAGCGATTTGCAATGAATCACCCAATACCTCTACAGGTTCCTTGAGAGGGATAGAGACAACGAATCGACCATTCGCTTCTCGTTGCGTATTTTGCACGAAATGTGCCTCACAGGCGTTCTCTTCATTTGTGCGAACCTTTTCCTCTGGGTAATGTTCGAGTTGCCAAAACCTAGCAATGGGATCAGAAGCATCCTCGATCGTGCCAAGATTGCACTGTACAGGGTACGCAGAAGGGGGGCCTGTAGGGCCAGAAACAATCCAACCAAAACGAGTCTTTTGGAGGATGGGAAGATTTGGGCCTAGACCAATTTGTCCAATACAAAGGAGCTGCCAGAAAATGGGCGAACCAATCAGAATGTCGATGGTGCCCGGTTGGTCATAGGACAGATCTGCTAACTTGATGTTATCAGGAATCTTGAAGCTGTTTCGCTGGACGCGAAAACTTGGGGTTGTACCTGTAATCTCATCGAGAACAAGACAGGATAAACCAATACTGTATGAGGTGTGAGGGGCTTGCAGCTTGATATCACACCTAACCTTGATTTGAGAAGTAGCTTTACTTAAGCCAGAAACAGTAACGTTGACTTCGCGAGTTGGAAGCTTCAACCTTTTACACAAATCTGAACGTATGAAGTTCGATTGGGAACCGGAATCCAGCAGGATTCGCACAACATGAGGCGTACCATCATCAGCGATGAGTTTAGCGGTAGCCGTAGGTAAGAGTACCTGCAAAGCATTCGAACAGAATGCAGAAATTGATTGATTTAGTTCAACAGGGGTTTCTGCCGACATCGCAGATCCTGGTTGACTAGAAGAAGCATTTTGAGGTTTATCCTCATGCAGAAGGGTGTTGTGCCTTGATTTGCACTTTCTACACGTATATTTGGAGCTACAGCGGCTCGAAAGGTGACCCTGAGTTAGGCAATTAAAGCTTACACGGAGCTCTTTTGCCTTTGAATTTCTGCCAAGAGAAGACAGCTTGACAAACTTGTCGCATTTGTACAAGGGATGAGATCCTTTACAAAGTGGACACGAAGGGGTACCTGACACAAATGATTTCGAATGTACCTTGGAAGACTTTTCGGGTACAAGCTTAATATTTTTTACTTCCAGAGTTTCTAGAAGATTTGCTGTGTTTTGCAGAAATTCCTTGAACTCGTCAAGATTAGGCAGATCAGAACTTGACCGGTTTCTAAGGACCTCCCATTTACGGAATGTCGTGGGGTCCAGTTTTTTAGAAACGACATAAATGATAACAACATCTAGAAGCTCGCTTTCGGTAGCTAATGATTTGATTGCTGTAAAATGTTTGAATAACATATCGCTAATCGTACGTAATTTAGTTGCAGATTCCTTACTGCACGATTCAAGTTCGAATATAGCATTGAGGTGGTTATGAATCAGAATTTTTGGATCATTGTAACGATTACACAATGCATCCCAAGCTAGAATATAATTACTCGCAGTAAACTCTAAACTTTTTATAATTTGGCTTGCATCACCCTGTAAACTAGCCTTTAAGTAATGCAGTTTTTGAATATTAGTTAGCGCTTGATTCTCATGAATTAAACTAATAAAAATCTCACGAAATTCCAACCATTCTGACACGTTCCCTGAATATTTGGGAATCGAAATGGTAGGAAGGCGTACAGCTCGATTATTGCAATGCGAACTGCAATTTGAATGCGTTGATCTCACGCTACCATTAGGAGATCCAGAACGATCTGGTGCAACATCAGACTGTTTGTTGTATTCATTAATCAAATATTTAGCTTGCGAGATTGCAAAATAATAAGAATCTTCAAATTCTACTTGATGTTGCATTTCAGATTCTACATCCTTACTGGTTTCTAAAATTTGCTCATGAACCGCATAATATTCTGATAACAAGGTGGCTGTATCATTCAATCTTTCTTGCAATTGAATAATCTGAGCGCTAGATAAGAATTGATCTTTATCGTGAATTGTTTGCAAAGATTGCACGTAATTTGCAAAACGCGTAACCTTGCCTTTGATTGAGCCTCGTACTCTTACAAGCGAATCCATAATTGTTGAAATTAAAACAATTTAACGGATAGAACTAACTCTCGTACGCCCCTGGTACGGAATTTTGTTTACAACGCAAGACAGCTTTGATAACGACGCGAGAATCTTGGCGCTAACGACGCAGAAAACGACCCTGGTACAACGCGAGATTATTAACTTGTGACTGAATTGTACTCGCGCACAACGAAATAGCTTGGCATTTCACGCAATTAAAATGTTTATATGACTCATAAACCATTTGTTTACGCAATAATACGCAGCTGAAATTATGCACATGCATAACACAGATGATAGAAAACCAAATTCATGCATAGGAATTGCAAAAATAGGAAATTAGGCTTACATTGATATTGGTGTGTGCCGCCTCTCTCGTTATTTTCGTTGCTGTGGTTTGTACTACCGTCTCGTCTGCAGCTGCACGCTGCCTCCACACCTGCACGAATTTGGCGCGAGACTTGGCGTTTGGCTTTCTCGCTCTAACGTTGATAGCACCGTATGCTGTCTTCCTTCCTCTCGTTAGGAACGAAAACTGCTTGTTGTACTTACTTGCCTTGTACAACTGCGACTCCGGGCCGATGATCCATGCGGCACGAAGGAACAATGTGGCTTTTCCGGGCTCGTACTAATCCGGATCGATGGACCAATGTTGGGAGCCTCTCAGTTTTCCGTTATTTTGAAAATTCCTGATTGCTAGCTCGCCTTGGAATTTAATGGACTGTATGGATTTATTTCTTCACTGAATTATACACACGTTGAAAGCAAAGGAAGTAATTTATTGCCATAAATTAACACACAAACATTTGAACATTTACAAAGAATTAGCTTTCGCGGTGCGGACCGGTTCGCGTGCTGCTACGTTGACAGAAGGAACGTAAGTGAGTTTTTAGAATCGGAAGCCCGCCCGGCAGTCTACTGCGCACAGTATGAATTCAGAATGCAAGAGAGGCGGCAAAAGTTTATAAAGTCCTTAACAGCAACAATGCAAACATCACATAGCGAGTAGTATCTGCTTCTCAAATAGTAAATATGTAGATCAAAGGGTAATACACATAAAATTCTTATATGGTGTAGATTGTAACCATATTACGACTAGCAGTGCATACAATTTTCACACATTTTAACATACGATAGTCATAAATATGCTTACCCTTATGTCCCTTTTGGCATAAACTGCCACTGCTCGTGAGATCAAATAATATATAAATTTACTATTTGAAAAGGAAACGAGTACCTCCTCGCTTGTATTACGGAATTTGCTGAAATACTGCAATAAATAAAATGCTAGCTCGCGTCCTCCAGCTTGAATTGTAGAAACGGTTCAAAGCTCCCCCATTAAATATCGGCTAGATGTATCGTCTTTGATTGAAGAATGTTCCGCTATCGTGGGAATGTGGTCCCTGTTCGCGTTGACAGATAAGGCTCAGCGAACTAACAGGTGTGCGCCTTCGGTAGGGTGCATTCCGAAATTCTTTTTAAACAGCCCAAAATTGGTGGCATTGCGATGAGCGCTAATAAATGATAAGTACATAACGCATTAGCAAAATATCTAGAGCAAACCTAAGCACTCAATAAGTTAGCAAAACGTTGCATATCTTTTTCAATGGAAGCGCGAATAATTACGATATCGTGCTTCATGCGGTTTCCTGACTCATAAAATCCATTTTAAAATGATATTATAAGCGAGCGACCAGTTGTCCTCACAAAATAATTAATATAGCCAAACCGAAAAATCCGTAAACCAACATTTACGACGAAAAATTACCCCACGTGCAGAATTACAAGCTCGGCTTTGGCTTGGGCTTAAAACACGATCGCACCAGGTGCTTTCTCGGCACAGAAGGACGAATTGCGCTGTAAATCACGGTAAATGCAATCGCCATGCGTTCGGAAATCAGAAATAGTACTACTTCATCTAACGCGAAATTAAACCGTAACACACCCCCACCACTTAAGAGAAAATTCGCAATTTTCCCAAAAGAGAACAAGAAATTCGAAAATTATGATACTGTAACTCGATCGCTTAACAATTTTCCAAAGAAATATTTAAAATGATATGTAAAGGATAGAGCAAAGGCTAAAGCAGCAAACAAATATAATCACCGATTTACACGTTTTTTACGAAGGCTGTATCGCTGACTTAGATGATCAGCAGCGGGAAAATAACTATAACTGCTATTATCGATTCAAAGGCCAACACAATGTTTCATTCGTTGAAATTATTTTGCTACCGATTTTAAAAGAAGGTCTAACGGTTATTGCGTTCAACTTTTGTTTTTACTATTACTTCATGTTCTCAGCAGCTGTTAATAAGTACACCGTGCCGACCAATTATAAAAAGGAGATGGAGTTTAGTGATGGCGCCGAATTCAGAAAAAGATAATAGGTATACGTATAATAGTACACATACATTTAAATTATGTTCCGTTTGAAATAAAAATTGAAGAAATTATCAAAGAGCTCGTAAAGCTTATAAATCCAAAATATGAAATATATGTGTATAAAAATTATGCATTTAATACAAAAACATATATAAAAAAATTTAATTGAAGTACTTAGTGCTTTACGTTATGACTTCTATACATACCACAAATTGTTAATTCATTGATTAGCAATTTTATCAACGTAAGCATTCACCTGCTTACTGTATTAATTCATTAATGCTCATAAATAAATAAAACATGTGAATACATTTCAGTTTCTAAGGGAAATCCTCTAATTATTTAGAATTTTATGAAGTCATTTTATTTGTTTAAGTTTTTATGATTATCACACATGTGAATCTATTTAACAATATGTAGTGGATGTTCAATTTGTCAGAATTAAGGTTAAAAGTTTATTGTAAATTATGGTTTATTTGTAGTTTATGGGAAGGCAAAGGTATTATTTAACTGAAATTTTAGATTTTGCCGTGGCATCATACTCACTTAAATTTTATTGTAAACACTAACAATTAAACTTCTATATTTACCCAATTTTAAACTGTTGTTATCAATTTTAAAATATTGGAATATGAAATCCTAATAATATAAAAGCTGAACAGTGTCAATCATCCTAAGAAAATAGATTTATAAATTTAGGAAACTTGAAGTGTTTACAGTGAAACATTTGTAGAATAATTTAGATAAACACTATACATTGGAAATGTTTACAAAATTTATGAGAATAACACTGGAAGCTAGGCAAACCAAAAGACGTCTAAGCACACTAAAAATTGGAAATCTATTTAAAATCAAGTAAGCACATCATAGAAAGTGTAGCCCTGTCTAAATGGTTTCACACAATCAATAAATAATTTTCTAAAGTCAAGCAGCTTTCAAGTAATGACAGTTCATCTTGAACAGGTAACTGTTTTGTTAAGGCATTGTAACATTTTCCATGATTTAAGTATCTATGTAACTAATTGTTTAACCCCAGTTTTTAAAACCGTACATGTACTAGCATAGAAAATGTTGAAAGAGTATGTCAATTTGAAGATTATTTACATACAAAGTATCACTGAATGAATGATAATCAGCAGTTTGGCCTGATTTTAAATAGCTTTCCAATTTTTGGTTGGAATACTCTTTTTATAAGCAAGCTATTTTTTGAATTCAGCGCCATCACTAAATCCCACCTCCTTTTTATAATTGGTCGGCACGGTGTAATTATTAACGGCTGCTCATGTACTCTTTGTGGAGTAGTTCTTTTGTACAGGAGCAGGGGGTAGTAGAGGGGGAACGGCGTTCCCCCACCGGTTTTTTGTTAAGTAAAAAAAAAAGATTAAATTTAGTAAAAAGTTAATTTAATACAATAATTACGGCAAAAAAAACACACAAGTAAAACTTATTAAATTTACTGGCAGATTTTTCTAAAATGTGCGTTGTTTCTTATTGCAAATATTAAGCATTATTAAATTGAACGTATTGTATGGCGTAAGCCTACATGGAGTAAATACCGGTGTCTGCACAAACAATTTGATAATTTATTGTTCATTCCAGTGTCATTTAAATAGTGGTATATGTTATTATTTAGAAAAATCACGTCAAACATGACTTGCTACTTGCTATGAATATACAAAGTATTAAAACAGTTTGAATTAGAAAGTTACAGGCTTTATATTTATATATTAAGACTACAAAACCGCAAACATCGTAATACGGAAAAATTGCACCAGAAAACATCAAAACGAATATTTTTGCATCTATACTTTTAAAAAAATTCCGGAGGAGGACCCCCGGACTCCCCCTTTTCCTAGGGAATATTCCATACCCCCCCCCCTCCACACACCCCGGAAGTCAAGCGTTTCCCCACTGCCAAATTTGCCACTACACCACTGTACAGGAGTCGTTAATAGCGGAAGTTGGCGTCGTTGGAAAATAATGTCAAGCTATTTTTTGTTACTAGTCACAAAGCAACCACTAATAGAGGAGTTTCTTAAATGCACCTGTCAAATAATTGTTAGGGACTGGCCAAACTATAATTAATTATGGGCCGGTATGTGAAGAAGTGTTGTTTCAAATTGTGCCGATTTAGTGTAGGAGACACAAGTTTCCCAACGGCATAGAAAAACCTACTAATAGAAGCGTTTTCTGAATGCATCTGTCAAATCAAATAATTGTTAGAGATTGGCCCATCCGTCAGGAGGCGCTGGTGTCACCTGTCCGCCGTTTGAAAAGTGCGTAAATAGTAAACTCATACGTCAAACTGACACCGACAAATCATTTAAAATGCGTGAAAAGCATTTTGAACCAAAACAAATTGTTGCAATTGAGGACGACTATTGTAAGATTGACAATACCTATTAAACAATATTGCTATTTGAATTACTTAAATATATTTGTTATTCGCAAATATTTTGTTTGAATTTTCCATAATTATTGTAAACTTCAGAACCTATAAAGATTTTGCATATTCCGATTTATGCGGTTCAAAACTTTAAAATCGAGATTCTGATGAAGGCAAATTATGTATATGCAAAATTTGTATTGGTGTTGACGGTATATCCTTGATTAATCCAAATATCGTAGTAATGGCGTATTTAAATTTTGCCGCCTTGCTGGAATAGTTTCTGGCCCACCCGTTGTAGGGCGCTGAAACTTTTATTCAAGCTTACTGTTTGAGAAATCGCTCTATTAGTGGTTGCTTTGTGTTACTAGTATAATCGGTGTTGTCGTAAAATTGTTAATATTAGGCATTTATAAAACTTTAACTATTGCATAAATATGTAGCATGTACCAGTCAGTAGAATGGTGAATCATCAGTACAGAAATCTGGTTAAATAATTTGGTAATGTACATCAGCTGTAACATAACCTAAACTGTGAAAAATCCTTGTGTTCCTGCAAGATTCATTCGTAATTCGGCTGTATATGTACATCTGCTGGCTTCCGTACAATTCCCAAACATTCCACATAGTAAGCACTTGTGTTTTCAAGCTTGTTCAATATGGCTGGTATGTATTAGTACAAAACACCTATGTCTTAAACATTTGTGTAATTAAATGACTGTCAAACATTTGTTATATTAGCAATATCTTATTTCAGAAACTTGATAAAACTGCAATTGTAACATCTGATGGAATAGCAACAGCGTGTCTATTGACCGATGCAGTTTTGTCACGCCTGCTTCAGGTATGCCTCTTTGAATGAATTATCACTTGAATGTGGGAAACGATGGTTAATGTGAAAAACATTAACCACTTAGAAAAAGCCATTACTGCTTCCTAATGTTTATATTATCGAATGTTGCTTGCTGATTGCAATCATCACGAATATCGAAAATACACATTGTTTGTTAAGGACAAGGTCTAGAAATGACAGGTACCTTAGACACCCACTGCTGTGGTCATATGGTCAAAGTCCTACTTAAAAATTGTAGTTATAGTTCTACTAAGGAAATTTCTATTGCTTGTAACTACGACATCAAAATCTGTACCACCATAATAATGCCGCTTTGCTGAAGCATAACAGCAATAGGTAGTGGAGTGTTTTACATTGGTAGATGAAGCCAATTTGCTCCAATCGGAGTGATTGGCAGTCAGTCTGTTTATTATCATTTGTAAAATAATTGGTTAATTTGTGCTCTATTATTATATTATCTATTAACTATTTAATTAACACAATAGAACATACAAACATAAAGGTTCGACAGTGTCGTACTCGTACTAAAGAGTTTCCAAATTCCTGGTGGCTATGTCTGCATGCCCTTTCGTGTAACTATAAGAATTACTTACTGAAATAATTAACCTAACTTTACATACGTTGCATTAGAATTTTGAGCAGTTTTTGTTGAGAGAAGTTTGCAATAATTCTTATGTAAACGAAAAATCTCTTAAAAAATTTTACCTCGAGTGGTATTTGCCAAGATTATTTAACAATATATTTTATGACTTCAACTTTACCATGATCGATGGCAAAGCTGTTTAGCATTTCCCACTTTTAATTTAATAGTGGAACGTCCAAAACGATTATTAATCATTTTTCGAACGATTTCGATTTGCAAACTTCACTTTGACATTTTGGCGAAATGTTAGTCAAAGGCTACTCACTAAATTGAATTCATTAAAACCAATAGCTTGAAAGCACTGCATCATTAGATGTTTTCAGTACTAATACCATGAGATAACTCAGATGACTGTGAATTATTAAAAATACTTTTGCTTTTTCACGAAACGGGTTTCTACAAAAGGTTGTAGGCAAAAGTATTTGATAATTCTTAATGTCGTCGAGCGAGTATTCGATTAGATTATACCATGAATATCAGTGAGGGAATTACACTAAAATGTATTTAATGCATATCCTAAAAATCTTGTTGGAAATGGCATGACATTGCCAGCTGAGAGCTCAAAATTGAAAACACCAAAACGATAACACCATGGTGTTTTCACTTATTCATGCATGGGCTGAATATGGATTTTGTGCATTATGATTGGTATAATCAAATACAGTCGATTTTGATTAGTCGTTTGTGACAAATTGACCAATTTTATGGATTTGTTTATTATAGTGTTGAATAATCAGTAATAATACCACTAGACGACTATGAATTATCAAAACAAAAATAGTTTTGCTTTCTCGTCTTCGGCTTGTTGTGTTTCTAAGCAACCCATTGAGTTCGTAAACGAAAGTATTTAATAATTATTATGCATTGTGAATGATGTATTTATTAAGATAAGCATAAGTAAGACACTTCTGGAATGTATAAAGCAATTAAACGAGCAAGTATTGAATACAAATGGGCCATCATGGGTCATCATGCTACATCTATGAGTAGATGTTATGCGACAAAAATACTATATATATCCTGTAATGGTTTAGTGTCCACAGCAATTCTGGTTGCCTAACTAACACAAAAAATGAATAATTTCAAAATGAGCACATAATTAAATATTTTATTTATTGCAAAAAGTCAGTAATTTTACACTAATAAATGCACTTGAGATGAGTAGCAGTAACTTTAATTTGATTGAGAAAGGTTACCATTAGATAAGGCAGAATTAAAAGGGTTACGTTCAGCGTTTTATTAATAATTGATGTTTGGAATGGAAAACGCAGCTTGATTTATGTAGCTGACAGGTTTGAGTTTGGTAAAATCAATACAATGATATGAATTTTAATATAATACAAAGATGGTTCGTGAAGTACGAAAATTATATGAGCGTTATGATTAAAAATTGTATCACCAGCAAATGACAAGACAACTGAAGTGTAAAGAAACGGTGCAAAGCAGTATGAGGAAGTAAAGATTGCAAAGAGAAGTTAGGCTACCTATCAAAGAACACAGACATCGTGCAGTGCTAAAATAAACATGTGAAAACAGTGCATTTAAAACTGAAGTGATTAAAAAGCAGAGATTTAAAGTGTAAAAGTGACAATTTCCAAGAAAAGACAGTTTAGTATTTAAGCAAAAACAGTAGGTACTATTCCCCACCTAGGAAACAATAACTCGCAGATTAATTACTATCTTGGCAGCACCTTAATTACATCTGTTAATGCTCAAGTAGACTTGGGAGAAACCGTCACATAATTCTGATTGCCTAGTTATACAAGAATGAATAGATTTAAAAAATGAGCACAGAATTAACTATTTTATTTACTGCATGAAAGTAATTATTTTATTTGAAATCGGCAGTGAAGTACGCCGAAATCATCATTAAAATACGAGAAATCGGCAGTGAAGTAATCCATTGTTTTACGACTTTTTTGTAGGTGGCGAGGCGACAGATAAACGTCAATCGACCGAACATAACCTACAAAAGTTGGTTAAATTGTTGTAATTTCACGATTCCTCGATTTCAAATAAAATATAGTGTACACCTCGGCACTGAAGTTCGTTTTTATCCCTCATGTGGTTTATTTGCCTTGGCCCTACGGGCCTCGGCAACTAAATCCACATTCGTGATAAAAAGTTATACTTTAGTGCCTTGGTATACAAACTACTATTATCTACATTTTAACAAGCTTTAGATAAGGTTGATGAAGATGTACTGTGCAGCCTTATTTGCTCAAATTTGTATAGATAATGTTGATAAACTGCTTGAGCGTAATTACTTTGTGTACACAGTACCTTTGTACTGTTAAATTCCCAATGGTTAATAATAATTCGCCGTTATTTGTAATTTAAAAAAAAACTATACATATCATTTTTTTGTGCTGGGCGAGATTCAGCACAGCTACCATATATAGCTGAGCCGCTCTTCCACTTAACCCTACAGAAGAAAAACTTAAACCTAATGATAAACGACTTTTGTTGCAGGTATGAAGATAGCCTATTTTGGTTGAATCATACATCGTTAATAAAAACCCTTACGTTTAAACAAACATAATGGAGATTAACCATGAAACCTTGGGTAGTAAGCCTTGTAGTTCTTATGAAACTGCATCATTTCCTATATCACGGAACATGGGTAACAGTGAAAATTTTGATGAATTGTATATTAAACAAGAAAGTATCGAAAGTAGTAATAACGTTAATATTTATGAAGAAATGGATATTGAAGAAGACTTCAAATCAAACAATGAAGGTTATGAAAATAAAGCATTTGATAAAAGTAATACAAATATTCCTAGGAACTCTTTTAGAGAAGAGAAATCTTACAGTTGCTCTACTTGTGAATACCGAACTGCAAGGAAAGTTCATTTTGCTCTACATATAAATGGTCATAAAGGAGAAAAACTTCCTCTTCTTTCTGTTAGTGATTACAAAGCAACATTGAAACACGATTTAATGAGACATGTGAGATCTCATATAGGAGAAACGCCTTACCGTTGTTCCATTTGTGAATACAAAACAACAAGGAAACACAATTTAGTTAGGCATATATGGTGTCATACAGATGAGAAACCATATAGTTGTTCTGTTTGTGAATACAAAACAGCAGTGAAAAGCAGTTTAGTTACACATATAAGGACACATACAAGAGAAAAACCTTATAGTTGTTCTGTTTGTGAATACAAAACAGCAGTGAAAAGCAGTTTAGTTACACATATGAGGACACATACAAGAGAAAAACCTTATAGTTGTTCTGTTTGTGATTACAAAGCTACACATAAAGGTCATTTAATTACACATATGAGGTCTCATATAGATGAAAAACCATATAGTTGTTCTGTTTGTGATTACAAAGCAACACAGAAACACCATTTAATTAACCATAATATGAGGTTTCATACAGGAGAAAAACCATATTTTTGTTCTGTTTGTGATTACACAGCGATAAGGAAACATAGTTTAATCATACATATGAGGTCTCATACAGGAGAAAAACCTTATAGTTGTTCTGTTTGTGAATATAGCGCAGCAGAGAAAAGCTCTTTCAATAAACATATGAGGTCTCATACAGGAGGAAAACCTTATAGTTGTTCTGTTTGTGGCTACAAAGCGATAGATAAAAGTACTTTCATTAGACATATTAGGTCACATACAGGAGAAAAACCTTATAGTTGTTCTGTTTGTGATTACAAAGCATGTCTTAAAAGTAATTTAAATGTTCATATGAGGTCTCATACAGGAGAAAAACCTTATAATTGTTCTGTTTGTGAATATAGCGCAGCAAAGAAAAATACTTTAATTACACATATTAGGTCTCATACAGGAGAAAAACCTTATAATTGTTCTGTTTGTGATTACAAAGCAACACAGAAGAGTTCTTTAATTAATCATATGAGATCGCATACAGGAGAAAAACCATATCGATGTTCTGCTTGATATTACAAAGCAACACAAAAGATCCATTTATTTCAACATAATATGAAGTCTCATACAGGAGAAAAGCTTTATAGTCGTTCTGATTGTAACTATAAAATAATAAGCAAAAATAGTTTAATTACACATATGAAGTCACATACATGAGACAAGGCTGTAAGTAAAAATAGTTCTATTTATTATTTGTGAATACAGAACAGCACAAACAGGTACTTTAAATATGTAAATTAATAATGTTATAATAGTCATACGGTGGAAATGTACATATTAGTTTTGTAATATAGATTTATTCCATCAGAAATTTTATTTTTAATATTCAGACATCCGTTACGATCCCAAAGCGCCACTTAATAAATGTTAGCCAGAGTTTGTCGCAGCTTTCACAGTCTTGCACACTGGCATGTGTTTCAGGTCGCCTAATTAGTTTCACAACCCTTGAATTTAAGAGCGACATGTTTTATCTTGAAAATCCCGAGTGCGCAGTTTGGAGGTGGGAGATATCCCTTTAGCTCAATCATTTCCTTTTCAGAAATACAGATTCTTCTGATTTTTGCTTTTGAAGTTACACGTGTTTGTGTATAGTTCCTGTGAACCCGACAAAACAGTCATTGTTGGGCTGTATGTGTTCGGTTTGGTTTGATGCTTTGCTGCTGTCGTCTGTGTCCTATACAGAGTTAGTCAATATTCACTCCCCAGCCCTCGGATACGTGTTCTACAATTAAAAATTAGACAAAATGGAGAATACTAAAATTCCGAAAGCAAAACCGCTCTCAAGTAAAACTGAAATAGATTTTTTTTTTAAATTTTGTTTAATCTCAATAAATTAAAATGCAAAAGAAAACTTAGAAACTATCTGGGTCGAGATAAACATCAGCAAAACATGTAATTCCTTAAGAAACCCTCAAAAATTATATCATTTTCGTTAATACACGTATGTAACCTATGACTAAAGTTCCTGGCAACAGAAGTGAAATTATCATCATTTATTTCTGCTGTGCTTCGTGAATCCGGGCAATCTACTCCGGCAGTAAAATAAACCTTTTCTTTTATGTATCCCCACAGCTGAAAATCTATTGGAGTTAAGTCGGGAGAACGGGGTGGCCACGCACGCTATTGGTCCAGCCTGTCTAATCCATTTATTAGGAAAACGGCTTTATTTTCGGAATTTTAGTATTCTTTATTTTTGTCTTATTTTTAATTGTAGAACACATATACGAGGGCTGTGGAGTGAATATTGACTCACCCTGTATAATCAAATCAAACCAAATTAATTTTTATTCATTAAAGAAATACAAGAAATGTATATATTGCAGCAAACCACAAACAGGTATATGCAATATAATTTTAAAATATTTTTAGAGTTAACATAATGTAAACAAACATCTTGCACTTGAGAATAGTGACTGCTTCTACACCACTGAAAACTCGAAATCAGTTTGTGCATTGCTTTTAATTTAATTCAATTCAATTTAAAAGTGTTTTGAAGGCAGTACACAAAAACATAACTTCTATAAGTTCTTCGAGTGTTTGCCATGACAGATTCAAACTCCACTTCTTAGCTATATAATTTATTTAAAAATTACCATTAGCCACCCTTATACGAAAACAATTTACGTTATATACCTTTGGTGCATAATATAAGAAACATTATTGACCAAACGTGTTCATCTTTTTAGTCTCAGACATCTGTTGTTGTCTTACGCGTGTGTTTTAGCCATGATGAAATAATAGTAGATTATGTTATTAGGAGTAAAAGTGATACTTTATGTGGCGAAGCTGAAGTTTATTTAGCCGAACGTTAGTGAGGCAAATAATTCAGCTAAGCCACATAAAGTCACTTTTACTCCGAATAACATATACTATTTTATCCGCAAACGTATTCAGGTAAATTTCATTAAAATAAATTTAAATAAAAAAGGATGCATCGGCCGGGAATCGAACCCCGGCCACCCGCGTGACAGGCGAACACTGTACCGCTGCGCCAACCGATCTTGTTCAAATAACGCGCTACTGTAATGATATATGAACATACTGAATCACCCGAGCTAATAGCACACGGCCACTGCAGCTGTCACACCATAAACCACGGCGACAGATGCTCCGATCCGCTGCTTAAAGGTTTATTTAAATTAAAACTTTTTCGTACTCTTTGAAAATAAAACCGGCCTACGGATCTAAGTCTAAGAATTAGCAAAATTTTAAGCCATCATACAATTTAATCGGTCCAGTATCTTCGGAGGAGATAACGAACAAACATAGAAAGAAAGAGGGCAACGATTTTGTGTGCTTAGGCAGATAAAGTATGCAAAAGTCGCTATTTTGTCTGCTTAGGCAGATAAAGTGACACTTTTACCTTGTCAATAAAGACAAATAACTTGTCACTTTTGTGACGTTTGCGGATAAAATTACTTTTTTATGCGTATGTTTTAAGACTATCAATAAATATATCTTTGCAACATGCATTACCGCAATATCTTTGAACACACAGATGGCTTCGATATGTGCGTGGTTTTTAAATATTATTTATACAGTGCTTTCGTAAAGTAGTGGATACATTTGTTAAAAATCCAAGGAATAACTTTTCGAAAAACGCTGAGACCCGGTTGATTTGTATTTTTATTTGCGCATTTTTTCAAATCAAATCTACATATAGGGTGACCCGCGGATGAGGTATGACGTCATCGATGTTTTTTTTTAAATGGCAACCCTCTTTTTTTATTACGGAATTTGAAAGAACACATTTTTGTACTTACCCTAATCTAATTTTTGAGTATAGGTCACATGACCAAAAATTAAGTAAAAACCAATGTTAAAAGTTTTGGAAGCTAAAGACAATTTCATTAACGAAATTGTATCAGCAAATGATGTTACCATCCGAATCTTCTTCTTCTTCGTCGTTTCTTCTTTATAGAAGAGTCGTGATCTCTAGACTTCGTTAGTTGTTTTAGTTTTCTATTCTATGAACTAATGTTCTCCATCTTTCTCTGTTTCTTGCTTTCCTTGCGGCTTGATGGACCATACTGTTGGTGGTGTTCTTGATTAGATCTGTCCATCTTCTCGAGGATCTCCCACGAGGCCTGGTTCCTTCTACTTTTCCTTGTATTATTAATCTTTCTAGGCCTTCGTTGTTTTGTCGAGTAATGTGCCCGAAAAGGCTTATTAGTATTCGTTGTTTTACAATTTGTGACAGGCGCTGTGGTTCGTTGATTTCTTGCAGGATTGAGACATTGGGCCTTCGTGCTGTGCATGGTATTCGGAGCATCCTTCTCCAGGTCTACATTTCATAGGCGTCATTTTTGTTATGTTTTCTGATTTTAGGGACCACTTCTCCGCCTTGTATAGCATAATCTTGAAGATGAGGGTTTTTATGAGTGTCTTTTTAGTGTTCATGGAGATGTCATTGTCTTTCCAGATTTTCTGCAAGTCACGTGTAGCTCTTCTTGCCATTTCACATCTAATTTCCAGGGAGTTGTTTCCTTCATTGGTTATGAGGGCTCTTAAGTATACGAACTGCACAATGTCTGGTCTGTTATTGTTTGCTCGGTCGATGATCATGATTTTTGTTTTATTTTCGTTGATTTCTAGGCCATAGTTGTGACTTTCTTGTTCTAGTATGTGAAGAAGCTCTTCTAGTTCTTCTGCGTTATTTGCGAATAGGGCGGTATCATCCGCGTATCTTAGATTATTTATTTTATGTCCGCCGATGGTAAATCCTTTGTCCCAGTTCTCAAGGGTTTTTCGCATTATATACTCTCCGAATATATTGAACAGAATTGGGGACAGAATACATCCCTGCCGTACTCCTTTGTTTATCCTGCAGGGGTTTGAGAGTCGATCTTCTATCTGTATTACCGCTCTGCTTCCATAGTAGAGGCGTTGGATTAGTCCTGTAAGATAAGGCGGCACTCCCATTTTTGCGAGTATTTTCCATAGTTCGTTCCACTTTATGCTGTCGAAAGTTTTTTGATAGTCGACAAAGCAAATGTCGACTGGTTTGTTGAACTCTCGTGACTTTTCGATTATTTGCTTGATGTTAATATTTGTTAGCGTGCTCTTCTGCGCTTCACAAAGCCGGCCTGTTCCAGTGGGATTTGCCATGATAAGTAAGGTTTTAGTCTTTCATTTATGATGCGTAAGAATATCTTGCTTGTATGGGATATTAAGGCAATAAGACGGTAGTTACTAAATTTCTCTTTGGAGTCTTTCTTATGTATAGGTATGAATGTGGATTATATCCAGTCATCAGGCCAAGTACCATCTTCCCATACCCGTTCGACTAGCGTATGTATAATGTCGATTCCCGTTTCACCCATGTGAAATGCTTGTATGGTTTCTGCAGTTATTCCTTCAGGGCCAGGGGATGTATTAGATTTTAGTTTCTTTATGGCTTGTTCTACTTCCTCTCTTAATATCGGTAGTTCCAATTCAGCGAATTCTACAATTTCCACCTTGGGTTCATTGTTGTTAAATAGTGTATCGCAGTATTTCCTCCATACTTCCATTATTTCGTTGATTTCTGTTATTTTGTTTCCATCCTCATTGTGAATAGTCCATGTACGAGGTGCATAGCGTCTGGTTATTTTGTTTACAGTTTGAAACAGGTCTTTGGTACTGTTTCTTTCAGCGTGAGTTTGTACCTCTTTACATATTTCTGTTAGATAGTCATTCTTATCTCGACGTCACAGTCGTTGAATCGTGTGGTTTAGTTGTTTGTATTTACCTCTCAGTTCTACTGTGTTTATGCCTCTTGTTCTTAGTTGCCGTCTTTCTTCTATTTTGTTGAGAGTAGTGTCTTTCATCCAGTGTTTCTTTTTCGGTGTTCTTTGGTTTATGTTTTGGTTGGTTTCTTTTGCAGTTTCCTCAATGATGGTTTTGAGTGTTGTCCATATGGATTGTGCAGATTCTTCGTTTGACTGTATCTTTGGGTTCTTATTAATTTTCTGAGTAAGACGGTGTTGGAATTCATCTTCGTTTTTAATCGTCACTTTATGAGTGGCTGATTTCTTCGGAGGGGCTTTTAGTTTTGTTAGGAACCGCGCTGCCAGGAGTTTATGGTCACTGTTGCATTCTGCCCCAGGGTAAGTTTTGGTGTTTCTAATCGAGGTTCTCCATCTTGTTCTTATTATGTAATCTATTTGGTTTCGATGATTGCCGTCTGGGGATTCCCATGCGTACAGGCGTCTTGGGTGGTGTGTTTCTTATGGTCAAGTTGTTTCCTGTACAGAAGTTTATTAACTTTTCTCCCCTGCTGTTCCGTTTACCTTGCCCGTGTTTTCCGACTACCGTTCGATTGTGATCATCATTTCGAGTCTCTCCCACTTTAGCATTAATTTTGTAATTGTTCCGTCAGCATTCCATAGAATTCATCGCTGTCTTCTTCAGTAGGTTCGCTAGTGGGGGAGTAGACTTGTATGATATTTATAAGGACGGGTTTTGTTATTTATCCTGTCACTGACAGCTTTATATGCTATAACGTATTTTTAAATTCTGCAGTAGTTATTACTGCTACCCCATGTTTGCTTTGATTTTCGTGTCCTGAGTAGAATATCATGTTTCCATTGCTGGTGTGGAAATGTCCACTCCCCTTCCAGTGGGTTTCTGATATGACGGTTATTGCCATATTGTATTTCATTAGTTCGGTTTCTACAATTTGAGTTTTTCCAATTTGGAGCATGCCACGAACGTTCCATATCCTAATGTTAAATAGTTCTCTTTGTAGTGTATTTTGTGTATAATTTCTAGATTCTCTCATTGCAATTCCCCCCGGAAATCCGATTTGGGAATTTATTTTACTTCCGGTATTTTTAGCACTGAGTGAAGCTATTTGATTTTCTTGGGGATTAAGACTGACAGTTTAATTTGTCAAACTAATTGATTGTGTGACATAGGCTTAAGACTATAGATGTGATATGTGATCGTCTATCCTAGGAATCGGAAATACATTTTGTTCTATAATTTTGTTAAGCTCTCTCTAATTACCTGCCATGCGAAACTGACCGTTCTTTTTCTTAGCTAATACAGTAGGGCTACTATAATGTGATATGCTAAGTGGAATAATTTGTCGTTACAATAAATCATCAATAATTTTTGCAACTCCACTTATCACAATAAAAGCGGCGTTTCAGATTTTGTTATAAAGGTTCGTGATTTTGTTTTAGTACTAATTCCATTTCCAAATTAGTAATCGATTCATTAAGTTTCTCCGCTTATACATAATATTCGTGTACAATGGCCTGCACCTGATCTTGAATTTTCCATTCTAAATTTTCATTACTCTGGAAATCTATTGTGCTTAATGAAAGGTCACATTACAATATGCTAAAACGGTGAAATATATCTGAAGAAACTGCAACGTTATTTAACTACTGATAATACTTAATGTGTTTATTTATTTACTACAGAACATGTAGCAAAATAAGCTACACTTACAAATAATTCTCGTAACTGGTTTTCACTAACCTTAATTCACCCGAAAGAAACCATTAAACCTTAACGTATATACAGTAAATTTATTTTAACGCGCAATATGGTCTTGCCGTTTCCAGGAGGATGTATTTGTTACCTATTAGTTTCTAAGGATACTTCACCCCAACACAATGTGTATGCGTCTATTTTAAAATGCAATATATGAACCGTCATTTTATTGAAAAAGAAGCATACAAAATAATAACAGGTAATGTAACATGTAATAAACTCAAATACTTGCTGTAAACTGAAGTCTTTATACCGTTTGATCAGCAGAACTCCTTCCTACGTAGAATACATTATTTTTTAACAACTGTTACCGTTACGGCGACTGTAAAAGAAGTAAGCAAAGGCAACCGACTACTCAGCCGGAGCTGGTCGTGGGTAAAACGAAAAACTCAAATGCTTTAGCTGAAAAATATAAATATGGGCGCCAAGTAGCAAGTAACCCAGCACTTTGCTAAACAAAAAGTACATTATAGAAGGCGCTACTAACTAGTGATGGGCATAATCGGATGATTTCAATAATCGGAATGTTCCATTTCGGAATGTTTATAAAATCGGAATATTATCCGATTATTTTATATTCCGTAAATGCAAGCAAGAGAAAACGAGCGAAACAACAACAAGCGGAAGGAAGATGAACTGCGTCCAAATTTGAGATGCGGCACTCGCCGTTGCGCCGTAAGCCCGTATCTGCGTTGGCATCTATTGTTTGGGTTTGTAGGACGGCCAGTAAAACAATTTATGAGTTTGAGTCGCACAGTGGGATGTGAGGAAATAAAAGATTTTTTCAAATTATTACAGTAGTTACCTTAATAGACTTTCGGAAAATGGTAGTGATATTTTAAAGTTTAATGGCACATCAAGTACATAATAGATAGTATAAAACAATACATGAATTTGAAGTCTGTAAGGTGTACTATCTAATAATTAATTTACGAAATACCACTGCCATTAGTGCCATTCACGTATCATACACGTACGCACACGGCCCGACCCGTCGGCATTCGCCAACCAGCATATAGCTGTAAAGTGAGTCAACACAACATTCCGTATTCCGTTCAGTTCAAATTGGCATTTTGTTTTCTCATTTTGTGTACCGAATAGTAAAATAATCGAATTCCGAAAGTTCCGAATTTTGTGCACCGAACAGTAAAATAATCGAATTCCGAAAAGTTCCGAAACGTTCCGAAATAATCGGAACCTTTTTGAACAATCGGAAACTTTCCGATTATTCATTCCGGATAGGCCCATCACTACTACTAACCAAACTTGAAAATAAAAAGGTAACGACAAATGCACAAATCAGATACGCAGGCAAAGATGTCAAAGCAGTATAATTCCAGCAAACAGAGAATACAAACACAAATATCATACGGGTAAACAAATCAGCATATCACACAGTTATATTACAGTAATAATTAAGCGTTATATTAAGCCTCACCAAAATATTGGCATATAAATTAAATATTCATAAAGCGTAGTTGACATAAGGGCGCAATTCAGTTAAATAGGTTAATTGTAAATAAAAAAATATGCATAAGGGAATTACACGTTGGCTTTTGACATGGCCTAATGTACTACTAAATGAAGACGGTCGATAGCTTCATGGCTACGACACAATTATTATAGTTTAAAATTTAGATGGGAACGACTAATGTAACATATAACTTTCTCTCACATCAGATTGTTGTTGAGTAAGTACGGCAAAAATACCGTAACCAGAAGCATCTGTCTGAATAACAAAGGGGACAGAAAAGTCAGCGCAAGCTAAAATCGGAGCAGATACCAAATGTTCTTTAATATCACAGAAGGCTCGTTCAACAGTTGTTATTCCAGATAAATTTCGCATTCTTGCGAAGTAAAAAAAGTAAGAGGACCTATAAGTGAAGAAAATTTAGGAACAAATCGACGGTACCATGACGCCATACCAATCACACGACGTACTTTTTTCACCGACACAGGCGTAGGAATACGATTAATGGCATCTACTTTTTCTGGGTCTACTAATAAACCCCGTAAATTAACTACATAACCGAGATATTTTAGTTCTGGCTTACAGAAATGACATTTGTTTTGACTTACAGTAAGACCAGCAGCTAACAACCGAGACACAATCTCACGAAAAGTAGAAAGGTGTTTTTCGAAAGTAGGTGTACAGATTACAATATCGTCGAGGTAGGTAAAGACATAGGGCTCCAAATCAGCACCAATAACACGATAATTTAAGCGTTGCCACGTCGTAGACGCCGTGTGCAAACCAAAAGGTAAGCGGCGAAATTGAAATAATCCCGATTAGTTACAGTAAAAGCTGTTAATAGTCCGGCCGCCAAATGAAAAAGCCAAAAATTTCGTATTAAGTTTTTTCTCGATGTAATTTGTTTCATCAGGTAGTCTTTTTCACATATCTGACTGATGACAAACTGTCACCTCTGGGCAACTGAAGATATACGCTATTTTCAATAATATTAAAAAGTTAGTGAAATCGTGATTATGAGTATTTGAATGTTAAAGGTGTAAATCGGCAATGGGAATTGAAAAACTGTTTAAAAAGACCAATTTAGTTTTTTAATATATAAAATATATTCAATTCTGGAAATAAAGCAGACATTTAAAGAAAATCAAATGGAGAAGCATCAGTTTAAAGTTTAAAGACTATAGAAAAATTGTCCAAAAGCACTAATATTCAATGGAATCATTAAGATCATAGTCGTCATCCTGGTTGTCATCCCGATCTTCATCCTGATCTTAATCGTGGTCTTCACCCTCGTCTTCATTATTATCTTCTTTAACTTTAGCAGCATGTGTTGAGTCATTACAACAACCATGCGTACTGCATAAATAAGACATTGTGTAGAGCAAAGCAGCCCTTTTGCAGCAACTTTACCAGCAACCTTAGTCTTGCATGGAGCGTTGCTTTTACAAGACCATTTAATCAGTTTCAGAATATCAGGAGGTGCAACTTCTGTGTTCTCCGGCAATGTTATGGGCATTAAGTATCTTGAATTTTCATCCTTATTGAAGCCGTAAATCAAAATCTGGGGGATGATAGTCCAGTGACTGTTTCCAAATACACGTTTGAAGGTAAGCATGCTTTACATTCTCTGCGAAAGCCACATCTGTTGGAGATAGCGAGCAGGGAAGGGGAGCTGTGACCTACCACTTCCAATTTTATTTGCTCATAGTTTCACACGGGCCTCTGTAGTTGAATTGCACGAAGATTTACCATAGCATGCTTGTTGTATGTATGTATGTATGTATGTATGTAACCTGTAACCTCATTTACCTTGCGATGTAGAGGCTGGTGCTTTATGTGCTGGCATCTGGCGGTACAATGCTCAACTTGTCCCGGATTCGGGATACAGAGTTGGAGCGCGCCTTTGGTGCTTGCGCAGCAACCATTGTGTGAGGTGTGTGTCTTGGTGATGTGTGGACCTTGTTGCTCTATCTCTTAGGTCTGTGGTTCCGAGTAGAGCACAGTTAATTTGGTGCCCAACTGTGAATGGTCTCACCGATCCCAATTCCAGTAGCCAAGGCTACGGAAAAATTCCGACCCCCGCGTGATTTCAACCGAGGACTTGCTTAATGCAAGCCTAGCGCATTCCCAACTGCGCTACCCGGCTTCTTTTTTATGCTTGTTGTATAAGATCAGAAAGATTAGCATGCTGCTCTTCTATCGTGGATACAGATTTTCCACTTTTTAATGTTTTGATGACTACTCCAATTCCATAATATATAGCAGTTGTATCACATCCGCTAATAGCGTGAGCTGCTAGAATATCAGGTATTATGTCTTAATGTTTTATAATTGATGCTCTAATGTTAATTACTAAACGACCATGGACTGGTCATTCCATCAAAACCGAAGTAGATATTTTCTTCAAGTTATAGTAGTACAGAAGTAGCAAGAAAACATCAGTGTCATCTGATATGACAATTACTTCTTCATGCTCATCAGCAGCTTCCTGGATTGCTTATTGAACAAGGATCGTGTCAGCTTCCTCATGTGTTGTTCTTAGGTCTGGCCTTCGTTTTATTTCACCACAATAAAGTTCTTACGGCTCGGTGTCTGCACCTGTTAAGACTAATCCGTGTTTCTACGCATACCCGGCATTGTATGTGATATCATTGACAATGCTGCAGCACGGTCAGGACTTAGTCTTAAGGTCAATGCTGCTTTGTTGGGAAAAGTTATAATATTAGCCTATCCTGGTGAATAGAGCACTATGACATCACTACATTGGTCTTTGAGCGCTTATATCAAATTTGACCGGCTAACTTTACATCCTCCACTATCAGTATAAAGTTTGTGTAGTTCCACAGAGTTCCAGATGAGTTCTTTATCTGCCAAAAGGGCACTCACGGTTTTGTTAAATGATATATCAGTTACTTCATTTTCTTCACACTTAGGTTTTGCAAATTCAATTGCATTTGAGCCCATGAATCTGTTGCGACAGCCAAGATGGTATTCTGCGTCTGCAGCATGTAAGTCGCTAACACTACCAACCAATCGGACTTCTGAAGCCCACCTGTCATTTCCTGCTGCGCAATTTCAAGAATAACGGTTTTAACAAATTTTTTCTTAGATCTGTCTTTCAATTCTCGAAACGGAAAGGCTGATCTTCATGTTTCAAGATGTTTTCTATCTTTTTCTGGTTCACAATTTTCGCCACAGAAGCTGCAGTGTTCCTTAAAATGAAATGGTTGTATTCCAATCGGCGTTGTATCCTCAAATTTGAGGTACTCGCCTTTCTATCAGTAAATCCAGTTTGAAATCTTAATCTTTTTACATGAGTTTTAGATGTGTGTGTAAATATGCAGTTTCTATAACACAGTATTGTATAGTCCTCATCGTCACTAATTTTCTCTTCGAGTTCTACGTATCTGTTATCGCGATAGTCTTTCTTGCACTTTATAATATTTTGTATGCGCTGGGTACCAGCCACTGTACGTTTTTCATCGCGATTATTACAAGCAAATTTCTCCTCAAAATAGCATTTGTCTTCCATTTTTCACTTAATGCATTTACTGCAACAAAATCTGAAATAACACAAAGCAAAAATCGAAACAATACCTTTTATATTTGTATACTTTCTGGTAATTTACATATCTCACTATAATATGAAATGCCCAAAGGTGACGAAGTGTCATCATGCATTTTCTTGTAGTTAATCATGTTTCAAACCATATTCATAAATCAAAAAAACTTAATACAACATTTTTGACTTAAGCAAAAATTTCCATTTGGCGGCCGGACTATAAAGGACGTGAAGAAGCAGCTACAGGTATTTGCCAATATGCGGATTTAATATCGAGAGTCGTAAGATAGTGAGCATCACGAAGTTTATCTAATGTGCTTGACACATACGGGATAGGATAAGCATCGGGTTGACTGACTTTATTAAGTTGGCGATAATCGACACAGAACCGATAACTACCATATTTTTTCTTAATCATTACTATCGGAGATGACCAAGCGGAAGTCGTAGGTTCTACTACTCCCTCATCCAACATCTTTTTTAACTCCATATCTACCTGTTTCTACAGATCAGGAGAAATAGAATTGCTTGATAGGTGACGATCCTAACTTATTTCTCATTATACTAAAAATTTCTTTGACAAAACAATCCAATTGTTCGCGCTGAACTTGATCTTCACGTTTCAAGGTTCCTAGATGACGAAAAACAGGTTTTCTTAATTCTGTCTATCTGTCTGTCTGTCTGTTGGCAGTATAGCTCAAAAACTATCTGTCGGAGGAAGACGATATTTTGCATACATATCATATTTCCACCTCGCATGAAACCGGTACAATTTCATACAAATCTATATAGGGTGAGCACCTTAAAAAATAAAATTTTGTTTATTTTTGGGTTAATTTTGAAATAGAAGGAAGTAATAACTTTCACATAGGTTAGGCTTTATATTTGCCGAAAATAAGACTCAATCGATACAGGATGTCACAAAAGAGTAAAACCGTTTCAACAATAACACCGTTCTGTTCAACAGGCTCGCGCCGGACTTTTCGAAGAAGCTCGGTGGCGTAGTTGGCTTTATCGATGCAGATACGATCTCTACGCAGGGGTACGATTACCAGGGCCCCCGCTACCATATGTGCAAAGTGTGCTTGCACACGGGCGCCATCCTTTAGGGGCGCCAAAACCCAGGGTCCAAAAAAAAAATTGCAAAAAAATTTGCAAAAAAAACATAAAACAAAAATTAATTTTAAAATAAAAGTTGAGAAATTAAATAGGATTAGGTATAAATACACACGAAATGTTATTAGTATATCATCTAGTTACTGCCGATTCCTATATTGCAAGAACATGTCAGGCGGTAGTTTCTTGATTTTTCCTGTTCAGACACGAATAATGCCTGGAGCGCTATAAAAGCGATGCATCGCCAGAGGCGTTTTTAAACCGGTTAGTTCACTGGACCGTGCAACAAGTGCATAAAAACAAGTAATCCGATTAAATTTTACATTTAAAGTTATTTTTATTTTGTCCAAGTGTTGTGTTGTATAATATTTTGTTTACTACCTTTTTTTCTAAAAAATTAAGTGCTGAATACCTGCTGACTGCAATTTCAACGGTTTGATTTTTTTATAAAATGGTAAGTGTTCCCTACTTTATACTATCAACATTAACCCTTTATAGGATACTGGTTATAATTAATTTTTTTTTACCCAAATATCTTTTTATTAATTGAAATGTCATGTACGAGTTTAAAAAAGTAATTGGTTTTTTATCCATAACTCGCTTAGTTTTTATGCTATCGATCTTTTTTTAAAAACATTTTGTAGGGTTTTTTAAGGGCTATAAGATCAAATTAGTTTAGTATTTTTCTGCCTTTATTTTTGAAAGGGTTTAAGCTGAAAGGGCTCGAACAAATTGCTTTTTACTCAAATATGCAAACTTTGTGCTTATTATTGTGCTTACTTTAGAAGTTAATTCCTAATTCCCATGAGTACTAATTATTTATTTGTTTTTTCAGGATAAAAGAAAGAGACTTTCAGGTGCGAAGTTTCGCGAGTAAAAGAAACTGAGACTACAAGAAAGGGAAAAAATGGCTGGATCTTTAAAGCACTTCTTGCAAAACAATCAAGATTCCACGGAGACTATCGATGCGACCAAATCTCAAGATTCTAAATCCGTAATATCAGTAACCGTGAGTGGACCATCTGAAATTTCAACAGAGGCGACCACGGTAACATCAGGTCTTGCAACAAGTGGCGGCGGTTGTAGCAGCAAAACAGCTTCTACTGATGCAGAGCCCAATGAAGCGATGACACCATCCTCGTCTACAGCACTTGAACAATCCACTTCAGGTAATTCAGCTTGTGTAAGAAGTTCGGTAATGTCAGCTACCGAACTACCTGCTGCAAGTGACACTTTCGATGAAGGCTTTAATGAGACTAGTGTCGATATAATTCCGTCCGACCCGGTTTGTGGCCCGAAAGAATCACCAATGAGATAGCTAGAATAATGGTTAACCGTGGTCCGCCCTTGATAGACATCACTTTTAGCTTTCCTAGTAATAAAGATAAGAGAAAGTTTTCTTGCAAATACTGTGTAAGAAGTCTAGCAAATGGAGAAAAAGTCTAAAGGACTTGTCTTATCTACTCTATTTCTAAAGATTCTGTATTTTGTTTTCGTTGTAAGTTGTTTCGTAAAACTCCTAACACTTTTTGTGATACAAATGTAGTATCTGATTGGCAACACTTGTCTTTGCTAATGAAGAGACACGAAACGTCAATTTTACACAACAGTTATGTGAACACTTGGGTAAATTTAAAAAAAATGTTGGTGACATCTACGACTGTTAATGCTCATCACCTGCGGATTTTAGAAATGGAAAAAAAATATTGGCGCGACGTGTTGGAAAGAATTATTGCGATTGTTAAGTATTTAGCTACACAATGCTTGGCATTTCAAGGTTCTTCTAAATTACTTTTCGAACATGATAATGGAAATTTTCTAAAAGCTGTTGAGATGATTGCCTCTTTTGATTCAGAGATGAGACAGCACGTTAGCCGAGTGTGTAACTCCCAAAAAAAATCTGTTAAAATGACTCATTATTTAGGCGTACAAATACAGAATGAAATAATTGAATTATTGTCGTCTAAAGTAAGAAATAATATTTTAGAAATGGTTCGCAGTTCAAAAATTTTTCAATAATATTAGATTGTACACCAGACACTAGTCATACTGAGCAAATTAGTCTTGTTCTGAGGTATGTTGTCCTTAACACCACTTCAAAAAAGGTTGAAGTTAAGGAAAGTTTTATTGCGTTTAATCCAATACTGGACTCTACAGGGGAAGGGATATATACATTTGTGACAGAAATTTTGAAAAAATTAAATTTAGATATAAAAAATATTAGGGGACAAGGTTATGATAATGGGGCAAACATGAAGGGAAAGCATGTTGGGCTTCAAAAACGCATTCTTGATGCGAATCCGAGAGCCCTTTTTGTACCTTGTGCGGCTCATACTTTGAACTTAACAGTAAATGATGCTTCTAAGGTGTCAGATGCTACAATAAACTTTTTTAATCTTGTGCAAGAGTTATATAATTTTTTTTCGTCATCCACAAAAAGGTGGGATGTTATGAGAAAAAATGTCCCCGGGTTAAGTTTAAAGCCTCTAAGTGAGACAAGATGGTCCAGCAGAATTGATGTAATAAAGCCCCTTAAACTTTATTTAATTAAGGTTTGCGAAAGGCTTCTAGAAGTAGCTGAAGATAATTCCTTTCACATTGATGCAAGACATAAAGCGAGTTCCTTCTTAACGTCTGTACAAAATTTTCAATTTATTTGTGGAATTATTATTTGGCATGACGTTTTATTTCATATAAATATTGTCAGCAAACAAATCCAAAGTGCTACAATTAATATTAAAGTATGCCAAACCTACCTAAAAAATTTAGTTGATCACTTCCAGCAATATAGATCTGACCAATCATTTCAAGAAATTCTTGTACAAGCGAAAGAAGTAGCACTCTCTCTCGAAATTGAAGAAGACTTTCCACCGTTACCAACGGTCAGGAGGAAATTTAAACTGTTTGACTATGAACACCGAGATGAGACCCCTCATGATCCAAAAACCGCCTTTAAAATTAGTTTTTTCTTAAAAATTATAGATCAAACTTTAAGCTCTCTAAAAAACCGATTTGACTTATTAAATGAGTATGATAATATTTTCGGAATTTTTAGCGACATATTCAAATTAAGTGACAGCGATCTTTTAAAACGTTGTTCTGTTATTGAAGAACGACTGACAGATCAGGATAATAAGGATATAGACTCCAATGATTTGTTTAATGAAATCAAAGCGTTAAAGTTGTTTTCATTACTTGATGATACTGACCCCTTAAGTATTTTACAATATATATTTGAAAACAATTTAATCTCCACCCTTCCAAACGTAAACATTTCACTAAGAATTCTTCTGACATTGCCTGTATCTGTAGCTTCTGGCGAGCGATCTTTTTCAAAGTTAAAAATCATTAAAAATTATTTAAGATCGACAATGCTTCAAGAAAGATTGTCTGGGCTAGCAATATTAGCAATTAAACAAGACATTTTTGATGGTATAAATTTTAGCGATGTAATTAATGAATTTGCAACAGCAAAGTCTCGGAAAATATAGCTACTACAATACCTATTTTTTATTTTTCTATTGTACCTAGCTATCATTTTTGATTTTATAACGAAGTTACCTAGGTATTTGTTATTAGAAGTATCTGCATATTTTTTAAAATATCTAAGTATAAGTAGAAAGTAGTACTTATATGTATATGTAGACATTAGGCAATATTTCTGTTATTTGTTCCTAAAAAAAATGTGATTTTTAGTTTCGGGTTATTTTCTAGTATTTATAAACAACGTGTCTGTACCCCATTAGTTAAGTAAATGCTTTAAAATGGGTGTGAACAAGAATTTATTTTAATTTATTTTGTTATGATTTTATTCTGTTTGTTTCATTTTGATATTTTAGTCTACAAATAAATATGACTTCTAAATTTCAGGTTTTTGCTTTATTTCAAGCACATACCTACCTACCTACCTTCAAAAAAATAAATAAAAAAACATGATCCAAAATGCCTTAAGGGGCGCCAAAATCCTTTTTTGCACACAGGCGCCAGTAGCCCTTACGATTACTATCGCTCTGCAGATGCAGCGGGTTCAAACCCCAGCGGGATAAATTTTTTTTTATTTGCAAATATATTTAATTTATTAGAAACGTGAAGATATTTTCACTCCTAACTTAATTTCATTTTTAAAATTATTTAGTGTCACAATGTCGACCAGGGAAGTCCTGGGTAAAGCCTTTTACAGATTTTTAGTTTTTAAAACTGCTTCATCTAACACATTATATATTACATTGCAGAAAATATCTACTGCAGTGTCAACATCAGTAACACCTGCAAAATTCCAATGTGCATTGTGAATAATATTCAATTTTAAAAAGGTCAGCCTTCTTGAAATCATGCTGTTCACCACCGAATGTTTCAGAGATGCCCAGAAATTTACTGTGTCATTCTAATTTACAATATAATGTAGGATGATGGGTATCTTGTGGTACGAGTGAAAGTCAGTAATTAAGTCACAAACTGATGTGGGATATTTGAATATAACAGTGAGCTATTTTCAAACTTGTCATTAGGTGGCAGCACAATCGAGCTTAATGATAGTCAAGTAACAGTTGCCGTGTTGCATTAACATGCGTGCGTATGCAGTGTTAAAATGGCGACTGTACTTTGAAAGAGCAGCATGCCGTTGTTCGCTTTTTCTGGGCAAAGGACTTCCTGCAAATGATATCCATAAGGAAATGTTTCGTAGCCCCCAGTGCCTATCATTTGTTTGGTCCACTAAAAAACAACGTGGCAGCAAACGTTTCGCAGGTGATAATGATGTCGAACGTGAGGAGCGCATGTGGCTGAGACATCAGCCCAAAGACTTCTATACAGGAGGGCATTGATAAAGCGATGGGATAAACGTATTAATGTAGGTGGAGCCTTTATTAAAAAATAAAACTTGTTTTCAGCTAGGTAAGTATTTCTCCGAGTATTTTTTAACAGCCTTTTGTGACCTAATTACTGACTTTCCCTCATACAAGCAGGTTCCCATCCCCACGGGAAAACTGTTGCTTACTACATTTGTGAGTATGAAATCCAGAATTGCACCATTAGTGTTTAACATTTTGTTATGGTGCTTTATAGATAATAAAGTTAAAACTCAGATGCTTTTTCAGTCAAGTTATAAGCTTATAGCTTCTATTTTCTTTTTGTTTGGTTTGATGCCATCTGGTGTCACGACATGCCCTCAATATTCTACTTATTTCTGTAAGAATTTGCATTTATCTAACTGAACTTTTAGTTGTGCTTCGCGTAATTTCTGTTCTGAACATGTTCTTGCAAACTTGTACTAAAAATAGTTATGTCGTCCATATAAACCATACATATTTTATTTTGTAGATCTTTTAAAACTTTGTCCATCAGTCGCTGAAATGTTGATGTGCGTTTTTTAATCCATATGGGACCCTTAAATATTCAAAATGTCCATTTTCGACCTTAAACGCGGTCTTTTCAATAGAACATTTACTCATCTCTATCTGGTGAAACCCGCTAGCTAAATCAAGCCTGCTAAAATATTGAGCTCGAATACCTAATTTATCCAAAATATCATTAATATTAGGAAGGGGGGTTTTTCGTTAATTTTGCGATAATTCACGACTAGTCTCCATTTTGTTTTCCGGATGCGTCCATTTTTTTCGGGACTGTCCAAATAGGAGACGACCACGGGCTACACGATGGCCTGATGAGTCCTTTTTCTAACATTTGCTGAATTTGTCGTTGCACTTCTTATTTATGTACGTATGGTTATCTATATGACTTGGTGTGTACTGGTATTTCCTCTGTGGTTTTTATCGCGTGCTTAATTTTAGATGTAAAAGTTAATTTATCGCCTGGTTTAAGAAAAATGTCTGAAAATTGGTTGCAAAGATTTATAATAGCAATTTTCTCTTCTTGATTCATGTGATCGGTACGTATTAGGTCTTTTATGCTACCTTTGTCAATTTGGGAGTTGTTTCACAAGGATTAGTGAATGATTCGAATTTATAAATGTCATATAAAGATGGTTCAAAGCGAATCGTTGATATAGATTCCTTTAATGTTACTAAAATTGTTTTTTGCTTTGAATTTTGTATTTCTACGGGTGCATAATTGTTTTTAGCAAAAGTTAAAACCTGTAGAATGAAAAGTTTATCAATATTACGTTCCTTAACTAAAATTTCTCTATTATACACAGTAACTGGGAGATTCTTAATTAATTTCTCTTCGGGATTTACCGAAAACGAAAAATTAACATCAACGGGTTGTCGAAATTTAAACGGAATTTGCACATGCGGCCCTATTAATTTTGTGTTAACTCAATCAATATTAAGATTAATTTGAAAAAGATCTTCTAAGCCTATTACTCCGTCGAAATAATCGTGAAAATCAAATAAAATTAAATCAATTTCATGGTCGCTATGGAATTCCGAAAATGCTGGTATCATTGCCTGATATCTAACATTTTTGCTCCCAATAGCTGTTTTTATTACGGTATTAGCGTGATAAATTGTTTCCGGATAAAAATCTTCTACTACAAATGGTTTAATAATTGACCTAGAACTACCTGTATCAATCAATAATTGTAATTTTTAGTTTTTAATTTCTACGTAAGGTACCTAACGCATTATGGGAGGAGATATTTATTTCCGCTAGGTTTGGTTTTGTGTTCGGCTGTCCAAGGGAACATTTTCAGTTCAATTGGTATCCGACTCAATGTATTGTTCATTATTGTAATCGTTTTCGCAAATTTGATACGGATCCTCTAATCTAAAGGGTAATTTTGCGTCTCATTATAATTAAAAGACTCTGAGTCAAAAAAATTGCAAGAATCTATATTCCCGCTATCGCATTCATTTGCGTGTAATTCTTCGAAAACAAAGTTTGGTCTTTGTTGGTTAGGGTGTCTTTGAAAATTTCGAAAATTGTTTTGAAAGTTTTGATTCCAAAACTGCGGTTTATTAAATTGTTGCGTAGGGGATCTTTTCGAACACATCGTTGGATGTCTCGATGTCGTTGACATGGGCTCCGGTTTAGGCAATTGGTTTGTAGGAATTTGGTTTGGTCTAAACACATTACGAGGGGGACAAAAAACTTCCCGATTAGTGGGGTATCTTTTAGGGGGTTGTTGTTTGGGTTGAATATTTATAGGCTGATTGGTCCATACTGGCTTTACAGATAAATTTTGGTTTTGCAAATATTGAGGGACATTAAAGTGCGATTGAAACCCATTCAGTTGAGAGTATGAATGTTGAATGTTCGTTAGATATACATTTCTATTACTGCCAAAATTAATTTTGAAGTTGTGTTTACAGTTATCGCTTAAACTAAGGTGAAGTGTTTCAAAATTCTCAAATTCATTGACATACGTATGCCACGGCGTCTTCTAAATAAGCTGGCTTTTTAAATGCATGTTATTTTTTAAAATACCTGTGCAACTTGCAATAAACGTATCAAGTGCAATTTTATCATAATGATTGATTCGGCATAATTTTTCTGATTTACTAAGTGTAACATCGTTGCTTGTTCTTTGTGCAACGTTTCTTCTTAGTAATTGGAGACGGCTACCGAAATTTAGTAAATGTTCACCTTTATACGGCCTATTTCTGGTTAATTCCTGCACTAAACAATTCAAATCTCTACGATCCGAAAAACACTGCACTAAAACCTCTCGACCAGGTATTCAATTCTACTCTATTAGCCATCATCGCGCCCTACCAATTAACTTTTCTTGGATGCATTCGAAAATGTATTGGTCTGGGTCTTTAAATTTACTATAACTTGCAATTAAACTTTCGCAGAGAGTGGCATCAAAAGGTTTAATAATTTCTATTTTAGACTTAAAAAGATTCCAGTTTACTTGAGCCGGTTGATTTGGTTGATTAGTTTGATTAGTACTCATCATATTTAATACTGTATTATTCTCACTATTAGAATATTCTGCCTCAATTTGGACAATGTCAGAACTTGTTGGATTTTCTTGAAACGTAAGGTTATTTAACTGATTCAACAGCTCGTCAATTTCAGTCATAGAGATCATTTTATGGCTAATTATTATAGCTACTTTTATTTGTAAAGTATTTTAAATGAAGATTTTATTCAAAAACGTCCTCTTAAATCCTAAATTGTCTGCAATAGACTGTACACTACCCTATCTTCCCCAAAGTCCTTAAACAGAGAGTCTGGGAAAGGCAAAAAGCAATTTGGCACCTACTTGGTTTGTAGACCATCGTGTTCCTTTTATGATCCTTTGCTGCTCACAGAGATGCTGTTCCTGATGTCCTCGAATGAATGGTTCAGGATCTACCCGCTGAAGGGGTTGAAACTCCAAAGTCGCGAAAAAGTCTCTAATTTTCCGACACGATGCGAAAGAGATTTTCCACAACCGCGCACTATCTTACCGACTGCGCCAGTTAAATGATTAAATCGGAAAAACATGTTTTTAAAAATAAACTTTATTTCGTAATTACAGGTATAAAGCAAAAACCGTCTTAACTCTGTTACGAACTAGCAAAGAATGTTACTTTTATTTGTAATGTATTTTAAATAAAGATTTTATTCAAAAACGTCCTCTTAAATCCTAAATTGTCTGCAATAGACTGTACACTACCCTATCTTCCCCAAAGTCCTTAAACAGAGAGTCTGGAAAAGGTAAATAGGAATTTGGCACCTACTTGGTTTGTAGACCTTCGTGTTCTTTTTCTGATTCTTTGCTGCTCACAGAGATGCTGTTCTCGATGTCCTCGAATGAATGGTTCAGGATCTACCCGCTGAAGGGGTTGAAACTCCAAAGTCGCGAAAAAGTCTCTAATTTTCCGACACGATGCGAAAGAGATTTTCCATAACCGCGCACTATCCTACCGACTGCGCCAGTTAAATAATTAAATCGGTAACACAGCTTAACACAGCTTTTTAAAAATAAACTTTATTTCGTAATTACAGATATAAAGCAAAAACCGTCTTAACTCTGTTACGAACTAGGAATGAATCTAACGTTGTACATATTTTGCAATGTACCTAGCAAAGAGATAACAATGCGCTGGGATGTGCCTTATCAGCGTGGCGTCGTGTTCTTGATAAGTAGGTGCATATAACTTGTGCAACTTTATCCCTCCCTACGGGCCTCCGCAACTAATCCACAATCGTAATAAAAAGTTAAACTTAAGTGCTTTGTTATATCGTTTGTTCAAAAAAAAAACTCATTCGCAGCATGCCATGAACAAATTGAAGTTTGCCGTAACTTGAGATATACTTACTAATGCAAATGAACTACCAAGTCAGAGAGAACTAAATTACATCTTGACCTTGAAATATTTTTCTAAAAATATACAACACACTTAACAAAAACAATTTTTATTGACCGTTCTGATTATTACACTCGTTGTTGTTGTGTACATGCCATCTTAGTTTCTTTTTTTGGTTGATACAATTAAAGTTAATGCAGTGTAAACTTTTGCCTGTCACAGTGACGGATGTTCTTATAAATAATATGCAATTTGACATTCACCTACAGACTTAAGTTAAGACATGACTAGATTTTCTATCTTTCTTTCCAAGGCCTACCTTAAATGAGTTTTTTTAAACACACGAACAATTAACTATTAATGCTATTATCGATTGAAAGGTCAACACGTAGTTTCATTCGTTGAAATTATATTGCTACCGATTTTAAAAGAAAGTCTAACGATCATTCCGTTCAACTTTTGTTTTTACTATTACTTCATAATATCCTCTTTGTAGAGTAGTTCTTTTGTATAGGAGTCGTTAATAGAGCAAGTTGGCGCCGTTGAAAACATTAATGTCAAGCAATTGTTACTATTGTAATGGGTGTTGTAAAATTGTTGATATTAGGCATTTACGAAACTTTAACTGTTGCATAAATATGTACCATGTACCAGTCAGTAGAATGGTAAATCATCGGTAAAGAAATCTGGTTAAATAATTTCGTAACTTACATCAGCTATAACATAACCTAAACTGGGAAAAATCCTTGTGTTCCTGCAAGATTCATTCGTAATTCGGCTGTATACATCTGCTGGCTTCCGTACAATTTCCAAACATTCCACATAGTAAGCACTTGTGTTTTCAAGCGTGTTCAATATGGTTGGTATGTATTAGTACGAAACACCTATACGTCTTAAACATTTGTGTAATTAAATAACTGTCAAATATTTATTATATTAGCATTATCTTATTTCAGATACTTGACAAAACTGCAATTGTAACATCTGATGTAATAGCAACAACATGTCTATTGCCTGATGCAGTTTCGTCACGCCTGCTTCAGGTATGTCTATTTGAATGAATTATCAACAGTAATATAACAAGGGCGAGACATACTTACCGATAATTTTGCACACGCCAAGCGTCCAGTGCTAGTTGCAATGAAAACTGTCGAGAGGGCAGTTTTCTAAGGCAACCAGCACAATGATTCTTGACACGGGCAAAATTATATTATATGTAAGTGTGTTGTCCGCGTTTATATTTTGAATATTATTACACAAAACGCGTATACGAATTATGATTTAAAATTGATCTTATAATGCCAAAAAACTCAAATTGCTTGTTTCTTGCATTTCTATTTACCATCTACGGGGTTGATAATTAGCACTAGGGAGCTTATCGGTTGATAAGTTTTCCTAGGGAGCTTATCAGGTAATCAGTTTCAAAAAATGCATGGTTCCCATTGGATATCGGTCATGTGACAGTTGTGTGTAATAATCACTTGAATGTGGGAAACGATGGTTAATGTGAAAAACATGTAATCCACGTAGAAACGGCCATTAAGCCTCCCTAATGTTTATATTATCAAATGTTGCTTGCGAGTCTGTTACCAGATTGACATTTGAAACTGCTATTCGGATGTGAACAACATGTTTTGCAGTTTTTTGCCCAATATGCTGCAGAATAAAAGTAATGAGAGTTCTTTTTTGTAGTATTTTTGGCATACACATGTAAAAAAATGATACTCTGAGTGGAATCATTACGAGTATCAAAAATACAAATGTTATGGACAAGGTCTAGTCATGCGGAGTGCCAGGTACCTTAGACACAGACCGCTGTGGTCTTGTGGTCATATGGTCAAAGTAAAAATTGTGTTTATAGTTTTACTAAGGAAATTTCTATTGCATGTAACTATGACATCAAAATCGGTACCACTATAATAATGTAAAATGAAATTTTACATACAATAAATCATATTAAACACATTAAAGTACCGCGTGGCACAGTGGTAAAGGTATCAGGCTTGCAATAAGTGAGTCCTCGGTTCGAATCCTGGGCAGCAGAATTTTTCTGCAGTCCATTGGATCGGCATCGGGTCCGGTCACCATTCACCGTTGGGATAGAATTAACGGCGCTCTTCCCGGTAGACTGGTCTATGGGAAAGAGTAACCTGACCGCACGCAACACATGCTACGCACATTATACACATGATATGCTGTGACCTGTAATTGGTTTCGTAACTGTTGGTCGCAGCTTAAATAAAATAAAATGAAATATCTAATTAATATATGAGGTTGGCTGCTCTGAAGGCAGTTACAGAATCTTCATATTGTGCACATCGCTCGAGTGTTTTTTTTTTTGAGATCCTTTGTGTTACCACGTACAATCTATTTGTATGTTTTGTATTTTATTGATTATTGCTTAATAATGTAAGTTACATTACTAAAATAAGGCAGCCGAGTGGCGCAGTTGGGTTAGCGCCAGGCTTGCTAATAAGCAAGTCCTCGGTTCGAATCCCGGGGTTCGGAATTTTTCCGCAGTCTTAGGGATTGGAATGGGGCTTGGTGAGACCATTCACAGTTGGGCACCAAATTAACTGTGTTCTATTCTGAACCACAGACCTAAGAGATAGAGTAACAAAGTCAACACATCAACATGACACACACTTCACACAATGGTTGCTGCGCAAGCACCAAAGGCGCGCTCCAATTCTGTATTCCGAATCTGGGGCAAGTTGAAAATTGTACCGCCAGATGTCAGCGCATAAAAGCATCAGCCTCTACACCGCAAGGTAAATGAGGTTACAGATTATAGTATACATACATACATTACTGAAATTTGTTCTTTATTTCTTAATTCTAACAAAATTTGATTAAAATTTCCAAACCACACAGATACGATGTCATAAATTTTATGACGTGCAATAGAGATTTCCTTAGAAGAACTGTATGCAAACTGTATGCAAACATTTCTTCATTCCGCAGTTAGTAATAAACATCTTTTATTGAGGTCAGAAGTCTCTGCATTCGTGTTACATTTTTTAAAAAAGATTACTAAAACCTGGGAAACAAATATCGATACATGTTTTGTAAATGTTGTTTATTAATGACGCCGCGATTCATAAAGGTTCCACAATCAATGCCGCCTTGCTGAAGCATATCAGCAATAGGTAGTGGAGTGTTCTACATTGGTAGATTAAGCCAATTTGCTCCAATTGGAGTGATTGGCAGTCAGTCTGTTTATTATAATTTGTAAAATAATTGGTTAATTTGTGCTCTATTAGTTTTATATTGTTGACCTACGACTTATTTATTAACTATTTAATTAACACAATAGAACATACAAACATAAAGGTTCGACACCGTCGTACTCGTACTAAAGAGTTTCCAAATTGCTGGTGGCTGTGTCTCCATGCCCTTGTGTGTAACTATAACAATTACTGAAATAATTAACCTATCTTTAAAGCTGTTCCATTAGAATTTTGAGCAGTTTCTGTTGTGAGAAATTTGCAATAATTTTTATGTAAACGAAAAAAATCTCTTAAAAAATTTTACCTTGGGTGATATTTGGAAAGATTATTTAACATTATAGATATTGAGATGGTATTTGGCCCTCCACTCAACGCTAGTTGCAGTGCAAATAAATTATAAATCAAATCACAAAAGCACAGAGTTGGGATAATTCACACAACTGTAAAATTTCACATAAATTGTCAGCCCGTATTACATTGGCAAAAATGGCCAGTAGCATTGAGATTATTAGAACACATAAGCAAAGAAAGAAACTCAATTTTCATAAGTTGGAATCATTGATGTAATTTTAGCCTAATATAAAAGGTTTGTGTGAAGTAAAGCTAAACCCATTTGAATAAAACTGGCACAGAAAGGTTCGAAATATGTTCAGTATAAAAGAAGCGTAGAAATTAAAGTAATTAACATGTGGACAATTTTATGAGAATTTTATAATAAGAGGTAAGAATAAAAGGATCACAGATGGACTGTGCAGAATGCATAAATCAGGCAAACAAAGAAATTACTACATGCCACAGCAAGATGTGAGAATTGAGAAAAAGGAAGCAGCTTTGGTGGAAATTGCAGAATATAAAATGACAGGATATGAAACAAAAGTGATGTGAAAACTAATAAGTGTAGTGGCGGTTTGAACAATCAGTAAAATTTAAAAACAAACTAAGTGACGCGATAAGACAGTGAAAAATCCAAAATTCAAATGACATTTATTTTAGTATTAAGGATTTGTAAACATTTATACCAAGTTCGATTTAATTGTAAAAGTAATGTTATTGTACTTGTTTGATTTCCTTTGTTAAAATTGTTTAGATAGTGTTTTGTTTATAACGACCAGTTGCTGTTAAATTTTTGAATAAATATGTGAATGGCAGATCAGTTTTTGCTCGACAAATAAATTAAAATTTTAAATAGTAAACAGTAAAATAGAGAGTTATAAAAGATACCAGTTTGTTCAGAATTTTGTCCAGTACCAGCACAAATGAAGGTAGCAGAATCCACGTCCTAAAATTATTTTACTTCGGCCACCTCCTTCGGACAAGAACGGCAGCGACTTCAGTTTCCGATTCAGCCAGTTTGGAGTACCGCAGGGGTTCCTGAGCCTATACGAGGGTTACCAGCCATTTAGCGAAGTGGGGACCACCAGCAGCAGCCATTCCATCGACCTGGGGGCCCATATTACACAGCAGGCAGTGCAGAGTAGGTGCGAAGTACCAGCCGTTCTAAGAGATTTTAAGGTTAGTGTGTGCGAACAAATAACCGGAGCTAGAGGCTTGGAAAGTAATACCATACCTAAAGCACAACTCAAAGAAGCGAATTCCATTGAATTTATTGGTCCATGAGCAACCAATTGTCCAGGAATTGTATTTTTAATTTGGAGGTTAGAAAAAACAAACGCACGTCGAGCGTACTTTTGAAACAAATTAGTCGAGGTTTTCGCCTGAAACAAAAGAACCAAGTGACGCCGTTTGAAGGCGCGAAAAGTACAAACTTACCGGATAATTTGTTCATTAATTCCTTTGAAAACTTAAACAAAAACGCGAGCTGCACGTATAGTTCGAAGTGTTTTGGGCCAGGTAATTGACAGACAGACAGCACCTGGGCGCTGCAGTTTCAATTTAATTTCTACGCAGTGGCGTACCGTTTTACATTCAAATATTTTAACAAATTAAGGATCCCAAACCCGTGTGAGATCTGAGTTTCATGTTCAATTTTCACGAGCTAGCTAATATAATAGGTACATACTAGCAACCCAGTGAGACAAATGTCTCATTTAAAAAAACAAAAAAGACCGTTTTTCAAATAGAACGCGTATTAAATAAAAACTGTACCCAGACTTGGAAGGTGTCAAAGTGGTACGCCGCATCGGAACATTCTGGAAGCTGTCAAAGTGGTTGCCTAACTGATCGAGGTTTTAAGGCGCAGAGGGTCGCAGCTCCGTTTGGCTGCTGAAACAGCATACTGACACTTCCGGTTTTCGAGAAATCACGTGATTTCTCTAAAACCGGACGTGTCACGTGACTGAAATTCGGTTCCTGACCTGACATGACCATTACAAACATATAACTTTCATAACTTTTTTCTCTATCTCTTACGGTTTCGCTGCTGAAACAGCGTCCCGGACAGACAAAACAGCGTCCCGGACAGACAAGTCTATTAGATAAAGGATGAATGAATTATTAATTGAGGGCAAATTACTTATTTAATCAATAATATTAAAAATAGACCACGTTATCATTACAATATATGACTTCAACTTTACGATACTTACTACTTACTTAATCCTCTTCATTCCCATTGGAACATAGGGCATTCACAACCTGTCTCCGCCTCACTCGGTGTTGGTTCTGGACCTAATCTGATTCAATATTTTATTGAGTGTGTTGGGTTCTCTGTGGACTCTTCTCCTGCATGTTTCCTTCGGTCTTTCATGCTTCCTCTTGCCAGCTGGACTTCATTCTAGTGCTTCTTTAGTTATTTCCCTCTGTGGTTTCCTTAGAGTGTGGCCTATCCAGCTCCATTTTCTTTTTCGAATTGTTTTGCTTACAGTTTCCTGGTGTGTGCGTTCCCATAGTTCACTGTTTCTTATTCTATCCGGTCATCTGATTCTAGTATTCTAGTATTTGTCTGAGGCATTTATTTATAAAAACCTGTATTTTGGATTTAACGTTCGTGTTGAATATTCTTATTTTGGTGTTTAGAGATAATTTGTTTGAGCGCGATGTTGTTTTTAATATATGAAAGTCATATTGTGCTTTATCTATCCGTGATTTGATGTCTTGCATTTGTTCTTGTTTTGAATATAGTGGACATGTACAATCAGCGAATTCCAGGTCTTCTAGTTGTGTGAAAGGGGTCCATTGTATTTCAGCTCTATTGTTTGTTGCTTTTGTCATGACCCAATCGATTAGTAAGGAAAATAGTTGGTGACAGAATGCACCCGTGTCTTACCCCACTTCATACCTGTATAGAGTCTGAGGCACTCCCATTATGAACAACTTTTGCTGTGTAGTTATTATAGAATTGTTTTATTGTGCGAATGAACTTATCTGGTATTCCGTATATTTCTAATATTTTTCACATCTTTATTCTGTTTACACTATCGAAGGCCTTTTGGAAGTCTATAAAGTTTAGGTATATCCTGTTGTTCATCTCAATTGACTGCTCTATGATTATTCAGTCAATGCATGATTTTCATGCTCTAAACTCTTCTTTGTCTTGTCTTAATGCCTGGTCGATTGCTTCTTTCATTCGCTCCAGCAGTATGCGCGTTAGTATTTTGCTGATGGTACATAACAATGTTATCCCAGCATACATACATCAAACAAGTAGAGACACTTATGTCAAATGTTGAAACCTGTCTAGAGTGTCTGGGACAGTAACTCGGGGGGTATTTCTAAGCTTCACTATCAGATGGCAGCACAAAGTTCTACCAATTACAGTGACTTTATATGAGACAGTGGCGACAATAGAGTGTATTCTTTTTTATTGGTCGCTCGAATCACGTGGTATCGACTGTCATGAAGAGGCAAAATTTGTTGATGCTTTTGTTTGTTTATATGGTCCAGCAAATAGAGACTAAAAAAGGGGGGTTACCTTACAAAAGATCCGGTAGTTCTAAATTTTTGATATGTTGTCAAGGATGGTTAGTAAGTGTTCAAAATGCAAAATGCACAATTTTCCCTCCTCCGCGCCCGCCGCCATCTTGAAAAAACCGAAAAAAATTGGCACTTCAGATTTTCGCTTATATCTTATTTTTGGTGCATTTTAGCAACAAAAGAGTTCTACTCAGTGGTGTAGAGAATAAAATTTCTTACAATTTAGGTTTTAAATTTTGTATCTAAGACTGATAGTTACGGAGATATGTAATTTTTTAGAAAATTTAAATAATCGCATTTTCCGGAAATTTGTCAAACTTCTAACTTTAGGACGTTGTAATTCAGTTATGGCTTTCTCACCACTTCTACAAGACTTTCAACTCCCTCAACGTTCCATGGTCGTTATTGGTGGTGGGTACCTTCTCCACAAGGTTGTATGGAACAGAAGCTCGACCTTTGCTTGCCCGAGCTTTGCCAGGATTACATAAAGTACTTCAGCATCACTATGGCATCGATGTGCAAGCAAGGGACCAAGATTGCTGAACAAGTAAGAAGGTACAAGGCAAACTCATCATCAGACGTGGTGTTTGACAAAACAACCGTCAACACCACACCTCAGGATAAGTTCCTTGCCAATGAGGGGAACAGGGACCGATTCGTGAAGCTACTCTCCACTGAAATGCAAGCGTCAAACATCACCACAGACCAAGCTCCGAAGATGCTGACAGGTTGATAGTTGCCACAGCTAAATGCCTCTCCCCACGTACGACGCCGTCATCATTGTCGGGGAACACATTGACCTACTCGTACTGCTGAGTGGCACAACATCTGCGGTCAACAATGTCTACCTCAATAAACCAGCGAGAGGGAAACAGGCAGACGCAACCTACTCCGCCTCCTCCTACAAGTACAACTCCAAAGGCTGTATCTTGTTCCTGCACGCAATATCTGGCAGCGACACCACTTCAAACATTTTCGGGTTTGGAAAGAATAAATTCTGCCAACTTTTTAGGAAAGACTCATTGGTGGAGCAGAAGGAGAGGTTCGGCAGCAGGGCAGAAAAGCTTGGTATCCCTGTATGATGGCAGTAGAGAACAGTCGTTGAGCTCCATGCGCCACAGCAAATTGAAGACCAGTACTACCAAGCTCAATCTGGCTAAACTACCTTCGACCAATGACGCAGCACATTTCCACTTCCAGAGGACATACCACCAGTTCATGGAGGGGGGACATACCACCAGGTCATGGAGTGGATGGCGATTGTCAAAGACCCAATCGAGTGGGGCTAGTGTAGAAGAGCTCGAGGACTGGAGCCCATCGGGATGAGTAGAGACGCTGTTCCCCCAAACCTGCTCAAGACCATCTCATGCAGATGGACAACTGGCTGTATGGGGGCGTGTGGCTGTAGAAAGGCGAGCCTCAATTGTTCCGCCATTTGCAAATTCTGTTCTGGCCAAGAATGTGATAACAGGAATGAGGTCATCGGCGACGACGAAGACGACGCCGATCTAGTAACTTCGATATTTGACGAAAATGAAGACCCCGACTTCATTAACTCACCCCCTACGAAACGAGCAAAGCGCGTGTAAATTTGTTTTCTTTTCAGTTTTTTAGTTCAATTACTACCGATTTTAGTATGATTATTACTGCCTTTTGTTCTTATTTTGTTTAAATAACTCCAAAGTACCTATAAAACGGTTATCAAGATGGCACCGATTAGCACTTGTCTAATGTGCAAACAAGGTTTAAATCCTGATAAGGAAATAAAATGCGACAATTGCAATCAGCCAGTACACACTACATGCTCGAAATTATCACGTAGCGAGGTTCAACTATTGACCTCGAAAGATCGCCGCATCAATTACTTTTGCATACATTGCGAACAACAACGCGCTGAATTAAAAGAACTAAAAAATCTTGTCTTAGATTTGAAAAAGGAAATAGAGCAGCTAAAAAATGCAAATGTATCGGCAGCACCAGGATCTCAATATCAACTTACTGAAACTATTATCGCAGAGATTACTGAACGCAATCGCCGTGCTCCAAACATCATATTATTTAATCTAGAGGAATCTTCATCGCAGTCTCCCGAGGAGCGGCAATCCCATGATATTCAACAAGCGGTTGATATCATTGAGAAGGTAAATCCTGAAATTCGCGCTAAAAATAATATTCGCGTGTTCCGATTAGGAGCGGCTCGCACTCAAGTGGATCGCCCGCTTAAAGTTGTGTTACCATCAGCAGCAGATGCCCTTGCAATTCTGAAGTTAAAAAGTAGGCTCCCACGGGATAGCAAAGTAAAAATTCGCTCCGATCAAACTATTGCGCAACGGAATTACTTGAAACACGTGCAAGACACTTTAAAGGCCAGAATGCAGGATGGTGAGGAGGAACTTACTATTAAATACAAAATGGAATACCTGAAATAGTTAAACTTCAAAAAAACTAAATACTCATAGCAGGCTGGTCGAAATTACTTACATGTACACCAATATTAATTCTCTAACATCAAAATTTAATGAATTTGAATTAACTGTAAATAGTCTTAATCCAACAATAATTTTGGTTACTGAGACGTGGTTAAACAGGGAAAAGCAAAGTAGTCTCGTAATGCTAACAAATTATACGCTGTACAGAAAGGATAGGCAAACCAAACGGGGAGGAGGTGTCTGCATTTATGTAAAAAATGAGTTTAATTCGCGTAAAATAGTTGTTCAAGAAAATATTATGTATCCAACCGGAGAAAACGAGTCTATATGGCTTAACGTGAAGATAGATCGTACGGAGATTTTGATTGCGTGTATCTATCGTCCACCAGACTCCACTCCAGAAAATGATGCGATTATGCTAAACTCACTATATAATGCTGCCCAACATAATCCTAACCTACTGATATTTGGTGATTTCAACTTTCCAGACATCGACTGGTCAAACGCATCTGTAACCAAGTCAAATAATGCTGCAACATTTTTTATAGACATGTATTTGAATTGTAACTTGAAGCAACTGGTTCAGCAGCCCACTCGATATCGCAACAATGATAAACCGTCATTGTTGGATCTGATTCTTGCTACAGACTATGAATTCGTATCTTTTGTAAATTATCTACCCCCAATTGGAATCAGTGACCATCTAGTGCTATTGGCTACGTCGCAGATAGTCGCTGACAATTCGAGTACAAAATTTGAGATACCCAGAAGAAATTTTTTTAAGGCCAACTATGCTAATATAAACGATTTTTTACTGGCCAGTGGATTTCAGTCATCAGAAAATGTGAACGAATCTTTAGAGGAATTCTACAAATTGTTAGAATTGGCTATAACACTCGTTCCTGAAGATAAATTTTAAAAAATCACAGAGAAGCAGTGGATTACACCAAAATTGAAATCTAACATACACAAAAAACGTCGATTGTGGGACAGGTATCAACGTACCAAATTACGATCGGATTACGATGAATATCGTGTTTATGCAAATATTTTAAGATTAGAATTAAGAACTGCTAGGAGTAAATATGAAGCGAGCTTAGTGGATACTGGACCTAAGAACTTCTATAAATATATTAAACGACTTCGAAAATCTAAAACACTACCCGTTGTTCTACGAGGGTTAGATGATGATGAATTGCAGAGTGACCCCAGTGTAGTAGCCGAGATGTTTGCTAAACAATTTCACAGTGCATATGTTCGTGAAACTATGGAAGATTTCCCTTCTTTGACAAATTCTACCCGAGTAACATCGAGCATCACTTCAATAGAGTTTAACGAAGATTTAGTATACAAACAGTTGAACGCGCTAAATTCGCACTCCAGTCCTGGTCATAACGAGCCGTCACCACATTTCTTTAAATCTTGTGCGGCGACTCTGTGCGGTCCACTAGCCTCCATAATGAAGCAATCTCTACAGCAATCGAGAGTCCCAGCACCCTGGAAACAAGCTACTGTAATTCCTATTTACAAGAAGGGAGATAAGCTGTTACCCCAAAAACTATCGACCTGTGAGCCTAACATCAGTGCTAGGAAAGTGTATGGAGAGAATAATAGCAGCAGAGCTTATACATTTTCTTATTGCAAATCACGTGATACCCGATACACAACATGGATTCATGCCTCGAAGATCAGTTGCAACTAATCTATTGGTGAATCTCAACATCTGGACAAAAGCCTTCGATGAAGACAAAGCAATCGACGTTGTATACATTGATTTTGAGAAGGCCTTCGATCGTGTACCCATTCGGAGGTTGATCTACAAGCTGGAGCACTATGGAATACGAGGAAACTTATTGAGGTGGTTGGAAGACTTCTTAACGAACAGGCATTTCAAAGTAAGAATAGAGGGTAAATTATCACAGACTTACTCGGTATTGAGTGGCGTACCACAAGGTTCGGTTCTGGGGCCCTTGCTTTTTCTCATATATGTGAGTGACCTTTCAAGCTGCTTACGTTCCAATCCAACCTTCTTTGCGGATGACACTAAACTTTTTAACTTCCCGGTTACACATGCAGATGTGTTACAAGCGGACTTAAAAGAACTGGAACTCTGGTCCTCGAGGTGGTTGCTGACGTTGAATGCCGATAAATGCAATATTTTGCATATAGGCTATAATAATCCGAAACTGGACTACATTTTGAATGGAATTACCCTGACAAAAGTAGACATGCAGGTAGATCTTGGCATCGCGATGACTGCAGATCTGAAGTGGTCCCATCATGTCACATCTATAGTGAAAAAGGCTAATGTCATGTTATATTTGGTGAGGTGTTCTTTTAAAGATATAACTCCAGAACTAATGCTGAAGATCTATAAGGTATATATTCGTCCAATACTAGAGAATGTATCGTCCGCTTGGTCACCTTACTTTGCGAAGGACATAGACTTAATTGAAAAAGTGCAAAGACGAGCAACGAAAATTCCTCGAGCTCTGAGGAACCTATCGTATGAAGACCGACTATCTAGGCTAGGTCTGACTACCCTACAACAAAGGCGCGAGCGTGGAGACCTCATTGAAACTTATAAAATTGTGTCGGGTTATTATTCTTGTTCGGTGGGTGTTTTTACGTTCAGCCAGAATGTTCATTTACGGGGTCATTCATACAAGTTAGTCTTAGATCGATGCAACAAACTACCAAGAAAAAACTTGTTGTCTAACCGTGTGCAAAACTCTTGGAATTCTCTGCCAGCGAATATAGTGCTAAGTGACAATAAAAACTTATTTAAAAATTCATTGGATGATTATTATTGTTCTCGATGATGTTATTGCGATCTCTGTATTGTTATTTTTGGATTTTTTTTTCAGTTGCTAACTACAACTGCAATGTATATCTATATTGTAAATTTCTGACAGTAAGCAAAAATCGGCCTAGCCGCCTGCTTACTTAATAAATAATAATAATAATAATAAAATCTTTAAAAAATGTATCTGTGCTGTGGTGGTGGGTTATTTAAAATTGAACATCCCCTCTCACCTGTAGGTATTCAAGTGAAATAGTACCTGCCTCATGAGCATTGCGCTGTAACATCTAAGAAACTCAAGTAGGGTTGGTATATACTCAAAATTCAAATAAAAACTGGAAAGTAATTCGTGAATTTTTTTAGATAAAATGTGGCGTCACAATATTCCGTTGTTTTTACCCCCCACTCCAAAGGGTTGGTTAAAAAATATACATGCGTTTTGTAGGTAATTCATTTCCCTACAAATTTTATTTTAATACTTGTTTCCCTTACTGGGCCATAACTGAATTACGCGTCTTAAATTTGGAAGTTTTGTTACGGTCTTAAACGGTCTTTACGACACCGCACCGGCTCATACAACAACCAAACGGCCGGCGCGGGCGATAATTGACGAAATCGGGACGAAAGGTTTTCCTAGGCCGCTACCCATGCCGCAACAAGATAGGCCGGCTAAGCAATCAGAGGAGCTAGGGCGGGCTCTTTACGAGATCACCTAAGGGCAATGGCCAGAGGGGCGGTACATAACGGTAAAAATAAATAGGGCGCCACCAAGCCTGTCTTAACCCGAATAACCGGGCCTGGGCGGTTAGACGGGACGAAAAGTACACTGGGCACTACTTCATGAAGGTACTCGAGGGGTATCGAGCTCAGATTACAAATTCGAGAAATAGATATTTGGGTTACTCATTCGGGTCTGTAAGGCCACTGCGGGGGGGGGGGGGGGCGGAGCGCTGTCAAACCTACCTGCACATTCCAACGCTCAAATTCCGTCGTACATCGATCTTGACACTAGCTGTTAAATCTGGAAAGAGCATGCAGAAGTCATATTCAGTAATAAACCTCGTAATCACATAGGCATCTATTGACTGAAGGATACAGTACGAACCCCTAAGGGCAACGATTACGTCGCCTTGATTACACGCAGGGCTTAGCCTAATGCCCCCAGCTGGAGATAGCGCGCTAATACTAACGCACACATAATTAACAAAATGGCCAATGCCAATACAGTAGGCTCAGGTGACCCGTTAAACGATCTGCCGAAAGTTACTGACTCGACGTGTATACTACGAGACCCATTACTTTACTGCGACAGTGTCGCGGGGTGAAGCCAAGCACAAAATAAATGGTTAATTATCGGTAAGGTGCCCAAAGCACAAAGATTGGCAGCAAAATATATCGCTTAACTGGTCGTACCCAAAGCAAAGGTTCAAATATTACAAACACAAACGGTCGGGGCGCATAGATTTTCCACACAGAGATAGTTCATTGCCGGTAAGGTACAAACAAAATTTGATTACAAGTAAACAACGATCAAAGTCCTTCGTTCACAAATGCAACCTCGCGTAATTACGTCACGCACTGAACAGCTGACTGATTTCGCATACGGATGATCGATACGCCGTTATTCACAAAAGCAATCTCCCTTGATAAATTGCCGCGCCCAGAGCACTATTTAATTTACTTCTATAAGGATGGTAGAAATACATGGGTTTACAGCCAGTTCTAATGCAAATTTAGGTCAACCACCGAACAAGCGTTAGCGGTGATTCACAGACGGGCACAACGCCGTGGTTTACAACAATGGCGGCCCAATTATCAGCAACATGCCCAGCGATTGATTAAACGTGCCACTGGCGATCCGAAATGCGTCAATTCAGTTAGTTAGCCTGCTCGGGGGCTGCATGCAAGCTAATTCAGTACTCTGCGGCGACAAGTTATGACACATCGGCGATTACACACCCAAGCTAATAAGTTCTGTCCGAACGCAAAATGGTTACTATTTTACATAGCATTTACAAATGGTACCTGTGTTTGGACGTCGTCTGAGCGGTAAGGTGCGGCACATTAGCAACGCCCTGAGTTTGCTGCGGGGGTGTGATACGAGAGCATTTCCTTGGCACAACGAATCCGCCGAATGATGGCGTTTTTTTCTACAACTTGGTCACCCACATGTAACCGGGTATAACGCTGAGATTAAGGGCGCGCTGCACGTCCTGCTGGCAAATCCCCAAAGGTAACGGGAATCAAAGATCGCCTTTGCGCGACATTGCGGGACGTAACCCTTCAGAAGCACCAAGAAAGGGACACCTCAAACACGTGTGACACACACAAGAGCTCACTGCCGACCCCATAAAGGCGAAACAGTTTATATCACATTCGCTGAAACAGCACGAGACGGGAAACACACATAGCCTTCACGGCAACGGTACAAACACAAAAGGCAGGCGTCCCCAAGCGTCGAGACGCAAGAGGACGCCTCCCACGGCAACTAGACCGGGCTCTCAGTGGAGTTCCGTATGCAAAAATTGCGGACCGCATTCTGACTTCTGATATGTATTGTAGTGATCCCAGACTTCGAATTGACAGATGTTGCCAACCAGTATTGTGGTCCCCCTCCCCCCTCCCCCACTGTTAATATTGGAAAAGATTATTGGTTTTAATCATGGAACTTTATCAAAAAATGAGTACTTGTGGGTGCATATATGGGTCATAAATAAAATACAAGTCAGTACAGCTACATAAAACTTTTATTTTGATTCAAAAATTATCAAAATTACAAAAAATATCCTCTAATATGCAAGCAACAGTTTTTGCAATCATTGTTTACACATTTACACAAATATGTACAATTCAGTGTTGCTTTTTTGCAAGTACATGACATTGTGCGATAATTAGATGGACATTTACACGGTTTTATTAAAGAGTCAGGTAGCGATTTTTTCGTCATTTGCTTTGGATAAAGGTTTCCTTCGCGTAGCTCATAACCAAATTGAAGGAAATCAATGTGCTCAAATATCGGTTCAAAAGAGCATTTTCACCGATAAACTTGAGCTGATGTTTTCATCCTCACTCATAATAGCTCTTGTTATCTCTGTATCAAGATGTTTTAGTGCTTTATAGGTAATACTATGGCCCAATTTATTTAATATTGCAATCAAATGTTTTGATCTGGTAAGGTGATGAACAGATTCGGCTAGTGCTACGTGTTTAGGTGTCTTCTTTTCAGTGATACAGTATACAATGTCACAAAATATTGCCTTTGTCCTCCGAAGAGGCCTTTCTCCTAATTTTTGGTTCTTCGCACTGAGTAATTTTTGCATGAAAGTAACCCATGTTGGAGGCAATTCAGTTTTCTTAATTGCGTTTTCTAATAGTGTCTCGTCACATAAATATTTGTCCGCTAAGAGTTCAGCAGCCATTGCTTAATCCTTTAGTTGTTTTGTGCACATTTTGATTTTATCTGTATCCAATTGACGGACACGTTCTACCACTTCAGTCAAGGGGATATTTGACAAGAATACCATTGACGATTTTAACAGCTTGGTTTTCCATGACTGCATCTTCCAACCCGATGAGCTCAGCCATTCTTGTTGCCAAATAAGATAGTTCAAAGAAACAGGTTGAAAATGGATCTTTCAATTCATCTATCAATTTTTCAAAGGAAGCCTGTATTATTCCTGGGGGTATATTTGAAGGACGCCTTCGTTTATTTTCTGACACTCTTGGTATCCGTATATAATCCCAGTAAGAAGACTTGTGATATTTTACATCTCTGGCTAATAAATCCTGAGGCATCTGACAGGTACTTATTGCTGTGAAAACGTCAGCTTGTTTAACGTGTGCGGTATTAAAAATATTTTGAGCCGCCGACAGTTCTGAACACGTATAAAGGCTTATGATTTTATTTTTTGTTTTATGGCCGCATATTAAACAAGTTAATTTTTGCTGGGTGTTTTCAGGGTTTCTCAGAAATCTGCGGACGTTGGGACTAGATTCTTCAGTACTGCATTTAGCATTTTGTTCTTCCTTGTATAATGCTATTTCTCGACGCCGCACTTTTTCCTCTCTTACGTAGCTCGTCATACATTTTCTGTGCCAGAAAAAGCATTGCGCACCACTGCATTCTGGATCGTACAGTTTATCGAACTTAACACTTACTTCGTCTTTACGTCATCTTGCTACGTGTCTTATAGTGACTATTTCCCGCATCTCTTATTATCCAATCAAATGCTATGGTTTTTCCAAATTCAACCAATCACATGTTTTTATAGTGGCAAAAAATCTAAATTTTTCCTTGGGATTTTATCACTTTCTTTTACCACTTGTATCCGTGCACAAAATATGTAGTTTTAATCAAGGTGGTATTTCAAAAACGTCACTTAAACTGTCATTGTACATCAGTATAAATGTCAAAATGAACCGATATTTAGGAAATAGTCCAGAAAATGTATTTCAGACTCATGATTTTGCTCAGAAAATGTTTTACTTAAGATTTGTTGTTTTTAGGCAATGCTCCTCGACAAACTAACTTTGGTAGTTAATTTGTCTTGTGACATTGCTAAAACAAAATACTTTCATAAAACATTTTTACTTGCAAAATCATTTGACCTTAATACATTATTACTGAGAAACGACTCGAGCTTTGGATCATTCACTAATTGTTCTGACGAATCGCAAAATAAACACGAGTTTACTGGGTCTTTTTCTTTTTAAGTTCACAACTTCTAGCGACATTTTTTCCAAAAAACGACTAACTTAATATGGAAACAAATGTTTTAGCAACGTAAACAATTGAAAACAACACTTATTTGACAATGTTTGGCCACGAATGGCGTGGATTTGGCGAACTGCCAACGTCGCAAGCGGTCGTAGCGTGACTAGAGCAGTGTTAAATGGGCAGGGGGGACGGAATGACAAAGGACCATGCGCGCGCCCGGCAACATGACTTACAGCCGAGGGGCTCAGGTACACAAATCACAAAACACTTTGTGGTCCGCAATTTTTGCAAACGAACATCCCATTGGAGCCTGCACTAAACACGATAACTGCCTGCCCTGTTCAACGGCCTGAGATCAATTGCCAAGCAAGAAGCGTTAGGACGCCGGAAATGGCGGGAGCCGGCATCACCACGTGACTGTCGACAGCCAATGGCGATGCGAAAGCTTAGGCAGACAAGCAAGTGGCGTTCAAAGGGGTGTCCCAAAATGAACGAAGTGGGGCAGCCGCGTCGCTATACAGGGTATTCTAAATCAAATGAGCAAGGAATGAGCTTGCCCTTGTGAGTTTTTGTGATGAAAGTTAAAAAAATGTTGGAATCAGATTTGAAGTACAGATAGGCAGCTTAGATAATCGGCTAGGTGGCGGAAGGCTGCAAAATGGCTTAACAGTTTAACAAATTTCCGGAAAGTTCGATTTTTTAAATTTTTTAAAAAGTGCATAGATCAGTAACTATCAGTCCTAGAAACAAAATTTAAAACCTAACATTGTAGGAAATTTTATTTTCTATAACATTGAGTAGAACTGCTTTGTAGCTAAAATGCACCAAAAAGAAAATATCAGCGAAAATCTGAAGAAAGTGCCGATTTTTTTCGGTTTTTTTAAGATGGCGGCGGGTGCGGAAGGGGGGAATTGTGCATTTTGCATTTTAAACACTTACTAACCATTCTAAACAACACATCTGTGGTTTATTTTGGCAGCAGTTAAAGTCTGCTTTTTGTAATCTGCTATTGCGGAGTGCAGGCCTTCGCAGCGCGATTGCCTTATACACTCGCTCCAATTTGTAACGGAATTGAATAAATATATACTCGCATACGTTGAATTTAATTAAATATTAGTGCAATACACTACAATATCAAAAATTTTGAACTACCGGACCTTTTGTAAGGTAACCCCCCTCTATTCATTGGACTAATAGTACAAAGGAAAAAAGCATGCTATATCACCCTAAAACATTCATATATTGCGATGGTATTTAGCCCTCAAATCGGCTCTGATTGCAGTACAAGCAAATAGCAAATTAAATCATTAAAGCACAGAGTTGTAATAATGCAAGCATCTGAGAAAATTCACATAAATTGCCAAATCATATTAACACTGGCATAATTCGCCAATGAAATTGATGGTAATTGAATAGGCACAGAAATATGGAAGCTCAAATTCCGTGTATTGGGTTTAGCAATGTAATTTTAATCATAATATAATAGATTCGCACAAACTAAAAGCCGAATCTAAATTAGTTAAGAACTGGCACAAAAAGTTCAAGTTAGACACAGCTTAAAACTGAAAGCGTAGAAAGTAAAGTCATTAGAGAAGGGATAGCAAATGAACATTTTTAAAAAAAGGTGAGAACAAGAATGACTAGAAGAATAAGGCAAAGAACATAGAAAAGCCAGGCAAGTCATTTATGACATGAAAATGCAAGACTTGGGGATTTGAAGAGATTGAAATAGCAAGAAATTAGATGGAATTCAAATAAGCAAGAAATTAGACAATGTTGGTGGATTAAAAACCTAGTCAGTGCAGTGATAAACAATGGGCATTTAAGTGTTATAAAAATCAAGTGAGTGGCGCATTAAAAAACATTGAGAAATAAACAATTCCAAAAGACAATAATTTTAGTACATAAGAGTTTGTAAATAACTGATAAAATTTGTTAAAATTGGATTATAAGTTATGTTTTTGTACCTGGTTGATTTCCTACAATTCAAATCTGTAGACAGTGTTTGGTCAATTACGACAAGAGATAGCAATTATTCTAAATAAATTGGTGAAAGTGCTTGGTTTTTGCTCTATCTTTAATTACCAAAATTTCATAGAAAGCATAAATGTATAAAAAAATAAATAGCATCATCGTAATCAGCGAATTCGAGTGTATCAGCACAATTGGAGGCAAGAGATTCCAGGTATTTGAGTTTTTGGCGTTCCGAGGCGACGACGGCAGCCGTGGCTTGGAGGCGATTCCCCGCAGCATCAATCTGCAGCATCGTGGGAAGGCATAGGGTGTCAGGATTCTTCCGGCAGCTCCACACATCAGGCCAGAACATAATCCAGCATCACGAGCAGCCCGGGGAGCAAGATTACAGCCAGATTCACCATCAAAAGGGGGTCCTGAATCTACGAAAGTGAGGTTAGTGAATTGTCCAATTTTGATCTGCCCGATCGGTGTGAAAATTTGAGCATACGTTAATTACGACCTGGAGAACACGAAAATCGTAACAGTTCCCGTGGATGGCGAGGTATTTTCCCAGGATTTTCAATTAAAATCGTCAATTGGAGGCACCAAGAAACAAATGCAAATACGGCGTCCTTTTTAAGAATGCACCAATAGCTAACGATCTGGAAAAACAAAAGATTGCCTAGAAGCCGCTTGAAGGCAATTATTCAAAATCTTACCATCAAAATTTGTTCATTTAATTGTTGATAAATCAATTTCACACGCGAGCTGAAAATAATTAGAACTTGTTGTGATAGATTTGACGTACAAACGGCACATTACGCCTACATTTCAGGTCAATCTGCCTACTTTTCAGAGGCGTACCGTAGAATTTTAACTTGGAAAGTCAGGAACCCAACACCCGAGATTTTGAGTTTTAATTTCATGTCTCTATTTAAAATTGAGCTAGCGAAGTTAGGAAATCAGATGAATGGATTAGAAAAAGGGCAAACTACCATAAGAGTAATTCTCAATTTTGGCGTACCCAACGAAATTAATTAATCAGTTAGTTTGATTTAGCAAGTGGTAGAATTAAATTAAATATTGTGTGGTGACTCTTTTTATTTATCACATTAATTATAAACATACAAATATTATACGTACAGGGTCATTGCATAAATAAATGGCGCCCAACGCTGCGGCAAAGAAAAATTGAAAATTAATATAACGTGTAGGCTTGTAAAAACTAAAAATAAACCACGTATTGGGCTATTACAAAATTAAATGGTCGCATAATTCATGGGCTTTTTATAAATTCACTAGGCGCTCAATGCTGTTAAGGAATTAAAGTAATTAAATAAATTGACAGACAATAGGTAGGTGGAAGTTATTAAGATTTAAAATTTTGAAAAGCTTTATTTGTGTGGGTGTTTTGTCTGTGGGTGTGAGCACTCAAATTCTATCTGTATCACGTATCAACGAAAAATCGAACACATGATGACTCGAAGACAGCAAAAGAAAAGTGAAGGGGAAGAACAGCAAGCCGAAGAGGTTGCGGAGGCACAAGAGCCACCGACCGAACAACAAACACAGGGTGATCAGCCCGAAACACAACAGCCGCAAACGTCAAAACAAACACAGGAATTAAGTGGGATTATGGAAGCTATAATACAAATGAGGAAGGAAGCAGAGGAAAGGGACGAAAAGAGCAGGAAGGAAGCAGAAGCTAGCAGGAAGGAAGCAGAAGCTAGCAGAAAGGAAGCACAGGAAAGGGACGAAAAATTACAACAAATACTCACCGACAAAATACAAGAGCTCAAACAAGATGCCGAAAGAACGGTGCAGAAATTGGAACAAGAGGCAGCGGAAAGAGAGAATAGGGCAGAACAACATGCAGAGATCCTGGTCAAAGCGGTAAAAGAAAAATTGGAAAAGAATAAAGAAGAAGTACAAGCAAAATTAGACGGGTTGGAAAAGAAACTCGAGGATTTCAAAGAAACGATGAAGGCGGAAATACAACAAGAAGTCTTGCAAAGGGTTGATGAAAGCCTGAAAAGAAAGGACGAAGAAATTGAAGATAAAATGTTAGCATTACAAATAACAACACAAGAAAGGCTGGCTCAACAACAGGATGAAACAGATCAGAAGCTAGACAGGTTAAAAACAAGTGCAGAAGAAAAATTCAAGAAAGCAGGCGAGGAAAGGAAGCAAAATGCAACAAAGATTACTATAATAGACAACCGACTTACAAGGGAGTTACAAGGGATTAATGAAAAATTAGAACATACGCAAGAATACCCGGTTAGTGCGGCACCTCCTAGCTTCAGCACAGAATTTATCCCGAAGTTCGAGGGGAGATACGGGGAGCTCCCGATGATTTTCCTAAGTAAACTGGACGATATCATTAGAACAATAACAACTGAATGCAGACGGCTACAGGTAATCAATATGGCATTAAAGGGAAATGCTGAAGTCTGGCATAGCATCATAAAATCCAAATATGCAACGTATGATGAATTTCGGGCACTCTTCGTGGAACAATACTGGAGCAATTCCCATCAAGCTCAAGTAAGGACGGAACTAACATCGGGCAAGTACATCGATAAAGGAGGATCTCGCGAAATGTACATAATGCACCGTTTCAACAAGGCACAGTACCTAACTTCTAAGTTGGCAGAAGAGGAAATAGTACAACACCTGTCACGACACCTTGAGGCTGAAATAACCAGAGCGGTGGCAGTCCAAAACGTCAAGACGTTGCGCGATTTGTTGGAAATTGTGCGAAATTATGACATGGCAGTTTACAATGAGAGAGGAGAAACACGGACAGCGAATCATCAAAATTCAAGTTATAAAAGAAAATTGGATAACACTTCAGAAAATAAATTTCGGCCAAATAACAATTTTAATAATAATAATCAATATAATCAACAAGACAGAAGAAACATGGGAAACTTTAATAGACCATACAATCAAAATAGGGGATATTACAATAATAATTGGGGTAACCAGAACAGGAATAATTTCAGAACGGGGGAAGATAGAAAGAACTATGACCAGCTTATTGCCGAACGTAATAAGAAGAGATGTCAAGAGATGGAGCAGGCACCAAATATCGACAGACAGTACGTCAACACATTATTTACCGAGCGAAACACAGATAGAGACAATGCAGAAAATTTGAACCGAATAGAGAAAGCCGGGGTGCACGAAGAGCCTTCGGGGGGTAAAAAAAAACCCAATTTTTGTAAATATAGTTAGTAATAGTAGTTTTAAGTATATTGCGAATTTTGCTATCACATGGGACAGAACGGGGGAATATTTACTAGAGGAGAACGAAGAATATACAACAAACTCGTGTTTACCATTTATAAAATTACAAATTTTAGACCAACAATATTATGCGTTGATTGACAGTGGTGCAATGGTTTCCTTAGTACAGGAGGAAGTGATAAATACTCATATGAATAATTTAAGAAGCAACATTATAAAAGTTAACAAGATCGACCTTTTGTCCGCAACAAGAAGGAAAATTTCAACAACGAATCGGGTATTGGCAATAAAGATATGCATAAATGGAAAAGAATTTGATGTCCGATTTTATATTGTAGCAGCTTTGAACGTACAGTTTGTAATAGGTGTAGATATCATTCAGAAAGTAGGGATAAAAATTGATGGAATGCGAAAGAGCATTCAGATTGATGACATTATAAAGCCTTGGTCTATTGAGGATCACGAGCTAAGAAATTGTTGCCCAGCTGAGATAACGGCGGGAGACGATAATATGAATTGTTGCCGAGCTAAGAAAGCCGGAGACGAAGTTATTATTATAAATAATTATGCGATAGGGGAAAGAATACTGGATGATAATCAGATAGGAAGGGATTTTATACAATATAAAGATAGGATCATGGAAATAATCGAGCAAAATGAAGAAATATTAAACCAGAAGACCGGACAAGCGAAGAAATATTGCCACAAATTGTATGTCGACGAATCACAAGGTTTTAAGTCCAAATCATATCCTATACCATTTGCACAACGCGAGAAGGTAAGACACGAAATACAACAAATGTTAGACGAGGGGGTAATAGAACGCTCTAAAACAAGCTTCGTTAACCCAATGGTGGTAGTAAAAAAAAAGCGACAGTAGTCTTAGATTATGTCTCGATGCACGTAAAATTAATCAGATTACAAAACCCCAATATGAAAGTCCGCAGACAATTGACGTTTTATTGAGTCAGATTTGGGACAAGAAAGTTCTATCGAAATTGGACTTGAAAAATTCATTCTGGTTGATACCGCTACATGAAGACTCAAGGAAATACACCGGATTCTGCATAGAGGCGGAAATTTTTCAATTCAAGGTGGTCCCGTTTGGTTTGACGACATCGTGCGCAGCTTTAGTGAGAGCTATGCAACAAATATTAAATAAATTCGACAGCTTTTGCGTGCATTACATAGACGACATTTTAATATTTTCAGAAGATGTGGAACAACATTTGGAGCATTTAAAATTAGTTATAAGTACTTTAAACAAAAAACGATTTAAAATTCATCAAATATTTTACAAATTGCTGTCAAATATGCCAGTTAGCCAAAGAAAAGAACCATACAAATCAGAACATAATAAAAAGTATTAGAGTCAACGAACCTTTGGAATTAATTGCAATAGATTATTTGGGAAACTTAGTACCGGGACAATATGGATACAGACACATCTTAATAATGGTTGACGCATTCTCAAAGTACATAAAACTTTATCCAGCCAAATACAGTAACACCGAACACGTTATCAAGTCTATAGAAAAATATCAACAAGAAGTGGGAACTCCGAGGAAAGTGCTAGCAGATAATTCAAGTTATTTCAAGAACGCAAGATTAATCAACAATTTGGAACAGAAGGGGATCAAAACTTACTTTTGTAGCATACGACATCCGCAATCGAATATCGCAGAGAGGTACATCAAAGAAGTGATAAAATACCTAAAAATCATGACTCATGAGCACCATAATAGATGGGTCCAGTACCTGCCAAAGGTGGAAGACTTCGTGAACAACGTACCAAATATTGCAACGGAGATAAGTCCTATAACCCTATGCAAAAGCATTATACCTGCGAGACCATGGAGGCCAGAAGAAGATGCAACCGGAATAAACGAACTTTTAGAACAAGTAAGAGAACGAGTTAAGAAAACTCAGGACCGTTACGAAGAGAAGATAAATCGCAAAATTAAGAAGCGAATGAAGTTTAAAATTGGGGATCGAGTCATAATAAAAAAGCTCAAGGTAGCTGATCGCAGAGAGAAGATCTGTGCGAAATTTTTAAACGCCTATGAAGGACCTTACAGGGTACATAAGATTCTAAGCAATGAAAATACATACGAACTTATCAATGAAACAGATAATAGAGTAAGAGGTCGTTTTCATATCTCGGCGATACACCCATATTTGGAAAATATAATTTAGAATAGAGTAGTTATAGGACCAATGTTGTACCACGCACAGTAGTTTAGTTAGAATAGGAGATAGGTTAGGCATTTTAGTAATTTAAGGTAGGATAGTAAAGCATCAAATATCAAATGAGACTGATTAATGATAACGGTTTGAAAAAAACAATGAATAATTTTGTGTGAATTAAAATAACAACGCATTACAACCTACCAATGATATTAAAAAGAAAACATGCGTAGTGATTTTAATTAACAAAAATTAGGGGGAATTTCATGCGATGGTATTTAGCCCTCAAATCGGCTCTGATTGCAGTACAAGCAAATAGCAAATTAAATCATTAAAGCACAGAGTTGTAATAATGCAAGCATCTGAGAAAATTCACATAAATTGCCAAATCATATTAACACTGGCATAATTCGCCAATGAAATTGATGGTAATTGAATAGGCACAGAAATATGGAAACTCAAATTCCGTGTATTGGGTTTACCAATGTAATTTTAATCATAATATAATAGATTCGCACAAACTAAAAGCCGAATCTAAATTAATTAAGAACTGGCACAAAAAGTTCAAGTTAGACACAGCTTAAAAATGAAAGCGTAGAAAGTAAAGTCATTAGAGAAGGGATAGCAAATGAACATTTAAAAAAAAAAGGTGAGAACAAGAATGACTAGAAGAATAAGGCAAAGAACATAGAAAAGCCAGGCAAGTCATTCATGACATGAAAATGCAAGACTTGGGGATTTGAAGAGATTGAAATAGCAAGAAATTAGATGGAATTCAAATAAGCAAGAAATTAGACAATGCTGGTGGATTAAAAACCTAGTCAGTGCAGTGATAAACAATGGGCATTTAAGTGTTATAAAAATCAAGTGAGTGGCGCATTAAAAAACATTGAGAAATAAACAATTCCAAAAGACAATAATTTTAGTACATAAGAGTTTGTAAATAACTGATAAAATTTGTTAAAATTAGATTAAAAGTTATGTTTTTGTACCTGGTTGATTTCCTACAATTCAAATCTGTAGACAGTGTTTTGTCAATTACGACAAGAGATAGCAATTGTTCTAAATAAATTGGTGAAAGTGCTTGGTTTTTGCTCTATCTTTAATTACCAAAATTTCATAGAAAGCATAAATGTATAAAAAAATAAATAGCATCATCGTAATCAGCGAATTCGAGTGTATCAGCACAATTGGAGGCAAGAGATTCCAGGTATTTGAGTTTTTGGCGTTCCGAGGCGACGACGGCAGCCACGGCTTGGAGGCGATTTCCCGCAGCATCAATCTGCAGCATCGTGGGAAGGCATAGGGTGTCAGGATTCTTCCGGCAGCTCCACACATCAGGCCAGAACATAATCCAGCATCACGAGCAGCCCGGGGAGCAAGATTACAGCCAGATTCACCATCAAAAGGGGGTCCCGAATCTACGAAAGTGAGGTTAGTGAATTGTCCAATTTTGATCTGCCCGATCGGTGTGAAAATTTGAGCATACGTTAATTACGACCTGGAGAACACGAAAATCGTAACAGTTCCCGTGGATGGCGAGGTATTTTCCCAGGATTTTCAATTAAAATCGTCAATTGGAAGCACCAAGAAACAAATGCAAATACGGCGTCCTTTTTAAGAATGCACCAATAGCTAACGATCTGGAAAAACAAAAGATTGCCTAGAAGCCGCTTGAAGGCAATTATTCAAAATCTTACCATCAAAATTTGTTCATTTAATTGTTGATAAATCAATTTCACACGCGAGCTGAAAATAATTAGAACTTGTTGTGATAGATTTGACGTACAAACGGCACATTACGCCTACATTTCAGGTCAATCTGCCTACTTTTCAGAGGCGTACCGTAGAATTTTAACTTGGAAAGTCAGGAACCCAACACCCGAGATTTTGAGTTTTAATTTCATGCCTCTATTTAAAATTGAGCTAGCGAAGTTAGGAAATCAGATGAATGGATTAGAAAAAGGGCAAACTACCATAAGAGTAATTCTCAATTTTGGCGTAGCCAACGAAATTAATTAATCAGTTAGTTTGATTTAGCAAGTGGTAGAATTAAATTAAATATTGTGTGGTGACTCTTTTTATTTATCACATTAATTATAAACATACAAATATACGTACAGGGTCATTGCAATATAGACCTGCTGTATCTCCATTTCACTCCACATAATTATTGAGGTTATGCCATAATATGTAACGTCACATGATCCATGTGACATCAATGTAAATTATTAAAGAAAAACGAACGAATACAAAGACAAGGGTGTGCTATATTGTGATGGTACCTCATGAATTTCAATATTTTATATGTATAGTTTTGATTTAATGCAAATAAACTCGAATTCATCTTTAAGTACTTATGCAGGTTATCTATCACGAAATGTTGTCTTTTGAATGATACCCATGAATTTGCCGACTTAATTCTACTTTTATGTATGTATAATAAAAAAATTCAGTTTTGTCCTATAACTAACTTTATGTAATTTTTTCCTTTTTGGAGCTTTAACCATATGCGAATCATTAAATTCACTAGCTGAAGCCCGCGGCATATGCCGCATTTAAAATGTAGGACGAATCTAATAACTTTTGTTGCACTAAAGAAAGTTTTAAAAGCACGCTAGAGATTGGAAATTTTTGGATAGCCTTCAGGCCACTTTCCTACATATTGGATACAGCAGATACTGCTGAATTGAATAGTGTCTTCTTTTTTACTTCCTTTTACAATAAAGGAAGTATTGGATTCACCCCAAAAATTCGAAATTGAGTTTTCAACAGATCTTCACGTTTCAGAGTCTCCTGAACCCAAAAAACATATATTTTTTATTGGTCTGTCTGTGTGTGTGTGTCTGTGTGAGGGTCTGTCTGTGTGTGTGTGTGTGTCTGTGTGAGTGTCTGTCTGTGAACAGAATATCTCAAAAACGAAAAGAGGTATGGGGTTGAAACTTTATATATAAGTTTTGTGTACTATGTAGATGTGACAGCAAGCTTTTGAAGAAAATCGCATAACTGGAAGTAGGTGTTTACTCTTGTGATTTTTCAGTTTTTTTTTTCGATTTATTCAAAAACGGTTTTAACGATTTTTTTCAAACTTCTCATTTGTATTACATTTTTAATGTGTATTGATGTGAGATAGGTGATTTTCCAGTTGAACACCTCTAAAATGGGTTTCTTTTGTTTTTTAAAAAAATTTTTATTAACTCCTATTTTAAATAGAAGACCCGGTATATTATTACATTTTTGAATTCAGCTTAAAATTATAGAGAAAATTTGTCTCTTCACCTAACGCTCTATTTTGCACCGTTTTTGTACAATTTGTAATTTTTGAAAATTTTTGACCAATGCTTAAAAATTTAAAATAAAATTTTTGACTAATTATAAGACACTGTAAAAGGAAGTTGTGTGCGTGTATCACACCAGATTTTTCTGTTCAGTATTAAATGATAATAATTATTGTTACAATGCTGTAAATTGAATTAGTGGAAATGTCACTGGGACAGTTTCCAAAAACTAAATTCCTGGAATTTGCTGATATCTTTTTCTTCTTCTTCTTCTTGGCTGTTTTAGCTCTGGTTTCGGCGGCATAAGTTAAGATGGGTCTGACGCAGGTTTTATAGATCTGTACTTTACTTTCAACCGACATGTGCTTATTTGTCCATATCACGTCTCGTAGGTAGCCTGATATCGCAGCCGCTTTCATTGCTTGATTGCGAACTTCCTCGTTTAGGTTTCTCATGCTAGATGTGTGTACACCTAGGTAGTTAAAGTTCATAACTTGTTCAATCATATTATTATCAACGGCCAAGTTACATCGAAGAGGTTCTTTCGAGATAGTCAATGATTTTGTTTTTTCTGTTGATACTCTCATGTTAAATTCTTCCGCTGCTGTTTTGAACCTAAACAATAGTCGTTGCAAGTCATTTTCATTTTCTGCCAGGAGCACGGCATCATCGGCGTAGCTAGTGATGTAAATTACCCGGGTATTTATTTTTAGGGGTAAATACCTGGGGTATTTATCCGGGTAAATACCCAAAATGGGTATTTAAGCGGATATTTATAGACTCATTTACAAATATTATAATCTAATGTATCTATCTAATGAGTATAATTGATTCATAACTGAAGGTACTCTATTCGAATTGTATAAAAATGTTTAAGAAAATAGCTGAACTGAGAACATTTACTGCCCAAAATACAGATGGGGACATAATTATACAGGTTTTGCCTAAAATTGTACGGAACATGGCAATTCCATGAGTTGGAAAAGATTCAAATACTAATTACCATAAGAGTAACCGAAATGGAAAATGCAATAAATACTTTGGTAGCTAGGCAACAAGTAGCTATTATACCTACTTGTTGCCTAGCTACCAAAGTAATTATTGCATTTTCTATTTCGGTTACTCTTATGGTAATTAGTATTTGAATCTTTTCCAACTCATGGAATTGCCATGTTCCATATAATTTTAGGCAACCTGTATACAACAGCAATGAGATAGCATGAAGAAGAAACAGAATTCAATGATTGAATAAGAAAGAGATGAACATACAAACAAATATTTGAGTAAACTTGATGTTCATTTTAATTATGGCATATGTCAACAAAATATGCCTACTAAAATAACTTTTTTTACGGTTATCTCTTATTCAAGTATTATGTGTTTTTGCTCATGCTATCTTATTGCTGTTGCATACTTATGGTCCCATCGGTATACAGCGTTGTTTATATTATTTTGTGATATTTTTTGCCTTATTAAGATTGTTTCGTAATATGTCTATCAGTATATATTAATGTTAATAATTATAAGGATTATTTCTTCAAATTAATGTTATGTTCATTTTTTAAAAATGGAGTCAGAGCCGTCACAATGTTTTTTGTAATCTCTAACAGGCGCAATTTATTGCGTCTAACTGTTTATTTCCACAAACTTCGGCAGCCAATGTTCTTTCCCGATAAATGAGTAATTTACCTGGGTGAATGCTTATTCAATGTTACATTTAAATTGTTATTTTACATAAAATATTCCAGTGCATTTATATGTAGTTTATTTATTAAGATAACATTATGATGTGAGTAAAAGTTTAGCTTAGCTTTCTAAATATTACACATTTGATAAATACCCAGTGTTTAGGTATTTACCCGAGGCAGGGGTAAATACCCAGGTAAATACCCATTTATAAATACCGTACCCACTGGGTATTTACCCGACCCACATCACTAGGCGTAGCACACTATTTTTATTTCTTTATTCCCCATCTTATATCCTCCGTTCGCTGATATCGAAAAGCACTATATTTAGACAAACCTACAACTTTCTGAAAATAGGGACAAATAAGTACTTATTTGCTTTTGGAATATCCCAAATATAAAGGAAATATTATGTTTTATTGTTATGATTAAAGCTGATAATTATATGCACTCAAATGTACGAAAATATGCGCATATATATGCATATATTTTGTTGAGTATATGCACCCAAAGTTATAATATATGCACATAATATGCTCCTCATTTTATTTTGAAAATAGGTAGGAGTATTCTAAATAATGTAAAAATTTTAATTATTTTGTATGAGTTTATTTAATTCCCTAATATTTATTCAAAGACGACATTCGTTTTAACGTTTGGCCATATAAACATGGACTGCCAACGCCAACTTCAGGTTGTAATCAACATAAAAATGAGATTTCCCGTAACCCCGCCAGACTATTATTCACCCAACACTCTTGAAGTGGATTCTATATTGTCTGATTCTTTATACATTGCTTCTATGGGAAAAGTGGGGGTACTTGGCAGTCTATGTTGATATAGTCAAAGATTTTAATAGGGACTCTCCCTTTCCTCTGCTTATTTCGATATGCGCACTGCACTCCAGCGGCAGAAAGTGAAAGTATATATCTCAATTGCACACAAACATTTAATTAATAAATTTCATGAAATAGTAAATTTAACAAAAAAATCTTTAAAAGTTCATACATTACAAATTATTGCTAAATATAACCAAATATGCCAAATCCAGAAAGTATGCTCAAAAACGTATAAATATGCCAAATATGCAAAGTGAAACTTGGCTTAAACAATTTGTTTTCACATAATTAGTATACATATGCGAAAAGTTTATCCGGTTTATCAATTATACAAAATATGCATTTGCCATATAATATCAGCTTTAGTTATGATGGATAATTTGTAAACGTATTTAAGTGTCTACTTCCTATTCCAAAAACTCAGGTAATCAACCCCACCTGTAAAACTACCTGATATCAGCAACATTATTGCTTAAAGTTCTTGGTGTTCAGTCGCTCTTGTAATTTTGTCTTGGTATATTGTTTATTTAGCTTGGTGTCTTGTTCTTATAAGTGGTGTGTGAATCAACATGGTAAGTAAAATGTCCATCATATTACTTACTTTTTCTACAAAAAAATACCTAATTGGCTTAACTAATGTTATTACACATTTATATTTGTCAATAAATTTCCTGAACATATTCTACCCACGAGATTTAAAAAAGACTGCTAGTATTATTGCATTTTTTTTTCAATTGATAACTGTAAATCAGTCTGATTTTCTGAATTAATTTTCGAAAACTTTACTAAAACCTCTTTCAAAGGTACTATAATACTGCCGCCTCATAACGATAATTAATATAATCGCATTTACAAAGTACATATTCAAAAACCTTTCTTAATTGTAAGTATTTACTTTAGTTCTTAATATTAAAAATAATGTTTTATTAAATATCACTACTTTAAATAAATTGAGCAATTTAATTAATTCGCAATTTTATTGCAATTTGTCATCTCAATCTTATTTCTCAATTTGCAGAACAATTCTACTGGTATTAAATTACCTAAAAATTATTTTATTACACGATAACACCCAAGTGAGAAAAGAGTAACAATAAAATGTACTTATTATTTTATTATTAATTATAAAAATAAATATATATATATATATATATATACAATTCCAATGTTTCATTAAGGTTGGCCTTCTTTATGTACATCGCTCGCATTACCGTACACTGCGGTTCACCCAAAAGAAGTCCTTAACTTCATACTTGTAACATAAATAGCCTATATTTCCTATGAACTAAAATTAAGGTCTAACTGGTCGTCTATGGATGCACTTGTCATAATGGTTTTTAAATGAGTAACGTCAAAAGCAATCTAAAATTTTGAATTTTTACTTTTCTTGGTTGCACAAAAAATAGTATGCATTATTTGGATTAAAAGTGGCTCTGTTTGACTTGCAATTTTTGAGTTAATATATAATTAAAATAATTGCTTGTCAAACAAAGTGACACTTTTAATTCAATAAAACAATTACTATTTTGCTTGCAATAAACATTTTTATATAGAGGTTGCCTAAATTTGTACGAAACATGGCAATTCCATGACTTAGAAAACGTTTAAATACTATTTGCCATAAGAGAAAGTTAAAATATCAACGATTTTGTAGCCATTTATCATTATTATTTCTGTCATTCAATTTATACTTCCTATAGAGTATATTAAATATTAAGAACGGTAAGGACATTTTACCGATGAAAGACAATTGTTTGGAGGAGTGAAGCGACGACTCCAATTATTGTCTGAGATTGGTAATTCCATAACGTTCGTGATGCTCATGAGGTTTTTTGCACGATAGAAATGTATTTTTATTCAAACGTCAGTAAAATGTGACATTATGCAGCAGAATAATATGTTGGTGGCACTGTAAGTCTATGTCAAATTCGATGTTAGCAGGTTAGGTTTTGCATCGGTCTGTGTCAAAACCAAGAAGACTATACTAAGGAGACGCAACTCCCGTTTCGAAGCGAACCGCTAAAAGTTGACAAATAAGGCGGTCGTGGTGTAGCTTTATTCATTCACAAAACTCGTGAACTGTCAATGTCTAATATTTACTGAGTGTAGCTGGAAATTCGGACCATGTTTTAACAATTAATAACACACTTGAAATACACTCCATTGGATTAACAACCGTAAACTGACTTTTAACCGGGATTACAGGTTAATTTAGCTCGCTTCCAACCCTCGAACAGCAGCGAAAACAAACGAAAATGACCGAAGTAGTTACACGCTGTCAACAGTGCCGCGACGGCTATCCCCGGCATAGGGGCCGCTTTTATATACAGCCGTCATAGGAAGTTGCATCTCCTTAGTATAGTGTTCTTGGTCAAAACTGATGCAAAACCTAACCTGCTAACCTCCAATTTTTACAAAAATCTAAATGTAAGCCCCAATTTAATTTTCATTGTAGTTAATAAAACCTGCTTTCTAATGCAGAACTTTGTTGACGACGGTGATAGTTTAGACACCACATCAACAATTACGTTAAAAAGGGCTAAATTATTTATGCCTGTACAACATTTTACCCTATATTCAATATTTATAATATCGGCAATGTCAAACTTCAACCACTTATCTACAAATGTGTTCACTTGCTCCGCTTTGTCTTCATGCAGTTTATTACTGCCAATCTGCATATTGTGCAACTCTAACAGAGCATTAGCTGCTTCCATCTCGGGTTGTTCGGTACTTGACGGGCCTGTGTTTTGTGGTTCCTCCATAACAGTAGTAACACGATTTGTGAGTTGCTCCGTTTTCCTCTTTTAGAGCCTATTCAAATGCGCCTGTTTGCTTTGGACCGTTTTAAATGATGGCGGTTTGTCGACACTTCAAAGGGGCAAATTTTGGGAACGAATTGCAGTTTTTTTCAGGCATCTGCGCTTGTCGACATAATCTACAAGTAAATAATCATATTGAAACTGAATACATTAAAAAGAATTGCCAAAAATCTAAATGTAAGCCCCAATTTAATTTTTATTGTAGTTAATAAAACCTGCTTTCTAATGCAGAACTTTGTTGACGACAGTGATAGTTTCGACACCACATCAACAATTACGATAAAAAGGGCTAAATTACTTATACCTCTAGAACATTTTACCCTATATTCATTATTTATAATATCGGCAATGTCAAACTTCAACCACTTACCTATCTACAAATGTGTTCACTTGCTCCGCTTTGTCTTCATGCAGTTTATTACTGCCAATCTGCATATTGTGCAACTCTAACAGAGCATTAGCTGCTTCCATCTCAGGTTGTCTCCGGTGCTTGACGGGCCTGTGTTTGTGGTAACAGTAGTAACACGATTTGTGAGTTGCTCCGTTTTCCTCTTTTGGAGCCTATTCAAACGCGCCTGTTTGCTTTGGACCGTTTTAAATGATGGCGGTTTGTCGACACTTCCACGGGGCAAATTTTTCAGGCATCTGCGCTTGTTGACATAATCTACAAGTAAACAATCATATTGAAACTCCTAAATTATAAAATTAATGGAGTAAGCTGAAGATGTTTAACATCAAGTGGCACTTGCTTAATTAACATGTATCTTTAAGGCAGCATATTTATGATTATTTCAAGCCAGTGAAAATACAAACTGGCAAGACCTACTTACCGGGTAATATAAAATCTTCCTTCACAAAATGCTTACTGCAAACTTTCATATGGGCCGACACGGGTTTCCCTATTTTTAGACGTATTTCCCATGTTTTGCACAAATTTTTATTATTGCGCGGAAAACCGTGCATAGGAACATTGTCCGTGCAATAATTTTTACACTGCAATACACAACAGTAATTATTACTTTTATTCTTTTTGGTAGAACGGACGCCATTATTGTAACCACCGTTCTTCCTAGAGGTAGTAAAGTCCACTTGCAAAAAGTTTATAACCATATTTTTGTACAAAGCTCCGAATTTAGGTTATTTGCAGATTTAATATGTATGTGTACATAGTACAAACATTCCTGTGTAATGTAAAAAATGTGTGTAGGCCCTAACAAGAGCATTAATTGGTCTCTCCTTCCATATTACTGGCTCTTAGAAAATATCAAGACCACGCCCACAATCGTAACTACACATAGACCACGCGCACACATGTTTGACCTTGGGAAGTGTTCTGCTTTATTATAGAGTTATGATTCATGATTTTAAACGCAATTTATGAGATTTTTTTTTATTTCAAAAACAAGTTAGTATCCCAAATAGGTAGAGAAGCTTTATGGCTTCCTTAACATATTTGGGTTTTCCATATTTTGGTCACAGCAGTATCTTACTATAGCTAGTTTCTCACGCTGTAATAGTGGCCGTTCCGTTTGGTAGATGTTAAAAATTGTTACCAATATGAAGCTTAGCAACTACTAGATTCTAATATTAGTTCTGCTTTTTGCCACCCGCAAAGCTACAATGGTTTTGCTGTACATGTAAACCTTCGTTAAACAACGCAGTTGCCTTAATTTATTAAAGTTAGTAGGCCATAGACCGCCATTTTGAGGCAAATTATGCCTATTATCGCCACTGTCTCTATCAAGCCACTGTACTACCAATCAGAGCCAGTTACTGGCTCTGCTACCAATCATATGTGATAAAGTAGTGGCGCCATCTGTTAGTACTGCAGTGTTAGTGTTTAGATAGCTCAACTAACTGCATTAATATTGAATTGTATTCAGCGAAATAAAACATGAGGTTTTAGTTTCAAATATCAAAGACAATTGTTTATTTATCAAAACATATATGTGTAACCTAACAATCTATAACTAGGTCACATGTAGTCATACTACAGTACTATCGGAAAGTACCCCCCCCCCCCCAGGAGCCGGTCAAGGTCATCCAAATCGGTTTTTTGACATAAAGGAACCGACAGTAAGTGTCTCTACTTGTTTGATTTATGTACGCCGGTTATGCCTCCCCAATTTTCACACTTAGTGATATCACCTTTCTTTGGGAGTTTTATTATAAGCCCTATCTTCCATTCCTGCGTCATCTCTTCGTTCTGCCAAATTTGGTTTACCAGTGTTGTGTATATCTGTGAAGTATTCTCTCATCTGTTTATTTCTTCGTGGTCACTGCATATGATATTTTCTTCTTTGTCTCGTATGTGGTTTGTCGACCTTCTATCCAACCCAGCTAGAGAGTTCCTTCATGTTATTGTTTCTTGTCGCTTCTTTTACCTCGTTTAACATTTTCTCCTGGTAGATCCGTTTGTCTGTTCCTGCACCCCTTTTAACCTCTTTGTGTTTGTTGCGGTATGCTACCTGTAGTATTTATTTTGTTTCTTCGTGTGTTGCTGATAGTATTCTGTTTTTTATTTCTTTGCGTTTTTCAATTTTCTTCCTGTTCTTTCGGACATCCATTCCTTGTCTTCTCTCTTTCGAATTTTAAGTATCTCTTCGGTTCTTTTGTGCACGTTTCCCACAGTTCTTCTATATTACTTTCTTGTCCTCCTGTTACAGCATCTTCTTTTTGTTCTGCGTTTTATTCATTTTGTGTTTCTTCATATTTTTTTTGTCTTTAGTTTCCTTGCCCCTTAACCACTGTGTGTTGAATATCTTTCTTTCTATCTTGTTTTTATGCAACATCTGCTCCACGCTTTGCCATCTAGTAGCGAGTGAACTTTATCATGCTTGATGGCAAAACTGTTTAGCGTTTCCCTCTTTTAATTCAATAGTGGAACTTCCAAAATGATTATTATTCATTTTTAGAATGATTTCGATTTGCAAACTTTACTTTGACATTTTGAATTGAATTCATTAAAACCAATCGCGTGAAAACAATGCGTCATTAGGTGTTTTCAGTAATAATAACATGAGACAACTGTGAGTTATTAAAATACTTTTGCTTTTCATAAAAGGGGTTGCTTAGAAACAACAAGAGCCGAAGGCGAGTGGTGTTTCTACAAAGCAACCCATTCAGTTAGTAAGCAAAAGTATTTGATAATTCTTAATGTCGTCGAGCGAGTATTTGATTAGATTATACCATGAATATCAATAAAGGAATTACACTAAAACGTATTTAATGCATATCCTAAAAATCTTGTTGGAAATGGCATGACATTTACAGTTGACAGCTCAAAATTGAAAACACCAAAACGATAACACCTTGGTGTTTTCACTTATTCATACGTGGCGTGAATAGAGATTTTGTGTATTATGAATGGTATAATCAAATACAGTCAATTTTGATTAGTAGTTTGTGACAAATTGACCAATTTTATTGGTTTGTTTATTATAATGTTGAATAATCAGTAATAATACCATGAGACGACTGAATTATCAAAACAAAAATAGTTTTGCTCTCTCGCCTTTGGCTCGTTGTGTTTCTAAGCAACTCGTTGAGTTTGTAACCTAAAGTATTTGATAATTGCTACAGCCGTTGTTTAAAAATTGAATAGTTTGTGACATTGACAGTGACAGTTGACTAGTGATGTGGGTCGGGTAAATACCCAGTGGGTAGGATATTTATAAATGGGTATTTACCTGGTTATTTACCCCTGCCTCGGGTAAATACCTATAAAGTGGGTATTTATCAAATCTGTAATATTTAAAAATCTAAGCTAACTTTTACTCACAAAATAATGTTATCTTAATAAATAAATTACAACATATAAATGCACTGAAATATTTTATGTAAAATAACAAATTAAATGTAACATTGAATAAGCATTCACCCAGGTAAATTAATCGTTTATCGGGAAAAAAACATTGGCTGCCGAAGTTTATGGAAATAAACAAAGGGGCAATAAATTGCGCCGGTCAGAATTTAGAAAAAAAAAACAGCAATGAGATAGCATAAACAAAAGCACATAATACTTAGTAAGAAAGAAATAACCGTACAAAATAGTATATTGATTAACGAGTGACGAAAGTAGCATTTTCTGCAAACGAGAGAACAGTTTATCAGACTCGGCTGCTTTTCGACGAGTAAAACACTATACTTTTTCTATAACCATGATTCACTACTACTGCACTAAAACATTACCGTCCGAGAGCAAGGCTACTTGATGAGACGTCCTGACAATTTCGTGTTAATTTTTACTTCCTTTTACAATAAAGGAAGTATTGGATTCACCCCAAAAATTCGAAATTGAGTTTTCAACAGATCTTCAAGTTTTAGAGTCGCCTGATCCCAAAAAATATATTTTTTTTTCATTGGTCTGTGTGTCTGTCTGTCTGTCTGGGAACAGAATATCTCAAAAACGGAAAGAGCTATAGCGTTGAAACTTCACATATAAGTTTTGTGTACTATGTAGATGCGACAGCAAGCTTTTGAAGAAAATCGCATAACCGGAAGTAGGTGTTTACTCTTATGATTTTTCAGTTTTTTTCGATTTTTTCAAAAACGATTTTTTTAAACTTTACATTTTTAATGTGTATTGATGTGAGATAGGTGATTTTCCAGTTGAATACTTCTAAAATGGGTTTCTTTTGTTTTTTTTGTCTATTTTTTTATTAACTATTATTTTAAATAGAACACCCGGTATATTATTACATTTTTGAATTGAACTTAAAATTCTAGAGAAAATCGTACGACACTCATCAATGACCAATAGAAAAATTAGTTCACGAGCCGTATCCAAGACAACAACAAAATTTCTTGGAAATTTTTTGTAGGTAGATCAGCCTAACTTTGAGGGCTTGTATCGTTACGATTTTCTTACCGAATCTGCATTCGAGCATTAATTCATATCCGGGAATTATTTTTCGTTGTTGGAACGCACTCAAAAAAATTTCCGGAAAGAATTAATGCTCTTATGAGATTATATGTGAAAATTTGTCTCTTCAACTAACGCTCTATTTTGTACCGTTTTTGCAGAATTTGTAATTTTTGAAAATTTTTGACAAATGCCTAAAACATTTTAAATCAAATTTTTGGCTAATTATAAAATCACTGTAAAAGGAAGTTGTGTGCGTGTATCACACCAGATTTTTATAACTGTATTTTGCATTTATTACGTTATACACAGTAAATTTACACGTTTTTGTGCTAAATCATGTTTTTCCAATGTGCTTTGTAAAATTAAATTACAATTGGATATGGCAGAATGCATTTAATATCTGAAATTGCAACCACTTACTTTCGTCACTAGAGACGAAAGTTAACGTTGTGGGATATTCTATCACTGGTCCCGGAACTGGCGTTTTCGGTTGGGGTAAAACGTAACGAAAGTTGTTCATTTGTAAATGGTTATATAAAAGTTATTTTAGTAGACATATTTAGTAGACGTGCCATAATTAAAATGAGCGTCAAGTCTACGCAAATATTTGTTTCTATGTTCATCTCTTTCCTATTCAACCATTGAATTCTGTTTTTTATGCATGCTATTTCATTGCTGTTATATACAGGTTACCTAAAATTGTACGGAAGATGGCAGTTCCATGAGTTGGAAAAGGTTCGAATACTATTTTCCATAAGAGTAAGTGAAATAGAAAATGCAATAATTACTTTGGTAGTTAGGCAATAAGTAGGAACAATAACTACTTGTTGCCTAGCTACCAAAATAATTATTGCATTTTCTATTTCACTTCCTCGATGTGTAGCATGTAAAAGATTCATTTCAAAGGTTGGAACTCCTTAATCTCGGCAAAATTCTAAGTAGGACTAAGGTACCTGGTACTCTGCACGCCTAGATCTTGTCCACGGGGTTGGAAAAAAGGTCCTATGCAGACCTACTTGCTAAACATGGGTCTCCCCACGATACTACTACTACTCTTATGGAAAATAGTATTCGAAATTTTTTCCAACTCATGGTATTGCCATGTTCCCTACAATTTTAGGTAACCTGTATAGTTATGCCCCCATCAATATTTTGGGTATTAAATGTTCTCACTGCAGCTATTTTATTCTACATTTTTATAAAATTCGAATACAGCACCTTCACTTACCAATCAATTATACTGGTTAAATTAGCTTTATAATATTTGGTAAATGAGGCCATAAATATCCGTTTAAATACCCATTTTGGGTATTTACCCCTAAAGATAAATACTCGGGTAATTTACATCACTACAGTTGACTGTAAAATTGAAAACACCAAAACAATATCACCAGTGTTTTCACTTATTAGTACGTGGTCTGCATAGGCTTATTAAGCATTGTGAGTGGTGTAATAATTAAAATAAGCACAAGTAAGACACTTCTGTAATGTATTGTAATGGTTTACTGCCCACAGCAATTCTGATTGCCTAGTTAACACGAAAATGAATAATATCAAAATGAGCACATAATTAAATATTTTATTTATTGCAACAAAGTCAGTAATTTTACACTAATAAATGCACTTGATATGAGCAGCACTAACTATAATTTGAGAGACAAGATTAGATAAGATAGAATTTGAGAGGGTTACGTTTATAGTTTCAGTCATAATAGATGTTCGGAATGGCAAACGCAGCTTGAATTATGTAGCTGACAGATTTGAGTTTAGTAACGTCAAACAATAATATGCATTTTAGGGCCGGTTGCAGAAAGCAATGTTAAGTCTGGTGTTAGCTAACGTCGCGTCAAAGTGAACAAAATCGCATCAAATTTTGTTTACTAATGTATTAGTTACCATAAACATTTGAGATTTGATTCGTTTTTGTTCACTTTGACGTCGCGTTAGCTAACACCAGACTTAAAATTGCTTTCTGCAACCGGCCCTTAATATAATACAAAGATGGTTTGTGTAGTTACAAAAATTATGTAAACGTTGTAAGTTAAAAGTTAGTATCACCCACAAACGGATAACTGACGGGTAAAGGAGCAGTGCGAGTAAAGCAATTATTGCAAAGAGCAATGAAAAAGGCAACCTATCGAAAGGACGCAGACAATTAGTGCAGTGCTAAATAAACTCATGTGGATCAGTGCAGTTAAAACTCAAGTGAATAAAAGCAGAGCAAAGTTTTTGCCTGGCACTGTCGCTTTGATTTTCACTGTCACTTTTACAATTGCTCTTTTATGTAAAAGTTTCTATATCAGTGTGTGTTGTATCTGAAGCTATGCTACTTAAGTAGTATAAAAATTCTGTGTTGTTACATATACAAATTGGGGCCCGGTGTGTCGACTTTACATCATAATTAGAGAATTTGCTTGTGTTGAAGCTAGAATGTTGAAGCCGGGAATTGTTTTAAGTGTGAAAATGATTTAAAAGGTGTGAAATACTTTCATAGCGATGGATGCAAGCGTCCTATCTGCTACAAATGTTCAAAACTGTCACAAACTGAAATTCGATGCATTGAATTGAAGATTAGTAGAGTTTTGAAGTTTTTCTGCTTAGAATGTGAGGAGAGTCTTTTGCAAGTACCAGTTTTAAAAGCTTCGTAAATCAGCTCCAGACAGAGATGAACAAATTGAAAAGCAAGCAATGCACCGACATCATGCCATCTGAAACCATCATCAATGAAATCGCTGATAAGGCAGTGGAGGGCTACGAATGTAATTATGTTCAACGTTCCTGGATTGTTGTCTTGATAGCTTACAAATTGGGTAGGATTACGATAAAAGGGGAGCAGAACAGGTTATCAAGCAGATAGTGGACTTCCCTACAGCTGCTGGTATGATAGCAATTAGACTTGAAAAAAGAGATTAATAACAGTAAAAAAGTTTTTTAAAGTTAATTTTGCGAAATGCAGATGATCTTGTTTCTGCATTGAAAAATAAATCAAAATTTCTAAACTCCGGGATCAAATTGGTATCAGATCAAAACCCTATGCAGAAATTTTTTGTCTCAACTACGTAAAGAATCAGAATTTTACAAAAAAGTAATCTGCAACTCCTCGTTGCTTACGCTGGCTATTGTATACACTAATCTGGATTCACTCATGGCTAAAATGAATCCTTTTCTTATTGAAATTAAAAAACAGTCCTATTATCGTTGCTGAAACTTGACTCAAAGATAAAATCTCAACTCATTAATTAATATTTCCAATTTTACCATATACAGAAAGGAGGCGATATACTGTTTATGTAAGCACTTAGTCTCACAACCAATTCGATTTAGAATCCACCAGAAGCTCTCGAGTTTAGACTTAGTGCTGTGTAATGATGAAAATCTTGTTACTAAAACTGGCTATTGACCCCCAATTGGTGTAAGCGATCATATAGTGTTACTAATGGCTATTCAATTAGTTGTGCGTAATGTCGCATCTGTAAAAAAACTGGACTATTACAAAGATAACTACGAGATCCTGAATACCTGCATCTCGGATTTGAACATATCATCTATATTAACTGAACGAAACAGAAATAAAGTGGTCATTGTTTATTAAACTTATCACGAACATTATCCACGCAAACATACTCGAGAAAAAGGGTCCATACCACTTCGCCCACTCGTCTTTTAGTACCATATCGCCCAATCGGAAGTCCACTTTGCCCAATTTTTTATGTGTACCACATCGCTCACATTTCCACGAGGGACACAACGCCCACCTCGACCACTTCGCCCAAAGTTTATATACAGTGTAACCCATTTGTTCTTGAGCCACCCTGTGAAATCTGTATTTATTGTGCGATTTTAACCGGATTTTTTTTAAATGGTAGAGCTTGATGAACTGTATTTCTGGAGCGAAAGGCGTTCCTACAAAATCCAAGGCCTACTAGATCGGTGTTTAGTAGTAAAATTTCAAGAATTCATATTAGAGATTTTTCTAGAAAAAATCTGGACACACCACTGGATCTGCCATCCCTCAAAACGGTACTGCACTAAATTTTATCGAAATCTTTCAAGTGTTAACGATAGCCAAATTAAAAATACACAATACTAAATTTATTCGAAAAGTTATTAATGAAAACATATTTAAATTACTATGGTGATTTAGGCATTATCATTCTTATGCCTTATTTCTACAAATACAAAAAGAAATAGAAATAATAAAACAAAACTTAAACAAATAAAATATTTAAGAGTATTCCATAACATAAACTACAATACTCTTGTCGCTTCTACTAATCCACCGTTTATTTCAGTGCACTTGTCAATCCTTTTACGCACGTTCATAATCACCCTTTCTATTTGTTCCCGAGTAATTTTTCACAGGCATGTATTATCCCAGCTCGTAGTTCTTGAAGAGTTTGTGGCCTTGATTTGTAGACTTTTTGTTTCGGTAAACCCCAAAGAAAAAAGGGACGTTAAATCTGGTGATTTCGGCGGCCACTGAATCAAAGGACTGTTTCGTCCTATCCAACGATTTTCAAAATCTTCATTTAACCATTCTCTTACCAAAATAGCATTATGAATAGGACTTCCATCCAACTGAAACTTTAAATTATGAAGATTCTGTAATGGTATATCATCTATGTTCCAAAATACGTTCCCAAGAAAATTTAAAAAGCCATTTTCATTCAAATTACCCGCAAATAAGAAAGGGCCAATTATTCGGTCATTTAGTATTCCACACCAAACGTTATTTTTTTGTGAATACTGTCTCTTAGCATTTATGACGAATTCGGGATTCTCAGCCAGTGACGGCAATTTTTAAATACAGATTTTACAGGGTGGCTCAAGAACAAATGGGTCACACGTAGACCCACAACAGGACCACAACGCCTAAAATCCGTTCGTTAGAACTCGGTTAATGCACACATACGTGGCTGGACATTTCTCCTGCCGACCACTTCGCCCGCCCCTCTTTTTGTACCATATTGCCCAACTTTTCACGAGAGATACAACTCCCAACAGGACCACTTCGCCCACATCTTTGCGAAGGACACACGACACAACGCCCACTTCGACCACTTCGCCCAACGCTTATATAGACCCACAACGCCCAAAATCCGTTCGTTAGAACTCTGTTATTGCACAGGTCAAGTGTTGAATAATAGTGACAAAGTTCTGTTGCCACAACGCCCAAAGTAGATTCGTGCGTACTCTAAAATGTCCTGATTTATTTGTAAGAGAAAGAATAATATTTAATATGACCACTTTGCCCTATTAAAAATTTGTTTTTGTAAAAATTTTAAATTTAATTGAAGTCTTGCAATCGTTCGCTCAGATATCTCCGAAACTACTAGTCCGATTTAGACGAAATTTGATATCTATGGATGCATCACATTTTTGGAATATTTATAAAATATTATGTGATATGCATGAAATATTATTAATTGCTATAATAATCGTAGAGGCTTAAAATGTGTTCATAGCATATAATGAAATCATAAACAATTATTGATTTGAAACACTATCCTCTGAATTCTTCTCAGTCAGTGTTACTCAATCTTTTTTGTACGGACAACCCTTATTTCATCAGCTGTAACTTGGCGACCCCTATACCTCAACAAAGTTTAAAAAAGGATTTTTTTCTGTATTAAGTTTTGCACTGATTTTTATTTTTTCACACCTGAAGAAGTTATTTGTATTTCGCTTTTCTCTAATCGATGTTTAATTATTTTTCTAGTTTTTGTGCAATGTATTTTATGTATTTTTTCTGTTGGTCATATTTTAAGTCATCTTTTAATATCTAAATCCTAGAATAAAAACAGTAGCTTAAAACACGTTTCCCGGAACAACGTGTTTTAAAATTTTTAAAACACGAAACAAATATAGCAACAATAAGGGTTTATTAAATGCGTTTTTGTATCTTGAAGTGTTACATTTATTTGTTTAAGGTAAGCAATTACATTCCCAGCATCGAATAATACTGCCAAAGTGAAGCATGTGGCGTTTCTTGCTGCAAATCAAATGAATTAAATATAAATGGAAATGAAAATAATCGCAGACTTACCTTCTCGTCTAAATAGGCAAGAGTTACCTCTTCTGTTGCCGAGAAGACTTTTGTTATTTTCTCACCAATGGCAGAAATTTTAATAAACCTTCTCGTAAGCAGTTTTAGACTTCACGGGCAACACATTTTCTCGCAATAGATTCCCTTTCTTCAAAATATTTTCAGGAATTTGATTTGACTTTGATATTTTCGTTTATAAAATAAACAACATACCCATAGCGACTCGTGACGAACGTGGGTGATCAACAGAAAAAATTTTGAATGACACTCTTTCGAAAACGCTTAAAGTATCTCGGGTGTCTATGCAACTCGACTGCGTCTCGTTGCATAACAACACCCTCGAACTTTAAGCTTGTGTTTTCGCACTCGTATCATTAATAACTATAAATAAAGTGTTTGTTTATGTAGTAAAATATGCTTATTATACACTTCATTCGCCGACTATTCCATTTATCCACAATTCCATTAGATAGAAAATATTTTCTAGCTGTCGTCAATGTAATAATAATAATATTAATAATATCACCTATTGTACACTGGTTTAAAATTCGCCGGTACACGCAGCCACCTCACTAGTCCAGTCATTGAAGGTAAAAATAGGCTATTATCTCCGAATTCTTTGAACCTCCATGGATTTTCATGAAAATTTGGAATTAAGCTCATCTTACCCTTAACATATGTCCGACTTGAGCTTTTTGTTTTTAAGGGCTGAAACTACCCCTTCGTCAAGAAACTCGAAAAAATGCAGGTTTAAGCATTTTATGGATTCACATCTTATTTAATTATGTAGAATAAAGCTTCTTTCGTGTTCTCGAACATGATTTACGATGTATTCAAAATTTTCAACCCTTAAAAACCATCCTCTATGCTTAAATTAATAAAAAAAAAGTAAACGAAAATATAAAAATATTATAATATACAAATTTATTATTATTTTGAAACTAGACATCATTATCTGTCATTTTCTCTCGCTTCCTCTCTATTTTTTTTTATTTTAGAAATATTCACATCATTAAAATTAAATTATGACAAACAATTTATTAATGTACCTTTTTCAAATATCTTAAATTATCTATTTTATTGTAATAATGTAATAATTTGTTAAAATACATGTCAATATATACCGTGTGTCCACAGGGTTTCGCACCATGGAATCAGAGCAACTTGAATTTATCCCAAAGATCAGCTCTTGCTTTTACGAAAACATCTTAATAACAAACCCTATTATATTTATTTTTCTATGGCAATAAACGATTAAGTCGTATTCAACTTGACATATGGTGTCAATTTCTACGTTAGCAGGTTAAGTTTTGCGTCAGTTTTGACACAGACTGACGCAAAACCTAACCTGCTAACCTCGAATTTGACATAGACGTACAGTGACCCCAACATATTATTCATACGTTGTATAACCAAGACCATTCAAAAACGTTCGATCATTTCTGAATGCACTTTATTTGTTACTTGCAAATTCTATTTTAATGGTCAATGCTTAGCAACCGTTTGCTGACCTCTGCGTTCCGATGCTTATTTTGGTCGTAGTCAATGATCGGAAAATTCAGCTGATCGGCTCCCGATGTCCACTCAAGGATGAGAGAAAATTTAACTTTTACGTCGTAGAAACTGCTGCAAACGTTCCCGCATGTACACTGACACTTGGGAAAAAAATTTGACCACTGTTTATAATTGGTAAAACACGTTTATTATCATAAAACATTAGCTAAATATGGAGCACAAATTCGACAAGCTACATTAATCGCTATTTTTCATTGTTCTCCTTCTTAATAACAAAAACGCATCAAGTTGCTAAGATACGGTGTTCTTCTACTATTAATTGGAAATTAGTTTTGATAATATTAACCAGAGTTGAAGAAACAAGTAACAAGAATATGTAGAGAAAGAAAGAGAGATTGGATAAATAATGCAATGGAAGAAATTGAAGATAACAGTAGAAACAGCAACTTAAGAAATATGTATAAAAACATAAAGAAACAGAAAACGGGGTGCAAAATAAAGGCAAGAGGGATAAAAACGAAGCAGGCAATACAGAATATGACAAGGAGAAGATAAAGAAACGATTGATGGAATATTTCTCAAAATTACTAAATGATGAAAATAGGGATGCACGAATAGAAGAGGGACTAACGATAGAGGAAGAGGAAACAATGCTTGAACCATCAGAGGAAGAGTTTAATCAAGCTATTAAAAAATTAAGAAATGGCAAAGCACCAGGAAGCGATAAGATTGAAGGCGAATTGATAAACCTGGGCGGAGAGAAACTACATAAAATATTATACAGACTAATAAAGGAGATATGGGGAAGAGAGAAAATGCCCGAGGAGTGGAGAAACGGAGTTGTGGTGCCGATACTAAAAAAGGGTGACCCGGAGGAGTGTAGCAACTACAGGGGAATCACGCTGCTAAATGTAGCATATAAAATACTAACCACACTTATTCAACGGCGATTAGTGGAATATACCAAACTACACACGGGGGACTACCAATACGGATTAGGGCCTGGAAGATCCACAACGGACGCTATACATGTCCTGCAGCAGATTACAGAAAAATGCCATGAATATAATATAGACGCGCACATGCTGTTCATTGACTTCAAACAAGCGTTTGATAAAATTAACAGAAACAGTTTACTTAAGGACATGAAAAATCTACAGATACCATCTAAACTCATAAAACTAATACAAATGACATTAGAGGGATCCATAACAATGATCAGAACGGCAGAAGGGACAACTGATAGAATTGTAATTAACACTGGAGTACGCCAAGGTGACTCGTTGTCGGCAAAACTATTTAATATTGTATTAGAAAACATCATAAGAAAAGTAGGTGGACAAGGAACAATAATGACCAAACAGATACAAATCATTGCTTATGCTGACGATGTGGTGATTATTGCAATAAATGTAAGAGCACTAAGTGAGACATTTACACAACTGAAGCAAGCAGCAGAAGAGAGAGGACTAAAAGTAAATGAAAATAAAACAAAATACATGCTACACCAGAATAATAAAAATAAACACAGGAAACAAGATCTCAGAATAGGAAAATATGTATTCGAAGAAGTGGAAAAATTCAAATACCTTGGAAAAATATAAGTGACAGGAATGATAGAGGAGAAGATATAAGAGACAGAATACAAGCTGGAAACAGAGCCTACTATAGTAATAAAAATATTCTGAAAGATAAGAACATCAGTAAGAAAACCAAATTACGAATATACAAAGGACTAAGAAGACCAGTTGTGATGTATGCAGCCGAAACACTATGTGTAACAAAAAGAGAGGAAGAACATCTAAGAATATGGGAGACAAGAATACTCAGAACAATATTAGGACCAAAGAGAATCAGTAATACCGAATACCTCTCGAAGATGAACCACGAAATATTAGAAGAAATAAATGGAAAGGACCTTGTGAGAGCAATTAAAGCACAGAGATTAAGATGGCTAGGACACATATGGTGATCAAACGATGACAGAATGATAAAAAGAATAACTATGGCAACAAATACTAGTAAGACAGAAAGGCAGACCAAGGATGAGATGGATGGATGAAGTTGAAGAAGATATAAGAAGAATGGAAATCACAAGATGGAAAGAAAAGACTACAGATAGAAAACAATGGCGAAGCATTGTTGAAATAGCTACAGCACAGAGCCAGTTGTAAAATATAGTAGAGGAAGATATGGGGATTAATCCACCCCGAAAGTAGGATTATGAGAGCTCCAGAAAGGAGCGGTGACAAATCCCCCAGGGATAATGGCCAGTTATATATAATATTAACCACAAATAGAATAAAGTTTGATTACATAAATTAAAAATCTAACATTTTCTTATCTATTATATTGTCTTTTGGCTTATAACTAGTATTGTTCTTTAGCGTTGCACTCACAAACGTTTTTAATTTCACTGCTCTGCTCTTTTGCACTTTGTTTTTAATTATTAACGCACTGATATTTGAGTTCCATTTTTCACGTCTGCTTCTCTTCTGTTGCCTACATTCAGGATTGCTTTTTGAAATTTTCTAGATTATCCTTATCTTCAATGTACCCACCAGATTCCTCACAACACAGAACAACCTTTTGTGTCAATTACTTTCATTTGGTCTGGCTTTACATATGCACAAACCTATCATTTTAATTATATTACTTTATTCAAAAGCCAAATTCAAACCCTCTGAAATATGCTTTGCCTTTGCGTGCCTTTATCCGACTAATTACTGCTTCTCGCATCTCATTACCAATGCATTTAATACTTTTATTACTGTGTAAAATTGCAATTATACGTATAAAATACCTTAACTCTGTGCTTTATTGATTTGGTTAAATATTTTGCATTGCAAACAGAGCTATATCGTGAGCTTAATACCATTTCAGTATATATATATATATACGACACACGCACTTATGATCATCTATGAAGCTCCAAAATTATACGGAATGGAAAAATTTTTATGCTCCGAAAAAATGCGATTGGATTTTTTACCATAACTCCCTTAATTTTGAAGCTACAACGTCGATTCAAAAACCATTTTACAGGTAATTTCAAGGGCTACAAGATCATATACATTTCAGCATGCCCAAACCCTGCATATTCAAAAAGTAAAGGGTTGAAGGGCTCGTTAGAAGTGGTCCACGCTCTATAATGCAAACTTCTAACATTTATATCTCCGTTATTTTTTATTGTACCGCAATTAAAAAAAACTAAAATTTTCGTTAAGAAAAAACCCACCTTTTTGGACCATATCATTTTTTACGGTATTTTTTAGTTTTAGTTATTTTGAAAATAAGGTATTTTTTAAGAAATTTGAAATATACGTTTTTCATTTTCATCTATTTTTTCGAAAAATACGCATTCTAACCCGGCCAAACTTTTGGATTACATGAGTAATACTAAAATAAAGTAATTTGTAAAGGGATGACGGTCAATATCATTTCTGGTGGAATGGCTGGGATTTTACCGCTCAGTTTTTTTTTAAATTCGAGTGGCCCACCGTTTTTGCATCGTACCTCGCTCAGTTATAATGCAATCGACTTTTAACTGTGCTCATTTTAAAGGTCTTTCCAATCACTACAAAAAATGTTCTATAAGTTTTTACCGAAAAATGCATCGGTTTTCCGTTATTCAACGTTGATTACTTCGAACCAAGTTGTTGCAAAATTTTTTTTTTCTTCAACGAGCCATAACTCCCTTTATTTTGGATATGGAGCATTCATAAAAAAAGAATCTTTGTTTTTTTATAGGCTTCATTTTTGGTTATTGCAACTTATTTGATAGAACGCGAAGTTTTCGAGTTATTCGCGAAAAACTGTCCAAAAACATGCATTTTCATCACGAAAAATCTAAGTTTTCAATCGCGATTAACTCGAAAAATATCCATCTATCGAAAAAACTTTATAGAAAATTTTTTACTTAGAATTTGTCCGTCTATGTATTTCCGGAGTTATTTTGAGTGAACACCCTTTTGCTCCTTGAGCCATCCCCTAACTACTCACCAAATTTCACGTCAATCGGTCAAGGTTCAAAGAATTCCGAGCGGAAAACCTTCAACGACTGGACTACACGGTTATTGCATGGTACACTAACTGTAAAATTAAACACTTGTTTAATTAATAATTTGATTTGATGTATTTGTTTAACCTTTCTAAGTTATGGTGGGAACTTTGCCGAATTCTGAATCATTCTATATGTTGTCGATAATTTGTATCCATTCAGTGCGCACTGGTCGTCAATTACACCTTTACTTTTTTTCTAATAAAAAGTTTGATTGGGGCACATTGTAAAATTATTTTGACATATACAGGGTATCCCAAAAAAGTTTGGCTCGAAAAAGTATAGATTTTTAAATCGAACACCCTATATTTCTGTTTAAGCCCCTATGTGTTCTACGACAAAAAAATACTAAAAACGTTCATAAGTTGAAAACTGAAAGCAATACAAAAAAAAATTGTGGTTGAACGTAGAACCCATAGGGACTTAAAAAGTAAAGAAAAAAGGATGTTCAATTGAAAAGATCCACTATTTCCAGCCGAACTTTTTTAGGCACCTTGTATACGTCAAAATAATTTTCAAATGTGTCCCTTTCAACCCCATTAGGATTAGATCGCCTCAAACTTTTTATCAGGAAAAAAGTGTAGGTGAAATCGGAGACTGTCGCACAAAATGGGAGTTATTAGTAATTATTACTGGGAAACTACCAATTTATTATTAATTCCGATTCATTTATATATACAATGTGATTCATAAATATGGTTATTAAATTAAATAGGTGTGTACTGACCCCATTAGAACTACATTGAAAAATTTATTGCTTACGGAAAAAATCGGATCAGGGAGTGTATGCTACCTTTTGAGAACCACTGACTAAATCAGATGAGATTGCATTGACCTAATGCACTGAATGTGATTGAAATACCCAAACAACTATCTTATCGCAACCACATGGGCGAACTGGAGTAGTTGAGTACATAGAAATTCATTCCAGTGTTTTCATTTTTTGTCGGATTATTATTAAGTTTTGACGTATAATTTAGTATTCAAAGTGGTTCTGTTTGGAGTCATCTTCTTCTTCTTAAGGTGCCGTCTTCGGTCGAAGGTTGGCGACCATCATGATAATTTGGATCTTGTTTGCGGCTGCTCTAAATAGTTGATTTGAGGTGCAGTCGAACCAGTCTCTTAAATTGCGCAACCACGAAATTCTTCGTCTTCCTACGCTACGCTTCCCTTCAATCTTGCCTTGGATAACAAGTCGCAGAATTTCATATCTCGATCCTCTCATCACATGACCGAGATATTCCAGTTTTCGGCATTTTATCATGTTGACCAGTTCTCTTTCGGTCGACATTCTGCGTAGTACTTCCTCATTTGTGATCTTGTCCGTCCAAGGAATTCTAAGGATTCTTCTAAATATCCACATCTCAAACGCGTTGAGTCGGTTTATGGAGTAGGTCTTAAGTGTTGCAGCTTCTATTCCGTACAGCAGGATAGGTTGTATGTAGCATCTTATCATTCTAATTTTAAGCTTGTTGTTCAGTTGTCTACAGCAGAAAAAGTTTTTCATCTTATAGAATGTGTTTCTTGCTATTTCAATTCTAGCTTTTATTTCGTCTGTGTTGTCACTCTGCGTGTTTATCCAGGTTCCCAAATATTTATAATATAAATAAATAAATAAATATTTGGTGTCATCTAACTACCCTTAAATTTAATGGCCATACTTATAAATCACCCTGTATATTAAAGCATTCGCACTTAAAAGTAATTGACTACATTTTCTTTGTTTGCCAGTATTTATTATTTGTGAAAGGCGTCGACCGGTAAGTTGTTGTTTTGATTTTGTGTACACCACTATTTTGGAATAAATTAGCGTGGGGCTGTTAGTGCAATGAACTTCATTTCTGGCGCCCTTATAATTTCAATCTTGTCAACTCAAGAAAGGCATTAGTTGGATCATAACCACCCCCTTGAATCAGTCGAGCACCTTCTGTATAACCTCAACGTCCTCAACACATTTGAAACCAGCAACTTAACTGCTAGCCATTTCATAGCTAAGGCTAACTGTTTCAGGCGGTGGCACTACGCAAACTGTGTTTTTGGTTTATTGTTGATGGTATTTGTCAACACAAAATTCAGATAGGACTTCTTGATATCATATATTTTTTATCTAGATTTTAACAAGCATTATATAAAGTTGATGAAGATGTACTGTGCAGCCTTATTTGCTCAAATTTATATAGATAATGTTGATAAACATTCGCCGTTATTGATAATTTAAAAAAAAGAACATACATAATATCAATTTTTGTGCTGGGCGAGATTCAGCACAGCTACCAAATATAGCTGAGCCTCTCTTCCACTTAACTCTGCAGAAGAAAAACTTAAACCTAATGATAAACGACTTTTGTTGCAGGTATGAAGATAGCCTATTTCGGTTGGCTCATACATCATTAATAAAAACACTGACGTTTAAACTAACATAATGGAGATTAAACATGAAACTTTGGATAGTAAGCCTTCTAGTTCCTATGAAACTGCATCGTTTATATCACGGAACATGGATAACAATGAAAATTTTGAGGAATTGTATATTAAACAAGAAAGTATCGAAAGTAGTAATAACGTCAGTATTTATGAAGAAATGGATATTGAAGAAGACTCCAATTCAAACAATGAAGGTTATGAAAATAAAGCATTTGATAAAAGTAATAGAAATATTGCTAGGAACTCTTTTGGAGAAGAGAAATTTTACAATTGCTTTACTTGTGAATACCAAACTGCAAGGAAAGTTCATTTTGCTCTACATATAAAGGGTCACAAAGGAGAAAAACCTCCTCGTCTTTCTGGTTGTGATTACGAAGTAACATTGAAACACGATTTCATGAGACATGTGATTTCTAATATAGGAGAAAAGCCTTACCATTGCTCCATTTGTGAATACAAAACAACAGGAAAACACAATTTAGTTAGGCATATGTGGTGTCATACAGATGACAAACCATATAGTTGTTCCGTTTGTGAATACAAAACAGCAGTGAAAAGTAGTTTAGTTACACATATGAGGACACATACAGGAGAAAAACCTTATAGTTGTTCTGTTTGTGATTACAAAGCTACACATAAAGGTCATTTAATTACACATATGAGGTCTCATACAAATGAAAAACCGTATAGTTGCTCGGTTTGTGATTACAAAGCAACATGGAAACACAATTTAGTTACGCATATGAAGTGTCATACAGGAGAGACACCATTTAGTTGTTCTGTTTGTGGCTTCAAAGCGGCACATAAGTGTAGATTAGTTGTGCATATGAGGTCTCATACAGGAGAAAAACCTTATAGTTGTTCTGTTTGCGAATACAAAGCAACTGTAAAAAGTGCTTTAGTTACACATATGAGGTCTCATACAAATGAAAAACCGTACAGTTGTTCTGTTTGTGAATACAAAGCAACACGGAAACACCATTTAGTTACACATATGAAGTTTCATACAGGGGAGAAACCATATAGTTGTTCTGTTTGTGAATACAAAGCAACACAGGAGAGTTCTGTAATTAAACATATGAGATCGCATACAGGAGAAAAGCCATATAGTTGTTCTGTTTGTGACTACAAAGCAACACAAAAGACTCATTTAATTAACCATAATATGAGGTTTCATACAGGAGAAAAACCATATTTTTGTTCTGTTTGTGATTACACAGCGATAAGAAAACACAGTTTAATCATACATATGAGGTCTCATACAGGAGAAAAACCTTATAGTTGTTCCGTTTGTGAATATAGCGCAGCAGAGAAAAGCTCTTTCAATAAACATATGAGGTCTCATACAGGAGGAAAACCGTATAGTTGTTCTGTTTGTGGCTGCAAAGCGATACATAAAAGTACTTTAATTAGACATATTAGGTCTCATACAGGAGAAAAACCTTATAGTTGTACTGTTTGTGATTACAAAGCATGTCTTAAAAGTAATTTAAATGCTCATATGAGGTCTCATACAGGAGAAAAACCTTATAATTGTTCCGTTTGTGAATATAGCGCAGCAGAGAAAAACACTTTAAATAGACATATTAGGTCTCATACAAGAGAAAAACCTTATAGTTGTTCTGTTTGTGAATACAAAGCAACACAGAAGAGTTCTTTATTTAAACATATGAGATCGCATACAGAAGAAAAACCATATAGATGTTCTGTTTGCGATTACAAAGCAACACAAAAGGGTAATTTAATTCAACATATGAGGTATCATACCGGAGAGAAGCCTTATAGTTGTTCTATTTGTGATTTCAAAACAGTACAGAAACGAGATTTAGATAGACATATGAGGTGTCATACAGGAGAAAAAACCTTATAGTTGTTCTGGTTGTCAATGCTGATCAACACTGCAAAGTCATTAATTCAGCATGTTAGGTCTCATACAAGAGAAAAACTTTATAATTGTACTGATTGTAACTATAAAGCAATAAGTAAAAATAGTTTAATTACACATATGAGGTCACATACATGAGAGAAGGCCGTAAGTAAAAATAGTTCTATTATAAGTATATCAGTGAAGAGGCTTATTATGTGTGAAGTGAATACAGAACAGCACAGACAGGTACTTTAAATATATAAATTAATAATGTTATAATAGTCATACGGTGGAAATGTACATATTAGTTTTGTAATATAGATTTATTCCATCAGAAATTTTATTTGTAAATTCAGACATCCGTTACGATCTCAAAGCGCCCGTTAATAAATGTTAGCCAGAGTTTGTCGCAGATTTCACAGTCTTGCACACTGGCATGTGTTTCAGGTCGCCTAATTAATTTCACAACCCTTGAATTAAGAGCGACATGCTTTATCTTGAAAATCCTGAGTGCGCAGTTTGGAGGTGGGAGATATCCCTTTTGCTTCCTCATTTCTTTTTCAGAAATACAGATTCTTCTGATTTTTGCTTTTGAAGTTACACGTGTTTGTGTGTAGCTCCTGTGAACCCGACAAAACAGTCCTTGTTGAGCTGGATGTGTTCAGTTTGGTTTGATGCTTTGCTGCTGTCGTCTCTGTCCTATACAAGGTGAGTCAATATTCACTCCCCAGCCCTCGGATACGTGTTCTATAATTTAAAAATCTGGTGTGATACACGCACACAACTTCCTTTTACAGTGATCTTATAATCGCCCAAAAATTTGATTTTAAATTTTTAAGCATTTGTCAAAAATTTTCAAAAATTACAAATTTTTTCTAGAATTTTAAGCTGAATTCAAAAATGTAATAATATACCGGGTGTTCTATTTAAAATAGGAGTTAATAAAAAAATAGAAAAAAAACAAAAGAAACCCATTTTAGAATTATTCAACTGGAGAATCACCTATCTCACATCAATACACATTAAAAATGTAATAAAAATGAGAAATTTGAAAAAAATCGTTAGAGCCATTTTTGAAAAAATCGAAAAAAAAACTGAAAAATCACAAGAGTAAACACCTACTTCCGGTTATGCGATTTTCTTCAAAATCTTGCTGTCGCATCTACATAGTACACAAAACTTATATATGAAGTTTCAACCTCATACCTCTTTTCATTTTTGAGATATTTTGTTCACAGACACACACACAGACAGACCAATGAAAAAAAATATGTTTTTTGGGTTCAGGGGACTCTGAAACGTGAAGATATGTTGAAAAGTCAATTTCGAATTGTTGGGGTGAATCCAATACTTCCTTTATTGTAAAAGGAAGTAAAATTAGACAAAAATGGAGAATACTAAAATTCCGAAAGCAAAGCCGCTCTCAGGTAAAACTGAAATAGAAATTTTTTTAAAAGTTTTGTTTATCCTCGATAAATTCAAAAGAAAATTTAGATCTGGGTCGAGATAGACATCTGCAAAGCATCTAATTCCTTAAGAAACCCTCAAAAATGATATCATTTTAGTTAATAAACGTATGTAACCTATGACTAAAGTTCCTGACAACAGAATTGAAATTATTATCATTTATTTCTGCTATTGCTTCGTGAATCCGGGCAATCTACTCCAGCAGGCACAGTAAAATAAACCTTTTCTTTTATGTATCCTCACAGCTAACAATCTATTGGAGTTAAAGTCGGGAGACCGGGGTGGCCACGCTATTGGTCCAGCCCGTCTAATCCATTTATTGGGAAAAGCTTCATTTTCGGAATTTTAGTATTCTTCATTTTTGTCTTATTTTTAATTGTAGAACACATATACGAGGGCTCGGGAGTGAATATTGACTCACCATGTATAATCAAATCAAACCAATTCAATTTTTATTCATTAAAGAAATACAAGAAATGTATATTGCAACAAACCACAAACAGATATATGCAATATAATTTTAAAGTATTTTAGAGTTAACACAAAGTAAACAAACATCATGCACTTGAGGATAGTGAGTGCATGTACACCACTGAAATATTTAAAAATTACCATTAGCCACCCTGATACCAAAGCAATTTACGTAAGTATTGAACAGGTTATATACTACTATGTATCCAGCCAAAGATGAGCCCTGCGTCATCATTACACGAAGTTAGAACAGAAGCCGTTTTCTCTATGCGCCACTCTCGTTATTTAGGAGTGCGACAAGAATAGCATTACATTATCACAGTGAACTCAATGACAACTGGAAGGGACGCTAAATGCTTTGAAAGTGAGGCAAGTTGATTTTTAGGCAACCCGCAAGTGTGTAGTATCTCCCTCTCTGTTTAACATATTGAATAAATGGCAGAAATGAGCAAATTTGAAGGTTTTATTTTTTATTTCCTATCCTATCTTTTCTAAAATAATGTATTAAAATTTATACAGATTATTTGATTAATCTTTAATCTTTTAAGAGGTAAAATAATTATTTAACTGTTTCTAGTATTTGTCAAAAATTTAATAAAATTCTGTATAGGTGACCATACAAATTTAACAGTCATTAAAATTTGTTAAAACCCTTATTTGCCTGATAAAACAATATTTTAAATCTATATTATATGTTTAAACACAATTATAGATACACATATAGGGAACAAAATAAATCATTGGATAAAAATTACAAATGAGAAAAGGTACAAAAATGAATAAGTAACTGGCCTTCACAACACTTTTATTTCAACAATGATTTTATTTCAATTCAAAATATCACGGCTAATGCAAATGGTGAAACGCTTAATATCGATAATTGTTTGTAAACATTATTATGAACACTTACAAGAGCAATATAAAGAAATAGTGATTATTAAGCATTTCAGCAGTAGTAATTAGCAATAAATTAAAAAGAATAAATGCTTTTATATAATATATTATATGCAAAATACAAAATGTATTTAATAATATTTCATAGTACAAATATTTACATGAATAAATTATGTAAAATACAATTAGTCTAGTGGGCAAACTGCTTCATTAATGTAGAGTAACGTCTTTGGCCACGATCTTTAATTTCAGAGTCTGTTTTCTGCAGAAGCACAAGCTCTAAAGGCAGTTTAGCACAAGCATTATTATTAACCTTCAAAATAATTTTTCAGGACAGTATTTAAATTTTCATTGCTATAGCCACTTTTTGAAATTTCCTTAATGAGATGTTTCATAGTAGACACCTTTAAATTTCTCCTCTTGACTTTTTGTTTTAAAGTTTTTACTTGTCTTTTCAAGCGGAAAAGTCTACCATCTATTGCCGCAGTCTGCGTTTCTTGGTCCCTGAGCAGTTTTGATTCTCTAGCAGATGACGATGGCAAATTTATCGATTCTGGTGTAGTAACACCAAAATCAATACCCATAGGTTCTTCTTTAACCCTATCATCTGCCATCTAAAAAAAAATAACAAAAAAACAATAATTTTTTGCATAATACAGAAGGTTATTTTAATAACTCACATCATGTCGAATTAATTTCCTGCGAGGTGTTGCCTTTTTCAATAGATGTTTTGGAAATGAAAAAATACTTGGCACAGCATGAAGTTTGAGTAATTTAGTATTACATCCTGGACTAATTTGATAATCCGCAGATAAAAAATGTTGCCCGCACAGTCTACTCGTCTTAGAAGGCAACCAATTCTCTCTTCTTATTGCTTTCACCCAAAGTTCCAGAATCTCTGGACGTTCGAATGGAAAACTAAAATAAACATATACTTAATTAATAATAAAAATTATTATATGCTTTTTTAACTTTTATAGGTTAACTACATTTTAAATCTTAACATACAACAAAGATTTTATAGACTTTAGACTATTAAAAAACTGTAAACTTACGTATGAAATGAAATTGGTTTTCTTGCATTCTGTACATTATTGCAACCATAAGCTACACAATTAAGCACCATGATTACTCAGTTTCTAAACACAAACTTGGAAAATGGTTTTGGCACTATTTTGCTGCAATTTGCTTTAAACAAAATACACCAACCGCTTGATATAAATGTATTCGACAAACTAAAAGCCTTTTCAAGATACAAGCTCCTCAAAATATTAACAAATTGTAATAAATGGGAAATGAACCGCACAATCCCCATTCACTTGCATCTGTAAAACAGAGATGGGGATCCTACACGTACATTCCCTCTCACTCTGTCGCCCCTGACACAGTTTTGCGTGCTTTGCGCACGCGACGGGTCCTTTCCAGTTACGTTAGAGTTCACTGCTTTATCACGTCTCTGGGTGTTTGGAAATGGATTTGACTAGCGCGGTATGTGTCTGTAAAATACAGTGTTGCCGACTTTAATTATAAATATTTAGATCAAATGAAGATATCAGTAAACAGTAAAAATAACTACATATATTAGCAGTGGCGTAACAAGACGGTTTGGCGCCGGTGTGCAAGAATAAATAATAGCCACTGTAGACAAGAAATTTCAGAAAAAAGAGGGAGGGGGGCAATTTTTGGTCATGCAACACTTTAAATTTAAACGAAAATTAATAAGCTCTTTTTTAACATGAAAGGTTACTTACTGCAAACGAAAACACATTTGGATGTTTCAATCCTTTATTAAATATAACATGATAATAATAATAATAATAATAATCCCATTATTCCCTATTGGGACATAGGGTATTCGTATATTCTCTGCAGTTGTCATTTTCCTTTGCTATTTGGCTCAGTTGTGCTATAGTCTTTCCTGTCTCTTGTTTTACAGTTCGCCACCACGTTTTTCGCGGGCGTCCTTTGTTTCTGAAAACCAATCAATACTTTTTTGCAAATTTCAGTTTCATTTTTTCGCAACGTATGCCCTAACCATCCATATTTTCTTCTCCTTAATTTCTATATTAATGTCCACCTGATTTGTTCGGTCCCAAAGATCTTTGTTCGAAATAATGACTGGCCATCAAACACCTATTTACAAACACCTGCAATTTCTGCTTTACCAGTTCTGTCCACGATTCCGATCCATAAAGTAGAACAGGTTTTACCATTACATCAAACACTCGCAAAATATAACATAAAACATTAAAATACATATGAAAATACGAAAACAAAAACCACGTAAAAGGAATACAAATTTAAATAATTCACAAGAAAAATAAAATATATACCAGGTGAGTTATTTAAAGTGTTACAAGGCGATATCTCGAAAACGGCTTACAATATTTTCATGCAATTTTTGTGAGGTAAAATAGGGAGATGGGGGGGACATTTAAAAAATATTTTCGACATTTACCTCTTTTTTGTGTTTTAAGGAGTGGGGGTAACTTTGGAATTTTAAATACGATGATGCACTTTTGTTTAGAAAATTCGAATCTACGTAAAAAACTATACGTATATGTACAAAACATTCTTTGATTTGCTCTTTCGGTTACGGAATTATGGTGACTAAATTTTGATAGAAATTAAAAAATAAATACATTTTACTAATAAATCAAGTTCACTTATTTCAAAATTAGAATTCATTTCCATAGAAATGCCTTAGTTCTACTTAAGTAAGTTGAGAATTTTGACGTTTTAACGAAAAATTCACATTTTTTGAATTTTATAACCTAATAAATCATAATTCCTTAAACAAAAGCGAATCAAAAAATCGTTTGTAGGCATATGTAGTTTGTTACCTGCGTATATTCGAATTCTATAAACAAAAGTACATCATCCTATTTAAAATTCCAAAGTTACCCCCCACCCCTCAGAACACAGATAGGAGGTAAATGTCAAAAATATGTTTAAATATGTCCCCCATCTCCCTATTACCTCACAAAAGTTTCATGAAAATATTGTAAACGGTTTTCGAGATATCGCCTTGTAATTACTTAACACTTTAAAAAACTCACCCGGTAGATATATAAATATGTAGGTATAGCACTTTAATTAAACTATCTTTTGCGAGACTTTGCTAAAGCTAACATATCTATCAGTGAATTAAAACCAAGAGTACTGGCTCTTACTTTCTCGATACTCAGTAATGCAAAACTCTTTAGGCGTATTTGGCTCATCTTACTTAGCAAAAAGTGTTTAATAATTTTTAATTTAGAAAAAGATCTCTCAGTGGAGGCTGTAGTGACTGGATGTAAAAATAGGATATAAGCTGTATACAAATCTGGAAAGCTAGCCAATGATTAGACAGACATTTTTCTCCCACTTCGTTCACTGATAAGCAAAATTTAATACTAGTTGTGTACTAAGATCGAAATTGTACAATATACTTTAGTAAGCCGTCATCGAGATCAGTTTCACACGTAGTTTGAAGTAATTTGGCACTCTCTATAACCTTTGTATCTGAGCAATCGTCAGAAATTTGCGGTTTAAAACTTTGAATTTATAGTATGTTACTATGCACTATGCACTATGAATTCTAAGAATCACAAACACACACTAGAGCTGGAACTTCTAATCTACTCAAAAGGAGAAAAGACTGTGCACTCAAAAGAGCCCAGTGGCGCTCACGTATCATAGTCTGTTGCCGCGTTGAACCACTATTCTAGGAAAACGTTTATTTCACTAAAAAGATTCGGCGCCGAGGTTCTTCGCACCCCCTGCACATATGATAGTTACGCCACTGTATATTAGCAAAACTATTTGGAAAAAAATGGGTGCTATTAATACGCAAATTATACATAAATTAGGGGAAAATTTCAGGATTATTTATAATCTTTCACCGATTTTTGTAATAAAAACCGGAATTATGGGCAACATTGTATGTGTCCATAAACATATGATGAACATCTGATCTGTCTTTCACAGTTTTTGAGGTTATTGGTCGTATAAACGCTTTTTGACAGTTTTGTAGTAGTACACTAACAATAAGCAGCAGTTCTTTCCAGAGTTAAGACAAAGTGTAATTTTATGCAATAATGTCATGCAAGACAAGACATTGCTCACAGTTTCGGTTATTGTTGCTGAATTTATTGAACTATTTCGGAAAGGAAAAAACGGTATGTAGCCATTTAGTTCCTTTATCTTGTGTGCTGCAGGTATGACTAGTTAACTTTGAGACTTTAGGAATTAGTATGTCTACTGTTAAAAGGGCGAAGACTCGTAGAAGCAACCAACTAGTTTTATCTAGTCCTGGAACCTACAAAGAAATCGAAAACTGCAGATCTACCTTCTAAACTGGTCATCAGAGAAACTGTATATGTACCGGGCGGCCATAAATATCTGATATCACATTACCTTTGGAATCAACACCGCTTTATTAAAGTGATGAATCCAAATAAACTAAATGTTATTAATGTCATCACAACTAAAATTCCTATCTGTCAAAAATTATTACAGATTGCAATAAGTAATGGAGTTAGAACAGGAGATTTTTATAATCGAGTCGTAGGCTAAACTGCAGAATCCAGGGCACATTCCTCTCCTCTTATTGCATTTTATTACATTACATAGGTACCAATACTTATCCTAATTGAAATATAATGCTAACCAACATTTATAAGTAGCTAATTCCATGGCTACCGGGATCTCAGATATTTATGGCCACCCGGTATAAGATGCATAGAGAATGTATGGCGTATGATGTTTATTTAAATTACGAGCTACAGGAGCAAACTAGAATATAGGCAGAAGCAGTTCTACATGACGTTGGATTTAAATTTCTCAAAGACGAGCACTTTCAGCGTACCACCACAACCAACAGCCTAACAACCTGACCACTTACGCTGCACACCAACATCTAAGGATTTCTACAAATGAACTCAGTGTCTGAGAACCTGAGAAGGAAATTAATCAGTTAAAACTTCGAAAATCAGCTGGACCAGATAGCATAGGTACCATCTGAGCTATTCAGTTTCTACCCTAGCGCTGCACATTTACTGCATCCACGTAAACAGACTATTTTGAACACCAGAAGGATACCTACAGAGTGGAAGGACGGTCTCATTATCAGAGTGCTAAAGAAAGTTAATCTGGGTGAGGGTCGAAATTGACAAAAGATCGCTCTTTTTACTTCTTTTTACAATAAAGGAAGTATTGGATTCACCCCAAAAATTTGAAATTGAGTTTTCAACAGATCTTCACGTTTTAGAGTCCCCTGAACCCAAAAAACATATTTTTTTTTATTGGTCTGTCTGTCTGTGTGTCTGTCTGTGTGTCTGTCTGTGTGTCTGTGAACAGAATATCTCAAAAACTAAAAGAGGTATGGCGCCAAAATTTCATATACAAGTTTTGTCTACTATCTAGATGCGACAGCAAGCTTTTGAAGAAAATTGCATAACCGGAAGTAGGTGTTTACTCTTGTGATTTGTTAGTTTTTTTTCGATTTTTTTAAAAACGGCTCTAACGATTTTTTCAAACTTCACATTTTTACTACATTTTGAATGTGTATTGATATGAGCTAGGTGATTTTCCAGTTGAATACTTCTACAATGAGTTTCCTTTGTTTTTTTTTTCTATTTTTTGTATTAACTCCTATTTTAAATAGAACACCCGGTATATTATTACATTTTTGAATTTAGCTTAAAATTCTAGAGAAAATTTGTCTCTTTAACGAACGCTCTATTTTGTACCGTTTTTGCAGAATTTGTAATTTTTGAAAATTTTTGACAGATGCTTAAAACTTTAAAATCAAATTTTTGCTAATTATAAGATCACTGTAAAAGGAAGTTGTGTGCGTGTATCACACCAGATTTTTAACCATCGAACCCACCCTTTGCAATGAGCAAGCAAATTTCAGCCCCCATTGCTTAGTACGGTTATATCAATACATCTTAACCTCTCATCGAATACTTCCTTTTCTGTTGGGTTCCATCACTGTACGTTCCAGTAACCAATGCTCATGCACTGTTTTCGCAGCTTCCATCTACTTAAACAATTTCTATCCCTGTTGCTACGTATTATAAATGTGATTCTAATATAATAATGATTATAATAAAATAAAATTTAATAAATATTCTTGAAAAATATTTTTTACTTAATTTCAATTAAAATCTAAAAAAGCTAGAATCATATATAGTATTCCAATCAGAAATTGGAAAGCTATTTAAAATCAGGCCATCATTGAGAATCGTAAGTCACTTTGTAATCTATATATTTAAAACGTGAAGCGTTTTCTTTCGACATCTACTTTGAGACTTCCACCGGGCCGATTTCGATAATTCTTTTTTTAAATGAAAGCCGTCACCATGTAGATGTGCACGTTTTACACATCGAATCAAGCCATTTTCAGGGTTTTTCGAAATGTATCCTCTCAAAGATCGTTACGAGATAGATATAGGTAGGAAGTCGAAATTCAGCATATTAATGCGTTTTACAAATCATGTCAAACAATTTTCAGGGTTTTGCGGAGTGCATATCCTCAAAAGAGTTAAATAAAATAGATCTGTTTTTTGCCTTAACGAGCGAACTACTACAGATAGGAAGTTGAAATTTGGCTCTCTTAGAGGTTGGTACTGTGGGAACAAACCTTTAGTGCCGATATTCGGTCCGCGCTGGTGATAATATCGGTCACTTGTGTTTTCTGCCTTATCCACTCATTGGTTTTGCGGTCTCTTAATGATATTCCTAATAACTTGCGTTCTATGGCTCTCTGATGTACTTTTAATTTATTAATCGTTTTCTTGGTCGAAACCCCTGTTTCAGAGGCGTATGTTACTACTGGGAGAATGCAGTCATTGTAAACTTTTGTCTTTATTTTCATGGGGATTTTCGTATTCAGGATGTGTTTGTTGTCTGATTTCTTTGGTTGTTTGGTCAGATTCTGTGCTGTATCTTTTATGACTCTTGTTATTCTCCTATTTGTGCTGTCGAGGTCCTCATTGGATTGGCTCGGGTTTTGAGAAAAGTTTTAGTGTAATAAGTGTTTTTGTATAGCTCTGTTTGTTCTTTTAATTTTTCTACATCAATTTTACAAATGTAATTTTTTATCTTCCTAGCTCTTTCTAGTTTTGCGTTTGTGGATACTCTGCATCTTACATTCGGTGGTCACTGCCAGTTGTGAACCGGTTGACGACGTCCACATCCTGGATTATATGTTTGTATTGTGAGATGATAAAATCAATCTCGTTTTTGGTTTGCTCGTTTGGGCTTCTCCATGTCCATTTTCGTTTTTCTTTCTTTTTCAAGAAAGTATTCATTAGATAGAGATTCTCGTTTTCTAGAAAGTTTGCGAGCATTTTTCCTCTTTCATTTCTTGTTCCAATTCGAAACAACTGTTCTATGTATGTTTCTGTTGGGTATGTGTTCTTTCCGATTTTAGCATTAAAGTCACCTCCTATGATGGCATGTGATGTTCTGTTTTTACTAAGGGCTTTTGTTATATCTTCATTAACTTGATAAACCTTGTCGTCGTCATATGAGGAGGTACGGGCGTATTGAAATGGTATTAATCCCACAACTTGGCTCTGTTCGCAGTGCAAAATATTCAACCGAGTCAATCAAGCACAGAGTTGGGATATTTTATATAATTGCAATTTTAAACAAAAATAAAAATATTAAATGCATTGATAATGAGATGCGAGAAACAGTAATTAGTTGGATAAAGGCACGCAAAGGCAAAACATTTTTCAGAGGGTTTAAATTTGGCTTGTGAATAAAGTAATATAATTAAAATGATAGGTTTGTGCACATGTAAAGCCAGACCGAACTAAAGTAATTGACACAAAAAGGTTATTACGTGCAAAAAGGAGCGTAGTTATCAATAAAAGCCAAGGACAGTGAAAATTGTGAGCAAGCAGAAGGGTGAAGCAAGATGTGGGATAATATAGAAAATTGCAAAGAGCAATTCCTGAATGGAGGCAACAGAATAAAAGCAAGCAACGTGAAAAGTGCGGAACTCAAACATCAGTGCGTTAATAATTAAAAACATAGTGCAAAAGCAGAATTGTGAAATTAAAAACGTTTCTAAGTGCAACGCTATAGGACAAAATTAGTTATAAGCCAAAAAGACAATATTTTAGATTTTAAGAAAATGTTAGATTGTAATTTATGTAATCAAACTTTATTCTATTTGTGGTAAAAATTATCAATCCTAATTTCCAATTAATAGTAGAATAACACCGTATCTTAGCAACATGATGCTTTTTTGACATTAACGAAGAGAACAGTTGAATTAAATTATTGGCAGACAGGGCAAATTTGTGCTCCATTTTCAATTACTGTTTTTATATTAATAAAAGTATTTTTACCAGTTCAAAAGTGTACAGTTTTATTGCCCAAGTCTCCGTGCTTCAGTACAAGTGTTTGTGGGACATAAACGACATAAAAATAAAAAAAATTCTAATTTGCTTCCGATTGTGTGAACTGGAGCGAGAACTAAAAATTACGATCTTCGACTACGGCAAAAATTACCATAGGAACCCAAAGGTTAGCGGTCCAGGAGTTTAGCGGAGTGTGTAGGAGTATCCTGAGAGGAATTTGCATCTAGGGAAGCGGCTACAGCTTAAGATATTTCGGCGGCGTCACTGCGACCAGGTCCGAACCCAGCACGAGAGGGTTAAACGAGGTAGGAATTTGGCTAAAAATTGAGTGTCAGTGTTCGGGAAAACGACTTAAATCCAAGATTAAACCTTGCCGAAGAGGCCTAGTGCTTTTCCAAAAGTCCAATTACTTCGTGGTTTCCAAAAATCGAACGGCGTCTCCTGGTTTTGGGACGAAATTGACCGGGAACAGTTGAAAGATTGGCGTGCATCTAAACAATCAAGAGGAGGTGTGACGTCATCCTAAAAACAATTAAGGCAATGTTTTAATAGTTGCCAAGCGAGAATATTCAAAATTTGCCTGACGCATTTTAACAGTAGTTCACGATTTTAAACGTTCAATTTCACGCTGTACGCAAAAAAACCATTTTGTGTTCATCAGTCAATTTACGAGATTGTGAATTTTATCTACTAATACCGAGCAAACGAGCTACGTTGAGACAAATAACCTAAAATTTGAGATTATAGTCCATTTATGAATCCAACCCATGAGATAAGAAGTTTGTGTGCCGAGAGCTAGCGTAATCAGTATGGCAATTAAATAAACTAGAAAGAGGGGCATTCAACCATTACATTTGTGCGATTAATTATTACAGTTCATTTTAACCAGCCTTAATTTACTGACGGGCAAACTATGACCACAGTATAAAAATATAAACCGAGAATTGTGTGTGTACTTGGAATTTGCCATAAAAATTAACTTATATTATTTTAATACTAAAATAAATAAATAAATTACAAACAGGCAATTGATAGGGGAGCCTTTGCAAATTTATATCGCCCAACGTCTTTGCAAAGGTGAATTTTAATATATTCAGACTGTCCAATTCAAAAACAAAACAATCAAGGCAGTTCATCGCAGTATATCTGGATGAATTTAAGAGTGAGTGCTTTGTTGATACTACAATAAGTATTATATAGATTACTCTGTCTGATATTGTGTTTGGGGTTCTAAGTTTTGAGGCAATTTTGTGGGTATTTCCTATTTCGGGTCCTTTATTGAATAAAATATGACTGGAATTTAGCCTTGTGCATTCTTCTTCTCTTTTGCGTTTTGTTTCGGCTATACCCACTATATCCCAGTTAATCTTTCCCAGTTCATTTTCTAATTCAGCTAGTCTTTCTTCTGGTCCTATCGATCGTGCATTATAAGTCGATATTGCAAATTGGCAGCCCGATCCATCCCAGCGATTCTTAGCACCCTCTGTTTGAGCACTTTTCCAACCGCTGCCTTGGTCGGGATTACTCAAACTACTGGGGACCTGTTTGTAGGGCTTGTATTCATTTGAGAGCATATATGTATTTTACATATATTGCTAGTAGGGCCTGAAAACGGCCGAAAACATTACGGCGCCGACATAGTCTCACTTTGAGTATAAAGCGTCTAGTGCGGATGCCTAAGAATTCAAACTCCGCCTTTAGAAGCGAATTTTAAACTTGATTACTTCCCCACCGCGCGGACGACGCCGACGCGCTTGCGCACAGTTCATCATATACATTTAAGAGTTGGTTGTCTGGCTCACTTCCTTCGTGACCCCCCAACTCATAGCCGCTAGCAATATAGTTCTTTAAATATATGTTTGAGAGGTTTTGGCCATAAAACACCACGCCGGCTGCGCATCTTGGCGAGTGGGAATGGTAGGAAATAATTTTCCCAAAGTGGTAGTGGGGTTAAATTATTGCTCGCGTAGGCAGGGTTGCGTCTCTGAAATAGGCGTGTTCTATGCCGGGATCGCATAAGAGTGCCTATCCGCTACCTTAATAGTTAATAAATGTTTAGTTGAACAACCAGGCTCTGCTAAATCTTCTATTCCAGATAATGCTTCATTCGAGAATTCGTCTTCCGAAAAGTCATTTTCACTTTCTTCAGAAGTGCTATCAGTATTAATTTTAAAAGTTTTCTATCGCTATGTCGACTATTGGTTCCCGTTTTATTTTTTTTTTTCGAATCGTTTGGAATGTTTGCAAAATAATTTCCAATGCTCCGACGAGAAATGTTGAAAAAAATCATCGCACAATGTTATTACCGCGTTGAAATTAAATTTGACATTTTTAGACGTCACATATTCTTTGATTGCCGCCCATACCAACTCAATGGGGTTTAGATCAGGATGATAAGGCGACAATCTTATAACGCTGTGACTCTTTTCCCGAAATGATTGGTCTATTTTATATGGTTTAAACCTTGGTTTATAGGCTTTAATAAGATTATAAAGCTCAGACTTCGTCATAGAGGTTTGAAATGATACATTTTTGTTGCTTAGCCAGTTTTTCATTTCTTCTTTTTTTTTGCAAAAGTTGGACATTTGTCTATTTGTTTATTGTGGTATGGAGCATTATCAATAACCAAAACGCTATTAGGTTGTAAATTTGGAATCAACTGCTTATTTACCCATTTTCGTAATTATAATTCATTGCGTCATGATAATCCCCTGTTTTGCAACTAGATTTCCACCGAGTATAGGCGCTTGCTACAAATCTATTTTCTCCATCAGCATTTACAATTATTAACATGTCTCCTTTCGAAATACATTCCCAAGCCCTTCATTGGATCCGTCACTCCAGGCTTTTTGATGGGTATGGCTTGAATGTATGTAAGTTTCACCCTTGTATTTACAGTTTAATTGGCCCTCCTTCGTCTCTAAATGTCCTATTTTTTTTTCAAAATTTGACGCGCAGATGTATCTCTTGTTTCTCCATTAAAACTTTCCTATTATTTTTAGTCTTTCGCCAATAAAAACTAAGTTTATGCATCTCTTTGCGTAAACTATCCACGCCGCCCATATAACCTGTATCGGCTGAGAATTTTAAAAGAATCTTGGACACTGTCGGAACTTGTTTCTTAGTTACATGGAGATTATGTATAGTCCTACGCAAAATACAATGGTCAGCTTCGTCCAACATTATTTTCAGAAGTAATACTATAAGTACTTCGATATTATCGGGTTATATGTCAATAACTTGTTGCACAATAATAAAAGAGTGTCAGTTTGACAGGTTAAATAGTCCGACTGCGTCAGCGGGAGGATTATTCTGTCAAACCGACACGATTTGTTATTGTGCAGGAAGTTTGAGACGCTCCAGCAGCGGCTTCTTCCTCCGTAAATTGCAATATATTGCTTAAAATTTCACGGCTGGTCCACCAATAACTTTAAAATTTATTTTACTAGTGAAAACCATTTTACTTTTCAAAACAAAATTAACAACACAAACAAAAATAGCAACAATAACAATAAAAAATTACAGAATTAACAAAATCAACAGCAATTTTCACACTTTGAAACACAAAGAATCTGTCATATGACGTTAGTCACTGCCCAAACTTAATCCCTCTACCCACCGTTACTGATTACTAAAGCTGATAATTATGTGCACTCAAATGTACAAAAATATGCGCATATATATGCATACATTTTGTTGAGTATATGCACCCAAGTTATAATATATGCACATAATATGCTCTAAGTAAGTAGGAATATTCTATTTAAATAATGTAAAAATTTTAATTATTTTGTGTGAGTATATTTATTTCTCTAGTTTTTATTCAAAGACGTCATTCATTTTAACGTTTGACTATAAATAAACATGGACTGCGAAAGCCAACTTTACGTTGTAAGCAACATAAAAATGAGATTTCTCCTAACCCCACCAGACTATTATTCGCCAAACACTCTTGAAATGGCTTTTTTGGCTGATTCCTTATACATTGTTTCTATGGGAAAAGTGGGGGTTGCTGGCAGTCTATGTTTCTATAGTCAAAGATTTTAACAGGGACTTCCCCTTTCCTCTGCTGATTTTGATACGCGCACTACACTCCAGCAGCGGGTAGTGAAAATATACATCTCAGTTGCACACAAACATTTTATTATTAAATTGAATGAAATAGTATATTTTACAAAAAAATCTCAAAATGTTCATACATTACAAATTATTGCTATATATAACCAACTATGCAAAATCTAGAAAGTATGCCAAACACGTATAAATATGCAAAATATGCAAAATGAAACTTGGCTTAAACGATTTGTTTTCATATAATTAGTATCTATACATATGCAAAAAGTTTCGCCGGCATATCAATTATACAAAATATTCATTTGCCATACAATATCAGCTTTACTGATTGCTTGTCATTTTAAATATAACCAAACTTTGTATGTTTGACAACTTTCCACATATTGCCAATTCATCAAATATGATCACAGCGCCTTTCATGACCTACCTTGAGAGTCAATCTAGTTTCTGTAACCTGTATGTACTATAGTGGGACATTTTTCACTTTTACACAATCAACTAACTGGTACGCATTACATGTAAACAGCTCTAATTTATTAGCGAGCGAGGAGCTACTGTGTGTACGATTAAAATGTGCGGACTAGCCGTACATATGGGTTGTACGACTAGCGTCCAGGCTAGTCGTACATACTATATGTACAATTAGTCACTCAATAAAAAATAATCAGTAGATCGTTAGGTATATTATCATGTAGTTTTTGTAGTCTGTTAGCCATACAGTTTATTATTCCGCAATAAAATTGCACCGGTGCACCACCTTGTAATACTACACCGGCTAGTAGATATATATGTGTCTCCCATATAAGAAAGCAGTCGACAGTTATACCTAAATATTTAGTTGGCTTTGTTGATGCAATTTGCTTATAGGAGAAATTAGTTTGTTTACAAATCGTTGCATGTATTTTTCATTTGCTTATTTTTGGTTAAGTATACGAGTAAATACTAAATGGCATAAATCTGGTGTTAAAAATTTTGTATCTAACCAGGATTCTAGTTTTGTCATGTCTCGCTCAGCACTTGTTACATTTTCCCAAGTGGAACCCTCAAAAAACAACACTGTGTCATCTGCATATGATATGACCATTCCATTTAATGTCAAATAAAGGTCATTCATATGTCTAACTACTGGCTCTTTAAGCCAACATTAATAATAACCTTGGGAAAAACATTCGTTGAATAATCGCGAAAGAGGCACTAAAACATCGTCAATTCATTTCAGCACGTCCACAGAAATTTTATCACTTTTTATTCTTTAAAGATTTAACTATGCTTTTAACTTCGATCGGTAGTAGTTAAGAAAAACAAGTTTTTTTTTAATGTTTTTAACCAATTGAATCTGGTCGGTATCATTTATACTAATTTTTTCTGCAAGTTTCTTCGAAAACAAAACATTAAAACAGTACTCAAACCCCTGAGCAAAATCTCACAGTTTCTTCCTTCATCTAAAGATAAATTAAACACTATGTCATCTAAAGGTGTTTATAGAGTCCCTTGCTCCTATAATGCTGTATACATTGGTGAAACAGGTCGTTCAGTGAAAACTCGCATCTCTGAGCACCAGCGCTGTCTCAAGTCGGGTCTCGTTTCATCATCATCCATCGCCGAATACCAACGCGATACCGGCCATAAAATCCTTTTTGATGAAACTTCCATTATCTGCATTCCCATTCTTCTTTAGCGAAAAGATTCGCGAAGCCATTGAAATTTACAAACACCCTAAGAATCTCAATCGGGATGAAGGCTTTTCTCTTCCTTCTATGTGGAAAGTGCTAATTCCTTAGCCCCGCCCACCGCCACTGAACCGCGACGGTGTCGCCTATAAATTCTCGCCTTCCTCCTTCCGATCGTTAAAAGAGTTTCGCCTATGGCATAGTTTACACGTTGAGTTACCGTGCTCTTTTATCCCTTCCCTTGCAAAAGAGTTGCGCCTCTGGCGTGGTTTACACGTTAAGTTACCGTGCTCTTTTGCTTTTCCTCCTGATGAAGCTCCTTACGAAAGTGGGCGAAACGTTGAGTTCTCCGATCTCAATCATGACATGGTCCAATCCCGGAAGTCGTTTGTTACTTAATAACAATGGCCGTGAAAGCCTCCGAAATCATCGCATAGTGTAGTGTTACACTAATGTGCATTAAATTAGGAATTTTTTAATTTATAGTAACATGTGATTGCCAGCACAGTTTTATTAGAGAATCTAGTAAGTTTAAAATATGAAAAGGAAAACACAATTTTAGGAGTTGAGGGGACAACGGATTTTTGGCGTTAAAAATAATAAATGTTTTTTATTTGAAAAAAATAAAATGGTAGGTATCTAAAAATACTGTTTAAATAACTATTTTTCCAATTGAGCAAAGCGAAAGTAGTTTTGTGGTGAATCAAATCATTGATTACTATGTATACAAGTGTTTGATAAATAATTGGTGCTGTCAATTTATTTTGCAAAATATTGGTTAATTTGGAAATAGTTTATCGTAAAGAGAAAGAAACGAGAGCTTGCTACCTGAGAGAAACATAATAGTTATTCAATTACTGTACTAAATTAATGTATTAAACAAATTCAATTTTTTGCTTCTGGAACTTCTTGTAAGATATGTCATTCCGTATGCTGTAAACACACTAACTCGAGAACGATAGGATGATTTTTGTGCCATTTTGTGTGGAATATTAATGCAATGAACTGATAAGCTTTTGGGCGGGATTGATCAGGTTTTTCTTTTTATGTATTTTTCGATTTATATTTGCGTTACCAGTAATAGTCGTTAAGCTGTTACCAACTACAACAAGTTATCTGAAAGGTAATCGAAAACAGTACTAGCAAAGCAATAATTGCAATAGAGCAATGGAAAAATGGAAGGCAACCGATCGAAAGACAATTAGTGAGATGCTAAAAGAACTCAAGTGTATCAGTGCAATATAAATTAAATGAAAATTAAAAGCAGAGCAATGTATGGTGACATTTATCCCGAGAAAAGGACAATTTAGTGAAAATGCAAAGACATAACATCAAAATTGTAGTCCATAAGTTTAAACATGTAATCAAACCTAATATTTTTAAAAAAATTGTAAATCTAGTTGCTTAGTTACGAGACAGTCAATTGTCATAAGGAACAAAACAAGTTAAACATTTTTCATGGTGGGGGCAAATTGATTTATTGTATTAAATTGTAAATAAAAGGTCTTTTGTGGTATCAGTTTCATGTTAAAGTTATTCACCAAGCTGCTGGACATCTGTGGGTGTAATTTTTCCAAGTGTAGGAGCTCCCAAGATAGTGCAATTAGGCCAGCAAGTTTCCACCTGGTGCGTCGTTGAGTGTGAGCCAACTTCAGTGACGATTTTGGGTTAGTTCCACGCATCGGAAGGCAGATCTTTTTGTGCTACATGGAGAGGAGGCCTCCAGCTATCCTTGGGTAGAAGAACTAGAACGAGGAAGCCATTTCCAAGCTAGTATTTGCCGTGGCGTCCTTCCAATGTGCCAACCAACAGCGGAGCACCTCTTCAAAAAAGGTAAAATTTCACAGCAAGGAGCTTGTGCAGCCTCGTAGAAACTGGGGTTCGTCAAGATTAGACCTTTGCCAAGAAGTTCAACGTGTTTCCAGAGTCAAAGATCCATCGAGCTTCGAATAATTTAGCTGGCGTCCCTAAAAAGTGTGAATTGAGGCGGCAGTTGCAGTTTTTTCCGGAAATTGAACAAAAGCGAATCACGTCACACTAGAAACAAAACGAGGTTAGGCGTTGCTAAGCCACAGATTTTAACTAATTTACCTGATGCATTCTTACCATTTCGGTGTTTAAAATTCAATTTTACTCAATTTTTGCACTGGCGGATTGTCTTGTTTACTACACTAAATTTAGAGGTTATTTAAACTGTCACTTGCGAACAGTACATTTGCCCTAATATCAGAAAGTAATTGTCATTCAACGAATTATTTGTCATACAAAGTTTTCTACTTAATTTTATGAAGCTACCCCCTGAGTTAAGAATTGTTTAATATTCACCGGAGCTAAGCCCTAATACATTGCAAATACATAAAATAAGGGAAGTGTAGTATCCCTTGCCCTAATTATAGATTTTATATTTTATTTAAATCCCCATATAAAGCGAGCCTGCTATTACAATAGATGGATGTAGATAGTAATATTTTTGGGTAATTCTGTAACGCCCCGTTTCAATTTTATTTCAAAGGCGCGTTAATGCATTTAACACCGACTTTCGGACCACCTTATAGCTATATTTTGTAGCAAAAGAATTCAAGTTTATCGCAGCAAGAGTTTGCATTCAGAGATAAACACCTGCAATATTTTCTTGTCGAGACATGCTTTCTCGCATTTCGATCCGAGTAGGCTATTAAAACAGCAGAATAGCTCGAATAGTATTGATTTTCCGAGAAGAGTTTTTGTTTTTCAAGCAAGCGAGCCGCTTGCAGCATTGTTTCGCGGGCTCACTTTCAGCATTGGTAAGAGCGTTCTTCTAATTTTATTCTTTGCGTAATAATTTTCGTTATTTAGGCTGAATTGCTCTGCACCTTTCCGATCATTGAAATTGCTGCTATGCGTCTTCCACAATAATTAGGCCGAAAACACCGTTCGGTAATAAAGCTTCTGCGACCTTAATATCGTATCTAATTTTTAATATTTAGGCCTGCAGCTACAGGAAAAATTAGCAGCTACGGGCTATTATGGGCTCTCACGAAGGTTTTAATTGAGCAACCTTGAGCTAACGTTTTGGCTCTTCCTGGAACTAACCAGTTTCCCGATTTCGCTTCTGTAGGTAGCCAGAAAATCCAGTATGTGCTGTTTCCTTTTGATGCTAGCTTTTTTTGAGTGGCGACCTTGGGATTCTGAGAATCATGCAGTCAAGTTTGCCTTGAGTCTTCATGGAAAAATGAAACGAACAGGATTCCACTTGCGATCGCTGGACTTCATCAATAATTAATTGTAAGTACATGCCCTTATCAGTATATTTTTTTAACAACGAAGGCATTACTCCGCAACTTATGTCAGTTCCTACTAAGATCTTAGCAACTCAAACTGAGCGTGCCAAATCAATATTTTGTCTCAATTGTTGATCACCGCTAAAGACCGAGTACTTAAATATTTCGAAATTGCTGAAATAGCGTGTATACTATATCTCAGATAGCGCCCTTGGTGTTGTGCGTTTATGTCAATTGCGATTGCACAGGTGTTAGCCTGAAGTTGTTATTTCCGCTATAACTAGCGAGTTTGGAAATGCTACTTCGAATTGAAGTTTTTAAAATGTTGTGTTGTCCCGATATACAATTACATGTGTGTGTAAGTTGGGTGACGCCAACCTTGATTTGTTTGTCCTGGGTATTAAATATTCTTTTGAGTGTTACTGTTCTAAATATGTTGATATAACTGTGTTGAATAAAAATATTCAAGGAACATATCCATAAACTGTGACAGATTCCTCTCCGGAGAGAAAGAATAACATTTTTTCTATGGCACATGTTAAAGTGTGCTTTTATCAACTCAAAACAAAAGGTCAAGTTTTACTTTAACAGCAAGGGTAGATAAAGTAGCACTTTAACATCAAGGATAGATAAAGTAATTTAATTTTCAAAATTTTGTTTAAATTAAATATGACAGCTTCGCATTATCGTAGCAACCCAGTCTAGCTACTGACATTTTGAAATGTCATGGACTGTCTTTATTTTCTTTTGAAATTGTTAAAGTTCTTGCTATAGAAAAAAATATTGTATTATACACGACGATAAAGTTATTTCTATCCACTCTTGAATCATTAACGTCTCGACTTCGTCTCGACGTTAAACGATTCACTCGTGGATAAAATTTAACTTTATCGTCTTGTATAATAAATTACTATTACTTTGGCGTTTCTTCTAAAGCAATTGTCACTGTCAACTAAATTTGTGTGCGCAAGTTAAGCAGTAAAATAAGGTCGTGTGATGTGCACACCTCATTTATTATGTTGTCCACACTCTTCGTGAGTTTGTGGGGCCATGCCTCTTCAGCTTTGCTTGTAGTCGACTTCTTAAAAATGTTTTCTGTTGCAGCATTTTTTCTCAAAATTGCTGGTTTGATTTTAAATGATTGTTAAACATTCTGGGAAATACAAATTAGAATAAATTGTACTCTCCACTAAAAATTGCATTTAAAAGTCAAAAGTTCGAGCACTTCATTCCATGTAGGAACATGGCTTGACACATTTAAAGTATGTATTAATTTGTAATCAGGTTTTATGTGTAGTCCACATTTCGTTCATTATAGAAGTTTATTTGTGTAATATATTATATTCTATTAGTAATTTCAATATCACTTATTAGGTTATTACTATTAGCTCTGGGTCACCCAGACAATCTTCTCCAAAATGTGAGCGTTCCACAGGTACGGTTAGTCAAGTTTTCTACTCGATGTTACTCTTGTAAAGTAGGCCTTTTGTACAAAAGTAGATCAATAAAAATAAGGCAATTTGCTTATTGTAATAATGGATGTTTTAATACAGTTGAGATTTGGCATTTGCAAAAATTAAACCATAGTATATCTACTATCTACCAATCGTTAGTATAGTGAATTTTCTGTGCAGGAATCCTGTTAAATAATCACCTAACGTAACATCATATGAAGCATAACCTAAAGTGTGCAAAAATCCGTGTTGCTCTTACAGATTCATTCGTCTGAAACTTATAAACCGGTCATATACCTCTGGCAACTTCGGTAGAATTTACACAGTTCAGACACTAACCGCTTGTATTTCTGTGCGCATTCAATATCTATGGTAGGTACTGGTATAAAATTCGTTGTCAAATAATATTTATGTAAATAAATGACAAGAGTATTTGTTACATTAACATTATCTTTTAGAAATTTGAGGAAACTTCAATTGTAACATCGAGTGGAAAAACAAGTGTCTTGTGTGATTCAGCAGTATTGTCACACCCGCAACAGGTATGTATATTTAAATGAATTGTCACTTGCATGTGATGAATATCAAAAACATTTAATTTGCTCAAAAAGAATATACTATTAACATAAATCTTTGTTAATATTGTATTTTCTAATGTTGCTTATGAACCTGTTAACAGGAAGTGCTCTCCTAAAATCAATAATTTGTTTTGCGTTTGTTTGGTCAATATGTTGTAGGATAAATGTGGTGAAGGTTTTTTTGTCTATTTTCGGCTTACAAATGTAAGAAAAGTACCATTTTTCAATTGGAGTAGTCAGCAACGATCAAGGAAAATTTGCACAGGACGTCGAACACTGATAAATAGTGTTTTAAATAATGGTAAAGAACTAAAAAAAAATTTATATTCATTGCGTAATTAGTAATAAACATCTTTGATTGAAGCCAGAAGGCTTTGCTCAAGTGCTATTGTAAAAACCCAGGAAACAAATATTTTCTCAACATTTTTTATCAAAAACGTGGCGATCACTACAAACGCCTTGACGAAGCCTAACAGCAGTAGGTATTGGAGTATTCGACATTGGAAACTAAGAGTGGTTGGCAACCTGTTAATTATAATTTGTAAAATAATGGGTTAATTACTATTTTATTAGTTTTTTATTGTTGAATAATGACTCCGTAGAAGAAACCACTCTGAAATCGTCGTCGTACAAATGAGCAGTTACAAAATGCCATTATTGAAATTTTGCAACATATTACTGCTGAACAATGTCAAAAGGTGCTCAATACCATGAGAACAAGAATTAAGCTGTAATTACAGCAAAAACTAAGCTAAGTATTAATCTCATGGTACCAATTTATCTTTAATATTCATTTAAAACTTTCTGTTGCAGCTAGGAAAAGTTAAACTTAGTAAAATTGTTAAATTTATGATTATATAGATGCCCTATATATTATACAGGGTGATTTTAAAATGTGTCGCCAAACTTTGAGGTACTATTCTACACACCAAGGCAAGTAAAAAAGTCCAGATAAACATGTGTCCGAAAATCGCACGTTTTCGAGTTATGAGCAATTTTTGAATTTGAGAAATAAATCGTAAACTATTAAAAAATATTAAGGTGGCTGGATTACTTGCTGTCAAAATCAAACAGTTAGGCGTCGTATCAAAATGTACTCAACTACAGAATTAGCTGGCATGCATTTTATGTATGGTTGGGCCCATGGAAATACCAGAGGCACGTTGTTTGCATGAAGAGCGGCTTCCCAACCAAAGAATTCCAGAAATGAGTATGTTAAGCAGCACTTATCACAAATTTTTGGCAAGCAGTGGATAGGCCGAAGTGGGCCTATTCCATTGCCGCCACGCTCCCCAAACCTTAATCCGTTAGACTTCTTCCTTTGGGGATATTTAAAAAGCCTCGTGTACACCATTTCCATTAATACAGTAGAGGAGTTAAAGCAGCGTGTTAACGATGCCTGTCAAACTGTTAGAGGAATGCCAGGCGTTTTTGAAAGAGTAAGACAGTCATTGTGGCGGCAATTAGACGTCTATGGGAGATGGGTGGTGGACATATCGAACATATACTCTGAAGAAGGTATGATTTCCCAAATTCAAAAATTGCTCGTAACTCGGAAACGCGCAATTTTTGGACACATGTTCATATGGACTTTTTTACTTGCCTTGGTGTCTAGAATAATACCTCAAAGTTTGGCGAAACATTTTAAAATCACCCTGTATGTGTACTTATTATTGTGTGTATAAAATTACACTTTAATGCTCCTTGTACTGCAATCTATTTTAAGCAGAAGTGGGTGGAGGTAGTGACCCTCTGACATGGTACGGTGGCAGTTATGAGGGATTTGGCAAAGAGTGACGTGAAACAAAGTAGTAATTAAGAAATATTTATTCAAAGTAATCTCCATTACACTAATTGCAACATTCTAAAAGTTTTTGAAAACAGTCGCAAACGCGTCCGAAGAGACTGCGGTCAATTCGGCGGTGACATTTTTCTTAATAACTTCTATGTCGTGAAACTGTTTCCCTTTGAGAACAGTTTTCACTTCAGGAAAATTAAAAAATCTGGTGGTGCCACGTCAGGTGGGTGATTGATCCCAACAATGTCGTGTTCCATGAAAAATGACTTTAATCAGTGCAGATTGGGCAGGTGTACTGTCATGCAACCAGTACCAACTACCCTTTTCTCGAAACTGCAGTTACACTTGAGAAACGTGCTGCAATAATGACTTCAACGTAGACTGTACTGTTTATCCTTCAGGCACAAATTCTGTTCAATAGATCACATCCTATTTATAGAAAAGGGTAATCAGCATAGTTTTGATTCTGGATTTTTGCGAACGAATCTTTTTGGGGCTTAGCAATGTTTTACTCATTACTAGTAATAATGCAGTTAAGAAACGATGCAACTCGTCTCTGTTTTTGCTCATCTATAAGATTGTTCCACAGATTGCCCAAATCTTTATGTAAAATTTGTCAATTCCTCTTCTTATTGATGTTCAACTCATCTCTCATCATTGGCAAGGTGATGCGGCAATTTTTTACCAAAACTTTTACGATCGAATCTGCATTTCGAGAGACCGACGGGTGTCCGGTTTTAGTCATCTTGAATATCTTTATGTGCATCTTTGAAACACTAAAACAATGCAAACGAACTAGTACAACTGCATATGTTAGCAATGTACACAGTTTTCAACATATAAGTTTCTATTACAATTTTACATAGATCGCAGGAGCCCATGAAAAATTCTGTCTAAACTAACCTTTATAAAACTAAGTAAATTTGAACTACAATTAACGGAATTATTAGTTGATGTGACTAACAGTCTAATCGTCAGCTACACAAATATGCAAAAATATGTAATTTTAATCAAATTTATACATTAAATTGACAGGTAACATTAAAATAGCCCTGGGATAAGTTAAACAAGATCTCGAACGTTAATTTTAAACTTAAAACAAAATTAACAGTTCTATGTCAACAAAAAGTATGCTACAGATTTTGACTTTTCAATGGCTCCCGGGATCAAGTTTATTTTTGATCTCCTTGTTTTTTTGTTGTAAAGTACAGTGTGTTCAAAAATGTGTTGTACAGAGTCAGTCACTTTTTTGAACTTTATGTAATGAATTCATATTCACAAAGTACAAATACTGTACAACACTTTAATAAACAGAACTGTACATATAGAAAAAATGTCAATATTAAATAAAAGAAGGGTTCAGAATCGAACTTAAACATACTGGTTTATTTTTTTATTTTAATTTTTAGCTTGGCACCTTCTCGTCACTACATTTAAGTTGGTATAATTCAGTCTTTCTTGTCGATCTCTTGCTTCGGAGTGGAGTGCAGTTTTCCAAGCAAGCAAAAGTTTAATAATTTTAGGTAGTCATTTACTTTGGATTCATTATATTATGGTATGTTAAAAAAAACTCATTCGCAGCATGCTATGATTAAATTGAAGTTTGCCTAATTTTCAAAATGCGAAAAGAAGTGCTGGCACTGACAATTCTAATTAATAAATGTCTTCAAAAGTCATTGTTTATTCTGAATAATAACTTTTGATGACATTTATTAATTAGAATTGTCAGAGTCAGCCCTTCTTTTCGCATTTTGAAAATTAGGTCAAAAAAACTGTCCCGGTTGTTATGGCCGCGGCTGTATATACCCATTGAAGCAAATGAACTACCATAAGTCAGAGTGATCTAAATTACTTCTTGATCTTCAGCTATTTTCCTAAAAATATGCAAAACACTTAATAAAAACAATGATTAATATACTTGTTGTTGTTGGGTAAATGCCATTTTATTTGCCTCTTTACGTGATACAAGTAAACATAATCAAGTGTAAACTTTTGCCTGTCACATTACGCGCGTCGTAGGAAGTTAAACAATACTTCATTTCGAAGACAAATGTTGGCTGATTATCGTATGCGTTGTAAAATTGTATTTAAAATATCGACCCTTTTGTAGCCATTTCCCATTTGTATTTCTGCCATTCAACAGTAAAATTTACTTGTGCAAACTAGAAAACAGAAACTATAAAACAGCTTACAGGAAGATATGATTTTTAATCTTTCATTTAAGACCTCATTGAACTATTTCTGACGTTTACTTTTTGATAATAAGCGATTTCTAAAAAATTTGAAGTGGTTGTCATTTAGGGTGAATATTTCATTGGCAATCGTCGGAAATTTGTGCCGGTTTTGTAGACACCTGATAGAATTTCCACACAAATAGCACACATATAGTTCAGGCATTGTAAGACAGATGTCGCTTTCATCAAAACCAAGATGCAGTGCCTTTATATACACAGTGGCGACAATAGGGTGTCCTATTTTTGATTGGCTCCCTAGATCACGTGCTTTTAGCCGCCATGTTTAGGCTAAATCGCCTGTGATACGTGTTATACTTTTGGCAGTACTGAAGTGTATTGTCAGTCTATATCAAATTCGAGGTTAGTAGGTTAGGTTTTGTTTGTTATTTGACACAGACTGACGCAAATCTTAACCTGCAAATCTCGAATGTTTTCAGTACTGCCAAACGTAAAACACGTATCACAGTCGACTCTGATTACGGATTTAAATGAACACCCGTTAGAAATTTGCCTAAATATGGCGGCGGGGGTGTGGCTTAGTTGTATTGTCGCCACTGTCTATATAAAGGCACTGTAAACCAAGGTACAGTGACTTTATTTGAGACAGTGGCGACAATACGTGTATTCTTTTTTATTGGTCGCTCGAATCGGCCGCCATTAAGAGGCAACATGTATTGATGCTTTTGTTTGTTTATACCAAGTCGAGGTTAGCAGGTTAGGTTTTGTGTCAGTTTGTGTCAAATTCGATGTTAGCAGGTTAGATTTTGCGTCAGTTTGTGTCAAAACTGACGCAAAACCTAACCTGATAACCTTGAATTTGGCATAGACTTACAGTGCCACCAACATATTATTTACACGTTGGGTAACCATGACCATTCAAAAAGGTTCAATTTATTAATGTTAGTAGGCCATTGGCCGCCATTTTGTGGCAAATTGTGCCTATTGTCGCCACTGTCTCTATCAAGGCACTGTAAACCAAGGGAGAGTCCCTGTATATAAAAGAGTTGGGACATGTAGGGTGACTTGTTTTGGATCCACAAACCATGAAGTACCTGATTTTTGTCGACTTTAAATTTTATGCATACTTCTTTCAACTAAAACATATGAAATAGATCTTTGCTACATCACATGGTCCTTGATGTGTGGATCCAGTGGCTCAACTCTTAGTACATATAGGAACTCTAAACCAAGGTTGTGAAAAATTTCAACTTTGGAGTAGAGTGCACTTATTTAGAGAAATACATGTACGTAAGAGGTGCGCACCGTCCAATTTGTGTTCGGACGAGTTTATTATAAGTATCAAGGGGCGGAAACGTCCTTTGTTCATAGGCGTGATTTAGTTGTGGTTGTTTTCATTTGGTTGACCGAGTTTATCTTCTCATCTTTGCTTTTTAGTTATCCTGTTTACAATTTATATTACAAAAACGGTGGACAGTGGATGGTTATTATTAGAGCGCCGATTTCTAGCTATTTTGCTATACGTAATAATTAATTGCTGAACAGAAACGCTTAGAACAAAATACGAATTATGAAGAAAACAATTGTTTAATAATATTTATTTATTAGCAACATGATATTGTACATTTTCGTCATAGATACAAAATATGAAAAGGTACTCATAACTTCCAGGAGATTTTTCAAATTATTTCTTCCTCAAACTCATGGTAACCATGCAACTATAGGCGTCGTCTTAGCAACCATACATTGAGGCAATCCTTGATGTTACTTACATATTCTAATTTTAAATGCCATTATGACATTTTGAAATTTCATACTATTTTTACTAATATGTTAGTAAATAAAATATTGTATGACCACGGGAGATATTCGTGTTCTTTACTTTCGGTAAGAGGCCCTCGGTCTATAACACATGTCAACCTCAGGGAAAAAACATTCATATCTCCCTTAATGTATAAATATCTATTATTTTTATGAGGAAAAAGAATGTTTTCCGGCAACCGTCTTAAAAGTCATTACTACTAGTGATGGGCATAACCGGACAATTTTCATAACCGAATTATTTGCATTCGAATCATATTAATAACCGATTGATTATTTGAATAATCATTCGAATCAATTTTGGCTCTCGTTTCGTTTCGATTAAGTCAGCCGGTTTGCCGGTTGGCGGTTCACCGTCATCTGCATCGGCATCGTAACTTGCAGATAGCAGAGAAACTCAGTTAATCGTTAATTATAATAATTGTATAAATGATTTTTATCTGATTTCTAAGGAGTTTAAACCATTGAGAATACCTATATCAATACTAATCATAAAGAAATTATAAATATGCGAATACAAAGTATCTATTGAATCTATATTTAGTTCCTAAAATTATCTAGTAGTCACCCTTCCCTTTTCGCTTGCACATCATACCGGTATATTTTAGAATCCATCATTTATCTACGTTCAGCCTTCCGCGGTTCTAAGGACGCACACTTAAAATTTTCAACATCGAAATCCACTTCTTGTCTCGACTGCTCCGTTATTAAAAATTTATTATAAATCTTTTACGATATTGGAAAATCTTATTTCGCTTTCTGTTTATCCCTTATTAGGCATAATCAACCGCGTTTCGAAGCAAAAATTTAGGCCGTTATAAATTAATACCATCCTTCGGCAAATCTCATACTCAGCAGAACGTTATCTTTAATAGGAACGGCCCCATAAATTTAACTCGTCGACTGGGAGTATCAAATGTCTTAATAACATCAACAAGCAGCCGCGGCCTCACTTGGGTCAATCAAGTACATACGTAGAAAAGGTTATATAAGTTATGAATGCCGTATTATTTACAGAATTTCGATCACTCGCAGGTCGCTGAGACGCGGCACGTAGTACTTATCAGGATGAGGTTATTTTTCATCCGAATACTTGGAACGAAAACCGAGTTACACAGGTTATTTCAATAACCGGATAACCGGTTATTTTTGATTCGAATAAGCCCATCACTAATTACTACCAAAATCCGTCATTGAAGTCGACATTTCTCTTACTGACACAAAAAGTGTATTTTGTTATGCATCACTTCCTAGGATTAAAACTATTGTTTTATTACGATTAAAAGTGGCACTTTGTTTCGTCAAGCAATTATGTTTCCATTTGCAAGGGAAAGTGCACCGCAGCCGAGCAAAAATTGCAAGTCAAACAGAGTCACTTTTAATCCGAATAATACATACTATTTTTTCCGCAACCTAGAAAAGTACAAAATATTCAAAATTTGACGATAGATCACTTCTCAAATCGTAATGACAATTACATTCACAGCCATAACGGTAGGTTCTTCCTTGGTCGGCATAACCTGGTTCCTACCCTTATGGACAACGGCCGTGAAAGTCTGAATTCGACTACCTTCCATGGAAGTAATCCTAGGAACTAAAAGTGTTACATAGCAACCTACACTTTTTGTGTCAGTAAGAAACACGTCAACTTCAATGACAGATTGTGGTATTAAAAGTATGTTACGGTCTAAAACAGGTTTTACGACACCGCGCCGACTCATAAAAAACTAAACGGCCGGCGCGGACGATATTTTACATAATCGGGACAAAGACTCACCTAGGCCGCTGCCCAACCCGCAACAAGAAAATGCCGGCTAATGATCAGTGGAGCGAGGGAGGGTTCTTCATGAGATTACCACAGGCAACGGCCAAAGGGGCGGTAAACAACAATAAAATTAAATAGGGCGCCATCCGGTTTCATTGACAAAAACGAAAATACAAAAATAAACGGAAAAATCAAATGAGCCTACTTTCTAACTTACACCTTGGCGAAACCTGAAGCTTAACGGAAGTTGAATATAGTAACAGCCTCATGACCTTCAGCACTGCAGCGACGAGCGCAACCGACCTACCTGCAACGCTTAAACACCCAGGCTTCACTTTACATAAATCTTGACATAGTGACTAAGTCATCCTGTAAACAAGCATGCACAAATACAAGGGATAATCATAAGTCTAATACAGCAAACAAATCTATTAAGCCAAATCCATGGCCGAAAGTTACAGTAGTGCCAACGTGGTCCGCGTACACAATACACTCACAGTGGTACAAGGGCTTACTCTAAAAAGAACTAAAACCCAGGTGGAAGACGCTTTATCTAACAATAGCACTTAAACATGTACAGGTAAATTTAGGAATGAGCGCACAATGTCTTGATTAAACGCTAATAACCAGTGTGTTTAATTTAGCAACACAAAGCCAAATTCGGAAATGGTCATGCAATGCCTTGATCAAATGTTAATACTCAGTACGTTTAATTTCGTAATACCAAGGTTAAATTTAGAAATGGGCATGCAATGCCTTGATTAAACTCTAATAACCAGTGTGTTTAATTTAGCAACACAAAGGCCAAATTCAGAAATGGGGATGCAATGCCTTGATTAAACGTTAGTAACCAGTAGTTTAATTTCGTAACACAAACGAGCCGGCTGACGGCGACACATTCATTGCACAAATATAGGACCGCACATTACCTTGATTTTGGGCGGTTCGGCTTCGATGCTTAAACGTTGTCGCAGAAAGCGGGCCACACCAATCACCGCAGCAATTAGTCGACAAAAATGTGGGTGGAAACAAGCGACGTTCGAAGAATCCCCAAATTTCTTCGGGAAGAGTTACGCAACACCCTCTTGGCGACCACAAACCTGAGGGGCCGTTAATCAGCTCGCTCGAGAGAAAAATCCCGTACCAGAAGTCGCAGATATCAGCTAAACAAGCATTCGTAATTAATGAACGAGCGGCATCGGCCGATTAGGACATCACCACAGCACCCAGAGGACACGCTGTTACTTCTACAACTTGCCGAAACTGTCTCTATAAACAATATCAAAATTTGCGGCACAACAGAAAAAGCGCGAAGGCGCCCAAAAATCACGCTATACGATTGTACTCGCTGGCGAGCCGAGACTGGATCCCCTAAGCGAAGCCAAACTAAATTCCAGACGGACGCGCTTGCCTGCCTGCCTCCCGCTTGCCAGGTGTAGCCAATCACAACGAACTCGCAGCAAGCTCGACAGCTCGGTAGAATGCGACAGAAGTTGAAATTATTTAAGAAGATATCCTGCTTGCTCTCATTGACTGTGTTTTTGAAAATACTGTAACTAAGCGTTCTTACACGCGACGGGGCCAAACAGCTGCACAAACAGCGGCATAGAGATTAGAGCGGTGCGCTGAACCTTTTAGGGAACCAAAAGCTACGTGCGTGTCAACTTTACAATCTTAGATGCAAATAGCTGAAGTGTTGTACGATAAAATATGACAGAAAAGGAACCTATATACGGGCAAATTCGTAAAATATAAAAATGGCCGGACAAGTAATTACTTTTGGTTGCGGAAAATAGTATTTTATTTAACAAGCATCTAATATAGGCTATATTACACGAGAATGAAATCATCAAAGTGTAATACAGCCATTATATGCAAGTCAAGTACAATAATTTATCTACTACTATATAGTTTTTGATAATAACTAGGTACCTAACTGCTTTTTTTTATTAATAAGTTTAATCAACTTGATAATATATTTCAAATTTATCAATCGATATTTACCTTTAAAACCTTTCTGCTATTCAACAGCGCAACGGCATCACTTTGTTAAATCAACACCTTACAAGAAAACAGATACGGTTACCAAATGTTACTGCGATATATTGGTAAATGTTATAACGTTTACAACACCATTTATTGACAAAAAAAAGTATCTTTTATTACATTACTTTGGCCCTGGGCCGAAATGGAGGAATTTGGAGGTACATCACACCTTTCAAAAAATAATTAATCTCCACTGTTCGGTATCCAGTTGCTATTGATTTTTGTTCTTCAGCTTCAACTGCTACCTCATGCGTCAAAATCCTGAAAAATAAAAAATGAGATAACATTTAAACATCCTGATCTAGCCGACCAGCAAATTTGTTTTATAATTTAGATATTATATGACTATTTTAGTTTGTTGCTATTACTTTATTGTTTCTAAAATGCTATTTTATTAGAATTGTAAAAATAGTTATTTATTATATATGGGAAAAGAGTAATCGATTTTAGCTCGAGGTGTGGTTTGTCTCCCGACGCAAACTGGAGGAAGACAAACACACTAAGAGCTAACATCTTACTTATTTTCCACAGATAATACAGATTTTTTTTCTGTAACGAAAAAGTAACTGCTGCAATATAAATTACTATTTGTTTCTAACTTTGATACGGTCCTGTCGCTAGACTCGCACCTCTAAGAAGCATTCTTTTTTAGATGTTTTATAAGAATCGCTTAAATAGTTTAATTATCACGTTCAACACAAAACTGTGGTAATCCTGCTGTTTATGGCTCCCATTTTAAACTACCGCTTCTCACGCTAGTTATATAGGAGGGATGCTGCAACGCTGTGGGTACCACCCTATAGAATTTCGATGAAAAAATTGCGAAAACTAGAAAAATGCAAATTAACAAGGCAATTAAATTTTAATTCACTTACATGATATTATAAATAAATTATTAGCATTAAAACTGTTTCCATCACAGTCGATATTCGACTATTTTTGTGATTGTAAGCAACTTCTTTAATAATATTTTTCAATAAAACTAAGTCTACTACAATTACTGAATTTCCTGGATTTATTTTTAATGGCAGTAGACTACTAATTGGCAGTAAAATTATTTAAAAATTGCGATAATAACCCCTGGTATAATTGATACAAAATTAAACCTGTTGAAAAATGGATAAGGGGAAGATACAAAAGTGTGTAGTAGGGGAGAAATAAAATATACTCTATTTGTAACTAAACTTTCTAATAATGCTGAGTTTATTAAATATAAAAAAGTGCAAAACATGTGACTGCAAAAAAGAAGTCGTTAATAAACAAGTGCATAAAAATTTTCCAAAGATTAATTAGTTTTTTTGTATAAAAGTACACATGTATTAACGAAAAATAAACTGAATTGTTAATAAAAAAGTGCATACATATTTACTAAAAATAAATTAAATTGTTTATAAAAAAGTACACATGCAACTACCAAAAATAAACTGAATTGTTAATGAAAAAGTGCATACAAATTTACCAAAGATTTTTTATTAACAGTTTAGTTTATTTTTTGTAAATACATTTGCACTTTTTTATAAACAATTTTATTTTAGTTTTGGTAAACATGTTGCACGGTTGTATTAACAATTTAGTTTTACTTTTTATAAATACATGTGTACTTTTTTATAAATAATTTAGTTTTTATTATACCTGCATCAGAATCGCTGTTTAAAGTACGCCTGAGCGTGCGAAAACAAGTGATTAAAGCACGCCGAGCTTTAAAGGTTGTCAAGGAAACGACTGAATGCAACAACGGACGTGGACGCCATAAAAACGTAAACAATTCTCGTAACTATAGTAGCAATATTATTATGGCCTCTCGATTTATAACGACAAAAATTATTTCTAAGTTTTTAGTGCGTAATTTATTTCCAGTACTGCAGGTATAATAAAAAATAGCGTAAAGTATTCGTGGATAACTGGTCTTTAAAACACTTGCTCTATTTCGAGCACTCCGGCTACGCCGTCGTGCTCGAAGACTCGCGCGTGTTTTAAAGATCTTGTTATCCACGAATACTTTAATATACTATTTTCTACGATCGTATCAAAATGACAATTTTTTGCACTGTTTCTATTGTCAAAAGCGACGTTTGTAGAACTCTTAATATTAGTGCCCAAAATACGTCTTATTCGCACGTTGCCGTTGGAGGCGTGTTTTAATAATTTATTAAAACACGCTTTGCCGTAAATTTTAATGTCAACATAATCTAGAATATCTAACACAATGTGACGGAAACAGTGCCACCGAACTAAGTTTTTATATTTCTGTTACGATCGTAAAAAAATAGCGTATGATACACGTGTATAAGAGCCATTAAAGCACTAGCGACGTTAAAAGCATCCGCTAGCGCGTCGTGCTCTTAAACTCGTCGCACGTGCCTTAAAAGCGTACTTATATACTTGTATTATAATATACTATTATTTTTGTTAATTACATATGCACCTTTTTATTAACAATTCAGTTTATTTTTTGTAAATACATCTGTACTTTTTTATAAACAATTCAATTTCTTTTTTGTAGTTACATGTCTTGCACCTTTTTATATTCAATAATAAACTTAGCACTGTTTAAAGGTGTAGTTACAAATATAGTATATTTTATCTCTCCCCTACACACCTCTGTATCTTCCCTTTCTATTTTCCAACAGAACTGGGGGTTATTATTGCAATTTTTAAATAATTTTACTGCAAACCAGTAGTGTACTGCCATCAAAGATAAATGAAGGAAATTGAATAACAGCAGGATTACAAAAAATACTACTAAAACACTGAACGTGGAAAAGTTATGTCCGGTAATATAACAACGGCAACAAACGAAAACGCGCATGCATTCAGTCTGGCAACTATGCATATTCTGACCTGAGTGGTGCCGATCGCTTTGTGGTCATTTGGGATCCCTAAACTGCACGTTTACCAAATATAATACACAAGATTGGAGTTATACAAAAATCAGCTAACTTTTTAAGTCTTGTCATTTTTATAATATGTGCACCTGCTGTCTGGGCATGCACGTTACAAAACACAAAAGCAGAGAACACCATCTTACGTAGTAGCTAAAGTAGAAATGTTAGATATGAAAAATAGTTTGACTATATATTTCCGGTCGCAGCAATTTGCCAAAAATTTACTAGTAAACAATTAGCTTTTAAGGTCGCCCCACTTTATTAAAGTAAGTAGCCCTTAACCTATTTTAAGCACATTTCATATAATTTCTGAATTTTTATATTTTGTAGTTTTAAATGTAATTGACGCGACGCCTGAGAATGGTTGTAATTATTTGAAGTAGCTGAAACATTTGTAGCGATTTTTTCTCCTAAACCTTCAAAAGATGATTTCTTCTTGAAAGTTTCAAATAAAATTGGTCTGAGAGAAGACAAGTAGTTTTTATTTTATTTAACCGTTTTCCACAATTTTGGACCAATTTGAATATATTCTTCATACCATATCTTTTTTACCTATATTGGAACAAACATGGTCATAAACTGCATGAGGATGTGCTGTGCAGCTTTATTTTCTGAAATTTTCATAGTGTTAATAATCTGCTGTCTATTCACAATGCCTCTGTATGGCTAAATTTGTAGTAATTAATTACAATCTACTTTTGTTGTAGGTGTGAAGATATGCTAGTTTCGTTAGCTCATACATCATTAAAAATAACTTTGATGTTTAAATAAGCATAATGGAGATTAAAGAAGAAACCTTTGATTGTAAGCCATTTAGTTCCTGTAGAACTGCATCGTGTATATCACTGAACATGGGTAGTAATGAAACTTTTGAGAAGTTGTATATCAAACAAGAAGGCATCGAAAGTGTTACTAACATCGGTATTCATACAAAAATTGATATTAAAGAAGAAGACAGTGAAGGCTATGAAAACAAAGAAGATGACAAAAGTAATATAAATATTTGTAAAGGAGAGAAACCTTATAGTTGCTCTACTTGTGAATACAGAACAGTAAGGAAAGATAATTTAGTGAGGCATATGAGATCTCATACAGGAGAAAAGCCTTATATATGCTCTATTTGTGAATACAAAGCAGCACTAAAAAGTACATTACTGGTACATATGAGATCTCATTCAGGAGAAAAACCTTACAGTTGTTCTGTATGTGAATTCAAAGCAATACGGAAAAATAGTTTAATCAGACATATGACATTTCATACAGGAGAAAAACGTTTCAGTTGTTCTGTTTGTGATTACAAAGGAATTGAGAAAAGCGATTTAGTTAGACATCTGAGGTGTCATACAGGAGAAAAGCTGTATATTTGCCCTATTTGTGAATATAAATCAGCACGTCAAAATACATTAGTTATGCATATGAGGTCTCATACAGGAGAAAACCCAAATACTTGTACCATTTGTGAATACAAATCAAAACGGAAAAATGATTTACTTAAACATATGAGGTCTCATACAGGTGAAAAACCATACAGTTGCTCTGTTTGTGCATACAAAGCATCACAGAAAAATAGTTTAATAATACATATGAGGTCTCATACCGGAGAAAAACCATATAGTTGCTCTATTTGTGAATACAAAGCAGTACGGAAAGATAGTTTAGAGAGGCATATAAGGTCTCATACAGGAGAAAAACCATACAATTGTTCTGCCTGTGGATACAGAACAGTAAAGAAAAGTCATTTAGTTAGACATATGGGGACTCATACACGAGAAAAATCTTAGAATTATTTTGCCTGTAAATACAAAACAATATACCATATGATTCAATAAAAAACCTCTAGCTTATTCCACTCTTATTACTGCTATTAGACCTAATAAAGTATTATTGTTTTGCGATTTTAATGTAATGATAATTATTATTTTGTATTGTAAATAATAATCCATTGTTATTTTTAATTATCAATATTAGGTTTAGCAATACCACACATTTATTACCTACTGTTATCGTCAGGCTATTATAAAAAAGAATTGTTAATTTGAGTTAAATGAAATATTATTACCAGGTATGATGCCTTTTTTATACTTTATTGATCACAATATCTATTTTATTATAACGGCTAGGTCATGGGTTGAGTTCTCTATCTGCAGGGTTGAGTTTCTACACATTTGACCTAATCGTTTGTATAATAAATGCGCAAGTATGGCAAATGATTAAATTTTCATATTATAACCTCAAAAAATCTGGTGCGAAACGTGCACGGATTGGAACATTAATTAACTTTGAAAGAAGCCAACTATTAATAAATTCCTCACAGGTAAATAAACAATACGCTTTCTTTATTCACGTAACCTAGCAATACCTGTTTATCAGTTTCCATGCCAACAAAACCAACGCCTTCTCCATAGTGAACTGGATCCAAATGATTAAAGGGACGGCGTCTTGTTCCAACGCCTCTGATTGGGCCCCAAAAGCTGCAACTTTGCCTTTGCCTGAATCCCAAAACTGCTCCTGGCCTTTGGTACCTGCCTAAGCTGCCTATCCAACAATTCAGAATGCTTCCTTCAGCTGCTATACTTTGCTGGCTGACCTTGCTGCTCCAAAACGCCTCCTGTAGATCTCCAATGCTGCTCCTGCCCTTCAGTATCAGTTCTATGCTGCCTGTCTAACGATGCAGACTGTTTTCTTCGCTCAATGTACTGTGCTGGCTGGCTTTGCTGCTCCAAAGGCTTTTTGTAAATCTCAGGAACACACCTTTGCTCTTCCCAGATAGCCCCACACATATAATTCAATAATACACAACGCTGGGACAGTGTTTTACTGATCCTTCTAATTATTACAACATTTTTGATTTCGGAAACAAGCCCCACAATAGCTTGGCTTGGCTTCCTCATTGTTTTATTTATAACTTCTCTTAGATATCAACTATCTCTTGTTATATTGTAAGTATATAGTATGATTCTTAATAATAATTGCTGTTAATCTTGAAATGTCAGATTTCGTAAATGTTCACAGGTTCCAAGCACTTTATCGTAGTCTTTCTGTTGCTTACAGGTTGTTTGATATGCTCTTTGCATGTTATGTGATTCATATGCACCGTTTTAATACCATAACACATTTACTACCAGTTTGTAACGTTAACCTATGGCACAAATAGTGTGCTAAAAATTTAAACGGCGCTAATTCCTGTTCCAATCTTTGCCTGCCATAGCGTTCGGATTTGCGATGAGGCAATCTTAGCCACTATGTATGGACGTAGCTTAAACTAGTATGCCACGCAGTTCCGTCTCCAACCCGTCTAGAAATAACCCGATAACGAGGTGCTCGAAGACTAAAAGGAGAATGCAGTCATTTCAAATCACTTGAGTCTTGAGACCTGACCCATTCTGATCACCAAGTCCCTTCCGGAGCCTGGTTCCCGCTTTCCTGATCCCTCCTGACCCCGTTAGTACCGGTCGGCTTTCAATCTTACTAGAAACTCCGTTTAAATTCCAGCACCAGTTGATTCCCCCAGACCATTATTAATTATCACAACCTTTTCATAAATTTAACCTTAAACCCGACTTACCTGCATACTTGGAGAGATCTCCAGGTCAGCATAATCCAGGTGCCGAGATGTAGGCAAATCAGTTCGTCTGCCGTGAGTCCAGACCGACCGAAAACCTCCGGCACTCACCGGTGATTCTATCGTCAATGAGCCGGACTTTGTAAAAGGTGAAAAGTCCAGTTTATATGATTCCGAGTAGTCCAAACTTATTCACAAAGGACGTACCACGTCCAGCCAGGCTTTATGCACCCCCAGTAAATATCGCCGACACCGTAAAACACTTTATTCACTTGAATTTTGTTAAGTCATTTTGCTATTTCAGATGCTTAATTGCATTTCACGCCGTTAGTTAGGTCATTTTGGTATTTTGAATAGCCGCCTAAGCTTTGAGCAGCGCGCCCGTATGCTAAGCCCTTTTAGCTCTTTATTTGGCTCCATCGCCTAATTCCAGAATCACGATTTCGCACATAGTTAGCCTAAAAAGCAGTATTTGTCGTCGGTTGGAGCTCTCGTTTGATGGCGTTTTTCTGAATTCTGAATAGCACGCTGTGGCGGCGTGATACCAGCGTGGCCCGCATTGGTTGGTTTCATTTTATCGCCTTGCGATTCGCTGTGGTTTTAGTCACGTGGGGGACGCGGCCAAGGTGACCTTTTGCCAACGCTTCCCTCGGGGATTCAGCCGAGAGCCGTCGTTAAAACAAGAGGTCGGATAGTGTATGTGAGTTCGTGCGGCGCTCCCGCCATTATGGCGGGGGCGTCAGTCGTTTTCCCGTCGGGTGCTGCTTCAGCAGTTATGTTGCGGGCGTTTTCGCCTTGAAGGAGTCTTCCAGAGCCCGTTGCAGAGAACGCTTGTGTGTGGTAGTGGTGATTCGAAATTTGTCGAGTGATCTTCGGCGTAACGTGGGTGTTTTGGAGCCCAGTTCCTGCTACTATTAGTGAGGGGTCGTGCCCCCTTCATCTCGACCTACGAGGATTTGGTTCAGCAGAACGAGTGAGGCCCCCATTATTTTCGTCGTCCCGTTGTACGCGTCTTGACGCGTCTCCCGTCGCCATTGAGGCGGTTATGCATTCACCCCCTTTCGCCGTTGTAACACCGAAGGTACCTACCACCTACGATTGCAGCTCGTCGCAACTCAGCTGTACCAGGCTCCCTCGCCGCCCACGCATTAAGGTATGTGCCTTTAACCTGATTACCGCTGTGAACGCGAGTGTTACTCATTACTATTCATTACTACGCTAGTGTATTCATTCAGACTGCAGACAGTTCAGGCCGTGAAGGCTAATGTAAATCGTCGCTGCCCTTGCATAAGGCAATGTGTATCTTTGTACCTATTCACTACTACGCTAATGTATTCATTCAGACTGCAGACAGTTCAGGCCGAGAAGGCTAATGTAAATCGTCGCTGCCCTTGCATAAGGCAATGTGTATCTTTGTACCTATTATTGCTGTTCACTAATGTTCAACATCTGTCGTTAAGCTTAGAGCGCGCGTGCCAGCTGGTGCCCTTAATTATAGAGTAAAGTTAGACACAGGGCGACGCATTCTGCTACCCCATTGTAACTCGAAGTGAAATATATGATTGGTTAGTTAAGGGAACTATTGTTTGTTTCGGTTTGTGCATGTTCTGTTACAGATAGACGCCCCTTTATTGTACGAATTATTGTACGACGGAACGAGGAAGCTGTGAGCGTGCAGGTGAGTGAGACAGCTGCGTAGTCGTGGTCGGATGGACACCTAATCACAATCCTTGCTTAAGGCAATCCCGAAGTTGTTGTTTGACCTTGCAACTCTTGAATAATCTTATTGGCGGAGTATTTTTGCATGCTTCGCTCCCGTCTAACCGTCCAGGCCCGGTTAGCCGGGTTACGACAGGCTTGGTGGCGCCCTCATAATTTCGACATACCCTGTATATATTATGCCACAACGCGCTTGCCCAGAACGTATCGTGTGACTCACGCCCGACTCCCTGAGCGTTCCAGCCGTGGCCTATTAGCCTATTTCGAACCGATTTCAGGGCAAGTGTGTCATGTTTTCAGGACTGATTCCGTGGTGCGATGCTCACCTTGGGTGGGTGTCGTAAAGTCCTTTTTATACCGTAACAATTTGTCCGCCCACAAAATCATAAACAACCCAGCTCCATATTATTAATGGAGCCTGTTTCAGATCTGGTTCAAGTCGTGCGTGCACACAATTCCACATTCAAACTTTCTTTGAGAGGGGCCAGGCGCAGCAACCGAGCCAAACTAAGGCGCTATTTGGGTTGCAGTCCGGGCCGTGACGTAGAACACGAGAGATCAGAAGAAGCTTGATTTTATATTTATGTACATAACATTTTCTTAATTACGAATAACTTTGTATATATCTAAACACATTATATAATTTATTCCAACACTATGTTATTCCTGTATTTTATACATTTGAGTACAACGAACCCATGGGCTTTTGAGCTTTACCCGAGGCAATTAATTTGAAACTAAATGTAGCGAATTTTGGTCAAGTTTAAAATAAGCATTTAAGAATTAAAATTCAAAATTCCGATCAAAGCCGGCAACATTACAAGTTGGCATGTTAAACTGAATACAAATTTTATTGCACATTTTATCTGTGAAGCTTTGTTACGTCTTTGTACTAATGCAACTCTTACGTTATATAAATATTAACTTTTTTAAGAATATCATAGCTGCATTGATCACATACTGTAAAATTGCATTTACTTACTCAACACCGTACCAATATTATTGTTAAACATAATTGCTAACCTTGGTTTCGTTACATTACAATTACCAATCATGGTTTATAAATCAACCATTGGTTAATTCTTGCTATTACTGTACTGTAGCAATTAATAAATTACCAATTCTGATGATATTTGAATTTTATCTATTACTATTGTATAATGGCCGTGAATTATAATTCATAATTCACGGTTTGCAGCCAATCATAAAGTTTTATTTTCATTATTCAATAGTTTGCAAGCTGCAACCAATCAGAAAATTCTAACTTTAAAATTAGCGGGCCACGTAGCCTATAGAAAAAACACGCAAAGGGTAGTTACCCAAAGAGCCACTCGCTTGGAGGGAATTGGAAGGGAAGCGTTATTTATTAGCTGTGAATACGTCATGAGCGAACCATTAAATAGAATTTAGGTCCAAAACAGGGTAGAGGGCGCTACTTCCAACATTTCTTCGTTATCGCTTGCAACCAGTTCACACTGAAAAGACAGACGCTCACAAACTTTAAAACTCGTAGCACAATGTTTTATTCTATAGCGAATTTTCTTTACAGTGCCTAGTTTGCTCTTCCAATCTTTTTTCTGTATTTGAGCATGTTTAGTTTGGTTAAAGATTGTTTGGCTTGTAAAATGTAAGTCGCGTGCGACCCATTAGCTCCGTTGCACTTCCCGCACTATATGAATCGAACTCGACACCCGAAAGATAAATGATGCTAAAGGTAGTGAATACAAAATATATGTGAAGGTGAGGATTTTATTGCAAACTCGTTTAGGACTAAATCAGAAATAGTTATTTTTAATTATTGGCTTGATACAAACCATTTGATTTATTTTTATTGTTACTACGAGTTAGCGGAAAAACAGAAACGTGTTTTTAAACGATGTTGTTGACGAAACTACGAAGAAACTTGAAAATTAAAAAAAACTGGTAAAAATATGTATCTTTAAAATTTCGTTAACTGCTTGCCTCACATTCATAATGTATATTTATAGAGCTTTCACTCTTAGAAATTAAAATTTTACTAAATTCCAGGTAAAAGATTTATTATTTTTAATTAATCCCCATCCAAGCGAAGCGATATGAGAATTAAAAGACATAAATTTTGTTTCCTCAGTTTATTCACGGTCCTGATTGCATCTTATAATGTAGTAATTTTCCACTGCTACTAGAAACTGGTAACTATTTTCTTGTAGTTCGTTTATGTAAATTTCCAAAACTCACTGATTGAAAACCAGATTAGAATTTAAAATATACTGTTATTGTATTATCTTACTGCAGAGAAAATTGTAATCGCTTTATGCACAAATCTCAATAAAAAAACGGCAATTTAACAGGTTATTGTGCTAATTTCTGAATCTTTTGAAAGATAATAGTGATATACCGCCTTTTTCTGGAATCCCTGATAACACTTGTTCCAAAGAAATATTTGCATGTCGATAGTAATTAAAGCTACATTAATTTGTTTTTCGACGACTGACATCGAAAGTAGATTTTTCTCAGTGTCATTTGACAACAGAAAGTTGACATTTGCCGCTGAACGTGCGTTTTCATCACTTTGCCGCTCGCCGAGCGTTTTGGGTTTCCGCCTGAACAAAATAGGTAGCCACGTCGGAATGTTTCCTTGACAATGCCCGTCATCTGTCGAAATAATCGCGTCACATGTCTAATAGACTGCGCGAGTAATGTTAACTTGATTGTCAATTTATATTTGAAATAAAATGAAATATGATATTTTCCATTAATAATATGCGCAGTCGTCGAAAAAATAGTATGTATATTTCGAGATAAAAGTACGCTTGCTGGTTTCGCCTTTGCCTCAACCAGCGACATTCATGCGCAAGCGGCAAGAATGCACTTTCAGCTCTTAACATACAATATACTATTATGATAACCCCGGTTGTTTATTGGGCGTTGACAATATATTTTGCAAGTTAACCTCATGAAAATTCAATGAATGACGCTCTCAAATTAAAAATTATAATTTTTTTATGAATTCCAGGAAATATTTGGCGTATGGCAGCATTCAGTTTTTGAAGCCACGATTTTTTTCCATGTTCAAATTCTTTGAAAACTTGTAAAAAAAACTTTCTACCATAATGCAAATGCTGCAAGAAAATTAAAATGTCAGTTTATAATATTTCCACGCCTGGTTGAACAATATTCAAAGTTAATTTCACTGCAATTAGATTTTACATCAACAATGCCTATGGAATTTACTGTAAATACATTTTCGCTGTAGTTCCAGTAGTTAATGTAAGTTGCACTTCATCTTTGATAAATGTGAGCGGTTGATAAGTACATAATCACAAACATTCCATTCGACTAATCATTAGATGAATAAAATTTCTGGGCTATTGCTAGGTAAATATACCACTTGCTACTTACAAATAATATAATGTTCTTTCAATACAGCATCTTTTTTTCAAGAAAAGATAAAATAATCTTGGCACTAGTCATAAATGTTGAAGATTTCGACTTATTTTTCTTGTTAACGCATAAAAAGTCAATGTAAGTTGCAGTTTAAAAATTCTCTGTTCTATGTTACATCATTTTATAATAGATTATAATAATTAACAATGATTGTTTGTCCTCGTTAAGTATAAAATGCGTTGGGGTTTCACAACTTTTTTCTGGTTTTATTAATAGAAATATAGGGAATATTTCATGTAAATCTGTAAAAATATACAAACTATTAATAAGAAACAATAAATGAAATTTCTTAAATGTTGTATATATCAGTACTTGTTTGTCTTTATATTATTAAGTAATTAGGTACATAATATGAATTATAAATTCACGCCACAAAGACGTTTTAGAGATTATCTAGAAATTGTAAAGGGGACTTTGTAACTTTATCACGGTCAGTTGAAACATGGCTTAAACTATTGCATAATAAAAAGTTGAAGGTATACTCCAAAGGAATAGGATTACTATGAACAGGTTGTGAAACCCTTTCATTTTGTAGCTTTCTTGACAGACCCTAAAGACGCTTACCCCAAATAGCGATATAGAAATAGCGTCTAGTAACAATGAAGTAAATTTATTGCGAATATTTTTTTACTTTTAGCATTGGAATTGGAAACATTAGATTTAGATTTTGAAGAAAAAAATAAAGCTGGACTTTTAAATTTTTCCCAAAACTATGTTTACAGAGGCTTTAGGTTTTAATGTGTACAAATGGTGGGCTGTAATGCACGACAAATGTTTACCTAAATAAAAAGATTGTAAAAGAGACAAAAATGATGTAACTGAAAAATAGAAGAACCTTTTAAATATGAGCAAATTTTTCTCCCAATGCATAGCCGCCCGGCAAGTGCGACAGCTATGAAAGAATTTTTTTCTACATTTAGGCATGTCTAGAAGAAATTACTAACAATTTAGGGCCTGAGAAAGCCCAAAAGTTAATAAAAGTATAGGTACCGATACCTTAATAGTCATCATTATTTATACCTAGCTATAATTTCATCTTACAAATATTTTTCAGTCAATAGTCTTTCGTATAGTATTTTATATAGATGATCTAACAATAATTCTCTGCTCTATAATAACTCATAAACTGTGTGATATGGTTTAATTCTACTATTTTTTTTTCAATTTAGCTTTGATACTAACAACCAAATGTACGTAGTTTAAGTGTGTTTTTATTCCTATGTACTGTAGATAATCTTGCACATATTTTTATCTAATAATTTATTTATTGTTTCTGTGTATTGAATATTTTTATATAAAATATATTTAACATGCTGTAAATTTGTTTGATTAATTTGTCGTTGGCAGTAAATATAGTTAGTATTTACAATTGTGATCTAACTTTTAAGTCGAGATTTGCTTTACAGAAGCTTTGTATAAGTATTTCTGTAAAGACAATGTCGACTTCAAAGCTAAATTACAATTGTGCAATTTATTTGATGGAAAAGTATTCATTGCCACGAATTTGGATTTCCCGCCAGCCCTGTTATACTTCTTTCCCGCAACCGTTGGATGGCGCTAGCATTTCTGCCCTTCTAAGGTTGTCCTTCCCGGTAATACAGGACTTTCCCATCTAAAGTGCTTTATTTATGGTACAAACCGAGCTCTGTAAAGTAGTGGTTATCACATCTACTTAGCATTCGGGAGGTCGCGGGTTTGATTCCCCTGGCCGTCTGCTCTGATTCAGGTTTTTAAGTGGTTTCCCTGAGTCAACAAAATACCTTTTCTGAGGTGAATGCGGGGGCAGTACTTCTCCACCTTTCCTAGCCTCTCTTCCATTCTCCACCCATCCTACATTCGTATAATTCGTATTCTTGGATGAAGAGTGCAATGACCCTGAACCTTTACCTTTAAAAAAAAATATTGTAAAATTTCACTCCGTTAGTTCAAATTGAGAGACGTAAACTACAAGATTACCGGTAAGGTAAAGGCAATGCTGATAACAGAATTTACCACTGGCGTTTCCCTGTGCTAGATATACCGTCAGACACACTCTACATGATACATACCAGACACCGCCGGTAAGCGAGCGGTTTCCAGTATTTTAGGTTAAATTACATTTATACATTATACTACAAGTGCGGTCTTTAGTTATGTAACTAAACTCCTGTAACGATTTGGTAAATGGTAGACATCACGGGTCAATTTTCGGAAATACGAAATATCAACAACTATATTAAAGCAGCGATTATAACTATGTCCATGATATAAATACAAGGGTATGCTCAAGCGCAGCTTTTCTCAACGCCCAATGTGAAAGCGTGAACCAGAGTACGTCATCAATAGGCGGCAATTTTAAAGTTACGTTTTAAAAGTCTCCCGGAAAAATCGTATGTTGCATTTGTAAGGGTCAAGTTAATGGTGAAATGGAGGGAAATCGTAGGCAATTGTAATAAATGCTATTTTTCGTGTGAATAATACGCGGTTTTATTGATTTTCGTACATTATAACTCTTTTCCGCACCACTACTGAGCTAGAGTCTCAAGCGCATTTTTTTGTTACGTGGTTTCCGCAGTAGGTATAATCCACGGGGCTGAGGAAGTTTATTTTGCTCTGAGCATATCCTCGCTGAATAAAATTGTCAATTAGTCTTACATATAAAAACCCACACATATATCATGAGTAAATGTCAATATACTGGGAACGTCGCCATATTAATTTTTATTTCGCTCTCTTGATCTACACAAGTTTTGAAGACCTACTTCATAAAAGCAACAAAAAATAGACGACAAAGGGAAGCCTAATACATGCATAACCATAAAATTAACTTTCTTTTAACTAGGGCGCTATATCGTTTCACTCATGAACCGCTCATTAAATTTGTGTTGACTTTTGAATCGATACGAGCCCTTCGCTTTTTTTTTCATGACATAAAATCTTGAAATTTTACATTTTACATTATAATCAAAAATCACCTCTTGGTTAAATTTAATTATACCTCTTGGTATGTTTGGTATAAATATAAAGTGAGATTCTTTTATATGAATCCGAATCAGTAAAACAAAGGTTTAAATAAAATACCCTTGCCATTGGACATTTTATTATAATTAAATACAGCTATAATCCTGAGGTGAGAATACGGCCCACCAAGTACTGATTACTTACTTGCATATGTTACAGTTAATACCAGTTTTAACTAGTTAAAACTAGAATTACCTGTATTTTGTTAATTAAAAATTATCTAACCTAATTTAACCTGACATAACCTAACTAGCTTTCGCCAGTTAGTGTTAGCTTTATCGTCAAATAGATTGTGTTGGCAGGAAAAACACCTCTATTTTATTTTGCGTGTCCGTAGATGGGGACAGATACCACCATTTGTAATTTATAAAGGTCATCATATGTGGGATTCATGGATGTTGGCCGAAGCCTACCCTAATACAGAATATTTTGTTGCAAAACATGGATAGATGCCTTCTATGGCTGGTTCAAATATATTTTTTATGACAATGTCCTAAGAAAAGACCCCTATTACCTATTTATGATGGTCATACATCTCGTTTCTTTGAGATTAATAGTACTAGCCAAAGAAGAAAACATTACGATATTGAAATTGCCTCGCCATATCACTCAGTTGCTGCAGCCCCTAGGCAGTAATGTCTTTGAAACTTTTAAATCGAAGTGGAGCGAAGCCTTAGTAGAGTGGCAGAGACAGCATTATGGATATAAATTGAATTGAGTGTTGCAGTTCTTTAGTTGGCGAGGTTTAAATAAATTTTGTAATCAAATCAATCTTAAGAAGTTTTGAATGAACGGGATTGTATGATTTAAATTTAGACTAACCAATAAATAGAAGTGATTCAATGAAACAAACATTTTAAAGTTACTTAAAAAAACAAAAGCAGAAACCTGCAGGTGAGAATATTGAGACGTCTCCCGAAATGGAACGTAACGGCATTCAACACGAAACTAGTTTGAGTCTTTAATTTTACAAAAATTATCACTACCGTCAACATCACTTAAAAAACAGAATAAATTGTGCAGAGCTGGAAAAGCTGGGGAATCAAAAGAATCCCCTTTCTAAGACAAAGAAGAAGAAAGAGAAGACAGTTATACCGGATGGCGTTGATGAGGATAAAATAGAAATAGTGTATGAAGACTCAAGTGGTGATGAAGATATTATAGTATCACTTGAAGAGGAAGTTAAACAGCAAGAAGAAGATGATATGCTGAGGAATCAAGTCATAGAAATTAATAAATGAGTTCTAGTGCCCTATTAGTCCACAAATAACACTTGTCGTTACTTTGCAGGTTTGGTCACTGAAATATGAAAAGAAGAGTGTACAGTCAAGTTTCTTAAACATGAAAAAAGAGTATATTGTATGTTAAGAGCTGAATGTGTATTCTTGTCGCTTGCGCATGAATATTGTAGGAAACACCCTGACAGAAGACGGAAACCGCTCGCTGAGCTGCGAACGTCAACTTTCTGTTGTCAAATGACAGAAAAATTTACTTTCGATGTCAGTCGTCGAAAAATAAATTTGTATGGCCATGGCATAGCACCTTAAACCTTGGCGTTGAACTACCTTCTGGCATTGTGAGGAACGCGAAAATTAATAATAATAGCCGTTCAGAGAATACTACAAGTGAGTGTAAAAGTAAACATGTACGTGATTAACAAAAAACTTGGAATAAAGAATGCATTGTGTTCAATTTTACATTATAATCAAAAATCACCTCTTGGTTCAATTTAATTATACCTATTGATATGTTTGGTATAAATATAAAGTGAGATTCTTTTATATGAATCCGAATCAGTGAAACAAAGGCTTAAATAAAAATACCCTTGCCATGGACATTTTAGTATAATTAAATACAGCTTTAATCGTGAGGTGAGAATACGGACCACCAAGTACTGATCACTTACTTGCATATGTTACAGTTAATACCAGTTTTAACTAGTTAAAACTAGAATTACCTGTATTTTGTTAATTAAAAATAATCTAACCTAATTTAACCTGACCTAACCTAACTAGCTTTTGCCAGTTAGTGTTAGCTTTATCGACAAATAGCTTATGTTGGCAGAAAAAAACACCTCTATTTTATTTTGCGTATCCGCAGAGGGGGACAGATTACCACCATTTCTAATTTATAAAGGTCTTCATATGTGGGATTCATCAATGTTGGCCGAAGCCTACCCTAATACAGAATATTTTGTTGCAAAACATGGATAGATGCCTTCTATGGCTGGTTCAAAAATATTTTTTAAGACAATGTCCTAAGAAAAAACCCCTATTACCTATTTATGATGGTCATGCATCTCGTTTCTTTGAGATTAATAGTACTAGCCAAAGAAGAAGAGCAACACACTGTTTTAGTAGGAAATCCTTCAATTGTGAATAGGTAGAAATTTCCATTGCATCACCCTGTAGCTCGAAACGTCTACGAATGGCAGGAGGTAATTTGTCCTCTAACAGTGTAACAAATCGACAACAATAAAATCCCAAGCTAATATGTCAAAACCAAAATTATCTAAAATGGCGATAACTTTTCAAAATATGCCAGTGACTACTAGCTAACACACGCTTATTATAAGCTAACTGATAGTTTTCCGGAGTTAAAGGAATAGACTTCACTAAAGAAAGAGGTTCTCCCTCTAGAGAAAGCAATAAATATTGAAACTTTTCAATTTCTGAAAGCTGTCTGTGGTTGTGTACTAAACTGTTATAAAGACTTATGAATGATTGCCAAGAAAGCAAATCGCCAGGAAATTCTCTTAGTTCTAATTTAGGTACATTAACATTTAAACAAGACTTTTCAAATTCAGTTGACTTTGCGTCAAGCACAGGTGCCTCTAAGACTGGGGAGAAAAGTGATTCAAAATGTACACGCGATTCAAAATATTGATTTTCAACTTGTTTCCGAATAATCTCTTGTGCTAGCAAATCAGAGTCATCGGTCTGGGTAATAACTTTTAAATGCAAATCTTTAAACTCTTTGTACAATGTCTCTAAAGTTCTATATTTTACTTTAAATAAAAATCGCAAATTCTCATTAATACTTGCCTCACTTGCTAATTCAAAGATTTCCTCAATTTGCGAGATTGCAATTTGTCTAGCTAAAAATGTTTTCTTCTTTGGAGTCATCATTATAGACAATTATACTCTAGCTTACGATGTACCTACTCAAGAATTTGTCAACACAAAGTACAAGATGTACTGTTCAATAAAATTCAAAGAATACAAAGCAGCAACAATTACACAAAAAAATAGTGAGCACGCAAAATAATAACAAACGCAGGTAATATAAAGGCTGCAACGACCCTGACCACTAAATGCAAAACAATAAATATTTAGATATACCAAAACACCGTAAAGCAACTCTATGCAAACGTTATTTGTATAATTGAACTGTAATTAGATTTTAAACCAACGGACCGATTTATCCGGCTCGAAGGACCAAAATAAATCGTTCTAATATAATCACAATACAAATTGGAAAGACCTTTCGCTAAAGATGTTTACTAAGTTAACAAGCCAACCTTACCTTGGATTCTCGGTATTAAATCGGCAGCTAGGCTCTTCAAAAAGCTTCTTTTACTTCCTGTGACAAATTCACGCATAAAAAACCCAAATTGACAATTTTTCTTCTGTCACACACAAAACAAAAAACTGGGCCAGAAGATTATTGTTCAAATATATAAATATTTGTTCTCCGTAAGGTGGCCGTCACATCATAAACTCAAGAAGCAAAAGGTTTGACATACTAAAATACGCGTTGACGGAACAAAAATAATTAAATAAATAACAACCTACTTTGCAGCCAATTTCTTCATTTTCTTCCGATGTCCTTGGGTAATGGCGGTGTTCGGCTTATTCTTATCCTTGACGAATTTGAAGATTAAGAAATTGGTGCACTTACTTAATATCAAATCATCGCAAATGTGGTCATCGTCAGAACTGCTTGAAGTTGCTCTCCAAAGTAGGTTGAAACGCGTTAACATAAAGAAATGCATATAAATTATCATGGATACTTTTGATGAATGACATAACATACTCAGTGGCATTGCATAACCTCTGATCTTCATCAATTTCTTTAAATGATGTTAAAATATGGTGACGGGTAATTTCTGTAGAAAATAATTTTGATCGGCAAGCATCGCAATCAGGTACACAAATATTTTTTTAAATATATCCCGCAACATATCCCAAACCCTGACTATCCGCACAGTTCATTTCTGTAGAATTAACAATTTCAAAATTATTTATGTCTGATTGCGATACTTGTTCTTCTTCAATCTTCGCCAGATGAAAATTTTAGTAAATTTCCTAAATCAGCCAAAGGGGTACAGAAGTCATCTTCACAGTTGCCTGTGTCAACAGGTGTAACCAACTTGTTAATAACAACAGTTTTTAAGGCTGTTGTGAATTGATGACATGTAGGATTATCGTTTGCTATGGCATGCTGACGAATGGTACAAAATATATTTTCGATTGGATCTTGGTTAAATGCCCGTAAATTTAGAAAATCAAATCCTTCCACATTTTGAAGGTTTTTCCAGAGAAAAATAATGGTTTCTGGCGCCCATTTGTTTTTTTTTTGTCTTTGAAGCATTTCCAGGGTGGTACAGTTGATAAGAATCTACGATCCAAGGCCGCCGAAATTGAGCTAGTTCGGTCTGCGCGGTAAGTTAAAATTTTTAGAGCTTCCGTGTAGTGCGTACTTTAAGGAGGTTAATCTGCGATTTTTTACTACCATTGATTATTTTAATTAATTAACCGCAGGTCCGTTTTTTTTATTGTAACAAAAACTGGTATTTACTGTAACATATGAAAGTAAGTAATCAGTACTTGATGGGCCGTATTCTCACCTCACGATTAAAGCTGTATTTAATTATAACAAAATGTCCATGGCAAGGGTATTTTTATTTAAGCCTTTGTTTTACTGATTTGGATTCATATAAAAGAATCTCACTTTATATTTATACCAAACATATCAAGAGGTAGGTATAATTAAATTTAACCAAGAGGTGATTTTTGATTATAATGTAAAATGTAAAATTTCAAAAGATTTTACGTCATGAAAAAAACGAAGGGCTCGTATCGATTCAAAAGTCAACACAAATTTAATGAGCCGTTCTTGAGTGAAACGATATAGCGCCCTAGTTAAAAAGAAGTTAGTTTTATGGTTATGCATGTATTAGGTTTCCCTTTGTCGTCTATTTTGTGTTGCTTCTATGAAGTAGGTCTTCAACACTGGAGTAGATCAAGAGAGCGAATTAAAAATTAATATGGCGACGTTCGCAATATATTGACATAGTTGTTATAATCGGTGCTTTAATACAGTTGTTGATATTTGGTATTTTCAAAAATTGACCCGTGATATGTCTACCATTTACCAAGTCGTTACAGGAGTTTAGTTTAAAGACCACACTTGTAGAATAAATGTAATTTAACCTAAAATATTGGAAACCGCTCGCTTACCGGCGGTGTCTGGTATGTATCATGTAGAGTGTGTCTGACCGTATATCTAGCACAGGGAAACGCCAGTGGTAAATTCTGTTATCAGCATTGCCTTTACCTTGCCGGTAATCTTGTAGTTTACGTCTCTCACTTTGAACTAACGTTCCTAGAGCCAGTAACGCAAGGAGTGAAATTTTACAACAATATTTTTGTACAAAGGTATGAATTTAGGTTAGCTACAGATTTGTGTGTACTTAATACAAACATTTCTGTGTAATGTAGAAAATGTGCATAGACCGTAACAAGAAGGTTAATTTGTCTCTCCGTCCTATATCATTGGCTCTAGAAATGGTAGTTCAAAGTGGGAGACGTAAACTACAAGATTACCACTTATTTAGCGAACTTCCCTATATTGCATATGATGTCAGACACTATTCATAAATGTCTAATAATGTAAACAATTGATAAGCTTTCACAAATCGAATTTTCTCTTCTTTCAGAACCTTGACAAAACTGAAAGTGTAACGTTTGAAGAATAGCGATACGATGTCTTTCCTGATACTGTAGATCCCCGTCACAGGCTTCAGGTATAAATTTAAATAATTTTCACTTGAATGTTGGAAAAGATAACAGTCGTAAACACTTAAAGCGCTCAAAAACAATGCATCAGAAATGTATACCAATATTGTCTTTTCTAAAGATGCTTATAAACCAGTTAATAGTAGTTCCTAAAATAACTGGTTAATTAACCTGTTTGCACTAGGCGGAAAGCAAGAATGTGGACTGTATTAAATTAAAAAAATTACGTTATTAGAACAGGTAGAGCAGTCAGGTTCACGACTCTTTCTTAACACGCACCTTTCACCGTGAGTCCTTACACTTGTAAAATCGGAATATGCGGCTTTGCAGTCCTCGCACTCTCATGCCCGAATTTATAGTCGCTGGTACAGTTGCGGCCAAAAAAAAAAATAGGGCAGTTACGTCTATTTTCGCAATTATTCTACCTTTCGTCACTGCATTTATAGCGGTTAAATTACTTTGTCGTATTACTTTTAATTTGGAACTGTTGGCAGATGTCAAATAGTCAATGTTGCAATATCACATATTAATAGAACAAATACAAGCAGCTAGAATTAGACAAAAATCTGTTATAAGAGTTGTCCCATTTTTTATTGGCTGCAACTGTACCTGATTTTGGAAAAGGGTGGGAGTGAGAAAGTAATATGTTGTAGCAGATCGAAAAACTTAGATAGTCTATGTACCTTATCAACTGTTGGTAAATTATTGCTGATTTTGATTACTTGATTAGTACACAGGAAAGGTAAATAAGCATTTACAATTTTTATTCATTTACTCTGTAAATTGTATAATAATTACACAATCATTTAAAACAATATGTTTACCTTGCATTTTCTATGATTTAGGTTTCTATAAAATATGTAAGTAAAGATGATTTATTTATGTAAAAGACTTTTGATCTGGTTAAGATTTACTATGTTGGCTGCGTCCCAGCAATTAAAATTACAATCTTTCTAACACCTGAAATTACCAAACTAGTAATATTAAACATAGTAAGCTCTTTGTTATTATTCTATTGAATTTACATTACATCTATCATAAATTAAGCAGAATATTGAGGTAAACAATCATTACCCTAATGCTGGATTTATTAAAGTGTTATGCTGTTGACGGTTATGTAGCTCATATAACACATTCACTTGTACTGCTCATCTAAAATAACTGTGCGGGTGAAATGCAGGATTGGCAAGAAAACTACATTGTTAAAAAACCCATGAGGTTTTTCTAGTGAGCTTTTGTGAGCATTTCTAGATAAAGAAACTCAAAAACCCAACAAGGTTTTAGGATTTAAAAGATTGATTCTTAATTAAAAAGTAAAATGCCTTTTATAAATTTTTGCAAGCAACTTGTATTTTATTAAATATTATAAAATTATAATAAGAATTACAAACTATTAATATAAATTCAAATTATAATAAAAACTAGGTAGTATGACAACTATTAAGGTATCGGCATACTTTTACTAACTTTTGGGCTTTTTCATGCCCTAAATTGTTAGTAATTTCTTCTAGACATGCCTAAATGTAGAAAAAAATTCTTTCCATAGCTGTCGCACTTGCCGGGCGGCTATGCAATTGGGAGAAAAATTTGCTCATATTTAAAAGGTTCTTCTATTTTTCAATTACATCATATTTGTCTCTTTTACAATCTTTTTATTTCGGTAAAAATTTGTCGTGCATTACAGACCACCATTTGTACACATTAAAACCTAAAGTCTCTGTAAACATAGTTTTGGGAAAAATTTCAAAGTCCAGCTTTATTTCTTTCTTCAAAATCTAAATCTAATGTTTCCAATTCCAATGCTAAAAATAAAAAATATTCGATTATTTCGAATAAGTGTTCACAATAAATTTACTTCATTATTACTAGACGCTATTTCTATATCGCTATTTGGGGTAAGCTTCTTTAGGGTCTGTCAAGAAAGCTACAAAATGAAAGGGTGTCACAACCTGTTCATAGTGATCCTATTCCTTTGGAGGAGTTCACGTTTGGTAATATAAAGTTATTTATTCACATTATTATTTCTCATCTTCAAATCAATCTTTGAGAACCCTTCCGGGGGGAGGGGTTCACTTTATGAATAAGCAAATCCTAAAGCGAGGTAGCTCTGTTATCTCGCCGCCAACAATGGAACCCAATAAAAAATACCTATATGAACCAGAAAACCTAATTCCGAAAAATAAATTTTTCGTGTCAAACGAACAGTTAGAAAATGCAGGTAAAGTGATATATCAAGGCAAACACGCTGCGGCTATCAACTCGATGGACACCTCCGAGGCCGCGCCGTCGACACAAACACAAGATAACTCAGAACCGAAAATAAAAATCCCCCCGATTTATCTGCATAACGCTGACAAACTAAAATACCAAGAAATCGTCGCCGATCACAAGGAAACAACTAAAAACGAATTTACAACGGTAACTAGAAATACCCAATTACGTGTTAACCTAACAACCATTGAAGACTACAGAGCGATGACCAAACATTACAATGAGACGAAACTAAGCTACCATACTTTTAAAGGTCCTGAAGTCAATAATCTCTCCGTGATAATACGAAATATTCCTCTTTCAATGACGGAAACCGAGATAAAAAATGAATTAACAGCTCAAAAATTCCCAGTAATTAGAGTAGCCCGATTCTATAACAAAAGCAGATACCCTAGATCCCAATATGTGCAGTAGATCTTAACAATACTCCTGAAGGAAGAAAAATATTCGGATTAAATAAACTCGAATACAGCATAATAGAAGTCGAGTTACGAAGAAAACCTAAAGAAATTCCCCAATGCAAAAAGTGCCAGCTATACGGGCATATCCGCAACTACTGCCAATCGCAAGAAAAATGTGTCAAGTGTACTGGTCATCATTTATACACCCAATGCCCCAAACGTCCAGAAGAAGACCCCCAGCGCGTCAATTGCCTAGACAAACACCCTGCAAACTACAAAGGATGCAGCTACTACCTAAAAATAAGTAGGAAACCAACACCTAATCCCAGCTTCCGAACCCCAGATAAATCATACTCCGAAGCAGTAACACACAGACAAGAAAGTACGCAAAACGATCCACCCTTAGGACGTAATCGACACGGACTGAAACTTAACATCCACACATCCCAAGACAAACAAGAACCAACTGACTTCGTCACTACCCTCATTACAAAAATAGTCGAGCTACTCGTACCGCACATCGACAAACTCATGCCATTTCTCACAACCCTAATTCCAACATTGATCAACAATGGATCAAAATAAGGACCCTTTAATCACTAATTTAACAATGACTAATTGGAACTCCAATGACCTAAAAAATCAACGCTGAAGCTTTATAGAATTCCTAACACGACATAATATTGATATAATATAACCTGTGTCACCGAAACTCACTTCATCCCCACAGAAAAATTCCGAATTCCTGGATACGAGGTATATCGCAATGACAGAGAAGCAGACATTGCGTCTGGAGGAGTTGCAATCGTAATTAAAAAGAAATTAAACCATCACCTCCTTCATATGGACACCCTCAAAAACATAGAAGCAATTTCCATAAAACTAACTATGAAAAATAATAGCGCTCTCATAATCACGTCAGCATATAAACCACCGAACAAACGGCTCCTTGCAGAAGAAATTGAAAAACTTTTCAACAGTAATGAATCGACGCTCCTACTGGGCGACCTAAACTCAAAGAATACAATTTGGGGCTGCCGGGTGAACAACTCCAATGGAACCAAATTACATGACTCGTCAAGGTATCCTGCTTTCAGCACCTCCAGAGTACACTTATTATCTGAATAGAGCTGGCCACCAACCCGACATCTTAGACGTTATTCTACATAAACACATATGTGACCCTATACTCCAAACAGTAACTACGGAATTAGCTTCTGATCACCTACCAGTAATCATATCAATGTCCAACACCCCTCAAATAACACCTCCTCCTATCAAACTTGCTTACGGTCAAACAAACTGGGAAACATTTAAACTGACCCTTGACCAAAAACTGAGGGGGATGAACCGAATTGAATCGACCAATGAACTAGACCGCTCGGTCTAACTTTATACGACCGCAATCCAAGAAAGCATCCAAGAATCCACAAAAACGTGGAAACATAGGAAAGTTCCTGATCATCTTCCGACCCCCAGTTCTATAATTGAGATGATTCAACAGAAGAATCATTACAGAAGAGACTGGCAAAGAACTAGATTGCCATACTTGAAAACTCTGTATAACCGGCTCAACCACTTAGTTAAACAAGAACTAGATAACCTAAGAATTCAGCGATACTCTTCCTACCTTGAAGAAATACACCCCCGAGATCCCTCCATGTGGTTGGCCACCAAGAGACTGCTACGAAAATCGAACGTCATATATCCTCTATCAGATAATAATACTACTTACTCCTCCGATATAGATAAATCAAACCTCATAGCAACACATCTTGAGCAGGTGTTTGTACCCAACCCAGGGGAATATGATGAACACCTCAAACACCAAGTTTCTAACGCAATTGCTAACTTCTCTCTACAAGAAAACTCGACAATAGCCCCAGCATCAACCCAAGAGCTCACATCTTACATAGCACGATTACCCAACCGTAAAGTATTGGGCCCAGACCTGATAACTAACGAAATCCTAAAGCAATTAACAAAGAAGGCTGTCACATATCTAACTACACTCTGTAATGCCTCCCTTAGACTGGGCCACTACCCGACTCAATGGAGAACTGCAACCATACTCCCTATCTATAAAGCCGCCAAACCAAAGGATAGCCCAGATAGTTACAGGCCGATCAGTCTCTTATCATCTTTAGCCAAACTCCTTGAAAAAGTGATACTTACCAGAATCCAAGACATAATAATGGGAAAGGACATTATTCCCACACACCAATTCGGGTTTCGCACACATCACTCAACCACCCATCAACTGCTCAGGATAAGCGAAACAATATAAAAAGGGTTTGAAGATATAAAATACACTGCCAGTATTTTCTTGGACCTGGAAAAAGCCTTTGACAAGGTTTGGCACGAAGGGCCAATCTATAAAATGATAGTGTTAGAAATACCGGTCTACCTAACAAAGATCATCTACTCCTTCCTATCTAATAGAACATACCGTGTCAGGATTAATACAACAACCTCCAACAGTAAATCCATAAAAGCCGGAGTCCCTCAAAGGAGTATATTAGGACCAACATTCAATCTTTACGTACATGATCTGTCTGTAAATAACAACACAACACTCGCCATGTACGCGGACGACACGGCGCTTATAAGTCAGAACCACAATGCTGAAATAGCCATAGAACATCTACAACACTCTCTCAACTCTACACTAGAATGGTTCAACAAGTGGAAGATAAAAATCAACCCACGTAAATCGCAAGCAAAAATATTCACTCTTAAACGCTACGTGCCCTTACCTACTCTCAAAATATACAACAATGAGATCCAATGGATCCCTAAGGATTCAGCAGTTAAGTACTTAGGAGTATATTTGGACTCTCGCTTAACGTGGGGATTTCACATCAACCACAAACTAAACGAATGTTACACCAGACTGGGAATGCTTTACCCACTCATGAACCGCAACTCACATCTTCGAACGGAGTGCTCTGTTCTTCTCTATAAAGCAATCCTCCGGCCAATGCTCACCTATGCCTGCCCTGCATGGAGTAATACGTCGAAGACTAACATCAATAAACTACAGACTATGCAAAATATAGTGCTTCGAATCGCAATAAAGTGTCCGTGGTTTGTGCGTAACACCCAAATTCATCACGAACTAAATGTCCCACCTATATCTGAATTCATCAATAAACTTACGAAGAAGTTCTTTCAAAACTTGGTTTTATGTGAAAGTGCTAATAAACTAGAACTGGGACAAAAAGGTATCCATAAACGTCTCAAAAGAAAACTGCCGCAGGACTTAGTTTAAGATTTAAATGCATAGCCTTAAGATTCCAATATACACATATAGACTCTTAGATTGACATCGCTCATACCCATCACTAGCTTACAAGACATGATGTAGTCAGATCCATTATTTATAACGAAGCAGTGTATTGCATTCTGTATTGCAGATCCAGCTATAATAAATTATAAAAAAAAAATCCTTTGGAGTATACCTCCAACTTTTTATTATGCAATAGTTTAAGCCATGTTTCAACTGACCGTGATAAAGTTACAAAGTCCCCTTTACAATTTCTAGATAATCTCTGAAACTTCTTTGTGGCGTGAATTTATTATTCATATTCTTATTTGGGTATTTCGCCACTCTGCAAATTAAAAATATTAAATAACGAAAATATTAATAACGAACGTTTCGAGGAACAATCTGCTCTCGTTTTCAACGATTAACGTTCGTTATTTAGTATTTTTAATTTGCAGAGTGGCGAAATACCCAAATAAGAATGTGAATTATAATTTCTAGTTGTTCTTTTAGGTCTAATGCATTTTTTAATCCCGTTTTCAATTTTGCTAGTTTTGGCAATGTCTTTATATAAATGGTAATTATGGATAAAAGTTTTTATTCAAGCTAACCGAGAATTCCATCTTGTATCATTTGGTATATGAGGCATTAATCCATTCTTTTCCTTTAGTAAACCATGTGCAAAATGGTGATTGCAGAAACACTTGTGGACATCTAAAATATGTTTAATCGCAGTATTTGGAGTTATGGATTGTTCAACCAAATTTAGGTAATGGGAGCTTCAGCCATTAGTAAGCAATTTTGGATACTTCTTTTCCAATTTTGTTCGCAAAAGTTTCATTTTATTTTTGTTGTCGGATACAACCCCAAACATATTTTCACTGTTGTTATATATTATTTCTAAGCAATACTTTGCTTTTTGTCCAATGACGCAATTGATTGTGCTAAGTAAATGTTATGTAGCACTGGTATAAAAACTTAATAGCTATTATTGGATCGTTTTTAATATTTGATCAACCATCGGACATTTCGTGTTAGAAATCTCTTCAATTAAATTCTTTTCAACTTTTTCACTAACTTCATTTAAAAGTAAGTCTTTCCAATTTGGTGGTTAATAGCCTGGTCGCAGTAATACTATAAAATTTTTTAAAGATTCAGTTTCAATATGCTGAAAAGCAGTATTTAAGCCATAAAAATATTTGGCAATTGAACTGAACGAATTCAATTCGTTAGGTTGTCCGTAATTATTTCCTTCTAACGTGATTAATCTATCAAAATTTGCAAAATTATGGCGACCTCTCGGTAACTTTATGAACAGCGGTACGAATAGCGCACGCGACATTAGCCAGATACTTATCCCACGTACGATGGTTGTCTCTGACATAAGAAGGGAGCATAGTCGTCAAGACTCTATGTACGCGCTCGATAGGATTAGCTTGCGCGTAATAATAAGTGTTAAAAATGATTTTAGTTTGGTACGAATGTACCATCTTTATGAATTCTTAGTCGAAACTGTACTCCGTTATCGGTAAGTAGATATTGTGGTGCTCCAAACACTAGAAACACTCCTTCTTCAATACGTTGCATAACGGTCTTCGCAATCGCGGTCCGAAGTGAAAAACAAAGTGTAAATTTCGTGAAACGTCGAACGTGGAAATGGTCCAACCAAGTCAATCGAAATTATTTGTCAAGGATTCGTTACTACTGGGTGCCGGGACATATAAGCCATTTGTTGGCAATACAAACAGGGCATCGGCTCACATACTGGGTAACATCGGCTCTATACTTCGGCCATGTATACTTCTGCGAAATTCGTTCGGCAATCTTAAAGATTACTAAATGACCAGCGGTAGGCTCATCGTGACATTTTCTCAAGATTTCTCTACAGCGATACTTCGGTACTACATCTCTCCTGCTATCGTCATCATCAGATAGGTCTGGATACTTCGGGCTAATGTGCTTCTACAACTTATTATCTTCTACCTTTCAATGTGGATACAAGGGTGTAGTCAGTACGCGTTTCTTCATGTTGTCGATCTCCTCGAGATTGGTCTGTACCTTCTACTTCCTTTACTTCAACATTAATTTCTTTGATCACAGAAACAGCTGTGGACAACGCATCAGGTTCCGTTTCTATGCATGATCGTAAAATCCAATTGCAGAACTCTCACAGCCCATCGAGCCAATCCGTCCGTAGGTTGCGATAATGAATTTAACCACACGAGATAGTGATAGTCGGTAATAACGGTAAAGTAAGTGCCCCCTAGATAGGGTTTTAATTTTTCTATTGCCCAAAGAACTGCAAGACATTCACGCTCCGTCACCAAATAATTTCGTTCTGCTGTATTCAAGGATCTGCTGATAAAGCATATAACATGTTCTTCGTCATCGATTGTTTGCGATAACACCGCTCCAATGCCAAAGTTTGAAGCGTCCGTTTGTACTACAAGAGAGTGTTTAAAATCGGGAGATACAAGAATCGTTGCCGAAACTAGACTGTTCTTGATCGTCGAGAAGGCAACTTCGTAGTGTTCAGTCTACTGAAATTTCGCATTCTTTAATAGTGCGGTAAGTGGCGATATGATATATGAGAAGTTTGGTATAAACCGCCGGTAACATGATGCCATGCCTATAATTCGTCTAATTTCGCCAACGTTTTTAGGTGTCGGAATGTTCAAAATAACGGACACTTTTTCGGGATCGTAAAGTAAGCCCCGAGAGCTCACCACGTAGCCTAGATATTTTATTTCTGATTTACAAAACTGATATTTATTTTTACTCATTATTATACCGGCATCCTTAATACACTTTATAACTTCTTCAAGTACGCGTAGGTGTTCCTCGAAAGTAGGCGTACATATGATTACGTTATCAAGGTATAGGAATAAGTAGGTTTCTAATTCTGGACCCAAGGTTTGGTCAATAAGGCGTTGCCAAGTCGCCGGGGCATTATGGAGCCCAAAAGGCATCTATTTAAACTGAAATAATCCACGATTTGGTTCAGTAAACGCGGTATATTGTCGAGAATTTTCTTCTACCAGTACCTGCAAATATGCAGATTTAATATATAGACTTGTAATAAATCGTGCGTCACGAAGACGGTCTAAGATAGTCGAAACGTAGGGAAGAGGATATGCGCCACGTCCCGCAACTTCATTTAATTGTCGAAAATCCACGTAAAACTTATAAGTTGAATCTTTTTCCTTCACCAGTAAAATTGGGCTAGACCAAGCGCTGGTTGAGGGTTCGATCACGACCATCTTCAACATTTTTGTTTAAGTCGACATCAATATGTTCCTGCATAACAGGGGAAACAGGGTAGTAACGTTGTAATCTTATGTGCCACTCCATTAACGCATCCCAATTGGTCAACGGTATCCGAAGTGTGTTTATGCAGGATAGCGTCCAACGTCATACGTTGCTCTTGTGTAAGGTTTCGTGCTGACATTAAATTTTCTGAAGTTATCGCGGCGATGTCTGATTTGACAAACTGCAATTCTCCACCAAAAAGGTCTTTGGTAATATGCCAGCGGCTTTCAAAAAATCAGCTCCTAATATCAATGAGCGCGGGACGTCCAGAACTATTAAAACATCAACGGTAGTTAGGGTGTCGCGTAATTTAATTGGCAATGTAATTGTGTCTAAGCTCTAAATTACGTCACCATTAGCGATGGTACAATTCGGACGAGAACGTTTGGAACTAATCCTAACTGCGATATTAAATCCTATTCTCGTCCACCTAGAATGCAACGATTGCTCCCGAATTTAATACAGCTAATATAGAGCACTCCATGATGTCAGCAGTTACGTAAGGTCATGTATCCGCCGAAGCATGTTCCAATACATAATTCAGAATGCCTTTATTCTTAGAAATTTAGTGTGTCGATTATCAATTAGATTTTGTATAAAATGAGTCGAATTTGTAAACACGCGTGAGGCAACTGCACGACTCTATTGCTCCCGCCTCTCGTTTTCCGGTACTCGCTTAGAAGTATTGTTACACTTTGGACAAGTGCTCACGGTAAAATCGGGTTTTCCACAACGATAGCAATATTTACGAGTTTGTGACTCGGTACATTGAGCGGACCGATGGCCATTACTATTACAGTTTCAACACTTAAACTTATTTGTATTCGCGTTAATGATTCGTTAGTTTGTGGTCGTGTATTATCATTGACTGGTGTATTCCTAGCTGATGATTTGTTACTATTAGGTCAACGGTTCCCTTCAGCTTTATTACTGTTGACTCGATCGGTATGGGGCACTTGTCATATGGTGATTGTTTTGAAAATTCCGCAGCCAGCGCAACGTTAACTTCCGCATCTTGTGTCTCTACATAAGCTAAATCCGTTGCTAAGCCATTTCGTTTTCGACACGGCGGTATATAATTATGGACTGCAAAACGCTGTTCGTCAATTTTGCATCCATACGCGATAAGTTCATTAACTGTATTAACGTCAACAAGTCCTAATTGAGTTGCATATAGTGGCGACAATTTCTTTAACATTATGCGTAATTGTTTCTCTTCCAAAAACGGTTCCGAAAGTCGCTAAAACACATTCCTTAATACCGCGACAAACATTCCAACGGGCTCCTCCGAACCCTGAGTTGTACATTTAATTTCATCCATAAAGCGGTCATCGTAATCTATTGGTTGAAATTCCGAACGTAATAAAACTACGAGGTCATCCCAGTTATTTGCTCACGATATATTTGCTTGATACCACATCAAGGCTTTGCCCGAAAATAGATCGCAAGATTACTCAAATATTTGTTGCTTAGTGACATTTCTAGCTCGCATTAATTCTGCAACCCTTTCAAGGAAAGCGTTTAACGACAAACTGCGAATATCTCCCGAAAACCATAAATTCCATTTCGCGACTGGTCTAGGTTTAATATTTGCATTAAAAGCATTCGTGCTAACGTACACTGTCGACGTGTTAGTATCAAGTGTTACAAAAAAAAACTCATTTAGGGTACGCCTTGGAAAGAAAGATAGAAAACATCTGTCACTGTGACAGGCAAAAGTTTACACTGCAGTAAGTTTACTTGTATCAAGCAAAAAAGGAAAATAAGATGGTATTTACACAACACCGAGTGTATTAATCATAACAGTCAATAAAAATTGTTTTTATTTTGTGTTTTGTATATTTTTAGGAAAATAGTTCAAAATCAAGATTTAATTTACTTCTCTCTGACTTATGGTACTTCATTTGCTTCAATGGGTATCTATCAAGTTATTGCAAACTTCAATTTGATCATGGCATGCTGCGAATGAGTTTTTTGAAACACGATATTATTCAACGTGGGACTATCATTTGTTGCTGTATTTGCATGATTTTTTTCATTACCACCACTAGCGTACTATTATTATCAATGTTACTATTCTTATTTTAATTTTTTTAAAGCTATCGTAAACTGCGCTAACATTGTCGACATCTCGAAAACAATTTGTTTCTTATGTTCTTTGTCTGCCACCGTCGGTAAACTATTGTCAGTTCGACCGAGAACGTGATTAAATGTTGCTTCAATTGTTTGAGCCTCTTGCACGTCGGGATTGTCTTTAAATTCCCCTAGCAAATCCGTAAGTATTATACCGCTTTCCGCGACCGCATTCTAATCCCATAAGCTGGGCGTAACATTTTTACCTTGCGCTTCATCTGCAATTGCATTCCGTAATGTTGCACGCCAATGTGTTATACCGTCTGTCAATCGTACCTCACTTTACTGTGTCGACACTAATCTTATTGACTGCAACTTGTATCTTAATTCACTAATTTGACTATTTACTTGCGCGAAAGTTCAAGGTTTCTAAACTAAAAAACGTTGCACACATTATGTGAATATGCTAACGTCCTTCAGCGAAAACAATAATGCCAAGAAGGCGTTACGAGAAGTGGCTCTTGGCGAAATTAATCGAAAAACAAGGCGTTAACAAAAAAACAGCATTAACGAGAAAAAACAAACCAAGCCAAACTTTTATTACAACGAGATTACGACAATATTAAGTGATTGCAAGCCCAGCCCGCCCGGAATGGTGGTAATAAAAAAAAGTTTGCCGGCAGCTAGTCAAGAGGCCGTAGGTTATTTCGGGATTTTCCGTTACACCGGGCAAGCGCTCGATAACTTAAAAGGGGATGAATGTCTGAGCGCCACCACTTTTCTAATGACAATACTGAGCGATTTATTAAAAGTGGAAAGAGAAAATCACCCGTAGGTGTGTTGTTACTACTGCTGCAGCGACATCCTTCCTTGCGCTGTTCCGGATGGAACTTACCTTAAGCGATTTCCTACAGCTTACAGCTAGAACCTTTTACTCTTAAATACAGGAAAGAGCGCATGCAACAACAGTCAAATCCAAAGAAAACAAAATAATTAAGATTCAATATATTAACGTAAAACACCAAAATTACTATGTAAAATGATCACAGCTAATTTATTACTGAATCCTAAGTCATACATGGCATCATTGTGTTTTACAAACTGTTAAATACTCTCATTCGGTAATCTTATTTAACAATTTACAGTGTTATGAATTTGTGTATTGATAATGACTATTTGGCCGTTATCTGAACGAGGTATTTCAAACGTGCGTCACTTTAATTTGCTTCCGCGACACCATTTCACTTAGCGAAAATAATGGGCGTCTACATTAATATAAATTTTACAAAGTACCTTTTTAAAATCCTGGCTGCGACATGTGTTGTTTGATGTCCCTTCCGGAATCGCGCTCGATAGAATAAGATTATGCCAAGCGAGGCCGCCGTAACTGCTGAAGAATCCGGGAGAAAATGGATAGCACGGAATGGCAAGCAGTATTGCCGTGCGAGAACTAGGCTTAAGTGTCTTGTCCCTTGTGCAGGAAAATCCGGGAGTGCCGAGACGATACAAAACACCGGTACGCGCTCTTATAAAATGACTTAAATTGATCGGTTCCGTAAATTTAAAGTGCAATTCACATTATAGTGCAAGGCACGGGCAGTGTACACACACCAAAATGTATTTCTCATGAAAGCTTATGCATTTTGTCGGGAAGCATTCACACTAGGCGGTCACCCGCTCGGCAAGCGACGGACCTTGCACGCGGGTTTTCTTTCGGACAATATTTGCCGAGCCCGTTTCGCAAAAAACCGTTTTGTGTGAATACCCAACCCAGCAGTTGATGGGCGAAATTAACGAAATAATGAAGCCTTAGCAGAGATAAAGTTTTTCATCGGGAATGGGTGAAATTCTAACAGAATATGTACGCACAAATGAAGAATTGTATGACTTTTTACATCTTTGTTACGATTTTTTTTGCATGTTTGAACCCAAAAACGTCGTTTTCTTTTTTTGCATGGCTTTGTTTGTTCTTCGTCTAATATTAAAGCATTTCTTTATAAATGTTATAGTTAACGACATATTGTAAAAGCTCGTAAAGAACGACAAACCCGTCTTACTGTGAATGCTTGAAGAAATCCTTGCTCTTGCCGAGCCCGTACGGTGCCCGTGTCTGGCATGTGTTTTGCGCTATAAATGTGAATTGGGCTTAAATCCCGCAGAGCTGATTGAGAAGATATCTCCGGAAATTAGAACTGTTGTGGTCAAAACACTCGGCACCAATTACATAACTTGCTCCGCAGAAAATTATGCGAGACCCTTTTTAAAAGATCGGAATGCCGATTGTGGCGGGGAATAATGAGATGTTTGCGACCATTGGTTGAAAATGGGCTAGGCGTTTAATTCGGCGATTTCATTGGCCGAGGCCCTATGGAAGAGATAGTCACTAATTTTTGCGAGAAAGAATTTACTGCTGAACACTTGTTAGTTTTATGACTCATATGTATCAATCTTGAAATTACTTACGACCCTTTTAATGGGCTAACGATTGTTTTGATTGACATCTCAAAATTCTGCTCAGCGTGTATGTTCTATGCTTAATATCTTAAATCATTAAGTGACTTAGTGCCTTTTTAATGCCCTAACGAGCTTTTTAACTGATTTATGAGGCAGCAGCTGGTTGTTTGGGGGCGTAATGCACTGCAGCTGTAACCAAGGACTGTACTTATCGAGGCAGATGTGCTGCACACCTGTGCGCCTGTCTGTTTGAGTAATTTATGAGACAGCGACTGGTTGAACACGTAACTAATGGAAGTTTGGGGAACATATGCTGCAGAAATTCTGACTAGCGTGTGAAATTCATCTAACATGATGCTGGTTCAATTTTTGCCCCTAGTTATTAATCACAATTTCGTTTTTCTGGAAATGTGCTGTATTCAACACACTCGTGTGATTTCCTCACATGCAGCAATTTCTGCCGTTAAGAATGATAGATACTAGTTAAAGTGAGAATGGTAGCAATATACCAATAATATTATTATTTAGAGAAATGCATAGCAATGGTGGTGCATGTACTCTAACTCGCCCTAAAACTGAATACTCATTCGAACTACTAATGTTGATTCGTTTGTGTCTTATGAGGTCTATTTGTAACCAGATTTTTTTTGCAGCACAAAATAAAATATGAAACAAAGTTGTGAGAATTAGATATGAAATAAAATGTTTGCTATTCGGTTCTCAGTGTGGCTATATGCACTGCTATATTAATAATAAGCAAATGACAACCTGTTTTTGTTATAGGTGTGAATATATCCGTTGACTTAAGGAACTTTTAAACGATCACAATGAACATTAAACATGAAACTGTGGAAAGTAAGCCTTGTAGTTCTCCAGGAACTGCATCGTGCAGGTTGCAGAATATGGATAACAATGAAAATTTGGATAAGCTATCTATTAAACAAGCTCCAGGAAATGCATCGTGCCGATTGCAGAATATGGATAACAATGAAAATTTGGATAAGCTATCTATTAAACAAGAAGACATCGAATTAAACAATGAAAATTATGAAAACAAAATATTTGACAGCAAAAACATAACTATTGCCTGTAGTGGAGAAAAACAGAAGAGTAATTTTGTTACAAATGTAAGGACTCATACAGGAGAAAAACTTTATAGTTACTCCGTCTGTGAATACAAAACAACCCATAAAAGTAGTTTAGATACACATCGAGTCATACAGGAGAAAAGATTTACAGCTGCTCTTTCTGTGAATACACAACAACATATAAAAGTAGTTTAGTTACACATATAAGAAGTCATACAGGAGAAAAACCATATAACTGTACTGTTTGTGAATACAAAACGGCACAGAAAAGTAGTTTAGTTATACATACGAAGATCCATACAGGAGAAAAGCCTTATAGCTGTTCTGTCTGTGAATACAGAACAGTGCAGAAAAGTCGTTTAGTTACACATGTACGGACTCATACAGGAGAAAAACCTTACAGTTGCTCTGCTTGTGAATACAGAACAACGAAGAAAGGTAATTTAGATACACATATGAGGACTCATACAGGAGAAAAGCCTTACAGTTGCTCTGTCTGTGAATATAAAGCCACACGGAAAGATCAGTTAATTATACATGTGATGTCACATACAGGAGAAAAGCCTTACAGTTGCTCTGTCTGTGAATACAGAACAGCAAAGAAAAGTAGTTTAGTTACACATATGAAGACTCATACTGGAGAAAAGCTTTACAGTTGCTCTGTCTGTGAATACAGAACAACATATAAAAGTAGCTTAGTTTTACATCTAAAAATTCATACAGGAGAAAAGCCTTATAGCTGCTCTGTTTGTGAATATAGAGCAACACGCAGAGATCTGTTAGTTATACATGTGATGTCACATATAGGAGAAAAACCTTTCAGTTGTTCTACATGTGAATATAGAACAGCAAAGAAAAGTAGATTAGTTACACATATGAAGATTCATACAGGAGAGAAACCTTACAGTTGTTCTGCCTGTGAATACAGAACATCAGAGAAACGTAGTTTAGTTACACATATGAATATTCATGCGGAACAAAAGCCCTACAGTTGTTCTATCTGTGAATACAGAGCAGCACATAAAAGTAGTGTAGTTACACATATGAACATTCATACAGGAGAAAATCTTTATAGTTGTTCAGTTTGTGAATACAGAAATGCGCATCAAAGTAAGCTAGTTACACATATGAGGACTCATACAGGGGAAAAGCCGTATAGTTGCTCCGTTTGTGAATATGGAACAGCACGGAGAAGCAGTTTAATTAAACATATGAACATCCATACAGGAGAAAAGCCTTACAGTTGCCCTGTTTGTGAATACAAAACAGCACATAAATGTAATTTAGTTACACATACGAGGATTCATACAGGAGAAAAGCCTTATTGTTGTTCTGCCTGTGAATACAGAACAGCACAAAGAAGTAGTTTAGTTACACATATGAAGACTCATGCAGGAGAAAAGTCTTATAGTTCGTCATGCACGTAAGTTCGCATATATGATAGCAACTGTATAATTGTTGGGCTTGTGACTGCAATACAGACAAATCATTTATTTACACCTACAAAGCTTATTCAGGAATGGCTCACACAAGGTATGGCTTAGGAAAGAATCTTATTATTTATGAATACAATCCATTGCAGCAAATGCATTTTACATATGTATACTAGTAATCTTCTAGCAAATTGTAAATATAGTGAATAAAGGTATTTTTTTCCTCACTGTATAGGAGGTCGCCTGTTGCACTCTAATTTTAAGAAAGAAAACTGTCAATTTCCAACCCGCAGGAGGTAATTTTTATTAACTCCTGGTATGGGTACCACACCAAAGCTTTACGTTATGTTGATTTGAAAATTAAACAAATTGTCACTACAGAAATCTAGTCACTATAATGATATTCTAAAACAAAACTTTTGAAATTCTGCACTAAAGAACATGTGTTTAAAGAAAAAATCAAATATATATATATATCACTGTAGCAAAGGTTCACTTCCTGTCTTGTGTGTGTAATGCCTCTGCTGTGCGTGGGAGGAAATGAAGGGCGTTATTCTGCAGGAAAAAATAAGAAAAAAGCTCTTAATAAACATGTGTCTTAAAATAATTCATTTCAAAGATATCCTTGATCAAAGAATTAAAGATGGCAATTCGTTTTTAAAATGTTTAGATTTAGTAGACTGGTATTTTTTTTTTCATTATCTGTTGCAGAAGCCTCGTAGCGTTAAAGGTTTGAAAAACAAATTGTTGTCTTTAATTCTTTCAGCAAGGATACCTTTGAAATTAAAGATTTTAGGACATATGTTCATTAGAGTGTTCCCCTCATTTTTTTAAGCTGAATAACGCCCTTATATTTGTTCAGTGCAATTTTGAAACACCCTGTATAATAAATATTTATGCATTAAGGGAGATATGAATATGTTTTTTCCCTGAAGTTGACATGGTTACAGACTGAGGGCCTCTGGCCTGTAAGTTACCCGAAGGTAAAAAAACATAAATATCTCCAGTTGTGCATACAATATTTTATTTACTAGCATATTAGTAGAAATAGTATGAAATTTCAAAATGTCCTAATTATATTTAAAATAAGAATATGTATACCATGCAGTTGCATGGTTGGCATGAGATTGACAGAGAAATCATTTGAACAATCTGGAGGGAGTTATGAGTAGCTTTTCATATTTTGTATCAAATGAAAATCAGCAATATCATGTTACTAATAAATAAATAAATATATAAAATAATTTTTCTGCTGAGTATACAACTAGTGTCCCAAAAGTTTAATAAAAATGACATATCTCTTCAAATTCGTGACAAGAGCAGATTCCAAGACTTGCGAGACGCCCATTAGTCGACTTTTGCGCCCTACTTTTAGGAAAAATGCTGTCAATTTTCAATCAGCGGAAGGTAATGTTTTTTCTCCATGTCCATCTAGTAAGTTACACTTACTTTGACATATTCATTGCAGGTAAGTTGATTTTACTGTTTGTTTACTGATTGTCATGACATTAGGGAAGTAAGGTAAAACCTACTCTCCAAGGGAAGTAAGTGAAAAGAAACGCAAGTACAAGTGATTGTTTATATTGACAGAAACAACTGAAAAACAATTGCTACTAAGCAACTCAACACTAGGTGACAATTTGCTTTGTTTGTAATAGATTAATTTTCTATCAATTAACGTGGAATTATTAAGGGAAAATTATTCAAATTTCTGTTGGGCATGGAGAAAAATATTATAAGCATGCTCAGAAAGTAACTATCTACAACCAGTCTCTACAACTTGTTCTCAACTGGTAAAAGCTACTTACTTCCCTTGATGTAGCTATTTATCCTGCATTTTTCCATACGTCTACTACAACTCGTTTACGGGTCATACTTGATGACTTATGGAGAGTCCGGACTGTTCTATCATTGGCATGCATAAAGTGTGGCCGTTTGTTTGTTTTTTGAAATTTTGCATTAAAATCCATATCTACTTGCGAAGAAAAAATCGTATGTCACTGGAGCAAAAGTTCATTTCCTCCCTTGTGTATTTAATCATCAAACTTCACATGTGGGAGGAAATGAATACCGTTGCTCCCTAGATATATAATAGTATATTACTTATCAAGGACGGTACGGACGGTTTACCAGCCGAAGACAATGTTTGGAGAATAAGCAAAGCGAAGCCTCCGATATTGCCTGAGGTTGGTAAACCTTACCATTCACGATTCTTATATTTTTTGCACTATTGAAATAACTTGAATATCTACTTATTTTTACTATAATATACTAGGTGAGTTTTTTAAAGTGTTACAAGGCGATTTCTCGAAAACTGTATAAAATATTTTCATGAAATTTTGGTTAAGTAATACGGAAATGTGGGGACATATTTAAAAATATTTTGACGCTTACCTCCCTGTCTTTGTTTTGAGGGGTAACTTTGGAATTTTAAATAGGATGATGCACTTTTGTTTATAAAATTCGAATCTACGTAAAACTGTATGTGTACAATTTTTTTCAAATTTGGTTACGGTTATGGAATTGTGATTTGCTAGGTTATAAAATTTAAAAACATATATATTTACCATTTAATTTCATCTTATTTATAGTCTGCCATGCTTGAGCAGTTGCTCGAAATGTCCCCTTGCAATTTCCAAACACGTTCACTCTTTTTCTAAATGAATTTCGAACCCGCTGTAATATTTCAGGTGTAACTAATAAGCAGGCAAAACGGATTCGGCCAAAAGAATATAAAAAAATTTGTTGTATACAAAAGTAGTTTTTTATATAGATTCGAATTTTATAAACAAAAGTACATTATCTTATTTAAAATTCCAAAGTTAGCCCCCACCCCTCAAAAAAAGAGGAGGTAAATGTCAAAAATATGTTTAAATATGTTCCCCCATCTCCCTATTACCTCACCAGAATTTCATGAAAGTATTTTAAATCGTTTTCGAGATATCGCCTTGTAACACTTCAGCCAGTATAATGTATAATACAATATTATGTTTGTTCTTTGACAAATCACTTGTCTGAAATTTATTGACAATCGTCATTACTTACCATTTTTTAGGCCTAGCAATATGCTGTCATGGAAACAGACATAAATAAACAAAAATGCTCAGTCGTGCAAAAATTAGGATTAGGATACTATTAATTCAGAAGAAATGCCTAACATTAAGAAAAATACTAAAATTTCAGCTGTTTCTGTATTTTTGTGTGTGTAGCAATAAGTGATATTAAATATGCATTAGTTATAATTTTTTTCTAATTAGATATGGTTAGTCATAATGGTAGATATGGTAATTTAACTAACTAATAGTCATAATGGAGAATTGTACATTTTATTTCCATAATACGAGTATATACTTCAGTGGCATAACAAGACGGTTTGGCGCCGGTGTGCAAGAATAAATGAAAGCCGCTGTAGACAAGAAGTTTCAGAAAAAAAGAGGGGGGGGGGTAATTTTTGGTCATGCAACACTTTAAATTAATTAGTTCTTTTCTTAACATGAAAGGTTACTTACTGCAAAATAAAACACATTTAGATGTTTCATTATTTTATTAAATATAACATAATAATAATAATAATAATCCCATTATTCCCTATTGGGACATAGGGTATTCGTATATTCTCTCCAGTTGTCATTTTCCTTTGCTCCTTGGCTCAGTTGTGCTATAGTCTTTCCTGTCTCTTGTTTTACAGTTCTCCTCCACGTTTTTCTCGGGCGTCCTCTGTTTCTGAAACTCTAAAGTTTCCAATCAAAACTTTTCTGCAAATTTCAGTTTTATTTTTTTCAACGTTTGCCCTAACCATCCATATTTTCTTCTCCTGATTTCTATATTAATGTCCACCTGATTTGTTCGGTCCCAAAGATCTTTGTTCGAAATAATGACTGGCCACCTAACACCTCTTTACAAACATCTGCAATTTCTGCTTTACCAGTTCTGTAACCGTCCACGATTCCGACCCAACATAGGAAAATACAAAAACAAAAACCACGTAAAAGGAATACAAATTTAAATAATTCACAAGAAAAATAAAATACCGATGGGGCCACAATTATATATAACAGCAATGAGATAACATGAACAAGAAAATAACACATATTGCTTGAGTAAGAAAGAGATAAACATAGTAGCAAATATACGAGTAGGCTTGACGCTCACTTTAATTATGACATATGTCAACTAATTGTGCCTACTAAAGTAATTTTGTTGTATGGTCATCTCTTTCTTACTCAAGCATTATATTTTGTGGTTCATGTTATCTTATTGCTGTTATATATAATTATGGCCCCATCCGTATATCTTTATACATACAGTGTGTTTCACTTTACATGGAAGCACCCCTGTATTTTCTTTGTTTTTGTATGGATCGATTTGAATTTTTTATCAATTGTACAACTCATCAAGAGACATCGATTCATCTCCTTGAGCACAAAAGACGTTGTTAGCCTTGCCTACTACGATCAAGAACATGGGTCGCATTGTCAATATTTTGCATCGCGTTAGAGTTACAGCAAAAAGTTGTTAAGAAAAGTTGGTTAGAATCAAAAAAATACCCCAGATACCGATTTTCGTTTAATACTTCGAATTTTTAATTTTTATCTATAAATTTGTCCAAGTCCCAAATTTCAACTTTATTTTGGTATCAAATGGTGTCATGGATAAACAACATTTTTATTTTTATTGCAAACGTCATTAGCTTTTAATAACGGCTGAATTACTTTTAACTGTTGCTGAGAAAGTAGAAATAATTAGAATTACTGATGAAAATGCAAGATCCAATCGAGAAGTAGCTAGAATAATATCGAATCTTGCATTTTCACCAGTAATTCTAATTATTTCTACTTTCTCAGCAACAGTTAAAAGTAATTCAGCCGTTATTAAAAGCTAATGACGTTTGCAATAAAAATAAAAATGTTGTTTCTCCATGACACCATTTGATACCAAATTAAAAGTTGAAATTTGGGACTGACAAATTTTTAAATAAAAATTAAAAATTCGAATTATTAAACGAAAATCGGTATCTGGGATATTCTTTTGATTCTAAACAACTTTTCTTAATAACTTTTTGCTTTAACTCTAACGCGATGCAAAATATTGACAATGTGACCCATGTTCTTGATCGTAGTGGGCCAGGATAATAACGTCTTTTGCGCTCAAGAACATGAGTAGATGCCTCTTGGTGAGTTGTACAACTGATAAAAAATTCAAATCGATCCATACAAAAACAAAGAAAATACATGGGTGCTTCCATGTAAAGTGAAACACACTGTATAATTCTTCTGTACGCGTGTAAGTGACTGAACTCCTCCTAAACGGCTGGACCGATTTTGATGAAATTTTGTGTGTGTGTTTGAGAGGGTCCTTGGATAGTATAGATTCACAATTGGATCCGGTAGGTGGCGGTGCAATAGGGTTCTAGGATTTTTTTTTTAAATTTTGACGAATGTCTTTTTTTAATTTTTATAAGATTTCTCGCATATCAGAACATATAACTCCAAAATTTCACCACCCTCCAATATTTTTTAAAATGAAAAAGATCGAAAATTCGAATATCGAAAAAAACGTTTGCTAAACCCGCCAATAGCAGGCAAACCAACGTTCGGGCAGGACAACGTCTGTCGGGTGCGCTACCCCTTAGGGGGTGAAATGGGGCAAATAAGCCTAAACATCGATATGGGTGTCGTTATTGCGGTTTTTTGCTACGTTGATTGTGAAAATGGCATTTATTTTTAAGTCTAAGACGATAGACATGACATAAAATTAAAACTCTATAGTGGTGAAACGGGGTTTCAGAAACAAATTATTTTTGGGGGGGCCGTTTGCCGGGCCAGCTAGTAGATATATATATGTAGGTAGGTATAGCACTTTAATTAAACTCTCTTTTGCGACACTTTGCTAAAGCTAACATATCTATCAGTGAATTAAAACCAAGAGTACTGGCTCTTACTTTCCCGATACTCAGTAATGCAAAACTCTTTAGGCGTATTTGGCCCATCTTTTTTAGCAAAAAGTGTTTAATAGTTTTTAATTTAGAAAGAGATCTCTCAGTGGAAGCTGTAGTGACGGGATGTAAAAAGTAGGATATAAGCTGTATACAAATATGGAAAGCTAGCCAATGACATGTGATTAGACAGACATTTTTCTCCCACTTCCTTCACTGATAAGCAATATTTAATACTAGTTGTGTACGAAGATCGAAATTGTACAATTTGCTTTACTAAGACGTCATCGAGATCAGTTTCATACGTAGTTTGAAATAATTTGGCACTCTATGACCTCTGCATCTGAGGCAATCGTCAGAAATTTGCGGTTTAAAACTTTGAATTTATAGTATGTTACTATGCACTATGCAATCTAAGAATCACAAACACACACTACAGCTGGAACTTCTAATCTACTCAAAAGGAGAAAAGACTATGCACTCAAAAGAGCCCAGTGGCGCTCACGTATCATTAGTCTGTTGCCGCTTTGAACCTCTATTCTAGGAAAACTTTTATTTAAACAAAAAACTCCGCTACCGCGGCGCCTATATACATTCGGCGCGGAGGTTCTTTGCACCCCCTGCACATATGATAGTTACGCCACTGATATACTTGTTCTCTCACAAAGTTGTATGAGATATTCAGACACTTTACTTTTATACTCGTACTATTTCACTGATATTTACAACATCTATTGCCTTCTATTGTGTGTGTGAATATCCCGTAATGACCAGAAGTGCTATAAAATACAAGCTGTGAAAGGGTTTATCTATTTTTTGCATCATTATTCTATAATACAAAGTTAAGATATTTACCTAAAGATGAGTGTTAGTGGTGCAAACAAATTTACTTGTAGGGCGCTTGTTGGGGAGCCTTCTCAGTTTTCCGTTATTTAGATTAGATTAGATTAGATTAGATTACACGACTGCCTTTTGCTGGCATGCGCACGTCAGCCCTTAGGGCTTTTTGTACTGTCGGGAGTTTTCAAGTTAGCAAGCCGACATCCGTGTCTTTTACTAGACTTGCAATGTCCCCTACTAGCTTGTGGTTGTCAATAGAGTTAAGGCTCCAATCGAGTTGGTGTCTTTTACGCTCTAATGCTGGGCATTCAAAGAGGATATGATAGGCTGTTTCATCATCCTCTTGGCATAATCTGCAAACAGGTTCATCTCTATAGATATTGATCCTGTGCATAAATTCTCTGAATGCTCCAGTGCCTGTTAGTAGACTGACTACTTGCTTGATTCGAGTTCTGTTCAGTCTCAACAGGGTTTTGGTGGTATGTGGATTCGGAGTTTTTAGCAATCTTTTGCAGTGTGTTGCTTGATTGTAGTTTCTCCACCTTAGTTGGTGTGCGGTATTGACCCATTCATTAATGGCTGAGCGGGCTTGGTTTTTCTGAATGCTTAGACCAGGTTCTGGACCGGTCATTGCATTACGGGCTGCTTCTTTTGCGAGCTTGTCCGCCTTTTCGTTTCCTTCAATACCTTGGTGACCTGGGATCCAGCATAATTTTACTGTATTTCCCTGGCTTAAGGTTTGAAGTTTGGATTTGCATTCCTTGACCAGTCTCGATGAAGTACTGAAAGCGTTTAACGCTTTCAATGCTGCCTGACTGTCTGAGAGAATGTGTATGTCTCGATTGAGCAGCTTCTTTTCTATGCTGATGTTTGCGCATACGTTAATAGCATGTACTTCAGCCTGAAAGATGTTACAAAACTTTCCTAGACTGACTTTTTCGTTGGTTCTAGGATTGGTACTGTACACACCGGAACCTGTACCCCCTTCAAACTTAGATCCATCAGTGTAAAAAATGATGTTCTTATTTGTTGGAGTTGGTAGTTGGTCCGGATTCCAACTTGTGTGTACAGTAAAGTTCTTTTCAAAGTCATAGGCTTTGATTATAAGATCAGAACCCATTTCTAATATTGGGTTGTTGATGTGTGACATGATCTTGCCATGTCCTAGATTATTAGCTGTGGTCATCCAGTGACCTGTACTTTGTAATCTGTAGGCTGCCATTCTGGCTTCACCTTCCAAGAAGATGTGCAGAGGTGGCAGATTTAAAATAGCATTCAGTGCTTGTCCTGAGGTGCCTTTAAAGGCTCCAGTGATGCACCGATTAGCTAGATATTGTATTCTGCTGATTTTGTGGATCGCAGTTGCTTGTTTTATTTTGGGCCACCAGGCGATTATTCCATATGAAATTATTGGTCGAACCATGGTTTTGTACAGCCAGAGGGTCAGTTCCGGTTTGAGCCCCCACGTACTACCTATGGCTCTTTTTCCAATAACTAATGTTTGTATGCACCTGGTGATTGTTTTGTCTAAGTGGGAGTTCCAAGTTAGTTTGGAATCAATGGTTAGACCTAAGTACTTAACCTCGTTCTCCCAGTTGACATTTGTCTCAAACAGTTTTATGTTCATTCTGTTTGTGATGTTCTTTCTACGAGTGAAAGCGACGAGAGTGGCTTTGCTGGGATTAATTCTAAGATTATTCTCTAGACACCACTCTTCGGTTATCTTTAGTGCTGTTTTCATTACATTGTCTACGGTTCTTTGGTATTTACCTTGAATCAGTATGACAATGTCATCAGCGTATCCTTGAGTGTAGTAGCCTTTGTTATTGAGTTGGATCAGCAGTTCATCAACTGTGAGGCACCACAGGAGTGGAGAAAGAACTCCTCCCTGTGGACATCCCCTTGTCGCCTGCACTGTCTTTTCCTTGTCAAATAACTTGACTTTTACAACTCTGGTGTTGAGCATTGCCATAGTCCATCTTATCGTGGTGTTATCGATCTGATGGTTTGTCATTGCTCTTTCAATAGAGTGGTAGGAGGTGTTGTCGAAGGCACCTTCTATGTCTAGAAATGCTCCGACTGCGTACTCCTTGTACTCCAAGGTTCTCTCAATTTTCCCCACTAGTTGGTGTAGGGCGGTTTCACATGACTTCCCTGTTTGGTAAGCATGTTGATATTTGTGAATCGGGAGTGAAGTTAGGGCTTCCTCCCTCCAGTATCTGTCTACTAATCTTTCCAACGTTTTAAGGAGGAATGACGTTAGGCTGATAGGTCTGTAAGATTTAGCTTCTGCATAGCTGCTCTTACCAGGCTTAGGGATAAATACTACTTTAGTCACTCTCCAGGATTGGGGGATGTAACCCAAGGCAAGACTTGCTTGGAACATGTCTTTGAGTGGGTTCAGCAGTATATCTATCCCTTTCTGCAGCATTACGGGTTGTATGCCGTCGTTTCCAGCAGATTTGAAAGGACTGAAGAGGCTAGTTGCCCATCTAATCCTTTCTTTGCTGACTATTCTCTTAGCTGTTTCCCAGTCTTCCCTCCTAGGGGTATGATTGGGTTCAGCCAGAGTGGGTTGTTCCACTGCTCCGGGTAGGTGAGTTTTTATCAAAAGAGATAAAGTCTCCTCTTCCGTTGTAGTGTATTCTCCGCTTTCTTTTTTAAGAGTGCCTACTGGGTTCATGGCTTGCTTTGAGATGATTTTGTGGAGTCTAGCTGTGGATCGCGTGGTCTCCACCTCCTGGCAAAACTTTTTCCAGGCTGCTATCTTAGCTGCCTTGATCTTTTTGCCATAGTCTGTGAGAGCCTTGTGATAGTTCTCCCAGTTATTTGTGGCTTTAGACCTGTTAAACAGACGTCTGACTTCTTGTCTGGTCTTTTCTAGGTCTTTATTCCACCAATTTGTGTTTTTTTGCTCTTTGCTGACTTGGGTCTGTTAGAGGACAGCTACTCTGAAAGGAGTCAATCATGGCCTCTTTTAACCGGTCAGCATTTGAGTCTAAAACTACTTTATTGGAAGATCTGAACTTTAGGTGTTCTATCTTCTCTTGTAGTTTTTGTTTATATAGGTCCCAGTCTGTCTTTCTTGGGTTGTAGTAAACTCTTTGGCTTACTTCCCGTTGAGACAGTTCAAAGGTTATATAATTGTGGTCAGATAGTGATGGTTCGTCTGAAACTTGCCATTTATTCACTGATTGACTAATTCTCATTGTGGTTATGGTAATATCTATAACTTCATGTCTATTAGTGTTATAAAAGGTTGGAGTGTTACCTTTATTGACTACTACTAGATTGTTAGTTAAGATAAATTCTAAAAGTGACTCACCTCTTATGTTGCAGTTGGTGCTGCCCCAAATGGTGTGGTGCGAATTTGCGTCGCAGCCTAGGATGAGGTCTAGATCGTCTTGGGAGGCAGATGATACTAGGTTCTCTAGTTCCTCGGAGTCCGACTCGAGTACTGCAAGCAAGTGCATCGCGTCAGCTGTGCTCCGTGAATGCGCTAAGTTACCAGTTCTTGTTTCGCACCATCCTTCTACTTCGAGATAGTGGTAACTCATTTTACTTTATCTTATCTCAATCGCAAACGCTGCTTAATAATACCAAGAAAACCCCACGGCAGCCGCTCGGACCGGCTTGCTTTGCCTACTTTATTTCCATTAAGTTATTTAATTTTATCAACGTCACATGGCGAACACTAAAGATAACAACTCAATTCTAAATGCCCCAACATTAATTTTCCAAGGCTCTAATGTTATCACTCCAATGGATACAACAAGCCAAAGCGCCAAACGGGATTTCTCTGCCATATCTACTCCTCCAGCAGATGAGCCCAATAAGCGTTATTTATTTGAACACGATAAACTTATCTCCAAGAACAAATTTCACGCGCTAAGTGTTGAAATCGCACCTATAGAAAATCCAGCAGAGACAGCAGTAATTAAAAAAGCTAAAATACCTCCAATCTTCCTGCATGAAGCAACCAATTACCAGGAAGTTTCTAAAGATATCAAAAAGATTGCAACACAAGAATTCACAACCACCTGCGCGGGGAAAATGCTCAAAATTAATCTCAGCAGCCCAGATGATTTTAGGAAATTAACAGCTTACTATGATCAATTTAAAATTAAATATCACACGTATCGAAATCCGGACGCGACTAAATTGTCAGTTATCATAAGAAACTTACCGATATCAATAGGAACAGAAGAAATTAAAAATGAATTATCTAAATCGTTTCAAGTTATTAGCGTAACTCGTTTCCATAATAAAGACAAATCTCCAATCCCAATATGTGCCGTATTGCTTGAACCGGATGTCAAATCTAAAGAAATATTCAAAGTAAACCGATTATTTCACTGCGTAGTAGTAGTTGAACAACGAAGAAAATCAATTGAGATCCCGCAGTGCCAACGTTGTCAGCGTTATGGGCACACTAGAAATTATTGTAAACTACCACCACGATGTGTTAAGTGCTTAGGGAACCACTTATATACAGAGTGTCCAAAAACTCCAACCGACAAACCCCAATGTGTGAACTGTAGTCAAACCCACCCAGCAAATTTCAAAGGATGTGAATATTATCTTGACCTCAAGGAAAAACGAAAACAATCACAGCAATTAAGAACCAGTCCCGTAAATAAACCGCAATTCAATTATATCCCTCAAAGTTTTCCTGACCTCCCAAGAACGCAAGCCAGACTGAAAGAACCCCAACACAACGCCAACTATCAGAGACAAAGTACAATTCCTCCAACCCTAAACACCTCGTCCAACTCCTTGGTACAACTCATTATAAACATCATCACACCATATATGGAACAAATAAAATCCTTTTTATCTCAACTCATTTCTTCAATCTTTTCTAATGGATTATTACAACCTTAGAAGTATTAATCATTTACAAATGGCCAACTGGAACGCCAATGGTATTTTAAACCAAAAAGGGATCCTAATAGATTTCTTACAAAGACATAAAGTAGACATAATGTGCGTAAGTGAAACCCACCTCATACCGGAAATTAAATTCGCACTTCCCGGCTATTGCATTTATCGTCAAGATAGAACAAGAGCGCAAATCGCTTCTGGCGGAACCGCTGTGCTAATCAAGAGAAATATAAATCACCATGAAATCCATCTTCCAGACTTACAACATCTTGAGGCTTCTGCAATTGAAATAACATTAACTGATAACAGCGAATTACTAATAGTTGCTGCCTACCAACCGCCTAATAAACGATTGATGCTACATGATATGCAAACATTACTTGATAGCGGCATACCAACTTTACTATTAGGGGATTTCAACAGCAAGCACGTTGCATGGGGCTGTCGAACAACAAACCCGAATGGCAATAGGTTATATTCGATTACGGCAGATCTTCCTATTCAAGTATTAGCTCCTGATGAACCAACTTATCACCCATATAGGTTTGACCATCAGCCCGATATTCTCGATATTTGCCTTCAATATCGAATCTCAAATCCTATATACCAGCAAGTACTGGCGGAATTGGACTCTGACCATCTACCAATAATTATTACGTTTAACAAGCAACCATCTTTAACACTAAACACGCCAAGACTAATTAATGGACCAGTCGATTGGGAAATATTTAAATGCCAGCTCAATAATAACCTAGTACCATTTCAAAATCTATACACCACTGATGGCATAGATGAGGCAATAAATCATCTTACAATATCGATCCAAAGAGCAGCCCGAATAGCTACTTATAAAACCCATCATAAAGTAGTAAATCATCAAATATTACCTATGATGATTCAAAATTTAATACGGCAAAAACACCAGATCAGAAGACAGTGGCAACGAACACGGGAACCGCAACACAAATTAGCCCTTACCCAATTAACGAGACAAGTAAAATGGGAAATTGAAAATTACAAAATCTCATCTTACAAGCGATTCATAGGTGAACTAGGAACGGCAGATCCAACCATGTGGAGAGTGGTCAAACGTATGTCCAATCAGAGACAAACGATACCTACTCTAAAAGCAAACAACTCTCTATATTCTAGCGACCAAGAAAAATGCGAGGCCCTAAGCAACCACCTTGAACAAGTATTAACAGTTAAAACCAGCAACGAAAACATAGATTTCAATTACTCTATTGATGAAACTGTAACCCAACACCCCCCTTCAAATGCAGCAAATGTTCAAACAACAACTCCAGAAGAAATTGATTCTCTAATCCAGCTCCTACCAAACAAAAAAGCTCCCGGCCCAGATATGATAACAAACATAATTCTTAAAAACATCACACCAAAATGCCTATCATACCTCACCTCTCTCTTCAATGCATGTTTATCCATTGGATATTTTCCTAAGAAATGGAAACATGCACATGTAATGCACTTCCACAAACCTGGAAAATGCAAAAACAACCCAACCTCGTATCGCCCAATAAGTCTCTTATGCACACTAGCAAAATTACTGGAAAAAATCATCTACAACCGTCTCAATAATTATATATCCCAGCAGTCGATACTACCACCATTCCAGTTTGGCTTCAGACCCAATTATTCCACAATACACCAGCTTGTCAGAATCAATGAAACTATCGCCAAGGGCTTTGAAAACAAACAATATACTACCGTTTTGTTCTTAGATATAGCTCAGGCTTTTGACCGAGTCTGGCACAATGGCCTCCTTTACAAAATGATCCAGCTGAAAATCCCCGAATACATTGTCAACATAACTTCAACCTTTCTTACTGGAAGAACATTTGCAAGCAAAGTCAATGCATCCGTATCAGAAACCAAGAACATCAACGCAGGGGTTCCTCAAGGATCCGTACTTGGACCTCTACTGTTTAATATATTTATGCACGATATTCCTGTACCTCCAGCCTGTTCGCTGGCGATGTTCGCTGACGACACTGCCATAATTACTCAAGATCACGACTTAAACGGCGCAATACTAACACTTCAAAGAGCAACAGACCAACTGCAAACTTGGTTCAACCGCTGGAACATTACCTTAAATCCAACAAAAATTATTGCAAAAATTTTCACGCTTAGAAAATACAATAATCCAACTCCCATTGTTATAAATGGAAATCCAATCCCGTGGAACCCAAAAGACGGAGCCGTGAAATATCTGGGAGTCCACTTGGACCAAAAACTGACATGGGGAATTCACATTAACACTAAAATAAATGACTGTCACAACAAGATGAGACTCTTATACCCAATATTAAATAGAAACTCTCCCCTGAAACTTGAGTGTGCCATGCTAATATACAAATCTATTCTGCGATCGGCGCTTATGTATGCCTGTGTAGTATGGGGAACTGCGTCGAAAACACACATAAACAAATTACAGGTGTTACAAAACAAAGTTCTCAGAATGACAACAAATGCAGCATGGTTTATACGTAACGACCAGCTACACCATGAATTGAACATAGCTCATATCCAGGACTTTATAAAAACCACCACCAAAAGATTCTTGAATAACCTAAGGACTTGCCCAGCTACTGATCACTACATGCTTGGACAGAGAACTATAAACCCTCGCTTAAAACCAAGACTTCCACAGGACGTTCTTTTAAGTGACAGCGACTAATTTGTAGAATATCTGTTTAGTGTCTTTTAACTAAGTCTTTTATCAATATTTTATATGTTTAGCTATGTATGTAATCAAAACTTAAATTAGTCTTACTGTGTATGGCCCTAGTGTGCCGATCCGGTATAATAAATAAAAAAAAAAAAAAAAAAAAAATCTCTAGTTCCTCGCTAGGCGGTGGGTCCCTGGAATCGGATGGAAGGTAGACGGAGCTTATAATGGCTTGGTCACAACCTTCATCGTTATTCCATTTTATTTTAATTGTGGTTATGTCTCTAGAACAGAATTCCATTAGTGGTAAACAGTCTAGATTATTTCTTATAAGTATGCATGTTCTAGGACTTGCATGATTATAAATAAGCTTACCTTTAGCACCCCCTAATCCACGGACTTGTCCCTTAACTATCCATGGCTCTTGGATCAGTGCTAAATCGATGTCATCTGCTAGCAGCTTTCTGCTTAGATTTGCAGTGGCTGCTTTGCAGTGGTGGAGGTTAATTTGCACTACTTTCAAGTTCTTCTTTCCTATCCTTGGAGCGGATAAGGAAAGTGACCTTGTTGAGGCCTAGGTGCGCTACACAGTTGATGGATGTTAGTGCTTGTTTTGCCCTGTCATCTATCATTGCTGCGAACGTTCTACCGCCATCTTCTAGTGGAGTGACGTTGAGTATTCTCCAGGTATCGGTTTGGAGATCTGCCTTCCGTTTGTTCTGTTTTCCGATCAAACGGAGAATAACCTCGGGTTTCTGTTTGTCGTACCACTTGGGGACGTTGAACACTACCCGGACAGAGTTAATAACTTTTGCCCGCTCTTTTACCTCCAGCTTGGCATTGGTCCACGGGTGCAGCTTAGGTACTTGCTCACTTAACCAGTGTTTTGTGAGTTCGTCCTTGCACGCAACCACGTATGTACCAGCTTCGAGATAGTGGCTGGTAAAGAGAGGTGTGTTCTCTTCTTCTTCCATCTGGAAGATGAGATTTATCAGACTGTCTCTGACTAGGTCACCTTGTTCCTTTGTCAGTTTGACGTCTGGATATGCAGCAGGGTAGATGGCCATCTTCACCGTAGTGGCTGCCTCAGCAAAATCAAGCTTGCTGGTGCCTGCCTTTGGTGAGGTCGGCTTGTCTACTTTCTGCCTCGGCCTCTTTTTGGCGTTTGCCGGGGAGGGAGTGGCTTCGTCAGAGCGTTGCTTCTTTTGTCCCTGGTTGGTTGCAGGTTTTTCAGATTTCGAAGCTGGGTCTGCTGCCCTCTTCTTCTCCATCTTCTGCTTTCTTTTAAAGTTTGGGTCGTACTTAATGCCCTTGGCTTCACAGGCTCGCTTGGCGCGTTCTCTGCGTTCCTTGGCTGTAAGTTGGACCTTTTTGAGGGACACTTTGCCTAGTTTATCGGCTATGTCCGCTCCGGTTGCGGCCTTTTCCTGCTCGGAAGACTGTCCTTGACTGGAAGTCTGGACTGTCAACTCTGCAGTAGAGGCACACTGTTCCATTTCTATCTCGGTCACCGAAGTCTGAGCATCAGTGGTCGGAAGCGGTGATGACTCCATCAGTGTGTCGTCTTCACCCTGTGAAAAAGCAGTTGTTAAATCCATACAAGTGAGTATTTAATTCAACTGTAAGAGGTTTGGCTAAATACTTCTGGAGGGCGCCTGGTATCCAGAAGGCTCCGTTATTTGGAAAATTCCTGATTGCCAGCTCGCCTTGGAATTTAATGGACTGTATGGATTTATTTCTTCACTGAATTATACACTCGTTGAAAGCAAAGTAGGTAATTTATTTGCTATAAATTTACACGAACAGTTTAACATTTAAACATGTGAACAATAATTACTTTCGCAGAGCGGACCTGTTCGCATGCTGCCACGTTGACAGATGGAACGTAAGTGAGTTTTTAGAATCGGAAGCCAGCCCGGCAGTCTACTGCGCACAGCATGAATTCAGAATGCAAGAGAGGCGGCAAAAGTTTATAAAGTCCTTAACATACCGCCCGCCTTGGAAAGGGTAACCTTTCAAATAAAACAGTACAGAGTTGACATGTAACAGCTAGAGTAAAACATGCAACATGAACACACACATATACAAAGCATAATAGTACATGGATCTTAATCGAGTACAAGAAAACCCGAACAATGGGGAGCCAAAAGGCCTTACGAACACTGCGCTGAACGCTAACGCACTAGTTCACAACACTAGTTAGCGGGCACAATTTGGCGAAGGATCGCTTTACGATCCCTGACACAGTTTTCACTGACGCCACACGCGTAACGCCGTCAAGGCCAGGGTGCAGCTCGGTGACCCGGCCTAACCTCCACTTCAGAGGGGGAAGATTGTCATCCTTGATGAGGACCATGGAACCAGGCTGGAGGTCCGAAAGGTGCGTGCGCCATTTGGTGCGCTGTTGGAGTTCTGAGATGTACTCCTTGCTCCATCTTTTCCATACATTCTGGTGGAGCTGTTGTATTCTTTGGTATTTAGACAGCCGAGACTCGGCTATCTCAGTAACGTTGGGATCAGGCAGTGACACCAACGGACGACCAATCAGGAAATGAGCAGGAGTCAAAGGCTGAAGGTCGTTTGGATCAGAGGACAAAGGAGACAGGGGTCGGGAGTTTAAGGTCGCTTCCACCTGTGCCAGCAAAGTGCAAAATTCATCGTAATTTAGACTAGCGTTACCTATAACGCGCCGTAGGTGATGTTTGGAGGACTTAATTCCGGCCTCCCACAATCCGCCAAAGTGGGGACTCCGCGCGGGTATAAAATGCCAAGCTACTCCGTCGCTCGCGACTGATTCGGAAATAGAAGGGTTTTGCTCCGCGAGAAAATTGCCTAATTCGATTAACTCGGAATTAGCGCCGACAAAATTAGTGTCATTGTCAGAATAGACATGGAGCGGTTTGCCTCGACGAGCCACAAACCGGCGAAAAGCCATTAAGAAGGTTTCAGTAGAAAGGTCAGCGACCAATTCAAGGTGCACTGCCTTTGTGACAAAACAATAAGCTGTAACTCGTTGTAAGCGAGCGAAGCTTGAATACTGATTGAACGGAAATGGCTCAACAGAGGTTATGTACTGTTTGAGGCTTTCGCGGTTACTCGAATTATTCTCCTTAGTATAGAATTTCGGCTTAGACCGCGTCGTATTTGTATATGAACACCCAGCATTTTCTGGCTTAATGTGCCTTGCACCTTGTGAAGTCGAGCAAAAACCCGCGCGATGGCCATGCTCTCTGGTGGCTCGTGTTGTTTGAGTATCTTGAGAACGAGGATACTTAGGCAGATTTGGCCGTTTTGCTGTTTGTGCATCCATATTCACTAACGTTTCGCAAGACCTTGCAGCTTGCATTATCAGAGTGAAAGTCGCACTAAGAACCGAAGGTCGGTGTGGAGCTATTTATAGTCCTCTGTGCCAGGCGCGCGGAGTGGCGTAACGCTGGCTCTGGTTGGTCGTCCGAGTGCAACGTAATCCGTGGGGCGTGGCCGTATGACGCACAGTGGTTGTAATGCTTTAGATCGTGTATCACAGGGGTCCACGTTTTACTAAGTTTAAAGCCATCTTCTCTGTTGATATTATTTGGATGTTTTTCTATTTCTATGGCTTCACGTATCACTCGCGGGAAGTAATGAGGTATTCTGGCTAGTACTCTGGCATGCTCAAATTCTAAAGTGTGCCCATTTGTAAATGTATGCTCAGCTACGGCTGATTTTGTGATGCGTTTGTGTTTGCAATCGCCTTTATGTTCTTGGAGTCTTAGATCAACGGAACGACCAGTCTGTCCAATGTAACTCGAGCCGCAGGAACAAGGAATGCGATATACGCCAGCGGTTTTTAAACTTGGAATCTTGTCTTTTACCGATCTGAAGCCGTTGCCCAAAGTTTCCTTGCTCGTGAACACAGTTTTGATGTTGCATCGTTGCAGGACACGTCCTATCTTATCAGTTGAGCCTTTAACGTAAGGTAGAAATGCTAAGCCTTCCAGAGGTGGAGATTCTTCTTTAGCCTTCTTTGTCATAGTCTTTTCTAGTGCTTTTCGTATGGCGGTAGTTGTGTATCCGTTCCTTTGTAAAGAGTCAAACAGATGTAGCTTTTCTCTCTCTAGATTTTCTTCGTCTGAGATACGAACGGCTCTTGTCGCCAGAGTCTGGAGAACTGTTGCTTTCTGCATTGGATGATGGTGTGAGTCAGCATTTAGATATCTGTCCGTGTGTGTTTTCTTTCTATAGACTGCATGTCCTAAACTGCCATCTGATTTACGTTTCACCAGGACGTCTAGAAACGGAATACTGCAATTTTCCTCTACTTCCATTGTGAATTGTATGTTGGGATGTACAGAATTCAGGTGTTTTAGAAACAGATTCAATGTCTGGCGTCCATGTGACCAGATGACAAAAGTATCATCTACATATCTGAACCAGCAAGTCGGTTTTAGCTGCGCTTGTTCGAGAGCCTTGGTTTCAAAAGCTTCCATGTAGATATTAGCGATAACAGGTGATAGTGGTGAACCCATGGCCGCTCCTTCGACTTGCTCGTATATTTTATTGTTCCAACTGAAGTAAGTGTTTTTCAGGCAAATTTCGACAAGTTCAACTTGGTCTGTAGGCAAGAGATCTTTGAGCATTACTAGCACCTCATTAACCGGCACTTTCGTGAAGAGTGATACTACGTCGAAACTGACTAAGAGATCATCTTTGTTTAACTTTATGTTCTTTAGTTTCTGGACAAAATCTGCTGAATCCTTGACAAAGGAGTCTGTTTTACCAGTTAGAGGCTGTAGTATACTGGTTAAATGTCTTGCCAAAGCATGTGTAGGAGAATTGATCGCGCTGACAATTGGTCTCAACGGCACGCCCTCCTTATGTATCTTAGGTAGGCCATACATGCGAGGAGTTATTGCATTTCTAGGAATCAATCGGTGCTTTAAAGTGGGATCCATACTATCGGAGCATTTTATGGCAGAGGTTATCTTTGTTTTGAGAGAGGTAGTGGGGTTGCGGTTTAGCCTTCTGTAAGTTGTATCAGATAGTAAGACTTCCATCTTCGCATTATAATCTTCAGTGTTCATTACCACAGTAGCATTTCCCTTGTCAGCTTTGAGAACAACAATGTCTTTGTTCTTCTTTAATGCTTTAGTTGCCTCTCTCTCTGCTTTACTGATGTTGGAGCGGGGCGGTTTCGCTCTTCTTAAAATACAAGACACATCTTGTCGGATGATTTCTGCATCTTTTCTGGGAAGTTTTTGGATTGCTGCTTCCACTCCACATATTATCTCCTCCACAGGTATTTGCTTAGGGGCTACGGCGAAGTTAAAACCTTTCTTTAGTAAAGATGTGGTCTGTTTATCCAGTTGTATGTTGCTAAGGTTTACGATTACTTTGTCCGTAGCCAATTGTTTCGAAGACTGCTTAGGCGCTAGCTTATCATATTTGGCTGATTGTTTAGCAGTTGCTTGTTCCAGTGTATTGTGTGCTTGTCTCGTAGTGATAGCGTCGATTTTCTCCCACAATGTTGGCTCCAGCGTGTTCGCCAGTTTTATGTGTAGGGTGTACAGCCTTGATCCTGTGCTATCTAATTCCTGTCTAACTCTTTGTATTTCGGATCTTAATAAGCCCAGACTGGCATTGTTGAGAATTCTGTTGTTATGATGATTTCTTAGATGGTGTTTAATGTGGACACAGTTAGGTAAGACCTTGTTGTCCCGGCAACGTTTTAGAAAGGCTAGGTCCGCTAATAATTTCGCCTTCTTCTGCCTTAGTTGGTCTAATGTTCTGGTTTGGTTGTGAACTTCCTCGCCGTAGAGGCGTGTTATGTACTGTTTGAGGCTTTCGCGGTTACTCGAATTATTCTCCTTAGTATAGAATTTCGGCTTAGACCGCGTCGTATTTGTATATGAACACCCAGCATTTTCTGGCTTAATGTGTCTTGCACCTTGTGAAGTCGAGCAAAAACCCGCGCGATGGCCATGCTCTCTGGTGGCTCGTGTTGTTTGAGTATCTTGAGAACGAGGATACTTAGGCAGATTTGGCCGTTTTGCTGTTTGTGCATCCATATTCACTAACGTTTCGCAAGACCTTGCAGCTTGCATCATCAGAGTGAAAGTCGCACTAAGAACCGAAGGTCGGTGTGGAGCTATTTATAGTCCTCTGTGCCAGGCGCGCGGAGTGGCGTAACGCTGGCTCTGGTTGGTCGTCCGAGTGCAACGTAATCCGTGGGGCGTGGCCGTATGACGCACAGTGGTTGTAATGCTTTAGATCGTGTATCACAGGGGTCCACGTTTTACTAAGTTTAAAGCCATCTTCTCTGTTGATATTATTTGGATGTTTTTCTATTTCTATGGCTTCACGTATCACTCGCGGGAAGTAATGAGGTATTCTGGCTAGTACTCTGGCATGCTCAGAGAGAGAAAAGCTACATCTGTTTGACTCTTTACAAAGGAACGGATACACAACTACCGCCATACGAAAAGCACTAGAAAAGACTATGACAAAGAAGGCTAAAGAAGAATCTCCACCTCTGGAAGGCTTAGCATTTCTACCTTACGTTAAAGGCTCAACTGATAAGATAGGACGTGTCCTGCAACGATGCAACATCAAAACTGTGTTCACGAGCAAGGAAACTTTGGGCAACGGCTTCAGATCGGTAAAAGACAAGATTCCAAGTTTAAAAACCGCTGGCGTATATCGCATTCCTTGTTCCTGCGGCTCGAGTTACATTGGACAGACTGGTCGTTCCGTTGATCTAAGACTCCAAGAACATAAAGGCGATTGCAAACACAAACGCATCACAAAATCAGCCGTAGCTGAGCATACATTTACAAATGGGCACACTTTAGAATTTGAGCATGCCAGAGTACTAGCCAGAATACCTCATTACTTCCCGCGAGCAGGGGCGGATGGGCCATAAGACGAACCGGGAAATTTCCCGGTGGGCCGGCTTTTCAGAGGCCCGCAGGGCCGGTGGCTGAAAATACGTCTAAGTGATCTACCAACCTATCTTCATAAACATGTACTTACCGAAAATAAAGAACCGGAATGAATTTTTCATTTTCCTAACAAATTTTTGTAATTTTTGTCCTGTATTTTACACTATTACTTGCCTATATAATTAATCAGCAACAAATTGAGTTTTTATATTTCTTCTTCCGACTGCCCATAAATAACTCTCAAACTTTTATGTTTTGTTTATTTTGTGGTAATTAAGATAAGTCATAAAAGAGAAAGAAGGCAATGGAAGCTGAGGCACACAAGTCAAAAAACATTAAATTTATGTTTGAAAAACTAGCCTTCTTCTATTATTAGTCAACCGCAACCATCTCAAGAATTATCGGAAAAAAATTGTTTCGTTTCCTGAATCCGTAAGTTCTCAAGTTGAAACAAGAATACAAAACGAAGGTGAAAACCAAGCGTCCACGTCTACTGCTTTAACAACTTCTTGTAATTTTCAAAGCATTGCAAAAACCAACGAAGCAAAATCAAGCTTTCAATACGCAATTAATATTACTGATAGTCACTATGATACTTATTTTAAAAAGCCAAATTTGTACGACATTCAATTTTTTTTTAATTTCATCCGAGACAACCAGCTTTAATTGAATTTTTTAATCGCGAAAAAGCCTTCAAAATGAAAAATGGCAGAGTAAGGAACTGGCTAACATACAATGAAAAAACTTTCAAGTTGTTTTGTACTGTATATCTAGTATACGCAAAGCACGAAAATCGATTTGTTGGTATGAATGACTTTTCGCACACTTATCAACGAATTCAGGGCATGAAGTAAGCAGTGAACATGAACATTCCGTTCGAGCATACTTTATGTGCAAGAATCAAAAGGACATTTCCAATTTGCTTCTTTCATCTACATTAAATATCAGACAGCAGCAAATAAAGAAAAAACGACGAGTATTAGAAGTGATTATAGACATTATAAAACTTATTGGAAAACGCGGATTAAGTTATAGAGGAAAGAAATATGAAGCTGCATATACTTTAGCTGATCTCACATTGGACCATGATAACTTTTTGGAATTAATATTGTTGGTAAGTAAATATGATGTACACTTAAAAGAACATTTAAATGAGGTCATCGAAAAAAACAAAAATATCCTTGAAAAAGGACAACAACGTAGATCTGAATCATTCGTAAGTTTATTATCTAAAACAACTGTAAATTCAATATTGCAAATGCTCTATTTAATTTTAAAGGAAAAAGGCGTAACACCCTGTAAATGTATATTTTAGCCATATCCGGAAATTAAAAAAGGGCCGACAAATATTATTTCCCCGGCCGCTAAGATGTTGCCCATCCGCCCCTGCCCGCGAGTGATACGTGAAGCCATAGAAATAGAAAAACATCCAAATAATATCAACAGAGAAGATGGCTTTAAACTTAGTAAAACGTGGACCCCTGTGATACACGATCTAAAGCATTACAACCACTGTGCGTCATACGGCCACGCCCCACGGATTACGTTGCACTCGGACGACCAACCAGAGCCAGCGTTACGCCACTCCGCGCGCCTGGCACAGAGGACTATAAATAGCTCCACACCGACCTTCGGTTCTTAGTGCGACTTTCACTCTGATGATGCAAGCTGCAAGGTCTTGCGAAACGTTAGTGAATATGGATGCACAAACAGCAAAACGGCCAAATCTGCCTAAGTATCCTCGTTCTCAAGATACTCAAACAACACGAGCCACCAGAGAGCATGGCCATCGCGCGGGTTTTTGCTCGACTTCACAAGGTGCAAGGCACATTAAGCCAGAAAATGCTGGGTGTTCATATACAAATACGACGCGGTCTAAGCCGAAATTCTATACTAAGGAGAATAATTCAACAGAGGTTACAGGAAGACTCTGATCTTCTTTTTTGAATTCTGGAAGCTCAGCACGAACATGTTTGGAAGCAGGCCAAGATGCCTCGCCTTCGCTTAGCCAGGTGGGACCATGCCACCAAAGGCTTAACAGACCCAGCGGGTCAAATATCTGCGATCTTTCAGACAAGATGCTACGCTTGGTAGCCTCACCACTTGTAGAATTTGAAATATGGGATATTTCAGACAAGCTGCTACGATTGGTAGCCTTACCACTTGTAGAATCTGAAATATTGAACATGGAAGTAGGCCAAGATGCCTCACTTTCGCTTAGCCAGGTGGGACCGTGCCACCAAAGGCTTGACAGACCCAGCGGGTCAACTATCTGGGAAATTTCAGACAAGCTGCTACGATTGGTAGCCTTACTACTTGTAGAATCTGAAATCTGGGATATTTCAGGCAAGATGCTACGCGTGGTAGCCTTACCACTTGTAGAATCTGAAATATTGAACATGGAAGTAGGCCAAGATGCCTCACCTTCGCTTAGCCAGGTGGGACCGTGCCACCAAAGGCTTGACAGACCCAGCGGGTCAATTATCTGGGAAATTTCAGACAAGCTGCTACGATTGGTAGCCTTACTACTTGTAGAATCTGAAATCTGGGATATTTCAGGCAAGATGCTACGCGTGGTAGCCTTACCACTTGTAGAATCTGAAATATTGAACATGGAAGTAGGCCAAGATGCCTCACCTTCGCTTAGCCACGTGGGACCGTGCCACCAAAGGCTTGACAGACCCAGCGGGTCAATTATCTGGGAAATTTCAGACAAGCTGCTACGATTGGTAGCCTTACTACTTGTAGAATCTGAAATCTGGGATATTTCAGGCAAGATGCTACGCGTGGTAGCCTTACTACTTGCAGAATCTGAAATCTGGGATATTTCAGGCAAGATGCTACGCGTGGTAGCCTTACTACTTGCAGAATCTGAAATATTCTCTACTGATAAGAATCTTTTCTGAGCGATTTGCAATGAATCACCCATTGAGAAGTAGCTTTACTCAAGCCAGAAACAGTAACGTTGACTTCGCGAGTTGGAAGCTTCAACCTTTTACACAAATCTGAACGTATGAAGTTCGATTGGGAACCGGAATCCAGCAGGATTCGCACAACATGAGGCGTACCATCATCAGCGATGAGTTTAGCGGTAGCCGTAGGTAAGAGTACCTGCAAAGCATTCGAACAGAATGCCGAAATCGATTGGTTTAGTTCAACAGGGGTTTCTGCCGACATCGCATATCCTGGTTGACTAGAAGAAGCATTTTGAGGTTTGTCCTCATGAAGAAGTGTGTTGTGCCTTGATTTGCACTTTCTACACGTATATTTGGAGCTACAGCGGCTCGAAAGGTGACCCTGAGTTAGGCAATTAAAGCATACACGAAGCTCTTTTGCCTTTGAATTTCTGTCAAGTGAAGACAGCTTGACAAACTTATCGCATTTGTACAAGGGATGAGATCCTTTACAAAGTGGACACGAAGGGGTACCTGACACAAATGATTTCGAATGTACCTTGGAAGACTTTTCGGGTACAAGCTTAACATTTTTTACTTCCAGAGTTTCTAGAAGATTTGCTGTGTTTTGTAAAAATTCCTTGAACTCGTCAAGATTAGGTAGATCAGAACTTGACCGGTTTCTAAGGACCTCCCATTCACGGAATGTCGTGGGGTCCAGTTTTTTAGAAACGACATAAATGATAACAACATCAAGAAGCTCGCGTTCGGTAGCTAATGATTTGATTGCTGTATTTCAGATTCTGTATCCTTACTGTTTTCTGAAATTTGTTCATGAACCGCATAATATTCCGATAACAAGGTGGCTGTATCATTCAATCTTTTTTGCAATTGAATAATCTGAGCGCTAGATAAGAATTGATCTTCATCATGAATTTTTTGCAAGGATTGCACGTGATTTGCGAAGCGCGTAAGCTTGCCTTTGATAGAGCCTCGTACTCTTACAAGCGAATCCATAATTTTTGAGATTAAAACAGTTTAACGGATAGAACTAACTTTTCGTACGCCCCTGGTACGGAATTTTGTTTACAACGCAGACAGCGCTGATAACTACGCGAGATTAACTTGGCGCTAACGACGCAAAAAACGGCCCTGTTACAACTCGAGATTAACTTGTGAATGATTCGACTGCAATATGACACATGCAGGGGATATCGCGAACAAACGTAATCTCTTACAAGCGAATCCATAATTGTTGAAATTAAAAACAATTTAACGGATAGAACTAACTCTCGTACGCCCCTGGTACGGAATTTTGTTTACAACGCAGACAGCGCTGATAACGACGCGAAAATCTTGGCGCTAACGACGCAGAAACGACCCTGGTACAACGCGAGATTATTAACTTGTGACTGCTTCGACTGCAGTATGAAACATGCAGGGGATATCGCGAACAAACGTAATAGCTTGGCATTTCACGCAATTAAATGTTTATATGACTCATAAACCATTTGTTTACGCAATAATACGCAGCTGAAATTATGCACATGCATAACACAGATGATAGAAAACCAAATTCATGCATAGGAATTGCAAAAATAGGAAATTAGGCTTACATTGATATTGGTGTGTGTGCCGCCTTTTTCGTTTCTGTGGTTTGAACTGCCGTCTCGTCTGCAGCTGGCCGCTGGCTCCACACCTGCACGAATTTGGCGCGAGACTTGGCGTTTGGCTATCTCGCTCTCACGTTGCTAGCACCGTCTGCTGTCTTCCTTCCTCTCGTTCCTCTCGTTAGGGACGAATTTAACACGATTGAAAATGCGTGTTGCACTTACTTGCCCTGTTTAGGCTGCTTTTCCGGGCCGATGGACCATGCGGCTCGAAGGAACAATGTGGCTTTTCCGGGCTCGGAAATCCGGATCGATGGACCAATGTTGGGGAGCCTTCTCAGTTTTCCGTTATTTGGAAAACTCCTGATTGCCAGCTCGCCTTGGAATTTAATGGACTGTATGGATTTATTTCTTCACTGAATTATACACTCGTTGAAAGCAAAGTAGGTAATTTATTTGCTATAAATTTACACGAACAGTTTAACATTTAAACATGTGAACAATAATTACTTTCGCAGAGCGGACCTGTTCGCATGCTGCCACGTTGACAGATGGAACGTAAGTGAGTTTTTAGAATCGGAAGCCAGCCCGGCAGTCTACTGCGCACAGCATGAATTCAGAATGCAAGAGAGGCGGCAAAAGTTTATAAAGTCCTTAACAGCGCTTCTTGGATACAAGTCCCTATTTAGTTATTTTTATATCATTAAGAGCATACAGTCAATGAGCTAATGCACGTATTTCAAAGCCTTAAAAGTATCAGCACATAATACCAAATTTCAGAGTAGCAAAAAGTTTTTAATGTTTGCAATATCTATAATATGCATATACAGGGTATTTTTTAATTTGTCTCCATAAAGATGAAAGGGTGATTTTGCAAATTGCTTTATGATAATAAATTAATATGATCTAAAGTCGTTTGTTTTCAAGATAATGGAAGGTAAAAATGTTTTCTCTTCTCTTTCTTTGGTTAAGTCAGCCATCGACAATGGAATTTTTGCCAATTGGGCTATCTCTGAAATCCCAACAAAAAATGTCTTAATAAAAACTGTTTATCGGAAAATAACTGAAAGCGTAATTAAAGACCGGCGCAGTAAATGAGTGGCCTTGACTAAATCGACAACTGTATAAGAGTGTGGTGTGACTTACATATATGAACGGAAGCTCGCGTCGATACAACACAAAACAATTAATAAGAACCACCAAAATGCGACATCTCAGAGCCATTATTGGAAAGAGTACCAAATGAAGGAATACGACAATGCAATATACAAGATATTTCCAAGTTCGTCAAGTGACGTCGCAAAAAATGGAAGGCACACGTAGATCTATTACCGGAAGAGAGGCTACTAAAAATTGCGAGAAACAGATGACTACAGGGAAGGCCACCTAAAAGATGGGCCGAAAGCTAGGTACCATCATCACTAGGAACACCACCGTAAAAGAAGAACATATTAAACAAAAAGAGGCGAATACCTAAAATAAAATGGAGGAAGAAGTTTAATGTTTGAAAGAAATTATATCATAGCTTGTAGAATGAAACGACAGAAAATAACAAATGAGCCGTTTTTACCTAGAGTGAGCAAGATGCCAAGACGTTATGACGATATGGTAGCGCTCCACATGTTTTTTCAAACACCAGAAGATTGTATAGGCAGCTATTTCTTGAAATCAGTAAATGACAGAGTTAAAAGTGATGTTATGAAACTGCTTTCACGAATGGAATCATTTTCCACGTGAGACACCAACGGTGACGAAGTTCTGCTCTTTTCAGGGTCAGACATTGATAATCATAAACTAACGATATATTTCTAGATTCAATGAAAAGGTGACAAAACTTTTTAAACATTATGAATGTTTTACGTAAGTTTGATAATGTGTCTGCATATGTTGCCAGAATTTGTAAAATTTATACGAATTGTATTAACGATACTAGTGAGGTCTTATTTTTCTTAGTGGTAGTTTTCTACATTAAGACGGTTAAAATAGTAATTTACATTGCAAGACCGTTACTTAGAAGTTTAGGTGCGAATACGGTACCTAACGAGCGAGCGATAGCGACCTTCTTATCCGTTGTGAGCCCGTTATAATTCTTTACGGGCTCTTGACCTCTAGATATAGAATTCAGTAAATTTCCCGCCGTAATTTAGCGTAATTTGTCAATGTTAGTCCAAATCCGAACCTTTAGCGACATCTCTCCCGGCCCGCCAAACTGCAATTCTTCAGTAAAAGCGCGCCTTGCTGCTTTCAAATATCTGTCCCGAACGTGTTATGTGTCATGGATACTCTATCACGACGCCTTTTTATGAGCTTAGCAACTACCCGAAGTCGCCGGGCTAAAACAACAAGCTGGCACCTGCACATTCTTGCAGCTGCACAGAGCGCGAGGGTTCTGACGTGATCTTGTGCGACAGCAATGTCTGCACGTAAGTTAAACGGACCGCACAAGTGAGGCCTTCCTTTTATAAGTACACAGTGTCCCACTTTCGATGATATTACGGGGTATCTCACTTACGAGTAAAGATAGAGAGTTGCGGTTTTCGGTACTTTTTTGTGAAAAGAAAGATGGTATAAACAAAATGTTCATAGCCTGCTTCGTTTCTGAGATACAGGGCGAAATTGAAAATATAGCATTTTAGGACCCCCCTCGTATCTCCGTTATCCTTTAACATATCGGAAATCTAAAAACTGAATCTTATACAGTTTTTTATGTAGAATCGAGTGGCGTAGTCAGATTTTCGCTGTCAGTTGTCAATTTTTAGCTATAAATCAAACATGTTTTTTTAAAGGGACACCCTGTATATTTTTCTTTCATTTCATTGGAAATTTTATAAGCTTTACAAAAATATATACAGGGTGTCCCGTTAAAAAAACAAATTTGATTTATAGCTTAGAATTGATTCTACGTAAAAAACTGTATAAGAACCAGTGTTTTGATTTGCGTTATGTTAAAGGACAACGGAGATACGAGGGGGGTCCCAAAATGCTAGATTTTCAATTTCGCCCTGTACCTCAGAAACGAAGCAGGCTATGAACATTTTGTTTATACCATCTTTCTTTTCACAAAAAAGTACCGTAATCCGCAACTCTCTATCTTTACTCGTAAGTGAGATACCACGTAATATCATCGAAAATGGGACACCCTGTACAGGAGATGTGTTTCTGGTGGTTCTGGGAAGCATAAACAGTGCCAATTAACCTCGGTCGTATAGAAGAAATGAATACAATTACTGTCGCCGCGGAAGTAATCATCGAAACGCCGCCTCCACTACTCGCTGCGCTCGAGGATCCATTTTGCTGTACCCGCCATTGTCAAAGGAATCATTCCTCCTGTCGTTCTCGCCACCGCTAAAGGAACAATCTCCGTGTCGTAAACGCCCTTACGAGTTGCCGGTCTTTATTGCCGCTACCAGCAGTCAACGCTGTCCATTCTACTTAACAGCTTCTGGCGTCCCTTGCGAGACACCCTCCATCTGCTCCAATAAAGGCTCCTTCGATCACCGTTCAGGTATTGTAAACTATATTTAATATTGTGAATCACTAAATGATACAGTGCTACACCTTTTGACATTGTTCGGCGACCCGTATTTATAGTAATCAAATCCTATCCAGGTCACGGTGGCCTACTTTTGCGTTGTTGTGTCGATAATTAGAACAGCGTGGCGCGTTCAAAGCGCCCGCGTTATTTAAACGTTTGATGCCATTCACCAACACTGACAAACTTTAGTTGTGTCATATTTGGCTACCTAATTGCGTTATTATATTTGTTTATTACTCCAAGATATATTTGTCTACTCTTAATAGACGCATTTCAATTTTTTACCGTTTCATTTATGATATCTGCATGTGTTTATCGAGAATTCCATGTGTTGTGCTCTTTTGTTATGATGCATATAAGGTAATCCGGTGAGAGAAAATTAAACCAATCAAGGAAGGTTCCGAAACAGCAGGCGCCGTCTCACAGGAGCGCTGAAGTGCCACAAACTACCCTGGATTTCGAGTTTCTACAGGGGTTGCTGAGAAGCTTTGTTTCAACTCTGATTATCAAACCTCGTGGCGCCCGTTCCTCGTTCCATGTCAATTACAACCATCCTCTGTGCGATAGCACCTCATCCTAATTAACGTCGTGCGAATTTAAACCACCTCCATCTCCCTGAGCAATAGTCGGTCAACTATCTGTTGCAAGACAGTTGAAGCATGAATAGGGCGAGCTTTGCGTTTTTGAATACTAACGAATGCTAACTACCCTATCGTGTAGCAGGTTAAGTGTCATCGTAAAAGTCGTTTCGTCCTGTAACACATATATACAATCTACTGTAACCCAAAAGAGATTTAGCGACTTATTACTTGTTCTTATTGTACAGTCGTGTTCATTAAAGTGTTGTACAGCATTTGTGCTTTATGAATGATTTAATTTCACAACGTTCAAACAGTGTTGTTAGTATACATCTATGTCTATCTAGTTAATGATACAGTGTGAGCCTGCTGAGTAAAAACACAACCACTAATAAACTTGTACAACACATTTTTGAACACGACTGCACATACAAATTTTGGCACCATCATTATAGGTACTATGTATGACAAACAGATTCAAAAATCAAAATACTGGGAAGACGTTGATTGCGCAAAACCAGTTCTACACGATACAAATTAAAAACTCGATAGAATGCCAAAACTGTTTAATTTCAAATAAAATTGAGCCGTGCGCAACCGGCCTAGCAATAGCAATGTTTTATTCAACTTTAGCGCTCATTTCTGGGAAGGGCTTTTACTGAATCTGTTCATTGAACGTAGTATAGTTGTAGTAAATTGTCAATTAATTTATTATTTATTTATTTATTTATAAAGACCAAAAACTATGTATTTTTCATTACCTAACCAAATTGCCCTTTTAAAGCCCGTTATAATCGCTTCTAATCCACATGGGTTGACTGAGCACCCACCCAAATTTTGGTAAGTCGGCGTTTCTGAGCATAACTTAGACAGAGCTGGGCAAAATACTTTTAAAAAGTATTTAACTACTAAATACTAAATACTTTTTGAAAATTGATTGTATTTAAATATTAAATACTTTTTTTGAGGAAAAGGTAGTTAAATAATAAATACCTATAGTATTTAAATACTTTTAGTAGTTAAATACCTTTCTAAACACTTTTAGTAGTTAAATACTTTTCTAAACGTATTTAAATACTTTAAAAGTATTTAAATAGTTTAAAAGTTTTTAAATACTTTAAAAGTATTTAAATACTTTAAAAGTATTTAAATACTTTAAAAGTATTTAAATATTTCTTAAGTATTTAAATATTTTAAAAATATTTAAAATACTTCTTCACTATTTAGATATCCCAAAAATGTAAAAAGATTTGCGAAATATTTAAATAGTAACACAACATGTGTATACCAGTTACTGGTAGTTTACGATGCAAGTAACGTTATCAAGCTTTTTACATTACGAGAGAATAGTTTGAATGAACGAGCGACGTTAGGAGCGAGTTCTTTAAAATTCTCGAGTAATGTAGAAAGCAGATAACGTTACGTACATCGTAACACGGTTTATTTGATCCTAAAATACTAATCTTTTTCAAAAAATAGGAAAACTTGTTATTAGTGACACTTACAACAGCGAGACTTATATCTGCTATGGTTGTTGTGGTATCACTAGTAAGATGGTAGCACTGTCAGATTATGTCAAATTCGAGATTAGCAGGTTAAGTTTTGCGTCAGTCTGTGTCAAGTAACAAACAAAACCTAACCTACTAACATTGAATTTGACATAGATTGACAATACACGTCAGTACTGCCAACATGTGATTAAATGTTAATAAAGTATCGTATGTTATTTTTCTTAAGAACACTAGTGTTGTTAAATGCATCTTAACGCAACTCGTTGCTAAGGAGTTATAATCATAGTAACATAATAGGATAAAATAAACAATTTTTCAAAATCAAATTTAAAATTCTGAATTTGCTTTGATTCGAATATTAAGCCAAATAATAAAGATGGCATAGCTTAAGCTATTGTACATGAATTATTAAAAACTCCAAAGGAAACAATATATTGGTTTGCGGTGTTTTATGATTATTTCGGCAAAGAAAATCTTAAAATCCATAAAATATTTTATTGATAAAATTGCGTATATTGAATATGAACTACTAATAGTACTATTAAATATAGGTATACTTACTGCTTACTGTAATAGTAATTTATTTTTACCACAAATGACGACACAGGTAAAGAGGAAACAGCACTATTTGTTCCGCGCTTCCAAAACATGGAATATCAAAATAATCGAATGGCAGGGGTTTGACGGGGTGACGGAGACGGTGTCCGTCACCCCGTCAAACCGGATTTTTATGCATCTTGCTCAGGCCCACAATTGCCTGGTGGATTCTGTCTCGCTCTAGCACGGGTGGTTGTTTACCTGAAGCACTACACGTGTTAGCGTTTCAAGTAAAAACTTGGAATTTTGATAAAAGTTAAAAAAACTATGCAAAAAGTATTTACTAGTTAGAAATACATTTGACGAAATAAAAAGTAGTTAAATACTCTGAAAGTATTTAAATACTCTGAAAGTATTTAAATACTCTGAAAGTATTTAAATACTCTGAAAGTAATCAAATACTCTCAAAATATTTAAATACTGCCAAAATTGTATTTAAATACTAAATACTTTGCAAAGTATTTGCACCTAGAAATACAAATACCGCCCATTAAAAAGTATTTAAATAAAAAAAGTATTTGCAAATACAAATACTGCCCAGCTCTGAACTTAGATATGGTAAATTTAATCAAAAAATTGTCAGTGCTCATGCAAACTAAGAAAGAAAACGCGGGCCAATCACGAAAAAAATATGATTGCCAAACAAGAGACAAGAAACAACAGGACTACCGGAGTCTGAAGCTTTCTTCTTCTTCATCCATCCTCTTACAGGGAAGTAGTGACCAAAAGAGTATAATGTAAAAAAAAATAATAAAACCGCATGCTTTACGGCGGTCGAAGACATGTGTTGACATTCCCCACTGGTTTCTATCTTCGGCTAACCTAGTAGCAGTAGTTAAAGATGTACCAGTTAGAGTTTTGATTTGGTCTGACCAGCGGATTGGAGAGCGTCCTCTAGGTCGTTTACCTTCAACTTTACCTTGAATGATTAGCCTCTCTAAATTACTCGGACTTCGTCGTACTATATGTCCAAAAAAAATTAAGAGTCCGGCTGTATACCATGCTGGATAAACGGGTACGGTGTTCCTGAAGCTTTAGGACGTATTTAAAGTCGACGACAGTGTGACGTTTCGCTTGCCTACAACTTGAAGTAGAAATGTGTTAAGCACATATTGCAATTTGTACGGCGCTATTTCCGCCACAAAAGGCACCTGGTTCCAACCTGATCCTACACGAGACCATAATGGCCCCACCAGGGGTTACATAAAGCCAGGTGTTCGCCGTAAGATCTTTTTGATTGCTGGTCAAGACATTGGTGGGAAGATCCAAATCGGCGCAACTCAGGACGTGGCTTACACTCAACATAGGCTTCCATGACGAGCCCCACCTAGCCTGACTCTAACATATACCTGCAACGGTAAAAATCTGCAACTCGTTTGGATGTTTCCTGTAGCATGGGTTAGTCAAACTGCCCTTTAGCATCTTATCCTAAATCGCAGATCCTCCAGAGAACATTCCCGTCCAAGCGTGAGTGCGCAGATGAAAGCCTGTGACTAGTTTGGGCGTTTGGGTTAACACTGAACAACACTTTTGGTAGCATTAAGGTCGAAAATCTATATCGCCAAATCCACAAAAAAATATGCGCGATAACTTTGATTTCTGAACCACAAAATGTTAGAAAATTGTTAACCTTCCTCCTGACTTGTTCTTGGTTCACAAGATTTGTAGAAAAATTTGCCGATGTAGCTCAGCACCCTGTGGAAAAATATCGCTGCCGAACGATGGGGCCCCGAGGAAATCCAGTCGTTTAAAAGATTTCGCCAAGCGGATCCAACGCAATCATATATGGTACGTACAGATGTAAGTTCATGTGCGATAGGTGTGGCTCTACTCTAGAAAGAGGTTCCTGAAGAAAAAACAATCGAACGGTGAGTGGCAAGGCGGAGTTATTATAGAGAGAGAGAGAATGTCCAATCTTTGTTTCGGGGATGTGTTGATTGCTGGTGATGACCATAAGCGGCTGGAGATAACAACTAGACTAGAAGTAGTTAGCAATCAATATGGTCTCCGTATTAATTACAATAAAACTAAGATACTGTTAATTGACCGTGAGCATAGTAACAGACCTGACACATCAAACAACTCGGAGTGTCAGGTGGTTGCGCAGTTTGTGTACTTGGGTGAAATGGTGAACACCATAGGGAACTGCGAACCGAAGATTCGACGTCGGATTCAACTTGGTAGCAGCTCAACTTGATAAAACTGTTTTTTCTGTTCTAGCATATGCTTCCGAAACATGGATTCTCCATTTTGTCGATTGTCGTAGAACAGAAGCATTCGAACTATAGTGTTGGCATAGAATGCTCCGTATTTCGTGAATCGCCCATAGAACAAATGTCTCAGTCCTCCAAGAAATTAACCTAAGCAAAGGCATTCAAGCATTATCTACTCCAGAATACTAAAATTCTTTGGCTATATACGAGGGCTGAGTGATAAGTATAGTTAAAATGAAACAATATTTTTTTTGGCAAAAAACCATGTTATTTTTCAATGTAGTCGTCTTTCAGCTCGATACACTTCATTCAACGTTTTTCCAATTTTTCGATCCCTTCTGAATAATAGGATTTTTCAAACCGTTCAAAACAGGCGTTTGTTGCATCAATGATCTCATTAGAGCTGAATTTATATCCACCGAGCCATTTCTTCAAGTTCTAAAATAGAAAATACTCGCAGGGGGCTAAGTCTAGAGAATATGGTGCATGTGGAAACAAAACTGGATGACGGAGGAGATTCTATGCCTTATGGACGAGAGAACTTAGAAGAATAAAGACCAGACTAAATATAAAGAACTAAATAAAAGGATTAAGATAGAAATAAGAATGGCAAAAGAAAAATGGTGGAGTGAGCAGTGTCAAGAAATAGAAAACTATGAAAAAATATATGATAGTTTTAATATGCACAGAAAAATCAAAGAAGTTATGTTACGACACCCACGCGGTGTGAGTATCGCGCGACTAGTTAAGTCCGGGAAAAGGTAGCACGCTTGCCCTGAGATCTGACAAAACAGGCTAAGGGCCTCGGCTGATACGCTCAGGGAGATGGGCGTGGTCCAAACGGTACGTCGTAGGGCAAGCGTGGCGTGACATATATAGGGTAAGTCGAAATAAAAGGGGCGCCACCAGATCTGCCTTTAAATTCTCGTACAACCGGACCTGGACGGTTGGACGGGCCGAGAAGTACACAAGGTACTACGTCAGGAAGGTACTCGAGAAGCTGTAAACCTCGAATTACAATTTTGGGAAAAATACTTTAATACCTATTTTGGGTCTAGAAAGAAGAAGAACTCGGCCTCCCAGTCCTCGTCGTCACTGCAGCGGGCTCTGTCAAACCTACCTGTGTCGCTCTATTGCTCAAGCTTCGCTTTACACAAATCTGTACACAAAAGGCTTAACCTGAAAGAGCATGCATAGATTCGCCGCAATGACAAGGCCTTCGTTCAAATACTCGTCTATTGGTCTGAATGATTGGGGTGATTTACACAATTTTACGCTAAGTTAAGTTAAATTCTAGGCCCCAGCTGGAGTGTACAAACTCATTAATTAGTAGATGTAATACTGTCGATTTAGGCCATACATATAGCAACTTATTAGGTTAAACTGACTGCGGCCAGCTTTCGTTAATTAGGTGGCTACGGAATACGAATGGATGCCTTACATGTCCAAATAGTTAGTTATTAACACAACCAGCCCGATTATATGAATTAGGCGGTCACAAAATGCAGAATGAGGCTATACTGGCGTTATTTAGTGAATTATTCAAGAACTGCGGTCAGAATGCGTGAATTATATGGCTACAGAACATAAATGGAGGCCTTGCGTATACAAACAGTGTTCGTTATTAACAAGTGCTGCCAGATTATATTAAATAAGCAGTCACTACATGCAAAATGGGGCCCTACTGGCGTTATTTAGTGAATTATTCCAGAATGCAGCCAAAATGCGTGGATTAAATGGCTACAGAACATAAATGGAGGCCTTGCGTATATAAACAGTTCGTTATTAACAACTACGGCCAGATTGTATTAAATAAGCAGTCGCTACATGCAAAATGGGGCCATACTGGCGTTAATTCGTGAATCATTCATGAACTGCGGTCAGAATGCGTCAATTATATGGCTACAGAACATAAATGGAGGCCTTGCGTATACAAACAGTTCGTTATTAACATCTACGGCCAGATTATATTAAATAGGCAGTCACTACATGCAAAATGGGGCCATACTGGCGTTAATTAGTGAATCATTAATGAACTGCGGTCAGAATGCGTGAGTCTAGCGGTCACTATAAGCGCAAATTACATGTTCACATTGCTACCTGTGTATGGAAGCTAACCAAGCTGGGCATTGCGACGACGTCAGCCAGCATCGCCTGTTGCGAACGATTCGGAAACGGGAGCGTGGGCGTCAAAGCTGCATTGGCGGGAAAGTCCAGAAAACTGCCACAAAACTGTAATGGCGGCCTCCTATGGCCACGGAACGTTGGAGCCTATCGTTTGGAAGCTCTGCGGGATAGATCCCCTGTTAGGGAAGAATCGGCCTGCACACACCCGACCTTACAACAGAAGAACAGAGCTCTCGGCTACCATGACCACACCAAAGCACCTCACGCACCTTATGCCAGCACGACCGTTTTTAGACTACCTGCTTGCAGGAAGCGAGCTCGCCAGAAACCCGAGAGCGTGCCCTAGTAACTTGTCGACCAATGGAGAGACGACGTGCTCGGCGGAAAGACAGATCACCCAAATAAAACAGGACCAGTAATACTAAAGGATGAAGTATTACATGCCATCAAGCAAGCTAAACATCGTAAGGTGACTTGACCAGACGAGATACCAATAGAGTTGCTAAAACTTATTGACAACGATTCAATAGCTATTTTAGTCAAATTATTTAATATCATTTACGCTACTGGAATATTGCCAGAACAATGGTTACTTCATACCCATACCTAAAAACAACAACTCTAAAGGATACTCAGAACATTGAACAATAGCATTAATGGGTCATATCTTGAAAGTATTTGTAATAATAATTCATAATCAAATATTTAGAAAGTTAGACTCAGAAATCAGTGACACTCAGTTGGGATTCAGAAATGGAATGTTAAAGTTAAAAAAAGTTCTTTGTATTCGTGACCTCACATTAACTATAAGAGGTCATATCCTGCAATGCTATGTGCTCTCTACATTGTTATATGGAGCTGAAGCATGGGCACTGAAACAGCCAGAAATAAAAAAAAACTAGAAGCATTTGAGCTTTGGTGTTATCGAAGAATGCTAAGAATATCTTGGGTGGATCATGTTACCAACTTGGAAGTATTGCGGAGAATGGACAAAGAGGAGGAAGTATTAAGAACGATCAAGAAATGTAAATTACAATATCTCTGCCACGTTATGAGAGGAGCGCGTTATGAAATGTTGAGGTTGATTATGGAGGGTAAAATAAGGGGCAGAGGAAGTGTTGGAAGAAGAAGGATATCTTGGCTTAGAAATTTAAGGGAATGGTTTGGTCTAAGTTCCAGCAAACTATTTCGAATAGCAGCCAATAAAATAAGAATCGCAGTCATGATTTCCAACCTCCGATAGAAAAAGGAACTTGAAGAAGAATTGGAAGCAATGCAAAGCCTAATTTATAGATTTTGGCGAAATTCACTTTGTTTCATGTTTGCAAAAATACGATAGTTTGTCTGCTTGCACTGGCTGTCAAAACCGAACTAAATGACAGATGTCTGAAAATTTTAATGTGGTTTAGTGAAATATGGCGTGGACAAATGTTATATGGTATTTGCGATGGTAACGCCCTCTATTACAATTTTACCATCTTACCACTCCGCTCCCGTATCAAGAGCCACAAATATGTAAACGCTTCTGGTGCAAGGCAAGTGAAATAGCAAGAGAAAGCACGGCAAATCACCGACACGGTAACGCGGATGCTCAACATTTACTTAGAGATAATCTAGAACGATGGAGCCAAGCTGTACGAATTAGGTCAGCTATGATCACTACGCATTTAAAAAAGATATACAGGCTATATGATGAAATGCTTTACCTAATTGAGCTCATAGATTCGATGTTTAACATGCGTTCGATTAAACGTTCACGATAATCGAATTTTTCTTAATCATTCTGCTGCCTGTTTTCATATACATATGTTTTGAACTGCTTTGAATAAGTACGGTACCCAAAATTTAATTTAATCAGTTTTAATAGCTGCAGTTTCAGTATATTATTGGACCCAGAAGGTTGCGGCTGCCTTTCCACGTTTTGGTTTCTTCTGCGTTATGTTTGTCATGGTTTGTGACATCTTCCCCCTCCAATGTACCAACCTAGCAATTAAGAGAGCTGCTATTTCTTCGCACTCCAATTGCCTTTGCATATCTTCCTCAAGATTTCCCTTAATTAATGGCTAGTACAAACTGTCAGTTTCCTTTAAATTGTTACTACTTAACTTTAATTTAGGTATTGATGTGCAACGTCTTCTTCACTATAGTTAGTTTTTAATACAGCCGTTAGAGTTTACCGTTTTCATTAATTGCTCGTGACATGCGTTTCTACGTGCCGTTTCCATTTTGAGCCATAATTTCACCTAGTTAGAAAATATCCCCCGGATTTCACGCTGGCATTCCCAATGCCGATTAAAATCCCGTTGTTTCAGTTCTTGTTCCCTTCGCAGGTTTCGACACCAAAATGTGATAAATGTATTATAAAACAAGGAAACTTGCACGTTTAATATTAACGAAAATTCTCCCTTAGGTGGCAGGAGCTGTACAAATGGTCTCACGGAAAATCCCGTTTTTACGCACACTAACATAATTGAAGACCTTCATATCCGAATGTATTCAGATATATAATCATTAACATTTAGTATTAAAAAAATTTATTAGGTGTACGACATAAAGACAACAGGTTCATGTCATTGTTTACAGTTTCTAATTAAAAATAAATAAATCTGTTTTGACACGTGATCATGTACATAAGGACTGGGACATGACAAACTCTAGAAGCGCTCTTCTTTTTTGTTTGCTAGTAATTAAATTGTTTAGTGCACATAAACACTATTTATTTTGAAATTAATCGCCTTACACGGCCCAAAGTTTTGAGCATGTCCACGCATAAAGCGCTGATTGCGAACTGTTGGAGCCTATCAGCAGGTTATCAATACTAGTTCCCTGTATAATTGCTCTACGCAAAGATAATTTTCCGTCGACCTCCCTATAAAATGTGATTTTACGGACGCATTTGCGTACCAAAAATATCACTTTTTTGGACACCATTAATTTTTCGTCCGCAAACACTTTTCGTCCGCAGATGCTTTTCGTACGCGAATGCTTTTCGTCCGCAAACACTTTACGGCCGCACTTTACAGCCGCAAACGCTTTTCGTCCGTAAACACTTTTCGTCCGCAAACACTTTTCGTCCGCAAACACTTTTCGTCCGTAAACGCTTTTTGTCCGCAAACGTTTTTCGTCCTCAACAACTTTATAATTCGAACTTCACTTTAATTTTTTTTTTCAAATTATGACGGTCGACGGAAAAAACTAATATGCACCTCGGACGAAAACTGCTTTTTATGGCCTTGCCTGATTGCTTGCCTCGGCTATCGCCTCGGCCAGCAATTGCAGGCATCGTCCATAAAAAACCAATTTTTCGTCCTTGATGCATAAATAACTATTTCAGGAGTTCCATTCTAGTGTCATATAATGGTAGTTTAGGAATAATTTACACCCCTTAAGCTAAGATCCGCGATAAATTTATTTGAGTCATTTGAATATGAAACGGAATCCAGTTACGTGAATTTTTAAAGTAAACCTAGTATTTCAGCTAAGGTTAGGGATTTCTCGGAGCTGAGCAAATTCCTATAGCCGAGGGCAATAGACCATTCTGTTGAGAAGCACCCCCCCCCCCCTCTGTCATCATCCGGCAGACACAACAAGTGGCGCCTAACAATTATCCGTATTTGGCGTTGCAGGGTCGTAAGTCTGTTTTCCCCCATAACATACTGTATAACAATAAAATGTAATTTTGTGTTGGATTTATACTTACTGTAGACACTCGCCTGGTTTCGCTACAACTACTAGATTGCTAGTCCATTCAATGGGTTCCCCTGCTTTTTCTATTACTTCAGAACCTTCCAGGGAATCTGCTAAGAACTCATAATTAAGAGTTTATTATACAGTATGTCCCCAGATTGGGTTACAAAGAGGGAAAGAAAGTTTATTTTTGACTTCTCAAAAAAAAAACACTCTTTATAAAAAACCCTGCTTGTTCTCAAACTAAAAATGCACTTGCCAAAATTTAAATATCCCCTTTCGTATATGGAGGAGGTTTGAAAATATGAAAATGGCTCAAGAATAAAGTACAGTTATTTTTCAAACTATAACGGGTGGCCATAAATATCTGAGATCCCGGTAGCCATTGAATTAGCTACTTATAAATGTTGGTTAGCATTATATTTCAATTACGATAAGTATTGGTACCTATGTAGTATAATAAAATGCAATAAGAGGAGGGGAATGTGCCCCGGATTCTGCAGTTTAGCCTACGACTCGATTATAAAAATCTCCTGTTCTAACTCCATTACTTATTGCAATCTGTAATAATTTTTGACAGATAGGAATTTTAGTTGTGATGACATTAATGACATTTAGTTTAGTTGGATTCATCACTTTAATAAAGCGGTGTTGATTCCAAAGGTAATGTGATATCAGATATTTATGGCCACCCGGTACAATAATGTTAATTGGAAATATTTGTTATAGCATTTCTATTAAAAATTATAATTGCTTTGAATTGCTATTGATGTTTGGATAGCGTATTAACTTTGAAGTATCGCATTTTGTAATTCGCAGGGTAGTGGAAAAAATAAGAAAAACCAGTGAAATATGTTTTTTGAGCAGATGGGTGTGACATTATTTTTGACACCTACTTTTAATTCTAAGCAACTTTTTCAAATAACTTTTGAGTATATTTTGAAAAATAAGGGTGCTTTATTCTTGAGCCATCATCATATTTTCGAACCTCCCCCGAATACGAAATGATATATTTAAATCTTGGCAAGTACATCTTTAGTTTGAGAACAGGCAGGGTTTTTTACAGAGTATTTTTTTTTGAGAAGTCAAAAATAAACTTTTTTTCCCTCTTTGTAACCCAATATACTGTATATCTGTACACAAAAACAAGCTTGCTTACATAAAGTACAATGTTCTTTATATTTATTTATTTTTATTTACTTATTTAATCAATTTAAGCTGCAACCAACAGTATATTATGCACTAAAATTAAGCCACAGAGTATGAAATGAAACAACAAACGAATAACATCTGATAGCACAACTGATAAATATTAATTTGAAAACTACAAATTAATATCAGTAACAATACACTAAATTAGGTTTGACAAAAGTATTACTTATCACTAACATGTAACGACACAGCTATTATAGTAATATTAGTATTAGACAAGGCATTATAGTAAGTAGTATCATAATAGAAAGTATTAGAAGTAGCTCTATAGTACTCTTAGTAGTAGTCTTATAAGTTTATAGTAGCAGAGTAATAACAAAGAAAAAAATTAAATTTTAATAATACACTGGCACAGTGCACAAGTTCAATTTAGTATAAATTTGGTACTATTTTCAATTAATTTGTTACCCAAATCACATGTCATTTATCGAGGCCAGTGACACAATATATTACTTCCAGGTTTATCTAAATTAAAATAAGCCTGATAACATAAAGTCGTATTGGTAAAAAGAAAATTTAGCTGCATCAAAATTGCAGAACTGCAGCAGTACATCGGCATCTTTCTAGAGTTTGTAGTTTAAATATATCTAGCAGTTTGCATTGCAGAAATCTAATAAAAAAGTTATACTTTTTAGTAAATGTAACAGTGTAGAATTTATTAGCATTAAAGTTTACTCCATTTATAAATATTGTCACTCTGCATCGAGGTACCTATAGTCATTTAGGGAATGCACAACTTTCAAAAGCTTCAAGTCATCAGCAAACAAAGCATATTCAGAGTGATCGATGATAGCTAGCAAATCATTAATAAATACAACAAATAACAATGGTTTCAAAATGTACCTTGAGAAACTCCCGACGGTGCTTCAAACTTTTTTGATACACAGTTTTTTGTAAGCTACACACTGTCATCCATTTTTAAGGTAGGAATTTAGATGTAAAAGTAATATGTTTGAAATCCCTAAAATCTCTTAATTGCTTTAGCAATATGTTGTGATTGACTTTATCAAAGGCTTAGGCAAATCTGTGTATATGACTTAATTTGGATATTTTTTTGTAGAAGTGGGTATAAATTGGTAACTGCTAAGCGATTTGGCATGAAATGAAGTTGAGTGTCAGATATTTGAGGTTTGACAAATACTTTTGATAATGACTGAAATATTGATATAGGCCTATAATTAATAACATTTTTTTATTTTCACTTGTATAAACTGGACAGCTTTAGCCGTTCTCCATTTATCGCCGTTAGTTTTGTTTTCTGCAAGTTCTACCAGCATAATTATAAGTAAGTTACCAATTCCTCACAACATTAACTAAATTATTTTTTGAAGAAATACATTTCTCAATTCAATTTTCTATTTAAAATATCATCCCTGATAAGACTTAAAACTGTTATCGGAAACAAAATAATAATTACATGGTTACATGGTATGTGATTTCAATTGTTCAACTAAAGTAAAGTTTTATATTCCCAAGTAGCACAACTGTATGGTTTTTCGCCTGTATAACTAAATTATATTTTGGGGGCTGTTTTATATTCACAAACGGTTTTGGATTCGAGTCGAGTGTGAAGGTCTTATATTTTTCACTCCAGCAAAGTAGTTAAATTATAACCTTGGCTGGGTATATTAATTAAGATTGAAAGTAAAATACATTGCCAACAATAGTGAGTACACCGAGTAGAAAAGTTAAGAACAATCTGCAAAGGTAAGAAAATCTGAAGTAGCAAGATTGAGCACAATAAATGACGTTAATGCATCAGAAGATCAAGATAGAAAACAGAGTTGCCAGACTGCAATTTTCCAAATGATGTTGCCAAACCCCCATTTACTTCTCTAAATAGAAGAATTTCTGGCTTATCAGCAAAAACACATATAAAACCAAGATAAGACAGAACGTTAGCAGTGTAGAGCACTATTTAAAAAGAAAAAGGAACTTTAAAGATCCGGAGGAGTTTGAGAATTAGAAAACTGAACAAATGGCATTCCAAAGATGCGCAAAAATTGAAAGAACACCAGAAAAAAGCAATCAACAACCAAGAGATATTTCACCAAAAGGAAAACATATTCAAGGCAAAGAAACGGAAGAGATGGAGCTAGAAATAATAAAAAAGATAGAGGAAATGAAAGCAGAGCTCAAAGCAGAGGCCAACAAAATGTGTGAAGTAATGAAAGAAAAATCTTAAAAAGTACGAGAAGAATGGCTGAAGACACTAGAAGATTGGAAAACACACAAGACACAGCTAGAGAATAGAATTAGCAAACTTGAAGACAAACTTGTAACACAAGAGAAAGATAAGTGAAAACTAAATATCATAATAAAAGGATTGCAGAACCAAGACAATAACACCAAAGGAATGGTAGAAAAACTGTTTGGAGAAAAATTGCAAAACAAGTTGGAGATCCAAGATGCCTACAAAGTGGGAAGAGACAAGCTCAAACAAGTGATAGTGGTTAAAATGGTAAACTGTGAGGCAAAAACAACAGTCACAAAAAAAAGAAAAAATTGAAAAAAGCAAAAATAGTAATAGAAAACAAATTGACCTGAAGAGAGAAGGAAATCCAAATGAAAATAAAGAAAAATAGAAGAATAATGGCAAACTGGTCCGAATAGGATATACGAAAGTGATAGTTGAAAAAATGTCTGGGACCATAACTAAGGACTCGATACAATGAACAGTACAACGTATGTAGGTATGTATTGTTGGTAATCTCATTTTACCTTGCGGTATAGAGGCTGGCGGTACAATGCTCAACTTGTCCTGGATTCGGGTTACAAAGTTGGAGCGTGCCTTTTGTGTTTGCGCAGTACGAAGTAATAAACCAAAAAACTAGAAAAAGAAAAGAATATGAATGACAAAACAACAATGAAAAATGGCAAAACCCCAGATGAAAATGAATTAGCAAAAGAAAGAATCAAGGACACAAAAACTATATGAACTTGTCAAAAAGTCGGGCAAGAAGAACGAATCCCCAACATATGGAATAAGGCACTAATACTCTTGATCTACAAGCACGGGATAACACAATATGCAATAACTACAGAAGTATTGCCCTACTAGACACAACCTACCAAATAGCATTGACTTTGATAAAACATAAGGATTGAACTGTATGCAGAAAATATAGTATTGGAAAGCACCAAGGGAGGTTCAGGAAGAATAGGGGCACAACTGACCAAATCTTGCTAGTAAAAGAGATCATGCTAAACTGCTATGAATATAAAATCCTTTAATTTATGCTATTTATAGACTTTCAAAAAGCATTGAATCTGTCAATAGAAAAAAGTATACAGAGTGATGGGAGACCTTAACATTCCCGAAAAATTAATAAGGCTTGTAAAGATAACAATGAAATCATCTATCAATCAAGTAAAAGTCTCAGAAAGATTCATGCTGAAGATGAGACTAAGACAAGGCCACCCAAGTTCTGCCCTGTTATTCAATCTAGTGCTGGAAAAGATCATATGCAAAACAGGGCTGAAAAGAGAAGGAACAATAAACACTAATGCATATAAATGCGTCACTTACACTGACAATGTGGTCGTCCTAGCAAGAAATCAGTATGGTCTAAAGATAAATCACTATGAAACTAAATTTACCAAAACAGATACCAGTCAGGCCAACGAACAAGAGGGGGTGAGAAAGTGAAATTTTGGTGGTGTGACAGAATTCGTGTATTTCGGGATCCTCTTAAAAAACAGCAGCAAAGAAATAAGAGATAGAAGAATTGTTAAGAGGAATAAATGTGCGGCCTTGTACATAAAGTGCTAAAATGCAAGGACATTTCATTTAAATCAAAGTTGCAAATATATAACACAGCAACAAAACCAACATTATTATACAGATGTGAAACATGGGTGCTAAACAAAAACTTTCGAACATATAAGACTGGAACAAGCATACAACATGGCAGGTGGTTCAAAGAAGATTGACAAGGGCAGATTCCAATTGGTAATAAGAGCTTGGGTGCAGGTGCGCGGTAAATTTTAATGTCGCAAGCGGCGCAAATTATTTACATGTAATAAATAACTTCTGGGTTTCGTATTTTAGAAATATAGCAATACTTTCTTGCAACGAATTCTTTTCGTTAACCACTATTCAAAGCACAACAACCAAATTCACAACAGCACAAATTAATTCAAAAACAAACAACAAACAAACCATTAAAGATGTATGCGATTGCGCATTAACAATGAGTTCAAGTTATCAGTTTATCCTTCTGATACTTGCGTACTATTCTATTTTCATCTCTGTTGATCTTTTTTGAATCACTGGTTTTACATTACGTTATTACAAGTATGCTCGTTCCAGTCTTATATGTTCGAAGACAAAAACCACCAGCAAAAAATAAAAATATGGGAAAAAAGATGGACGCACACTGGGAAACAAAAATACAAAAAAGCAACAATAACATACATGAAAATACGCAGACAATACAATGGCTAGGAAATATGGGAAGAATGGAAGAGTTGAGAATTGTGAACAATATTGCATGGAAAAAGTTTGAAGAGGCGAGAAAGTAAGGAAGACCATGGAAAAAATTGTGAGAAACACAGCAAGAAAACCTGAAAGACAAAGGAATAGTTGAATGGAGAGAGACAGCAAAGAAATGGAAAGAACGGACAAAACTGATGACGCGTAATTAATAATAATTATATTCACAAACAAGTTAGGGTTTTCAACTATATGGGTTTTAATATGCCTAGCTAAATTAGGGTTTTAATTCATAAACACTTTAAGAATAAGGTTTTTCGTCCGTATGTGATTGTATATGTGTGACTAAACTCTTTTTGTGGGCAGTTTTATACTCACAAATAGAACAAGAATATGGTTTTTCGCCTGTATGAGATCTCATATGTCTGACTAAATCATATTTGTATACTGTTTTATATTCACAAACGGAACAAGTAAAAGGTTTTTCGCCTGTATGAGATTTCATGTGTGCGACTAAACTATTTTTCTGGACAGATTTATATTCACAAAAAGAACACGAATAAGGTTTTTCGCCTGTATGACATCTCATATGTTTTACTAAATCAAATCTTCGTGCCGTTCTATATTTACAAATAGAACAAAGAAAAGGTTTTTCGCCTGTATGAGATTTCATATGTGCAACTAAACTACTTTTGTGGGCAGTTTTACATTCACAAACAGCACAAGAATAAAGTTTTTCGTGTTTCTCGCCTGTATGAGATTTCATGTGTGTAACTAAATTAGATTTTTGTGCCGCACTGTATTTACAAACAGTACAGGAATAAGGTTTTTCGCCTGTATGAGTTCTCATATGATGAACTAGACTATTTTTGCGGGCAGTTTTATGTTCACAAATAGAACAAGAATAAGGTTTTTCGCCTGCATGAGATTTCATATGTGTAACTAAATTATATTTTGCTGCTGTTCTATATTCACAGACGGAACAACAAAAAGGTTTTTCGCCTGTATGAGATTTCATAATATGTTCGGCTAAACTACGTTTGTATGCTGTTGTATATTTACAAAGAGAGCAAGAATAAGGTTTTTCGCCTGTATGAGTTTTCACATGCATAACTAAACTATTTTTGTGGACAGTTCTATAATCACAAACAGAACAAGAATAAGGTTTTTCGCCTGTATGAGATTTTATATGTGCATCTAAACTCTTTTTGTGGGCGGTTTTATATTCACAAACAGAACAAAAATAAGGTTTTTCGCCCGTATGAATTTTTATATGTTGAGTTAAGCTATCTTTGCGGGCAGTTTTATATTCACAAATAGAACAAAGATAAGGCTTTTCGCCTGTATGAGATTTCATGTGTGTAACTAAATTAGATTTTACTGCTGTTCTATATTCACAAACAGAACAAGAATAACGTTTTTCGCCTGTATGAGATTTCATATGTACGACTGAAGTATTTTTGAGGATAGTTTTATGTTCAGAAGCAGAACAAGAATAAGGTTTTTCATCTGTCTGGGCATTCATATGTGTGACCAAACTGTGTTGGTGTGTTGTTGAATTTTGAGCCATATCATTTTGGCCTTTAATTTCAAACTCACATTTAATATTAATTTCCGAATAATCACTGATGTCATCACTGCCTTCAATGGTTTCTAGTTTGATGGATAATTTCTTAACATCTTCATTGCCATCTAAATCTGTTAATGTATGTGGTGAAGTTGCTGTTGAACTATAAAAATTATTAGCTGTTCTTTCTTGATTGGTGGTCATCATGGCTAGTTTAATGTTGGCTTGGAAGATGATACTTGTTGCTCAATAATATATAATTACAGAAACATTTGAAATATACCTGAAACAAGTAGGTATTATTAGAAACAATTGACATACTAGCAAATTACAGATAATTACATTTATATACTATTCTATAAAGAAACATGGAGTACTTTTAAAACTAGCCAATCTATTTGATTTACTAGGTCATTATAGTTGTTTAAAGCAGCTCTCAAAGAGTCGGATGCCATTTTAATTTTTTTACGGAGTCCATTTGGTAAATGCAGCGCCCGTTTTGCTTCTTGTGTTGACTGATTTCAACTTACCTTGTAATGGACCAATTCGTGTAGTCACCCTATATACGAGGTATGGCTATTTAAAAACCGGACTGCGCTCTCTGAATGTAAGTAAACTGTCGTAGCGGCAATCGGCGGTTAAGGTAGTTTTCTTTATACCCTTCCCTCTCTAACTAGACCAGTTTCAGTCAAATAGACCGCTTAGTTTGCTTTCAAGCTTCGTCTGAGTAGGACACTACCACGTTACGTTGCCGGAATTATGCCGAGTTTAAAAATCGAGCAGCGTGTGAATCTTAAATTTCTTGTTAAACTGAAAAAATCTCCGACAGAAAGTTTTCGCTTGTTAAAGGAAGTGTATGAGGATGATTGTATGTCACGTACTCAAGGGTCGGGAAGAAGCGAAAGACAACGAACATCCGGGACGTCCGACCACGTCGAAAACTGACCAAAATGTCGAAAAAGTCAATCAAATTGTTCGGAATGATCGACGTCTGAGCATCAGAATGATAGCTGACATGGTCAATATTAATAAAGAAACGGTAAGGCAAATCCTGCAAGACTGTTTAAACATGAGAAAGGTCTGTGCGAAAATGATCCCAAAAAACCTCATGCAGGAGCAAAAAGACAACCGCAAAGACATTTTCCGTCAAGAAATTTTTGGCCAGTAAACGCATCCCAGTGCTCGAGCACTCACCGTATTCGCCGGATTTGGCACCCTGCGACTTTTTCTTGTACCCAAAAATAAAAAGCGAGTTGAACGGGATCCATTTTCAATCCGTGGAGGACGTGAAAATAAAAACGGCAGACCTGTTGCGCAGGGTGTCAGCTGATGAGCTGCAGCACTGCTTCGAACAATGGAAGAGTTGTATGCAGCGGTGTATAGATAGAGGAGGGGAGTATATTGATGGGGATAAAAGTTAGATTGTTAAATTTTTTCAATAAACCATTTTTTTCTTACCAGTCCGGTTTTTAAATTGCCACACCTCGTATACAGTGTGTCCGCGGATTCCGTTCACATAAAATGTAAATAATAAAAAATATTCGACTTATAAGCTTCGGAGTTGGATGGCGCCGAGTAACCGTCAGCTGCGGCCTCGACCCATTTAAAAACGACGTTTAAATAGGATAAACAAAAGTGCAGTGAAGTTTGAAGGTGATAAATAGTGTAGTGAAGTTTAGTGCGCAATTTTATCATAGCAAGGACACGACCGACGACGTCACGACCTTGTCCGTATGACGTCATGACACGTCACACCACCATAAAACAGAACTGTAAACAAGCTACACTCTACATGCGAGGAAATTTAAACTATAAAAGACATAAGTAAACCGAAAATGGACAGAGAAGAGAGTGGAAAAATGATGCAAAACATGTTAAATGAAATAAAGGAAAACCAACAGGGAATACAAAATACACTCCAAAACGAACTGCAGAGTACAGTAACTGAACGAAATTCGTGTATGGAAATGATGGGAAGAAGAGTAAACCAAATACACGCCGAAAGGATAGCATTACATAGAAGGCTGGAGTACTTAACGGCGAAATTACAAAGACGCGAAACAGCAAGCAGAAAGACAAAATTAATATACTCAGCAGAACAAATTATGAAACTACAAAAAGAGACAACTGACGGTATAGTTGACAAAGAATGTATTACGAAATTAGAAGAAATAGGAATTAGATCAAAATTTAAGCAAAGGAAAACCATGTTAAGAAATACAGAAACTTGGAAAATCGGAACATGGAACATAAGGGGATTAAATGGGAAAGAAGAAGAGCTGAAAATAAAATTTATTAAATCAGAACTGAAAATTATGGCAATAACAGAAACAAAAAGAAAAGGCCAAGGAATAATAGAACTAGATCAGGATGTCCTCCTATTTTACAGTGGAGTAAAGGAGCAAGAGAGAGCTACCGAAGGGGTAGGCTGTCTAATAAACAAAAAGGACGCGGAGGTAGTCAATAAATGGGAGTTCTACTCTGAAAGATTGATGATGTTAGAATTAAAACACCCAGGAAAAGAAATAATAACAGTAATCATTGCATATGGACCTAATGAAAATGAAAAGAAAGAAGAGAAAGATAAATTTTGGGAAGGATTACAGGAATTAACGGAAAACAGTACAGGTCAGATAATGATACTTGGCGACATGAATGGTAGAGTGGGGAATAAAACACAAAATAAAGAACAAGTACTAGGAAAATACGGAGAAGAGACCTTAAATAATAACGGACGTAGACTTATTGAGTTTTGTATAGATAATGATATGTCAATCACAAATACCTTTTATAAACACAAAGAGATTCATAAATACACACGAGCAGTTCCTACGAAAAATGAAAAATCAATAATTGACTACCTACTGGTCCATAGAAATAATAAAAGAAAAGTTAAAGATGTTAGAGTAGAAAGAAGCCATGAAATAGGCAGTGATCACTTCCTACTAGTAGCAACGCTAAAAGGGGAAGAACATTGGAGAGGAAACAACCAAATAAGCAAAAACAAAATAAAAACAGAAAGCATCAAAACGTACAAATTAAAAGAAGAACAAATACGAATACAATACAGCAATCGTATTGAAGAATGGGCGGACGGATATACTGAGACTGAAAACCTTGAAGAGGCATGGATTAATTTTAAAGAATTAATACTAAAAGCAGCAGAAGAAACCTGCGGAAAAACAAAAGAGGTAAAACAACATAGTAAAAAGACTAACTGGTGGAACGAGGAATTAAGAATTGAAACAAAGAAAAAGAAACAATTATGGAAAAAGTACCTAAACACAAAGGAAACAAGTGTGTATGAAGAATATAAGAGACAAAGAAAAAGAGTGAAAGGAATGGTCTCAAGAGCAAAATCACAAAAATGAGAAGAGCTAGGAGTACAACTAGAAAAGAACTATAGAGAAAATCAAAAGCAATTCTTCAGAGCAATAAATGCAGTGAGGAAAAAGAAAAGAAATCCACTAATACATTTGAAAGACATAGATGGTAAAATGCTAACAAGAGAAGAAGAAATAATAAAAAGATGGAAGGAGTACTTCGAGCAGTTGTTAGGAGGGACTCATCAACAGGTAGTTGGTTTAGAAAGTGTAGAAAACGAGGAACAAATGGAGAACAACGACCAAAATGAAATCACACTAGAAGAGGTTGAGAATGCCATAAGAAAACTAAAGGTGGGCAAGGCAGCAGGCCACGATGGTATCACCCCAGAAATGATAAAGGGAATGGGTCCCAAAGGCAAAAAATTATTGCATAAAGTTATAACTCTAGCATGGAATCATAAAAAGATCCCGAAAGAATGGGAAATTGCTATAATACTCCCTTTCCATAAAAAAGGAGATAGCCATCAGTGTGAAAACTACCGAGGAATATCGCTATTAAGTGTCCCTTATAAAACATACGAAAGAATTTTAGAACAAAGACTGAGGAAAAGTATAGAACAACAACTTCAAGATTCACAAAGTGGCTTTAGATCGGGTAGAAGTACAAACAACGCCATTTTTGGAGTTAAACAAATTATTGAGAAAACCATAAGACATAAAAATGAACTATATATCTGCTTTATAGATTTGGTCAAAGCGTTCGACACTGTCCCTAGAAAACTCATATGGGAAGTATTAACCCTCCAGTACCCGTTCAAAATTCTAAGACATCAGTACCCGCACCGGTCTCGCAGACCGACACCCCTCTGCCACCTCCACAAAAATAATGAGATATCTTATGGCATTAGTTTCTTGTTCACTAACGTCTTCATAATCAGATATTTCCTGTTCAGTGTCACTGTTCATTTCCCTAGTTTCCAATAAATTATCTTCGTCAGACGATGGCACATCATCATAAAACACGTTGTCGACATCCTCCTCCGCTATTATATCTCGCATCGTCTGTTCTAGTCGCGCCTGTTCTATCTCATAAAATCTGCCATGACTATAATAATGTTTTAGTATAACAGTGTTACTAAAAATGCAGAAAATACTTCCTTCTCCTCACATTGGTCGTATATCAAAGGTAAAAATAAAAACAACTCGGGTACCCGCTTCGGTCTCTGAAACCGAAATTATAAATAACTTTTAAACCACTGCACGCACGAACTCAAAACTGCATACGGATCTTCAATGGCAATATATAGGAAGGTAGTGAAATGGGCGGTAAACTAACGCTAGCACTTTAAGTAATATACTGCATCATGTGTTTGCTCGGTCTCACAGACCGTAAACGGGTACTGAAGGGTTAAGGAAAGAAGGAATAAACAGCGAACTAATAATAGCATTAAAGAGTGTTTATAAAAATACTTGGAATTACATAAGAACAGGAAATATGGAGTCGGAATTATTCAAAACATGGGAAGGAGTTATACAGGGAGGTGTTCTTAGGCCCCTGCTGTTTGTTATTCTGATGGACAGTATAACGAAAGAATGCAGAAATAAAGTAAAGAAAGTGTTGGTGGGATATAGGAATATAGAACCGATCCGGGCATCAGAATTTCTCTTTGCAGACGACTTGACCATAATAGCCAAATCAGAAATAGATCTACAGAGAAATTTGAATATATGGAAACAAGCCTTCGAAAACAGAAATATGAACATCAATACTGAAAAAACTGTAGTTATGGCAGTGGGTAAACACCAGAAAAATATAAATATTAAACTGAACGACAAACACATAGAACAAGTTGAAAGCTTTAAATATCTAGGCTCAACAGTGAATTACAATGGTGATATGCATGAAGAGGTTAATAGTAGACTGGGAGCAGCAGCACGTCTCTATCATGCAATTAATAAAATAATAATAAATAAAAAAGAAATCTCTAAAGAAACTAAAGTAAGAGTGTACACTAGTATTTACGTACCAATCTTAACCTACAGCAGTGAAGTGTGGACACTCACGAAAAGACAACATGAAAGAATACAAGCGGGTGAAATGAAATTCCTCCGTAGGATTGAGGAAGTGTCAAAAAGGGATAAAATAAGGAACGATGAGATAAGAAGAAGAGTACCGATAAAACCCCTAAAAGAAAAGATAGAAGAAAATCAACTGCGATGGCTTGGACATTTACACAGAACGGGAAAAGAGCGCGAAGTTACAGCTATATGGGAAGCGAAACCGACAGGCAAGAAACCCCCGGGGAGGCCAATAAAAACTTGGAATGATGAAGTGAGTGCAATACTAAATATGAAGCAAGGAAAATAGCAGATAACAGAAGAGAATGGAGAAAATTATATAGACAAGAAAAAAGTGTATAAAAGTGTATAAATAGGTAGTGCAAGAAACTCTCGACACTAATATGGTATAAGAGAAAAGAATAAAAAGAAGAAGACTTAGAAGGTAATATTCTAGGATTCGCTCCTGCTTGTTCTCAAACCAAGATTTTAAGAAAATCAATCTAATTAATTAATATTCAGGGTGTTTTTCAAATCGATTTTTAAAAAATTGCCAATAGTAAACTACCTTTATTAGAAGAGATAACAAAAAAAAAATATTAAGAAAAGTTGTTTAGAATTAAGAGTAATGGCAGATTCTTAATTTTCAGACAAATCGGCATACTTTGATTTTTTTAAATATTTTTGGTTTTTTATACCAACATACTTTTTATCGTGGCTGTAGGGGGCACTCTAACTGGTTCATGAACTAAGATGTTGAAAAAATAATTGATTGCCTCCTACAACTACGATAAAAGGTATGTTGGTATAAAAAATTAAAAAATCAAAGTACGCCGATTTGTCTGAAAATTGAGAGTCTACCATCTCTCTTAATGCTAAACAACTTTTCTTAATACTTTTTTTTTTGTTATCTATTCTAATAAAGGTCGTTTACTCTTGGCCATTTTTTAAAAATCGATTCAAAAAACACCCTGAATATTAATTAATTTGATTGATTTTCTCAAAATCTTGGTTTGAGAACAAGCAGGAGCGAATCCTAGAATATCAGCTTCTAAGTCGAATATTTTTTATTATTTACACCTTACGTGAACTCAATCCGCGGACACACTGTATATATACATTTCATATCCTATTCTCATACACTGCTAGTAATAAGCTTAACCGTATTCTTTATATGTCTCAGTATATATTAAGTTAGCACGCACTATAAGTGTTGCGCGAGTGCACGGAAGTGAATTTGCAAGACAGCTAATTCCTAGACGCGGAGTTATAAATAGAACGAAGCCCGCAGGTGCGTGAATGACCTCGGGAATGAGGAATCGCAGCAAAACCAGCGACTCGTCCATGTGTGTGTCGTCCCTCATTAACCAAAGTACGACGCGTGCTAATAAAGACACTAAAGTGCACAGAATAGTGAGGTGTGGGCCTGCAGTAATCGCCACCGCCACAACGAGGATCCTGAGTGGGGACCTAGACTACGCAGGCATCAAACCACTTGGGCAGCATCACCGAAGGTTTGCTGTGTCTTCCATAGAAGGAAGCTGTTGTCGTAACTCCACAGAGACATCGCTCTTGTCTAGGCTCGGGGACACTTGGGGGCAACCGAATGCAAGGTTAGTTGCTAGTTGAAACTGCACTACGAAGTAAGGAAGCGATTGCAACATTTTTGGCAATGAACAAGTGCGACTTCGTGGGCAATTGTCGTGCCCAAAATAACGGGGAATTACCTACAACCAGTACGCAGTCATCGCGTCATTTGCTGACACAGCGTGTCGCTTGATTTGAACGTGACAAAGCAGCGTTCATAGCATAGCACTTCCAGCAATAAGCGCATTTAAAGAAGGGGCAGCTTCGCCTTTAGTGTATTTGTGAGCGGAGTTTAAATATATTTCGCGCTATCGGCGTTTGACTTTGAGTCGACAGTTGAACATTAGCTCACTATTTAAGGTGCTTTCATGCATGTAGCGTACAATCTTGGTATATAAATATTGTGTAGTCTTACATGTACTTTTATGTAACAAGGCGAGTAGAAATAGCTTTCGCTCGTAGATAATTAAAGTATTGTTGACTGCTTCACTGTATGTTTGGACGTCGATCATTCTTGTTGTTTTATGCATATGCATTCTCTTGTATTTGTGTTTTTCTTACAGATTATTAACTCTTGGGTTTTTATTGCTGGCAGTGTTTCAGCATTTCAGGTGACCACGAGCAAATTCAGAACAATATTAGCTTCCCCTAGCCGCAGTGACGATGTTAATAGTTTTATGTTTCTACGACTGTTTAAGCTAGCGAACCCAGTGAAACATAAATTAGTAGTACAATCGAGTATAGAGGTAAGTAAAAGTACTGTTACAACCTTATATAAAGCAGGAGGTCTTTATACATTGGGTAGAACGGTCTAGAACTATTCCAGGAATAACATCATGGCTCTTTAACCATCTCTCAAGTAAATAATAATACTTAATACTGGGTGAGCCATAAAAATTTAAAAATCAAACAACTTATTTTATTTTTAAGAATCAATAAATCAAAAATGATCGAAATATAAACACAAGGTTGGATAATTTTTTAATCTATTAATAGAAGGCACTTAGTACACGTCAATTTTTGGCCTTGCAGAGAAGAGCTCCTTTTAGAGTATTTTCCATTAAAGATCTCAATATTTCTGGCTGTAGTGCTCGAATTTCTGGGCGATGGTCTTTGACCTGCTGAATTGTCTGGGGCTTACTATTATGCATCTGCTCATTCAGATAAGACCAAAGCAAAAGAGTCAGGTGCAATCAAGTTAGATGAATGTGGCAGCCAACTGAATATCAAGTTTCCTGAAATTATCCGTTTGCCAGAAATTTCTTATTTTTAAAGTGAAATTCTATAAGTTTAGTTCTTTGTTCCGTTGCGAATTTCTCCATTACAACTTTTCCAAGTGTCACTTACTTATTTCTGACAAACATAAAACCCAACAATAAAAAATAAATAAGTTTCATTGGTAACGTAACTTATGGCCCACACAGTATAATAACTATAGTATGAGCAAAAAGAAAGTTCATCAAAGATCCATTCGGAATTTTGAAGTCATATTCATACACCAGAAAATTATACTTAATCCTTGTCAATGTTATTTTATAGACATAAGCTACAATATCGCAAAACGATCATAACCTCACTTTGTAACAAATTGTGACGGTTCGAATATCTTTAAAGTCATTTCAATTTGTTCATTAAACGCCCAGTAACTTTTCTCGCGTCTCGGTGCTTACTAAGTTGCCTATCTGGGATTCCTTACATTTCGAAATCGCAGTGCGTGCGCTTCTACGGGACTCCAGCGCATGTACATTAAATGCAATTTCCGGCTTCCATTTTCGAAAACGGGCATTTTCTAAATCCTCTTCCGAACTTCAAGTTGCTTTTTCGTGGCTCCGATTTTTGGTGACACTTGTTAAGTGGAATTATCCCGAAAAATGCACATAATCCGGTGCGTGATTGGACTCTAGTGTTAATTATGTTACACGCACCTCTCTGGGGAACCAGGAATGAATGATATTTCGGAAGCAGAAAACTTCAGGCCGTTTAAAATTCGTAAGGTAGGCTTTGCTAGTCTTTTTATGGCCGATGGGCTGACGTTTAGCTTCCATTCCAGGCCTTTTTCCTTTTCGTTTCCTTTTACTGTTACCGTCTTCGCTGCCGGCTGTTTGCGCCTAGTAATTTAAAATCACCGGTTAGCTGGCACGAGACCCGTGTGCTATTTCAATTCAAGCAGATTAGATCAAACGCAACTTCTCACCCCTGGACTCATCCTGAGCTTAATGAGCCCAGTTTATCGGTTAATTGAAGAAACACTTTAGCGCGGAAGTACATCACTGTTAGCTTTTCACTTGCACGAGATTGTAAGCTATGGCGATGCTTTAATTAGAATTGTGATGAAGATATGTATTTATGTTTTTCGGAGGAAATTTTAATGTGTTTGTTTAGTCATATGTTTTCGTACGTATTGTGGTGGCATTAAAGCTTCGGTACTCGATTTTATTCTGTTCTTTTATTTTGTTGATTATTAGGGTAGTAACATTGCAGTAACGTTCGATAAGGTAAGTGGGTTTATTTCTTTTTTTTGCTGGCTTCTTTGGAATTTTTAGTGAGGTTGTGTCCGCTATTTAGGACCAATAGTGTGTGCCTCTCGTTGTGCTTTGGGCAATTTTAGGTTCTTGGCGCCCTGGCTGTTATTTGATTTACATCGCGATAAATTGGAACAATCATGGCACAGTTAAATCTAACAACTTTGGCATTTTAAATTTGGTATCATTGAATTTACAAAATTATGCAGAATCCAAAAATGCAATAATATACAGGGTGTTCGATTTGAAAATTAAAAGTTGGTATCACTTCTGCTGAAACTGAAAGGGCAAATAAAATTATTTATGTCAAAAAATGACGTTCATTAAGTACATACGATGTGCCACGTTTCTAAAATGTATCTTCAAAAATTAAGAAAAAAAGAAGCGAGTACCATGATCATGTTACACTCCAATGTGGCAACAATTTAAACAGCTGTAAAGGCAGGTTAATTATCTATTTTTACAGTTACACGAAAGTGCATGCATACACAGCTAGCAGAAGTCAGGGAAACCTTTAGTATGATGCTGTTGAACCTTTATATTTGTAGTTCTTGAGTCCCACCTCAATAAAGTTGGCCTAACTTTTCAAAAATTGGAAATTGCCAATTCAAGTTAGAGTTAAGAGAAAACTGTTGACGACACACATGTATTTTTCATTTCAAAATTACTGTAGAAAACAATAATGTGGTTTCAAACAAATCCAGGGTGAAAACAGTACAACATTACAATTAACCTTTTTGAAGTCAAATGTGCTATTTTGAAACAAATGATACTGTTTGATGTTTCCATGCTTATAAGTAAGGTAACAGTGACATTTACGTAAATTCTTCTGCTTATGTTATCAATAATTAAAAATGGCTTGTGGTAAAGCTGTTTTTAAAGAAGAAAGAACAATTATCATTAGTCTGGAAGGGACAAATCCGTTGCACAAATCACACACGATGTCAATTTGTCTCGATACACACCTATTAAATATCACAGAATTGGAAAAGAACTTAGCTATTCTGATTCGAACTTCGGAGCTCCAATGAGAATTACAATGCAAAACTGTTGTGCTAATTATGTAGACTTCAGCGATTTATGGAATCCTGCAGCTGATAAACGTTTTTCAAGAGCAACTTCTAAGAAAGGTGCAAAGTAGTTGGGGTTAAAACTTATATGGTACGTTGATTTATAATGCTGCTATTCCTTTTCAAGTTACTTAAACCTTAGGCAAATGAGAACCCTCTACTTACACAAAAACATAAAAACAGGCGTCGTTGGACAAGAGAACATAGAAATTGTCTCAAGAACAATGGAATTCAAATCTGTACAGTGATTAATCGAAATTCGAAGCATGTCTAATTGAAGCAGAGTTATAAAACCTAAAGATTGCCTTAAAAACAATTATTTCCTGCAACTAAGATGATCTGGAGATGCGTGCCATACGCCTAGAAATGTGAAAGACTGGATGTCTGAAAATGAAAATGATATTTCACTTTTACAATGAACAGACCTTTTGCCAGTCAAAACTTTGCGGCATGTCATGCAGAGAAGATTGCAGACACAACTTCCAAGAATGGTGCCAGAGTTACGCGCTCGCCTGCAAGAAATTTGGGACAACTTCACGCCATATGAATGCCAAAACTTAGTTAACACTGTGTCGAGACGTATTGAGGCAGTAATGAGACGAAAAGGCAATGCAACTCAATGGTAACTTAAATTTCAAAATTTGCCTCAATTCTTTAGATTTGCTATAAACTAAAACAGGCCTTTTTAATTAGCCAAATTGTGGTTTTTGTTTGTAAAATTTAATAAAACTTCTTAGTTCGCTAAAAAAGACAATACTTTCCTTGATTTCCCTTTTACAGGGATAATTTTCTTAAGGAAACTATATTTAGCTAGTTGGGTCAACGTCATTGAGACGGTGCTCGTATTATGCTAATTAAATAGTAAATGAATAATGAGTTGCTGTTCACCAATATAATAGTAATTTATTATACAAGACGATAAAGTTAAATTTTATCCACGAGTGATTCAAGAGTGGATAATAATAACTTTATCGTCGTGTATAATGCAAATTTTTTTTCTATAGCAAGAACTTTAACAATTTCAAAAGAAAATAAGGAAAGTCAATCACATTTTAATACCTCAGTAGCTAGATTGGGTTGCTAGAATAATACGAAGCTGTAATATTTCATTTAAATAAAAGTTAGAAAATTAAATTACTTTTTCTATGACCACCACTAAAAGTAGGCCTTTTAGCACTAGCTTTTTTCACCAAAAGTGACTTTTTATAATTTAGCGTGTTTAAAATGAGATCAGCTGTTTACTTTTACCACATGTGTTATAAAGAGAAGTGAGGTTATAAAACTACAATTTCGAACTGGAAGTGAGGTTGTAAAGTTATTCTAGTTACTTCTTGCGTTAGAGGTAAAAGTGTTTTTTAAATAATTAAAGCGTTATGTAATGAATAAAGTGAAATGTGTACATTTATAATTACCTCTGATAACGTTCTTTGACAGTTACTGGCTCCACAAACATTCACCTGCGCGTCAAGGCTATATCTTTATTATGACATAAATTTTAACTGTCATAAATGCAAACCTTTGTTAAATCGACATTTATGGATTAATAACAGAACATTTAAGGTCGTAGAAAAAATATTGTATGCAAACTCGTGCTAAAAGTGTTATTTCAGTCGACATGTTATGAAACTCAGCCTTTGGCTTCGTTTCATAATTTTCATGTCTCGTACATAAACATCAACTTTTAGCACTTGTTGCATAAATAGCTTGATGTTAAAGTGCTACTTTATCTACCCTTGCTGTTAAAGTAACACTTGACTTTTTGTTTTGAGTCTATTAAAGCACACTTTAACATTTGCTAATGAAAAAAAGTAATAAAACAGCAATTAACAAATTGTTTTGCAAATTACAATTAACAGGTTGACTGTCAAACCAATCCGATCGGAGCAACCTGGCTTGATCTAACAATGTTAAAATCCACTACCTACACATTCGTTTGCTAGACGTCGATGTGTGAGCATCGCTGATTTCTCGCTCGTGTGGATCTCGTTAACGCTCAATAAATTTAGCTATTTATCTGTATAAAATGGAGTTGCAGTGCAGTACTTGTAATTTGAACATTACCGACAACCGATCTTATTTAGTGTGTTGTGAATGTGATAGATATTTATGCATTAAGGGAGATATGAATATGTTTTTTTCCTGAGGTTGACATCTGTAAGTCAACCGAAGGTGAAGAACATGAATATCTCCCGTGGTGCATACAATATTTTATCTGCTAGCATATTCGTAAAAATAGTATGAAATTTCAAAATGTCATAATGACATTTAAAATTAGAATATGTAAGTAACATCAAGGATTGCCTCATTGTATGGTTGCTAAGACGTTAATTGTGGTTGCACTGTTACCATGAGTTTGAGGGAGAAATAGTTTGACAAGTCCCTTGGGAGTTATGAGCAGCTTTTCATATTTTGTTTCTATGACGAAAATGTACAATATCATGTTGCTAGTAGATAATAGTAGATTATGCAATAAGGGAGAGAAATGCGTTATTTTGCTGAGGTGCAATTTCTGACTCGAGGGCGAAGCCCGAGAGTCAGAGATTGCACTGAAGCAAAATAGCATTCTCTCCGAGTTGCATATACTATTTTTTTCACGTTGCAGGAAGATTAAAAACGAAAAACCCGTTTTTTTTAAACGTCATTTATTGACATTTTAGTTACAATTATTTTAAAATTAGTAACCTATGGTAAATCTTAAAGTTGGTGGCACTGTAAGTCATTATGACAAGAGCTCACAATTATGTCAAATTCGAGGTTAGCAGGTTAGTTTTTGTGTCAGTTTGTGTCAAAACTGACGCAAAACCTAACCTGATAACCTCGAATTTGGCATAATTGTTGTGTCAGTCATAATGAAAACTCCCTAGGGAAATTTTTGTCTTATTTAGTCTCTAGGGAGCAAATGTTCTACTTCTGTCACAATTTTGATGCTATAGAAACGGACTTCTACTCCCGGTCGTGGAAAAAAATAATTATCACCTAGAGTGCGCAGGAAAACGAAGTGAAAAACTCGATAAACTTTCCGAAATCGAGAAGCGTGCATGGAAATGCAAAACATGCACTCAGAGTGTTTCAGCAGATACGCAAGAGGTTTTAAGAGATAATATTATGAATCCGGAAACTTCAGTGGTAATGGAGTTTGAGGAAGTTCGAAAAATTAAACCTGGAACAAAAACTAAACGTTCAATTCCAAATGATTTTGCAAATCCAAAAACAGCTGGCAATGGTGCCTAATCTACAGGAGAAACTTCTGCAGATAGATAATCAAAACGAGAAGATTGTACAACAAAATGAAGTTTTGCAGCGTCAAAATCAAGAATTGCGCTACAGAGTCGAGGCTCTCAAGCAGCGATCGAGGATTAAAAACTTGGAGCTATCGGGGGTACCAGAAATGCCTGGAGAAAATCCAAGCGATATTGCGTTGAATATTTTTTGTCTGATTGGTATGGACTTATCCGCTACTGTCATCGAAGCCTGCCACAGAGTTCCCACCCGAAATCCAAGGAAATATAAACCCATTATTGTTGCATTGAACAGTCGGCAGTTAAAAAACAATATTTTGAACACCTATAAAAATAAGATTAAGGGGAGTAAAATTACTGTAAGTCATATATATCCTACCATTAATGATAATAAAATGATTTCTATTTACGATCACTTAACGGTTCAAAATAAAAACCTTTTATATGAATGCAAAACGTTTGCTAAAGATAAAAATTACAAATTTACGTGGGTCAAAGACTGCAGACTCTTTTTGCGTAAAAGCGAAAACTCTCCAATCATATCTGTAAATACCATTCTCGACTTAGAAAAGTTAAAAGTATGATTTTGTTCTTCATGATGTACGATTATTTCTTTGTATCTGCAGGTGTATATAGAAAATTACGTTCTGTTGTATTTTTCCTCAAGGAGAAAATATTTTGTAAAACTGTAATGCTTTTTAATTTTAAAATGAATTAAACAAAAACTAATTTTAGTACAAACGGGGTTCACAGAACGGGAAAAATTCTAATTTTTATTCCATTTTCATTGGATTTCTTTTTTTTTGTCTTAAGTTTTAACGTTTTCTTTTGCCTGTCTTCTGTCTTGCTTGTGAAGTAGATAATTGAATGCGTCCTATCTTAAATTGTGCACTTATCAATTGCCGTTCACTTGTGTGTAATTTTATTGATTTCAGGGATCACGTCCTTCAACATTCATACGATATCGTGGCTGTTGTCGAAACCTGGTTAAGGGACTCTGTTAACAATAATGACATCTTAATAGAAGGATATACTATCGTACGCCAAGATAGACAAAGTCGAGGAGGTGGAGTTGCGTTCTACTTAAATACATCTTTATCTTTTACTGTTATCGATACCGTACGTGATATTGAACAGTTATGGTTAAATATCTCTTTTAAAAATCGTAAGTATGCATTTGGAGTGGTCTATAATCCACATGAAAGGTTTTATTATGAGTTTATCAATACATTAGAATTAACATTATCTGTGATATTACCTACTGTTGAGGGTATTTTTTGCCTTGGTGATTTTAATATAGATTTGTTTGATGTTGACAGTTTGGCCACAGGTTATACTGTAAACTTTTTTGAAACCTTTAATCTTTTTCAGTTTTCAGCGTAACAGCTACATCTAGCACACTTCTTGATTATTTAATTACTTCAAATAAAGACCTAGTCTCATCTTTTTCTGTTGTTCACGGCATCTCTGACCACCACATTGTACGCGGCACGTTCACTTTACCTTACATTAAACCCTATCCGATTATTCGCACGTCTAGAGACTTTAAAAACTTTAATTATGAAGAATTTTACTCGCACTACGTTCTATCCCATGGCAAAATATTTATGATATCTACAATGTTGATGAGAAAGTAACATTTTTTGTTGAAAATGTAACAATTCTGCTAGATTTGTTTGCGCCAATCAAAACTTTTAGAATCACTAAACAGTGTGCCCCATGGTTGACTGACACCATTAAAAATATGATGCGATTGCGTGATCAAGCCTTAAGTCGTTTTAAACGGTCAAAAGATACTAATCACTACAACTATTACAAGCAGTTAAGGAATCAAGTTGTAAGTGCGGTTAGGAGAGACAAAAAAGTTTATTACACCTCATTATTTGCTAATAACTCTAAATTATTTTGGAAGAACTTAAAAGACTTAAACATTTCAAAAAAATCCCAAACTGAATTACCTCCTGCTTTAAATGATTATAATAAAATTAATACTTACTTCATTACTTCTATTCCAAAGGTATCTATAAATTCTAATGATACGAGGGCATTTTATAGTAACAACATAAAAGATTCAATTACTTCTTTTTTCGAATTTGAAGCAGTCGATGAAATTCAGGTACTCAAAATCATTACAACTATTAAAACTAATGCAGTGGGGTATGATGGTATTAGCATCAGAATTATTAAATTGTGCCTTCCTTTTATTTTGCCCATCATAACCCACCTCCTAAATTTTTGCTTAGAAAATTCGGTATTCCCCGATGACTGGAAAAAATCTTTAATAAATCCTATTCCGAAAATCAAATCACCTAAAGAACTTAACGATTTACGTCCTATTAGTATCTTGCCGTTTATGTCAAAAATATTAGAAAGGATAATGGATCAGCAACTTCGTAATCATATACAGCTAAACAATGTGCTGCCAGTCAACCAATCAGGTTTCAGAAAGGGATACAGTTGCGCCACTGCCTTATTAGACATTGTTGACGATTTGGTTGCGGCTGCAGATGCTGGTAAGATAACGGCTGTCGTTCTTTTAGATTACTCAAAAGCATTTGACACAATAGACCATAAAGTTTTGCTATCAATTTTCAATTACATAGGTTTAAAACCTAAAGCTATTAAAATATTACATAATTATCTTGTAAATCGTTTCAGGCCGTCCGCGTAGGTAACAATGTTTCTGAATTCATTGAAAATAAATCAGGAGTTCCTCAAGGATCGATTCTTGGGCCTCTTCTGTTTACGCTTTATATTTCTCATTTTCATACTGTTCTAAAGCATTGCAATCATCACTTCTATGCCGACGATTCACAAATTTATTTTTCTTTTGAAGCTTCTGACAGCTTGCATGCAGCTGACCTTATAAATCAAGATTTAAATCGTATTGCTGATATTTCTATGCAAGATTGTTTAAAACTAAATGCTGATAAGTCGGCTGTTATACTTTTTGGAAGAAAGAACGATATTGCCTTCGCTAAAGATAATATGATAATACAGATCGATAATAAGGTAATACCAATTGTCGATACAGTTAGAAATCTAGGACTAATTCTAGATACAACATTACGATTTAAAAAACATATATCACAATGCTTACAAAAAGCGTACAGCAATCTCAGGTTGATCTACCAAAATCGTCATATGCTGGACACTAAGGTAAAGGGTATTTTATGCGATAGTTTGGTTTTATCACAAATGGATTTTTGTGATGTGGTGTATGATCCATGCATCGATTCACAAGATAAAGCTAGAATTCAAAGACTTCAGAATGCATGCTTGCGGTTAATATTTGGTATACGTAAATTTGATAGAATATCTCATAAACTTAAAGACATCAATTGGCTAAATATGTTAAACAGACGTTATTTGCATTACTCAGTACTATATTTTAAAATTTTGTTACTCAAAACACCACCTTATTTATATTATAAAATTACATTTAGGACAGATCTCCATAACTTAAATTTGAGGTTCCGGGGCAACATTACTATACCACGATTAATTAACGAATTCGGACGACGTCGATTTACTTATACTATAGCGAAATGGTGGAATGATTTGCCACAGAACCTCAAAGTTCTATCGTTACCTGCGTTTCGACATCAGCTTCGTTTATTACTATTATCTAGACAAAATTGTTAATCAAATTTTTTTCATTACCTCATTATGCTCGGTCGGCAGCGGTAGATGCTGCGTTGTCGCTGTCGCGCTCTTTCTAACTAATTAATTTAGATGGTTGGAGGGGGCGCGACTGCGGTGGCGTGGGCGTACGCTGGTTAGAAATTCTATGTTAACTTGATACTTAAAATTTTCTCATGCATACTGCGGAGGACAGACAGAAAGAAAAACAGTGCAGACGAACTATGGGGTTAGATGGTAGAACAGCTTACGGCTTGACGTGAGCTGAATCTCGCCTCATACATTGTTTGATTTTCGTATGTGTATTTATTTTTAAATAAAGGCCATATTATTATTATTATTATTATTACTTTATGTTTCAGCAAGGCGTTCGCAATGATTGCAGAACGTAGTATGGATCGCGGCATCATTGATAAACAATGTTTACAAAACATGTATGTCAGTCAGTTTACAATATTTATTTCCCAGGTTTTTGCAGTTTTTTTAGAAAGTAACACCAAGGCCCTGTACACACGTGGATTCCGTATGCGAGATACCGGTATCCCAGATACAGAAAATACACATGTTCAAATGAAGCTGTTCACATGGCATTCGGCAGCGCATAGTACAGCATAGAGCTGCAGAATTTCGGTATCTGCCCTTTTCGGCCGCCGACGACAAATTCTGGATATAGGATACCGATTTACCATTAGAGAATATTAAGCCGTTCAGACACGCATACTTTTGCAAGCCAGAACACACAATATCATATCATAGGCATAGCAGATTTTCTTCAACTTATATTTAAATCGAATAAGAAGTGCGTTCGTTGCTATACAACCATCATGGAGTGTACATTATTTGACAATGAAAAATTTATTAGCTTAGTACAGTCCAATCCCTGTCTTTGAATATAGTACATGCAGATTAATTTGACAGAAATAAAGAACATCAATGCTAGGTCTATAACAGTACGACACTAGACTGTTCTCGCAAGTGACTGAAGGCCCCACGTATCAGTTACAATCGCCACGTCTGAACAGACCGCGATTCTGTATCCCGCATACAGAATCCACGTGTGTACGGGGCCTAAAGCAGAGCCTACTGGCTTCAGTAAAAACTGTTTTATACTAAGTAGTGAATGAACAAATTTTTTGCATAAATATAATCCACTTGTATCAGAGTGTTCGGCATAGAATGTGAGGTAAACGTGCAGTTTAGGGATCCCAAATGACAACAAACCGATCAGCACCACTCAAGTCAGAATATGTATGGTTGCCAGACTGAATGCATGCGCGTTACCAGACCTAATTTTTCCGCCTGTTCGGTTGTTTTTCAATAAACGTTTAGTAGTTTTGGTAATCCTGCTGTTATTCAATTTCCTGCATTTATCTGTGATGGCAGTACACTAAGGGTTTGCAGTAAAAAGATTTAAAAATTGCAGTAATAACCCCTAGTATAATTGAAATAAAATTACATCTGTTGGAAAATGGAAAAGGAAGATACAGGGGTGTGTAGGGGAGAAATTAAATCTACTGTATTTGTAACTAAACCTTCAAACAGTGCTAATTTTATTATTGAATATAAAAAAGTGCACGACATGTAACTACAAAAAATAAATTAAATTGTTTATAAAAAAGTGTAGATGTATTTAAAATTTTTATTTTAAAAATTAAGTTGGATACTGTTCGCGAATACATAATAAAAATTTAGAAAAGAGATTGGTAAAATTGTTCTTATTGCGCCATATAAATTCATGTAAATAGCTGGTGAATAGATTTTCTGAAGTCCCAAATTGTCTCTGGAACTTCCTCTTCACCCGCATCCACAAATTTTCGATATTCTGGGTGTGAATGTCGGAATTTTTCCAATCTCTTTTTAAAATAAAAATTTAAAATCATTTATTTTATTTCAATTCAGTTATTTTTTGTAAATACATCTACACTTTTTTATAAACAATTTAATTTATTTTTTATAGTTACATGTCTTGCACTTTTTTATATTCAATAATAAACTTAGCACTGTTTGAAGGTTTAGTTACAAATACAGTAGATTTTATTTCTCCCCTACACACCCCTGTATCTTCCTTTTCCATTTTCCAACACATGTAATTTTATTTCAATTATACTAGGGGTTATTACTGCAATTTTAAATAATTTTCTGCAATCAGCGTACTGCCATCAAAGATAAATGCAGAAAATTGAATAACAGCAGGATTACCAAAACTACTAAAAGTTCATTGAAAAACAACTAAACACGCAGAAAAATTAGGTCTGCTAATGTAATAACGACAACAAATGAAAACGCGCATGCATTCAGTATGGCAACCGTGCATATTCTGACCCGAGTGGTGCCGATCGGTTTGTTTTCATCCCTAAACTACACATTTACCCAATGTGCATTTTCCATGCTTGTTGCGACCGTTCCAATCCCTTTATTACATTTATTCTCCAGCATATTGAGCAAAAATTGAGGATTGCACTTTCAAATGTTAACTTGTAAACAAGTTCATAAGCAACATTTGAGAAGAAACAGTGACATAGTTCTGAGTTGATTAAATGTTTTTGCTGTTCAACAGCGTTTCTAACATTCAAGTGATAATACGTTTAAATACACATACCTGACGCAGTTGTCACAAAACTGCAGAATCGGGCAACAAACACGTCATTGCTATTCCATCAAATGTTATAATAGAAGTTTTGTCAAGTTTCTGAAATAAAATTGATAATACCTATAGAAATATTCGTCAGTCATTTGCTTACAAAAATATTAGACAGGTCCATCTTTCGCACTAATACATACCATCCACATCGAACACGCTCGAAAACACAAGTGCTTATTCTCTGGAATGCGTGAAAATTGTACGTAAGCTACCAGATGTAGGTATATAGCCGGATTACGAAAGAAACTTGACGTTGACGGTAAACATGGATGATTTCACTTCTGGTTACAGATGATGTAAGTACATTAAGAAATTATTTAACGATATTCCCGAACCGATAATTCATTGTTAAATGATATATATACAATAGTTTAATTTAAATGTCTAATATAACAATTATTGTATCAAAACGTCGATTATAATAACAAATTGCTACGTTGATAACATAACCATTTTGTCTACAGCGCCATTAAGTAACTTAACTTGCCTAATTGATCTACTCTTGAACAAAATACCTACTCCATTAAAAAAAACAGTAATACAGGTGTAAGAAGCAGGGTTGGATGCTTTCTTAAATCGATAGCAATATAACCACTTCAACTAAAGAAATCGTCACTAGATTTGGGTGTCTGCGAGTGTGAACAGAATATCTCAAAAACGAAAAGAGGTGCAACGTTGATACTTTATGTGTACTATGTAGATGCGACAGCAAGCTTTTGAAGAAAATCACATAACCGGAAGTATGGTGTTTACTATTGTGATTTTTCAGTTTTTTTTCGATTTTTTCAAAAACAGTTCTAACGATTTTTTTCAAACTTTACATTTTTATTATATTTTTAATGTGTATTGATGTGAGATAGGTGATTTTCCAATTGAATACCTCTAAAATAGATTTCCTTTACTTTTACTTTTTTTTATTAACTCCGATTTTAAATGGAACATTTCTAAATTCGGCTTAAAATTTTAGAGAAAATTTGTCTTTTCAACTAACTTTCTATTTTCTATGGTTTCTGTGGAATTTGTAATTTTTTAAAACGATTGACAAATGCTTAAAAATGGAAAATCAAATTTTTGGCTAATTATAGATCGCTGTAAAAGGAAGTTGTGTGCGTGTATCACACCAGATTTTTAATTACATAATTTACGTGTGCTTTGGAGTTTAATTTATCATCTATAATTACACCTAGGTATTTAACGTGAGATACCTGTTCTATTTCTAAGTTTACAATTTTAATTTTATTAATCGGTTACACATTAGTACCTACCTGATAAAATTATTGCTTTTGCGTTTGCGACATTCAGTTTTAGTTTATTTACTTGTAACCACTTAGCAATAATGTCTAAATCTATATTCATTTTATTAACGGTATTTCTAACATCTTCGTCAGTAACTGTCACTATCGTATGATCTATAACTATAAACAGAGTTATGATGCACTGTTTTAGTTTCAATTCCAAAGCGTTTATACAGCGTGTCCCTTAAAGTTTTCTACATATGGAAAACTTTTTTGATTATCTATTTATAAAAAAGTATTCTTCGTAAAAAGTTCTACATTACCCAAAAACCAAAATGCGCTCATAAAATTCCAAAACTATCTGTTATTGTACAGGATGGATAAAAAAATATATAATTCGGCTAAAGAGTAAAATACCTCTATCTCTAAAGATAACAGATATTTTACTTAGAAGTGTTATTCGGAATAAGAAGTTATGCACAATTATGAAAGGGCGGCCTCCTGTAATTAATTTCTTTTTCAAAATAATGGGTCACACAAATTCAATTCAGAGAAGCAACATGTCGTTGGACAATTACTTAAACTACTTAATACAAAAACTGTAATGACTTTCCTAAGTAACATTTTTTGTTATCTTCTAAAATAAATTGTACTTTTCCCTTTCGCCGAATTATTATTTTTTAACTACCCTGTATAATTTCAGGTAGTTTAGGAATTTTATCAGCGCATTTTTGTTTTTGGGCACTGTAGAACTTTTTATGAAGAATAGTTTTTTTTATAAATAGATAATTTTAAAATTTTGCCATATGTAGAGAACTTTATCGAACACACTGTATACAAAATAAACAATAATGGACCCAAGACAGAGCATTGGGGTACACCCAAGTTGATTTCCATGTAGTTTGACTGGCACTAATTGAAGTATGTAGTTTGTAATCGATGAGTGAGTGAGACTTTGGAACCACATATTTTCATTAGGTACCACGTATTCCATATTAATGTAGTTTATTCAGTATGCACATTTAAAATCTAAAAAAACAATAACTACAATTTATTTAGTTCTAAGTCACTTTTCCAATTCATGAGAACCAAGTTTAACGCTGTTTCGCACGAAGTTAGTTCTGAATCCTAATTGGTTTTTACTTATAATGTCATGTTCATCTACAAAGATTTGGAGTCGATCTTTCACAATAAGTTCGATAATTTGCTCATATACCTAACGATAACACATTTATTGGTCGAAATTCTTGGCACTTGTAGTTAATTTAACTTTAGGTACTGGTACAGCACAGGGCCAACACTGTTCACCTCTTTTAAAATCAATAAAACAACTATCACATCTATTATAATCACTCATTTGGCAATAATGTTACCCGCAACGAGCAAAATTATTTTATTGAATTCACGTACGTAAGGTGTGTTAACGGAACGAAAAGAACACGTCCGCGTTCCACGACAGCCAGCATACTATTATTATCAGTAATAATAGGACGAAAGGTCAAAATATTGCCGACAAAAATTTTTGCGATTAAGATATGAGTTTTTGTGGCGACGAAAATAACGACGAGTACGTGCACGAGTCGTTATTTTCCAAGGCAACAGAAATGAGACAATCTGAAGAGCAAAAATTGTCGGCAATATTTACACCTAGAGTTCTATTCGTCTTGACAATTTAACTTTTAAATTATTGAAAATGGTCAATAAAAATATTAACACTAAAATTATAAATTCACAAAACTAGTAGTCTTTGAATTGTATCGATAGTAACCGATCCTAGCAACATTTGACAAACAAACAAACAAAACTTTTCTAAAACTAAAATCCAAGTTATTTTTCACTAAAAAATAGTTACAGAAAAAATTGTAGCTGAAATAAACCTTCTCGAAATATTGTCAGCCATAATACCACAAGTGGTATGATTATCATCGGTGATATTTTCGAATTGAAACCGAGGTGCGAATTCAATGAGTCCGAAGGACGAGTTCAATTTACTCCTTCGGTTTCAATGAGAAATATTACCGATTACTAATCACACCGCGAGTTGTATTTAGTAAGAGAATAGAATGAATTGAAAAACTGTTCATGTTGGTTACCCTGCTGTCAATTTCAAGTCTATGTTAAATTCGAGGTTAGCAGGTTAGGTTTTGTGTCAGTTTGTGAAAATTGACAGCAGGGTAACCAGCATTTTCACACTTTTGCGTAGCAACAGACCACAATAAGGTGATACGAATTTTTGTTTTGTATCACCGCTGTGGTACACATATATCCAAGGGTTTTTATGCTTCCAATTGGTTTAAAAAGGTGCACGTGATTAATGAATTGTATTCTGTAATGGTACCTCTTAAACAACCTTCACCTACTGAATTATTACGTTAAAATGCCCTGGTTCGCTAGCTTATACAGTCAGTGTGCTATGAGGCTCTATTCACATTTTCAGTCCAGCTAAGGGTAAACTAATATTGTCGAGGTCAGCTCGTTGACACCTGAACTGTACTTACAAATGCAAACACCAATAGTAGTAAAAACCCAACAGTTTACAGCAATACATATAATCTGTGAACAAACATAGACACACAAAGAAAAACATCTGTAAAAGGCTTTACCCAGAACTTCCCTCGTCAACATTGTGACACTAAATAATTTTAAAAATAAAATTAAGTTAGGAGTAAAAATATCTTCATTTTTAACAAATTACATACATTTTCAAATAGAAAAAATGTATCCCGCTGGGGTTTGAACCCGCCGCATCTGCATAGAAATCCTATCTGCATCGATAAAGCCAACTACGCTACCAAGCCTCTTTCAAATAAGTCCGGCACGCGCCTCGCTTCAAGAGAACGATGTTATTGTTGAAATGTGTTTACTCTTTTGTGACATTATCCTCTATCGGTTGAGTCTTATTTTCGGTAAATATAAAGCCTGACCTATGTGAAAGTTATTACTTCCTTTTATTTCAAAATTAACAGAAAAATAAACAAAATTTTATTTTTTTAAGTTGCTCACCCTGTATATACTTGTATGAAATTGTACCGGTTTCATGCGAGGTAGATATATAATATCTATGCAAAATATCGTCTTCCTCCGACGAATAGTTTTTGAGCTATACTGGCAACAGACATCTAGACACCTTGAAACATGAAGATCTGAAGAAATCTCGGAAGGTACTTTTTCGTGATTACAATACTTTCTTCGTCTTTCAGACGAGGGAAGTAAAATGTACATAAAAACAAGCAGTTTTGCACTGCACGTGAGAAAATGCCTTAACTAAATCTCTAACGTTGAGTAGCGCATGCAAAGTTAATTCCACACACACAAATAGTTCGAACTCGAAGTTGTCGATTCTTGTCGTTATTTGCCGCCCTAGATGCCAAATCAGCAAATGACGTAATACCATCCGGTAAATCCCCGTTATCTGCCCGCGCCCCACTTGCTCATAGTTGCGCAATGGTTTATTACAACAATTATTGACAATGTCGCAATTGTGGTTGGATCTCTTAGCGCTATTTCAAACAGAACTAAGCTTGTTCCCTTTGTTTGTTCACCACGTAGCCCGGGGAACGCTGGTTGCGGCGGTCGAAACTGCTTTTCGAACGCTGTCAATTCGGATACCGCTGGCGTCTTCAATGCGCTGCTTCGCTTTTTGGCTGACACCTCGCCAAGAGCTTGCACGTACCCCGTGGTGGGACCACGTAAAACTCCACTTGGTTAATTTAGGCGCGGACCAATTAATTCGCACTGTTCGCCTAATAGGGCGCAAATCAGGGCGACCTTTGCCCTTCGCAGGTTTGACAGCAAATGAATCCTCTTGCAGGTCCCCAGCTTTATTTCGAATATACTGCTTGTTCTTTGTTTCACGGATTGGTTGCTTCGCACATTTTCTCACATAGCCCGAGCGCGTTTCACTCGAAAACTCCATAGTTAGCGGTCACGCACACAGCATTGCTTACTTATATTACGAAACTACGTAAATAAATAAACAAAAGAACACATACTGCTGGGCCTTATTACTAACTAGCAAGATGCCCGTTCTTCGTACGGGCAACAAATGTTTTTTCTTCTAAATCTCAAATGAATTCTAAGGCGCCCCCCTACCCTCATTCAATACGCTAAACTAACAAACGCCACAAAACAATATTGTAGGAAAAAAGAAAACAAAATCCTTCCGAAAGAATTCCTCCACAACTCTTTTATGCTTCACGTACCCGCTGGAAATGTGTACGTAATTGTCGTTCTCCTTGTATATGTTACGGTTAAAGTGTTTACTTGGCTAGTTTATAGGCTAGCTGGAAAGTATACAAACTATCCAAATGTCTGGCTATTTTGATGGAAAATCATATTTCTACTAAAATAGCTATGAATATTGGCTGGTTTGCATACTATCCAGCTAGTTTACAAACTATACAAGATTTATCGCCAAAGTACAAACCACAAGAAAAGTATACAAATTAACCGGTGATTTTGGCTAGTTTACAAACTATCCACAGTATTTGGATAAAGTGTGAACTTAATATTCGTAGTAATACATAATAACCAACTCGTTGGTTAGTATGTAAACTAACCTATTCCATTTGGTTAATTTAGTTTAGGATAGCAAAATAATTATTGGTCTAAAATAAAGTTTATTTATAGGTACATACAACATAACATTGCTATTACTACTTAAAAATAAGTACAAAAAACAAAAGCGACATACAGGTACTATTTGTGTGACAAAATATTAATAATAAACCTCAAAACATTAAAACCACAAAACAAAGACAATTATGATTTATTCGAGAAATTTGCACTGTTGTGACACTGGGTTGAACCGGAGACTGATAATTGTCCTATCTTATTTCGGTGTCTCTCTGTCTTGACATTTTCTAACTTTATAAATTGTTGCTTGCATATTTCGAATTCGTTGCAAAAATACAGCTGTTTAAGGACACCGTGAACAGTTCCAATTCGGAAAATTCATCTTCTACGCTCATTTATTACGCCCACTATGTTTCTATGGTCTGATCGACTTCGGTCTAGGTCTGGAATGGACACTCTCACGGACATACCGACAGTTTCTGGTTTAAATTTCTTCCTAGAAATTTGTAGCATTTTTTTGCTTACCTTTTTAGACTTTCGTGGCATGCATCTCTTATGGCTTTAATATTGTTTTTATTCTGACTACTACTATACATTTTTGCGATGATGATGATTCATTGAGAGCATTTTCCGTAGTAACAGTACCTGGGATCATTGCCATTGCTTGTTCTTTAAGTAAAACTGAGGTTTCATTGTTATCTTCGAGTAAAACTGGGGTTTCAGTATTATCATCCAGTATAACCAGCTTGGCATTTTCAATTAAATCTGAAAAATATTAGGTTGTATTGTGAAATAGTGGAAATACTTTATACGTACTAGAAAATTCTTCAACAGCCATTTCATTTTCAGTTCTGGTAGATTTTTCATCGGGTATATAATTATTTGAAGCATCCATTTTCTCTTTGGTATCATCAGTAGACGTTTCTAGTTCTTCTTTTCTATGTATGGTTTTATTTTTTTCGATAGAAATGGGGAGGTTATTTAAACAATCTCTACATTTTACAGCATATAAAGCTTCATAAGGACTGCATCCAATTCCAGAAAGAAAGCACCTATAAAAAAGTCGATGAGATCGATTTGGCACCGAGAGTTTAAATGATTTGAAACAATATTGGTTTAACAACAATACCGTTTTTAGTTTTGTTCCGTTTGAGCTGACAGTTTTCGCAAGATTCAATGAATAATTTCACCATTTCCTGTGTTAAGTTGTAATACTTTTCATTTAATAATTTTGTTGTTGTTTGACGACCTCCATGCCCAGTTCCCTGGTGGACAGGTTTAATGGCATCATAACATTCACTCAAACGTAAATTAATCTTTCCAGATCTTTTATGTAAGATAACTGCACAGCTACGCCTGTAATTGGCCTAACGGCTGTTGGCTGAGTGCAAATTAAATTAAAATTAAAATTAAAATTACATTAGATGATTCGAATCTCTGTAAATCATAAGTATCTACCGCATACTAATCATTCTTGTTACTAGTGTTGGGTCCAGTTTTGCGTATTCTCTTTATACAATGCAAAAGTTCACTATAATCACTGTCATTCATTAATTTTGAATTCTGCGACTTTTGCTCGTAAACTTCCAAAAGCAGGTTTTCAAATTGTTGCTGCTGATTCATTTTTAATAACCAGATACCTATCCTTAAACAAATTTCACAAGACACGACAGTAAACAATGACAACACACTGCACTTGCCATAAACATAACCTCACTTTTCTAATAAATTAGCCAAATGGAATTGGTTAGTTTACATACTAACCAACGAGTTGGTTATTATGTATTACTACTAATATTAAGTTCACACTTTATGCAAATACTGTGGATAGTTTGTAAACTAGCCAAAAACAACGGTTAATTTGTGTACTTTTCTTGTGGTTTGTACTTTGGCGATAAATCTTGTATAGTTTGTAAACTAGCTGGATAGTATACAAACCAGCCAATATTCATAGCTATTTTAGTAGAAATATGATTTTCCATCAAAATAGCCAGACAGTTGGATAGTTTGTATACTATCCAGCTAGCCTATAAACTAGCCAAGTAAACACTTTAACCGTAACATATATATTGATAAAACTATAGTTTTAGTATAACAACGAGATAAAATTAAAATATATTGCTATGGTATATAGAGGCCATGTAGTACACTAAATACAGTTATTTATTTACATGAATTAAAAATGAAAAGTTCAATACAGTAATTATACTGAAATGATAAAATGTAGAAAAATTGTATTAATGATTGCTTATTTAATTGAATAATAATTGAAACTCAAAGATTCAAAGTACATTTTAAAAGAAAGTTATTTCATAATGAGTACTACTTGATGATGGTAACAAAAATTAACAATAAATACAAAGTTGAATGTTGCATATGACAGAATAAAATTCTATTTGTAACAATTTGTAAAGTGAGCACCATTCAAATTTATTTATAACATGTAGCAGGCAGGAATAATGGTAGTCTAGGATAGCAATTAAAAATTGGGATGATTATTAGAATAACAACTAAAAAGAACAACGAAAAATTTGATATAAAATGGATATAAAAATTTTGTAATTGTGTAAATACATAATAAAACCCATTAAAAATAACGAAGAATTTTAATAAAATGTAAAGGGGTATGTTGGTTGTACATTACAAATAAAATAAATAGTCCAAGATTTTTGGAATATAAAATACAATTAAAACTGGGATTGAAGAAAGCAGAACCAATTGGATGTGTAGCAGAGGTCCAGTACGTTGCAGGGAAGGTGCCATTGTGTGAGCTGCGAGGGGCGCTGGTTCGAGGCTGTACAGGAGTTTTGGTCAGTTGAGGATTGTATGAACTTTGCACGGGATCACTGGTGGAGGCTACAATTTGTCAATTAGATATGGATACATTGTTAGATGGTGGAGATGCAATAAATACTTAGGCTTGTTGGAGATGCTGTAAATAGTTGGAAATCGGAGCCGTCTATAGGACTGCAAACAGTATCGTATTTTTGTTGGAGTTTGGAAGTGTCAGTGCAAAGTAAGTGGTTAAGTTGAAGGTATCTAAATAAATAAAAGGTGATTAATTAATATTAAGAAAGAGACATTAAAAAAGTAAAGTACTTACCCATATTACAGGGATAATGCTGTCAGTTTGACATTTAATTTGAAAATTAATGACAGAAGTATTTTAAATAATATATGCAAGTTTGAATCTAAATATCATACAGTCAAAACCATTGTAAAGGATTTTATTTATGTCATATTGATTGGGGATGTCATTAAATACTGCTTGGAAATAATAGTTGACAGCAAGTGACATTCAATAATTGCAGTTCAAATATAAAATAAAATAGCAACAAACAAACTAGATTTCGGCGAATCATACCCTGATGAAAAGGAGTACTCATGTATTTTTGAAATATAATTCAATTTAAAGTTATAATAAAGTTAAAATTTCAATACTTGAATTAAATAAGCATACACACGTATCCACTGCAATATATATGTACAGACTAAATGTTGTATTCATAAATTAGAGCAAGATACGTATTTCCACCACTTGGGGGTGGAATTTTGAAAAATTCTTTCAGCCCATATTATCCTGAAAAAAAATTAATAAATCTAACGCCCTACCCCTTTTCAGTTTTCCTTTTTACCGCTTTAGGGGCACCATTAAAAATCTCTTAAACCCCTTTCTAAATATTTTAAGAATACATCCATATGCCAAAAAAAAAAGTTCTAACTCAATAAACATAGGAGATACGAAGGGTTCTTTAATTCACCCCGAATCCAGATTTGCACCTTTAAGGGTTGATTTGGGCAAAATCCTGAAACATGTTTTTAGACATTTGTATTGGATACCTATGCATACAAAAAACCAAGTCGATATCTTATCGGGTTAAGAAATATTGAGGAATTCGTGAAAACACAGTTTACCGCTTTTCACCCCCTTAGGGGTAACATTTTAAAATCCCTTAAACCGCTTTCTAAATATTTTAAGAATACATTCATATAAAAAAAGAATGCTCTAGCTCAATAAACATAGGAGATACGAAGGGTTCTTTAATTCACTCCGAATCCAGATTTGCACTTTTAGGGGTTGATTAGGGCAAAATCCTTAAATGTGTTTTTAGACACTTGTATTGGATACCTACGCAAGCAAACACCAAGTCGATATCTTATCGGGTTTAAGAGATATTGAGGAATTCGTGAAAATACAGTTTACCCCTTTTCACCACCTTGCCGGTAAAATTGTAAAATACCTTAAACCACTTTCTAAATATTTTAAGAATACATCTATATGCCAAAACAAGGAATGTTCTAACTCAATAAACCTAGGAGTTACGAAGGGTTCCTTAATTCACCCCGAATTCAGATTTGCACCTTTAGGGGTCGATTAGGGCAAAATCCTTAAATGTGTTTTTAGATACTTCTATTGGGCACTTACGCAAGCAAACATCAAGTCGCTATCTTATCGGGTCTAAGAGATATTCAGGAATTCGTGAAAACACAGTTTACAATCTTTCACCCACCTAGGGTTAAAATTTTCAAATTCCCTTACACCCCTTTCTAAATATTCTAAAAATACATCTATATACCAAAAAAGAATGTTCTAACTCAATAAACATAGGAGATACGAAGGGTTCTTTAATTCGCACCCAATCCAGATTTGCACCTTTAGGGGTTGATTAGGGCAAAATCCTAAAATACGTTTCTAGGTACTTCCATTGATAATCTTTCCAAGCAAACACCAAATCGATATCTTATCGGGTGTAAGAGATATTGAGGAATTCCTGAAAACACATTTTACCCCTTTTCACCTCCTTAGGGATCGAATTTCGAAAAATCCCTTCTTAGCACTACCTTACGTCACAAATTGAATCTTCCACCCTAATTTCAAGTGTTTAGTGCCAGTGGTTTCGGTTCTGCGTTGATTAGTCAGGGTTGTGACTTTCCTTTATATTGCTATGGTATGTCTAATTAGTGTTGTAATATGTTATTAATTTAATTTTTAAATAAGGGTACCACGCAAATATTTTTCGTATTCGTGTTATCAAATCTTAGGTTGATTAAAAGTTACTTGTAAATTGATAGATAAAAATAAATATTTGTATGCCCTTTATAATATTTTATTTATCTGCAGTTAATCCAATAATACGCTAACTCAAATCGATAAAGCACAGACTCATCTCGGTTGGGTCCACCCTGAATGCATAATTTATTAAAATTATTAAATACGGATCTGTCTCCGCATAAGCTCAACCGCGCACAATCAAAAACTGAAATTGGGTCAAATATAGGCCAAGATGGACGCCGTTTGCAAGATCGCGTCAAATTGAATAAACTAAACAAGCGAAATCGATCACAGTTCTATTGGTAACTATTTAAATTAGTTGGTTTTCGCGGCATTAATCCTCATTGGTTTCTACCATTTGTTTATGGGGACTGCGTCTATCTCCCAATTGTTTATTTTGGCGTCGGTCTGGATCTCACTAACGGATAACCTCAAATAATGGAGTTTGGGTTTTTTGGCATACTGGAATCACTCGTACGGCGATAGAACTGGCCTGAATTGCCTTGAGTCTTGCTCTTCTTATGTATGCATGAATTTCCCGGCGCTCACTTAATTAGTTTTAGAATGGACAGTACCTGCACTAGTCGTTCTCAAATCGGAGGGTTCGTAGCTACTCTGACCTTGTTGCGGGGCTGCTAGGGGTCGGATCCTGTTGTTGGGGCACGGGCACGTACCCCACGGGTTGCTGAGTGGCACTGAAGTCTTCCCCAATGTGCTGGCTGGACTGGTCGACCTCCTCGTAGCTGTCGGAACTAAGGCTGCTTCGGATCGAGGGTATGTCACACAACATCGGAGACCTCAACAATTTTTCGTGGCGGATTTTGTTAAAAATAATACCACATGGACACAAAAATTTGCTCAACACACTGGTAAAGTTTCAGACATGTATTTTTATTTTTAATATCAGAAATTTTAATTTTAATACAGAGCACAATTTCACACGTCAAGCCATTAATTTATTCATTTGTCTTTTTTTTCTTTGTTATAAACAAAAGCTAGTTAGTTTCAAATTAATTATGGATGTTAACATGGTTCAAAATACTGACTTTTAACAATAAATTGTACTTAAAACTAGGATTTTGTACACTAATATTACATCTAAAATAATTGATTACATTTATACTAATTTTGCGTGTCTATTTGTCACTGCACGGCTTCTTAATTTGCGTTTAAATATTCACATGTCACTGCACTGATTAGAGTATTTAATTCGCGCATTTCCTGCACTGGCTTCCTTTGAATTTACTGTTTTATTTTCCACACATTTTTAAGTTCATATGCTGTCTTCTTTTCTGCACTTTCTATAACCCTTGCCTTTTGATTCTTACGGTTTCTTTCAAATGCTTTAATGCCTTCATTCTTATCTGCTCGTTGCATGTTCATAAGCTTATCTATCTTTCAATTACCTTTCTTATAAAACCCTGACTGCATTTCACTATTAAACTGTACCTGAATTCTACGCTTCATTCCCTTGCGTTTGCGATCCATCTTCTAATTATTAAATTTCATTCGGCTTGGCATTTACTTTAGCACAAACCTAATCAATTAACTGAACTTACATTCAACTTAGATCCCTGTACGAATTGAGCTTTGCTTACTGCGTTCATTAATTAATTATTCTGCAATTACTGGCATCTCATTACAAATGTATTCATTCTGGCAAATGCAAGTTTTAGTTTTGCAGTTATATAAAATATCTCACTCTGAGCTTTCATGAAATGTCCATTAATTTGGCAATGCTAACAGAGTTGATTGGTAGGGCTTAAAACCATAGCAATATATATATATATATATATATATATATAGATTAGTGTATAATAAAAGGTATAAAATAGGTAAATACAGGTGGCACGAATCGGCCCGTTTCAATAACAAGTGGAATGATTATCATCGATCATTAGTCATTACACGAAATATCAAATATTACGAATATAGTTTTATTTTAAATGTGAAATTGTACAAAGAAAACAAAGCAAACAAATGTCAATTTGACAAACCGACAAAATTATGAAATAACTAAATACACTCCTCTCCAAAAAAGGGGTCTTTCTTTTTAAATCTTATTTCTATACAACAGATCATTTTTAAATGTCTGAATATGCATTTTATACTTATGTAAGTATTGCTTAATGACAAGTAGTAAAGATAATAATTAAAATTAGCAATTTTTTAATTAAAAATATCAGGAAAATGAAAAGATATGTAATATGAAAAACACCAAACTCTTATTACAGCTTCCATTCGTCGTGGTATGCTGCTTATGAGGTCTTCGATAAACTTACACTAAAACAGCAAACAATTAATAAATTGTTTTTAGCGAAACAAACACACATTTTAATTGTTACTAAAAGTGACATAAGGTCACTATGTTACTAAGTAATACTTAAATAAGTTTAAAATGCCTATTCAGACATTTAAAATTATCTGTTGTATAAAAATATATTTAAAAAAAAAATGATCCGTTTTTTTTTGGAGGAGAGTGTAATTTAATTGGAATAAAAATTTTCAATATGAAATGTGCAGTTATTGTAGACTATTCTGGAAGTACTACTGGGGGAACAGGTACTGATGTTGGTACTCGTTTTGGTGCTAGTAATTCCAATGTTGTTTCCAGAATTTCCACGCATCTGATTAACAATTTTGGCATGACGAACTGGCTGCATATTTAAATAACTTTGAATCGAATTGGCATTTGTATGGCCCGTTATTTTTATTAATTGCTGATCTGGGATTTGAGCATTTGCAAGATGTGTTACCGCTAGTGATCTGTGAGAATGGTTTGTAATTTTTTTATTCTCAAAATTAATTCCAATTTTCTTCGCAGTTTCTTTAGTCCAGGTTGATAAATTATTTATTCCCACTCCAAGGTTTTTATACCAACCCACCGCGGAATGAAGCTTCTATTTTGGATTAGATGTAAGAAAAAAAATGGTTAATTGTTACATGTTTGGGACGTTTTTCCATAAGTCTACAGTAAAGGCGAACTGGACATACATCTACGTCGATTAAATTCTCCGTTAACCATTTGCTGTTACTACAGTGTTTAATGCATCCTTGGCAAGTTTTGCTAAATACTGGATTGTATTGAATCCTTTTTGTAAAGTTTCCATAATTGTTATATTCTTTTTTAAAGTAAAACGTGGTTGCATACGCAGCTTCATTGCCACGCCAAGCTAGCTCTTTGGCAACAATATTCAAAAACTTTTTTTGAAGTCTCTCTGGACTATTCTCGTTCCAAATTTTCTGCATTTTTACATTCTCGTTGCTGGTAAGTGCTACAGCACTAACCTTACGCTTCTCCTACTGACTTTGAAGTTCTTTTCGTTTAGAATTTCTAGCCAGCCTTGTTTCTTTAAACTCGATATCCAGAAAACGATCGAATTTGATTTGGTAATCATTATAAAAATTCTTTTGGGAGTAATTTTGCAATGCTATTCGATAGTGTTTTTACCACCGCTTCTTTATAATCTTTACCGTCATTTCGTCTCATATTGTAGGCCCAGATTTGTAAAATCTCAGCAAGTTTACGAATTGGAGAATTTCTATCAATCTGGTAATTTGTGGATGAGCAGAAGTTCTTAAATTGTCGCCACTGTGACTGCTTATTTATTACAGTATATTTTGGCGTAGCTTTTAAAATTGCATCACCTACTTTTGTAAGATTTCCCCAACGCGAATTCATGATTTCAGAACAATTACTGTAAAATAGCAGGAATCCAGTTGCCTATTCATTTTATTTTCATGGCAACCCATTGGGTATTAATTTTATTTTCATGGCAACCTGAAAACAATTACGAAAATAAATTACTACCACTCTGATAATGTGTAACTAGGCATTTGCATGCACCTCATTGGTTGAAATAGCGTCACGTGATACATGAATTATATTCTCTAAAACTGAAACTAAAATAATCGTTCGATTGGTAGTTTATTTTTAAATTGATGAATGTCATTGGTTGACAATGTCACAAGTTAAATTGTCACATATCAGTTAAAATCCGTCAGTTGGCTGTGGGCCACCATGTACTATCAACTAAAATACCTTTGCTATAAATTTCATATTACTAGTTCTGTTGTAAGTGAAACGGTATACTTATAGGTATCTGAAAAGCTGTTCGATATATTCAAATAGGCCTATTTTTCTAAATAAGAGTATCGATAAGTAACAGGTCCGGCAGAATGAAGTATCCATTTTAAATTGAGTTGCTTTTGTTAACGGCTAAATTTTTATTTAAAAATCAAACAAAAGGTTCTTCAGGAAACACGGAAAGTTTATTTTTTAAACATTACATCAGTCAAGCGACCTCCTTCTAGCTACTGGCACTCTTGAAGCTGCTCTTACCCTTTCAGCATTTTCAAGTATGCGTACAGAACAAGTTTGTTCATTTTACTTTTTCTTTGGCACATGAGGCAGTAGTGTGAAACTTGTGTACCCATTTTTTAATTGTTATTCGACTAGGAACTGCATCTCGTGGATTTAAGTGAAAGTAACGACGAAATAAACGCTGGGTGGTTACAACAGAATTGTTATTTTTAAAATAAGCTTCAACCGCAAAAGAACGTTGAATATTTGACCAATGCTCTATATTCACAGCTAAAGTGACATTTCACGCAAACACTTTGACAACTTTCTTAAATTTCCATTTATCGCAAAAGCATGGCGATTTGATTTGAATTTATATCGCATTATATTATGAAATGAGTTAACTTCGAAAATGGATACGTCATTCTGCCGGACCCTGTACTTAAAAATTGTTTATATTTTTCCAAAAATTCTAGTTCTAAAAATAAGGCGCTAGAAATTTTAGAAAAATTCCGTTATCTTAATTATTGATGACAAATGTGCACAGATAATTCAATTAGTTGATATGATGTTATACATCTTTATCTATGGAATCCAGAACTAGAGATTTTCAGAAATAAAAAACTTTCGTAATTTTGAAAAATTTCATTTTCAATTTAATTGAAATACAGGTTTAATTATGGACTTTTGTTTTCTATAATTCTAATTACAATTCGAAATGATAATTTAAAACTTTTTGAACTTGAAGATGTTTTTAGCACTTTACAGTATTATTTAGCCAGAATTACATCTTTATAGCCAAATTTAATAAACATTTAGATAAGTTTGTTATTTTGCTATTTTCCATTTTATATTTTGAAAAATTGTTTAGCACAAAATTGAAAATTTTACAATGCCTGGTCCTATATAGGGTAGTGTGGAAACCCACATATTTTTAAAAATGTTAGAGCTCACCAAACTGAACAACTCTTCTGTTTATAATTTTTTTAATAGTATAATATTTTTTCAATCATTTATCTTGCATAAAACGTGCGTAATACGATTATTACTTAACACAAATACATGCGGTTGATAACTTACCTATCTACCTCATTTATCGATATTTCACAATCCCTACATGTTATTGACTATATCAGTACTGTCTGCTTGATCGAAATGTCACCCATTACAGCCACGGCCGTTATAACCGTTGCTATACTACCGAATTACGTGTATTGTTTTAATTTATTTGAAAACGAATTTGTAGACATCCGTTACTACACCAACAAATAACTTGGAGGTCATGTTGCTAGTGTCTGCTGTCTGCTTGATCGAAATGTCACCCATTACAGCCACGGCTGTTATAACCGTTGCTATACTACCAAATTACGTGTATTTTTTTAATTTATTTGAAAACGAATTTGTAGACATCCGTTACTACACCAACAAATAACTTGGAGGTCATGTTGCTAGTAAGTTTTATTTACATTATTAATATTAAAATCGCATTTTGGATTTTTACTTTCTTTTACGATAAAGGAAGTATTGGATTCACCCCAAAAATTCGAATTCGAGTTTTCAACAGATTTTCACGTTTTAGAGTCCCTGAACCTAAAAAATAAGTTTTTGTTCATTGGTCTGTGTGTCTGTCTGTGAACAGAATATCTCAAAAACGAAAAGAGGTATGACGTTGAAACTTCATATACAGTGAGAATAATGTAAGACTATACAATGACAACTTTATTTTAACATTAATCAATTTACCCATGCTAGTAACAATTGTCGGTTTTGAGATTACAATGACAGTCGGTTTGGTAAATGTCACTGTATTGTGTTACTGAAGAAATTAATTATCTCACGAGTTTGCGTAACAATTAGTGCAAAAAATGTATACCACAAAAGAAAAGTTGAAGATGTACTCCTAGTATTTAGTCTTTGCGAGAGGTTTGTCATTACTTCAGCGTTGAATTTCCATGTCATCAAACGGTGGCAAATTTAGTTAAAAAATGAAAAATACAGGTTATATTAACGCAGATCACAGCAATAAAAAATTAAAAGGGCATACAGTTGGTACTGAAGATATGCAGTTAAATGTGCTGGTTGCAGTGGAAAATAATATCAACATAACTACTAGACAAATTGCTTCTGAACAGATTCTTAGCCAGGGAACCGTAACGCGAATTAAAAAAACAAGTATAAGTGTCCTATAAATATGAAAAACATCAAGAAATAAAATAACGGATACGGAACAGAAGTTTCAGGTTTGTAAAAGAATTTTCGAAGAAATAGTTGTTGATAATAACTTCCATAAAAATATTTTATTTACAGACGAATCAACATTCGTCAAACATGGAGAACTGAATTCACAAAACTGTAGATGTTGGTCCAAAGAAAATTTACATCTGTACAATGTAACTCGTACCCAATATCCTGAAAAGCTGAATGTTTGGGCGGGTATTATTAATTCCTACATTATAGGTCCCTTTTGCATAAATGGAACTTTAAATGGCACGAAGTATTTAGAACTGCTGCGTGATAGGGTCATGCCAGCCCTCAATGTCTTAAACTTAGAAGATCCGATATGTGGCAGGATGGCGCCCCGCCCCATTATTCTGGAGAAGTACGCCAATTTTTAAACAGACATTTTCCAAACAGATGGTTAGGAAGAAGTGGGGCCATTGAGTGGCCTGCTAGGTCTCCCGATTTAAATCCTTCGGATTTTTTTTACTGGGGAAAATTTAAGTTGTCAGTATACACTAGTGTGCCTATTGGAGATACTAATGAAGTGGAGGAAAGAATATTACGGGCTTCACAAGAAATTACAGGTCAAAAAATTGAAAGTGTCGTGAATGAATTTTATGATCGTCTTGAATACTGTCTAGTTGAAAATGGAAAAATGTTTGAACATCTTATTTAGATTTAGAATTTAGTTTTAATTTTCGAATTTGTAGCTTTAAATTTGTTACTTTGTGATTTAAATTATGTATTTGTTTCGTTACCTTAAATAACTATTTTTCTGAAATTTAATTTTTATAATTTGTTGTAAATTGTCTGGTTTAAGTTAAAATTTTGTTCCACCAAATAAAATCGTTTAAATTCAACAACTAATTTAATTCATATTCTTATATGGGTATTTCGCCACTCTGCAAATTAAAATATTAAATAACGAAAATATTAACAACGAACGTTTCGAGGGAAATTCATATTCTTATATGGGTATTTCGCCACTCTGCAAATTAAAATATTAAATAACGAAACGTTCATTGTTAATATTTTCGTTATTTAATATTTTAATTTGCAGAGTGGCGAAATACCCATATAAGAATATGAATTATGAATTCACGCCACAAAGAAGTTTCAGAGATTATCTTAATAACTAATTTTGATTAATTATTTACCATAAAAATAGTAGTCTGGGGACAAGTGTAAATTTTTTTATTACTCATCCATACTAATTGGAGGTTTTGTTTATAAACACAATGGTAACATTAAGTAAATGCCCTGTTTCTAATTTTGCATAATTCAGCCATGTACAGTCTTACATTATTCTCACTGTATAAGTTTTGTGTACTGTTGCGATCATCTAGTCACCTGGTTTGTGTTGTTAAGGTGACGATCGCAAACAATTTTTATTTAGTTCATTATATTGGTTCATGAAGCAACACGCGTTTTATTTCAACCTCTATATATGAACACATTTATGTAAGAAATAACGCCCCAAAAGCTACTATCTTACAATTGGTGATCCCGAACGTGTGATGAACATCATACCTAGACCTGAAACGAGTCCTCTCCCACAGCTTCACAACCCCCCCCCCCCCCGCCATCTCCAGCATACTGCGCTTGTGTCGCGCAGTCCCCTGGAGCTCATCTAAAAAAGCTAAGTGTTATCACAAATTAGAAAATTGACATTGACACCTTGCCATAATTTCGCACAGTGTAAGCAAGCTTGACCCATCCGCTCTCATCGACCAGAACCAAAGCAAACTCGCCCGCAGCGCACACCAAGAGCCCATCTCTTCCCGCCGCGCCGGCCGAATCCATCTGTCAAAGCGAAATTGAGCCAGTTCGCTGCACACACTATCGTCCGTCTTCGAGCACCAGTGCAGCCACACTATAAGCTAAGTCGTCCTTTTATTTTACAAAAAATGGAGAGTAAGCTGACTTTCCCACCGTTTATGCCTCACGATGTCACTTTATATTTTGTCCTTGTTGACCGTTATTTCACGCAGTTGGGCATAAACGATGAGGCCCAAAGATACAGTTTGCTCTTGCTTAACTTGCCTTCTGATGTGATTCCAAAAGTGAGAGACTTGATAATAACACAACCACAGCGCCAACCGTTTACTAAAGTCAAGGAGCGTATTCAAAATTCTTATGTTGAACCAGTCAGTTCTAAACTGTCCTTACTGTTTGACAGCACTGCATACAATGGCAATCCTACAGATCTGTGGTCAGAAATATTAAAACTCACTATGGATCTCAATTACCCGCTTCAAATGGCACGTGACATATTTGTACACCGCCTACCCAATGAACTTAAATTGTTTGCTTATTCTAACGAACGAATGGACATTGGAGAACTCGTTCGAAAACTGACTCAATTTTCTTCTTTGCCCAATGTTCAGTTCCCTGGCACGAGCTTTCCGTCGCCGCGTTGTAGTAATGACAACTCACGTTCGACATATGACACTTATCAAAACCGCGAACCTCACATTGCAAAACAGCCTGCTATTACTAATGCACCGAACCGTCCTCCTAAAAGCATATGTTACTACCACCACAAGTTTGGTTCAAAAGCATTCAGATGCACTACACCTTGTTCTTTTAATTCAAAAAACGCAAACTATGTTTAACGAGCTACCCTCCAGCTGCGTTAAACAACAATCCTTCAGGAGTGGCCAATTTCATTGTTTTATTTGATTCTTTAAATAATATTAATTTCGTTGTTGACTCTGGAGCAAACGTTTCAGTTATACCAAGGCAACTCGTTACTAGTAAATTATTAGAATGTGTCAATACTGTCCCTAAAAGGAAAGTATTAATGGCAGATTCGTTCCCTTTACTTATAGAAGGAACAGTGACACTTAAACTGTCGTTTAACATATTTCCACGACCAATTGAGTGGACCTTTTATGTACTAGATGTCGATTTGCCCCTTTTAGGATTAGATTTTCTTCAATTCTTTGAACTAGTTATTAATTTCAAAGATCGAACAGTTGCACCTCTGCCTGCACGGATGCCTCATCACTCAAAAGAGCACGGCAATCAACCCGTTCAGCAACATCAGACTCGCAACACACTCGATCCAATTTCTTATAACAGTCCGACAAAATCCGATGTACACCCGCACCACGTAGAATTCTACCAGGTAGAGCCTATTCATCAAAGAGAGCCTCAATCATCCAAATTCGCAGTACAAACACGTGACATAAAACCAACAGCGGGCTATGTTCATCAAAGATGGCAACATCCATGGCCAACGACGGTCCATATACCTGATGCGTCGCACATTGCAAACGAATCGACACAGCGTGTTTTACCTCAGTCCACGTGCATATCGACACCCGAGCTCATGCACCCGCAATGGTGCGGGCCGACTCAAATTGAACAACAACAATTCCGTCATCCATCGATCCCCTCGATGCAATCTGCATCTCAGCAGCCCTCTTGTCCACTTATTCAGCGCGCACCGTTACCGGTCGTACAGCAGCAGCAACTGTACCCAACCGATACACATGCACCTACTCCTTCGATGCAATCTGCATATCCCCAACCTCCTTGTCCAGTTATTCAGTGCTCACCGCTACCGGTCTTCCAGCAGCAGCAGCTTTACCCAACCGCCGCACATACACCGTCTTCAACATGCATGAACGGTCTTGCTTCGGTACAGTTCGCGCTACTGCAACCGTGGGCTCACAAGCGGGCAGTCATTGACACCCGTCGGTGCGCAGTTTCCGAACATGCTGCCACCAGTTGCAGTCATGCATCCTGCACATTCGCCCCCTACGTCGTGTAACACAGCCCCTTCATTACAGTGGGCATCGCACGATCATCGGCGAGTTTCGGACATGCTTGCTCCACCATCAACATACATGAGTGGACCAACTTCAAACAACCTCATTCATCTGCAACCTTCTTCAGGTATACCTCTTGTAGGTATACAGGTACCGATCGCTGCACAACAGCAAGTGTGCATACAACGAGGGGTACCGGTAACGCACACGCTTATATCGTACCCAACCACTCATCCACCGATTGCTGCGATTCCAACTGCACAAACTCAGCCTCAATTGTATACATCGGTCGCTTGTCTGCAAAAGGAGAGCGGTTCGTGCAGTAACCATTCACAGATATGCAATCATCAACAATCCCCACCACACAACAATCAGCAAAGTATACAACCAGCATCTTCATCAAACAAAAATATCCCTGGTTCTATTGAACAAGAATATAAATGTCTATTGCGACAGTTTCCGGAATTACTTGACGATTTTAATATCAATGCACCTGTCAAACAAAAAAGGTCATACATAGAATTATCACGGGCCTCCTCGTTTTACTAAATGCAGGCGTTTGAATCCTGAGCAATTGTCATTTTTGGAAAAGCATCTGCAAGAGTTGTTAAAATCAGGCATTATACAAAGAGCAACAAGCCCTTGGGCAGCAGCCATTCATTTGGTGAAGAAGGCGGACGGTAGCTACAGAGTGTGCGGTGATTATCGACCTTTAAACAGCGTCACAATCCCAGACATGTTCCCTATACCATTTATCCAAGATTTTACCTACAGAATTCATGGTTCAACGATCTTTTCAAAACTAGACTTAAAAAAAGCGTACTTTCAGATACCAATTGCTCCTGAGGATACAGATAAAACAGCCATAATAACACCGTTGGGTAGCTATAAATACCTACGAATGAACTTTGGATTACGGAACGCTCAGAGTAGCTGGTCGGCTCTCATGTCGGAAGTTTTTGAAGGGATGAGTTTTGTTTTTTGTTATTTAGACGACATCCTAGTTTTTAGCGCTAACAGATCGGAACATATTCAACATATCAAAAAAGTATTCGCCAAATTAGTAAACTATGGTTTGTTACTTAACATAAATAAATGTGTTTTTGGTGCCCCTAACTTAATTTCTTGGGATACACTGTGTGTAAAGAGGGAATCAAACCTCAGGAGTCAAAGGTGGATGCAATCAATTAATTTCCGCCCCCGACTACTCAACGTCAACTCCGAAATTTCATAGGAATGATCACTTATTACCATAAATTCATTCCCAATTGCTCAAGTCTAATCGCACCGTTAATTTCTCTAGTGATCGCTGGGAAAGCAACCGATAAACCCGTTCATTTAAACACTTCTCAGTTAGAAACGTTTAACTCAATCAAGTTAGCTCTGGCAAAGGCCACTTTATTAGTTCATCCTATACCAAACGCTGAAATCAGTTTATGGACTGATTCATCTTCCAATGCCATCGCAGGTGTTTTGCAACAATGGCAGGATAAGATGTGGAAACCACTCGCTTTTTGCTCGCGAAAATTAACCTCTGCAGAACAAAAATATAGCGTATTCTCACGAGAACTGCTAGCTATATATTTCGCAGTTAAAAAATTTCGATATTATACTGATGGTAAACAATATACTATCTTTACTGATCACAAACCTCTCACTTTCGCAATTACTAAATCAACAGGTGACCACTCACCTCGAGAATTAGGAATGTTACAATACATTTCCCAATTCTGTTCAAACATACAACACGTCAAAGGTACAGATAACGTACCAGCAGACCCTCTTACCAGGGTTTCTTTCGTTGGTCTTCAAAATACGATCGATTTCGATGATTTAGCAACAGCTCAACAAGACGATCCTGATTTAGAAACCTTATTGTCAAACCCAAATTTATCTTTTGCGAAAACAAATTCGTTAAAAGGAACTCCTATTTGGGTTGAAACTTCTACGGGCACACAAAGACCGTTTGTTCCACGATCTTTCCGCCGTCAAATATTCGACTCAATCCACTCGTTATCTCATCCCGGAGTTCGCGCATCTAGGAAATTAATAACTAAACGTTATATCTGGCCATCCATGCACAAGGATGTGAAAACGTGGGTGGATACATGTCCTTCCTGTCAAGCAGTTAAAGTAACCAAAACTTCGAAACCTCCACACTATCCATTTGGTGAACCGGATTTCCGCTTCCAGCACGTACACATCGATCTAATTCACCTTCCCCAATCGCAACAATACAAATACATTTTAACTATGATTGACCGTTTTACTCGCTGGCCTGAAGCGATTCCGTTAAAATACGCAACTGCGGATGAAATTATTTTAGCAATAACACAAGTTTGGATTGCCCGTTTTGGCATACCAAAATTTCTAACTAATGATAATGCTCCCGTTTTCCTTTCGAAATCATGGTTAGATTTCATGTCCGTTTTAGGAATTAGAAACATCCGTTCAAGCACATACCATCCAATCAGCCAGGGAATCGTTGAACGATTCAATCGTACCTTAAAAAATGCAATCACCGCAACAGGCATTAATGCCTGGCCAGACAACATTCCGTGGATTTTACTTTCTTTACGCTCCAGCACCAAAGAAAACCTGCAAGCATCCCCAGCAGAAATGTTATACGGTACAATTCTTCGATTACCAAATGATTTCTTCGATGAGAATCAATTCACTCAACCATCAGATACAATAATGTCATCATTTGTAATCAATCTAAAACAATCAATTGGAAAGCATAAATATTTCTTCACAAAAAACTACCCCTCTACCAGTACTCACATTAATAAAGATCTGGAAACATGCACACACGTGTATCTCAGAAACAGCACGCATACTAGGGGCATCAAACCCAATTATCTAGGCCCTTTCAAAATTGCACACCGTTCTGAAAAATACATGTCGCTGGAAGGTATCAGCGGAACAGTCAGCTATGACAGACTGAAACCTGCCTACTTTCTAGATTAACATATGCTTGCATGCTTTCGTATATTTTATTTTTGTTTTATTTTATTTTTATTGTTACGTTAATATTATTTTTATACACGCTTCCTTTTTTTTTTCATTTCTTCCAGCTTACATCTGTGAAGTAGATGGAGTTCGACGCCCAACAGAATATCTCCAGGGACGTGTGTAGTGTGTGTTATTGTTTATTGTTACCTTTATTTATTGTTATCATTTATTGTTATTAGTTTTTAAGGATAGTTGAAAAGATCCAGGAGGTTTTGTAGCTAAATATAATCCTGTTACTCTCATACGAGATTATATTAGTTTTCCTACCTGGCCTCCCTCCCTCTTCTTTTGGGGGGGGAGTAATGTTGCGATCATCTAGTCACCTGGTTTGTGTTGTTAAGGTGACGATCGCAAACAATTTTTATTTAGTTCATTATATTGGTTCATGAAGCAACACGCGTTTTATTTCAACCTCTATATATGAACACATTTATGTAAGAAATAACGCCCCAAAAGCTACTATCTTACAGTACTATCTAGAAGCGACAGCAAGCTTTTGAAGAAAATCGCATAACCGGAGGTATGGTGTTTACTCTTGCAATTTTTCAGTTTTTTCGATTTTTTCAAAAACGGCTCTAACGATCTTTTTCAAACTTTACATTTTTAATGTGTATTGATGTGACATAGGTGATTTTCCAGTTGAATACCTCTAAAATGGGTTGCTTTTGTTTTTTTATATATGCTCAATATCGGCCTAATACCGTTAAATACTGTAACGGGCAAACTTAGTGTAAAGAAAAGAATTATTTTGTACTTACGCACTTTGAGAAAACAGAAAAACAATGTTTTATAAAAAATGTATTTTTAGTTTTTCTAAAGCTGCTGGTAAACTGGTGAGGATTCAGAACAAAATATTAAGTTTATGTTTATTATTTAGGACTTTAATCATCTCAAAAGAGTCGGGTCTCTACATCCTAGCAAGTATTATTTTGATTTTTATAAATTATAAGAAATACATTTGCTATCAAATCAATTAGCGTTGTATTCTTTTTAATAATTTAAAAGTAAACACTTTGCGTAATGGTGATTTAACTAATGGGATAGCTACCATACAGGATACTATTTAACTAAAGGGAAAATTAATTCAAATATGACGATCCAATCTCACAATCCGCAAAAACAAGTTTGTTATATTCGACAATTTGTTATCTCAATTAATTCGTTGGCCAAAACTTTCAGGAAACTACTTACTGTTCACTCGGGTACAATTGCCTGCCGCTAACTCAGACGGGAACGGCTAAATACTTAACGGTAGAAACAGAAGAGAAATGCCATGAGCGCCGACGAATTTTTATTAAGTCACGACAAGTGCACCCAGGTGTTGAAAAACGAGAATTCGTAAACTCAAATAGCACACACAAAAAAGATCTTCTGAAAGAGAGGCTCAAAATAACGTAGGTAGCCGTAACTAAATCAAACCCACAGAGCTGGTATGATAGTATAATCACAAATTCAAATATAAAATTCAGGTGGCTATTCGCAGGTTAGGTTAACAAATATAAATATACACCGACAAGTTATGAGGCACCTCAAAAAAATGCATACATTTTAATACTTACAAATTCACAATACCGCGATACAATATTATCGCACACATTAAAATAAGGCAATTGTTTGCAAGGCGATGATACAGCGGTGTCTACTCCATGGATTGGGAGGAAACGTTTTGTGTGCTTCAAGGTACAAAGTTCTCGGAGCGAACTGCATATTTCCAAGTTCACGTCAGGATTCCAAACGTCAAAATTCCTGAACGGAGCTCAGAGCGACAGAGCACTGGTCGCCAGAAATGTTTATACAAAGGGGAAACTTTAACCTGTAAGTACGTTTGGGAATCGGGTCCCTTCCTGCGCTCTATAAAATTCACGCAACAGGTGTGAAGCGGGCCGCTGTTGGTAGATTTGGACGGGTCAAGGTCATGCCCTGGGTGCCGTTCGTAACCAAATGCAATCTAACACCTTTGCAAACTCTGCCCTACGGCTCCTCACTGACTGCTATAAGGAGAAAATAGTTCACGATAGAACAAGGGTGAATTTAAATACAGCCCGAAGAAGGCTTCCTTCAGTTACCCCAACGTGTTCTGGGCTATGTGCGAACAAGTAAATCAGCAAGCGTAGATTCCGCCGACAATGGCGTGGGATTGAAACGTCCCTAATTCATGGTTAGCAATGCAGCTCCGCCGAAGAGGTGCGAGCAAACATTACACAATAATCAAACTGCACGCCCATACATTCACTGAACACTTTGTAGACGCTAAAGCTGGCCTCATGCCGGTAACAACGGCAAGCCGGTAAACGATTGCAACTTTTACTTTCCGGGCTGCAAGCCAAAAGTAGACGTGGCACAAGCGCACCAAATATGAACTACCTACCATAGACATTGAAATCAAATAAATACGTAAATCAGGCGTAACAAGATGAAATAAGTACTACAGACATCAAAGTTAAATAGATGTGCAATTGAATCGTAACATATTATCTGTGATTACGTAATTAAAGCGTTGCCTAAGTGATAACAATTGTCATAAGTAAATACAGGTCACAAACAAAAAACACGCAGAGGACGTTTGTGCCGGAAGTGCTCATAAAATCGATGCCACCAATAAATTCACTAAATTCAATCTTTTAGGGTAAAGTTTTCTCACCTTTTTGTTGCTTTTGGAATCGAAATTAGGGCTTAACTCTATTTCCTAGCAAGTTCCATGATGCTTGGCCCCATCTTTCTCCGTTGACCTGCCGATCCAAGCTGCTGAAAGCTCTGCAGAACGACTCCTATAGTTCGACGGCTGCGATACAAAAACTCCTTCTCATGCCATTGCCAACACCTAGAGCTCTACTGCTTTCTATGAGGTCAATGCCTACCTCCAGCTTCCAGGGGCTCCAACTAATCTACTAGGACCTCCAAAACAGCCACCGAAATACTAGCTACCAGATGACGCACTAATCAAACACTTTTTTAAACTTCTGCAGAGGTGTTACGAATCATTGCACTCTACTACAGCGTACCCACAGGATATATGATTAATTTTAACTCACTAAATTGGGAAAAGGGTATTTATCCACAAATTAAAAATTATTTATTGGGAAGCCAAATTAATACCACCTCACAGTTTGGCTTTCTTTCCCCAATTCTTTGTCTTTGATCTTACATTGTTTTACATTGTTTCCAAGTCTACACTGATTACATTTTGTTCAAATCAAGGCTAACACTATTTTTAATAGCGTTTTACAAATTATTATGAAGCCCAATTATATTTTATACTATTTACGAAAATTCATTTAGCATAGTTCTGGAACATTTTATAAAATAATATTTGATATGCATGAAATATTATTAATATGTTGTGAATGTTCACTTCATAATATTGTCGAGTTATTTGTTGAGATGCTTACTAAATTACTGAATATGATATAATATACATATACAATGTGTCCGGAAATTGGGAGCACATATTTTAAGGGGTGATTTTACGTCTAAAATAAACCCCAATTTCCTATATAAACGTATGTCCAGAAATGCTTCCTTACCGAGATACAGGATGTTAAAGTTCTAAGAAAAAAATTGTTTTTTAATCATATCTTTTACATCACTCGAGATATTTTTATGAAAGTTGGTACACGCCTTTCGAGTATCAAAAGGAATTTTCTCATAATTAAAGGTTTTTTTAAAATTTGCAACAGTGGCGTTCGTACGGGGTATGGACTGAATATTTTTGAAGAAATAAACGGTACCCCACTGTTTTTGTACAAATAAAAATTATGCTTAATATCCCCATTTAATTTAGAGCAAATTCGATCCATTGACCTTGCTTCTGACGACGCACCGTTTTGGCTTAAAAAATAAAAATAATTTTTATGCCAGAAATAACCATCGCTTCAAAAAATTGAAAAATATAGGAAGGCTGATAAAGTCAAAACTATTAAAATTGATATAGAAATTCAATAATTGTAATTAATTAGTAAAATAACTTATTAGTTTTGACATTGTTAGAAGGAGCTGTGAAATTCTTTCTTGTTTAAAAAATACTGATAATGAACCATAATTATTCAAATACCGAATTAAGTGATATTCATTATTTTTACGGTGTGGCATTTTAAATAATATTGAAAATAATCCAAGAAACAGTGTAAGGAGTCGGTGTAGAAGAAAACATTCCGAAAAGTTCTGTCGATGAAGTCTTGTGTGAGCAGCAGCTTCATCCATATCATTATCGAAAAGTTCAAGCGTTATTACCAGCAGACTACGAAGGTTGTATGAATATGTGTGTCCATATTCGAAATCTGCATAACATCGATGGAAACTTTTTATCTAATATTTTGTTTACCGATGAAGCTGGATTTGATCATGAAGGTCCAATTCAATTAATTTACATAACCTCCACTACTGGAATGATGAGAACCCCCATGCAATAATCGAACGCGGATTTCAAGATAGATTTTCTTTGAACGTATGGGCAGGTATAGTTTATAGTAAGAGACCATTTAATTGGACCCCATTTTTCCCCAATCGGCTTTCTGGCGAAATTTATTTAGATTTTTTAAGAAACCATTTACCCCTGCTCTTAGGAGATGTTCCGCTTCAGGTACGAAATGTAATGTGGTTGCTGCAAGATGGCGCATCACCACATTTTTCAATTCAAGTTAGGGAATATCTTGATGAACATTTTCGTGACTTGAATCCGATGGATTTCTTTTTTTGGGGATACCTGAAAGCACTTGTACACAAGAGACCAGTAAATACCCTTGAAGAACTTAGGCAGAGCATTATTGACAGCTGTGAAACTATCAGACAAAAACAAGTGATATTCTTTACAGTTCGTCAGTCCTTTTTAAGAAGACTTAATTTATGCGTGGAAATGGAAGACCAACCCTTTGAGCATCTATTGTAGTTACATATGAATTTTATCAATTATCTTTATCTAATAAATACTACTATTTTCGTTAAATTCATTTTTGCTTCAATAATTGTCTACGTATTAATTCTAAGTAATAAAAGGTATGCCTTCCTAATTAGTTTTGAACTGAAATAAATAGACGCAAAAAATAGTAAGTAGATTTAAATTTGGATTGAAGAATTTTTTACTGACAATTTTAAATTAATCAGTTGAAAATTTATGCCTTTTGATGCTCGAAAGGCGTGTACCAACTTTCATAAAAATATCTCGAGTGATGTAAAAGATACTATTAAAAACCATTTTTTTCTTAGAACTTTAACACCCTGTATCTCGGTAAGGAAGCATTTGTGGACATACGTTTATATAGGAAACTGGGGTTTATTTTAGACGTAGAATTACTCCTTAAAATATGTGCCCCCAATTTCCGGACACCCTGTATATTGTTAAAAAAACTCAATTACCTTTTGGTGTAGGGTTACATTTATATTTGTTGCATCATTTACAATATAACTATTCTAATTATATTAAACTACTGAAATAAACTCATTTTTACATGTATCTTACACTAATCTAAAGTATAACAATTCCAGTTGCATTACCCTAACAAACTATATTCCAAAAATACGAATAATAACTATACAGATTATACCAGAAATAAGTGTGCAAAAAACTGCAGCATCCTGATAGTGGGAATTGCCCCAAAAAATTGATATTTTTTTATTCTGAACATTTTTAAATTTGATTAAAAAACCCCTTTATCCGACCTAAACAAGCCGGCTTTCAGAATGATATAGTTGCTAAGGAAATACGTTCAAAAGTGACAAGATTTTTGTAATGTTGCTATGGTTATCAACAATATTTTTAAGAGCAATTAATTGCATTTTTTAGGAAAAACTTTAGTAATTTTAAATTCGGCAATCCGATTTTCATACTTAAATATTTCGGCAAATGTGTTAACTCATTGGCTCCTTTTATTGGTTTTCGTTTGAGCGCCTATTTCTGGGACACCCTGTATACACAAAATATAAAAATTAGTTTTTGAAGTAATCATAGGTAAATTTTCTGAAAATGATTTGTTTATAAAATAATACTGAAAATTCTAAAAGTTAGTGAGTTCAAATACATCGGCGTGATTTTTTGTAGTACCTATAGTTATTAACAACTATTTCATCACTTACAAAAAAATTTCTTTGAATAGAAGTAAAATATCATTTTCAAGACGCTGCAAATATCATAAATTACTTGAATCAAAAACGTAAAAGTTTTTGAAACTTGAACTGAAATATTATTCCACGAAGGAAAATTTGAACAGCTTAAACACGTAAGGAAGAAGGTCCTATCTGCAGAATTTCTGATTTTGTGTGTAGCTTGCACTGTTTTGTATCTATCTACTAAGCAAGAAAGTCTTAACTACACTCAAAGTCTATGAAAACTTAGTGCTATCTGCATTTACTACACAAGAACGTCCAATCTGCTTCATTTTGTGCAGATAAGACTGTTTTGCTTGGTAAACTATCACAACAATCACAGCTGCAACAAGTCTGGTTGGTACACTTAGAACACGGGCATGCAAAATTATGCACACTCCATCTGCTTGTGTTAGTGGTAATTCACTGATCAATTAAACTATAAACAAATTTGTCGCAGTCGGTTGTTGTAATTAGTTATTTGTGTTTTTCCTACATTAATAATACAAATAAAAAATCAATTAAAAACCTGTTGCAGCTATGCGTTTAAATTAATTTCTTTCAATGCGATATCATGCACACGAACTTTCATTTGAAAATTATTTGGTGATGCACAGAAAGGTACTTGCCCAAAATACTCAAAGCATTTAAGTTTGGAAAATTAATCTAACAGCTTGCATAATGTAAAAATTTATGTAGACTGTAAAAATTGTTAATTTGTCTATGTGGATGTCATTCTTCTCTGCAGCACTTTGTATAAATACAACACCAATAACACTCATGCTCACTATTTCAAATGTTGTCAACTGTCGAATATTTAGCGGATACGTTACTTTGTTCGTAACCACTACGAAGTGTCATTGTCACAGTTTTCATGTCTACACTGCCTCATCAAAAATCATACGTCATGATTAATAAACAGAACAAGACTACGGTTTTTCGCATATGTATGTCTTATATATCTAGCTAAATTACATTTTGCTGCTGTTTTATATTTACAAACAGAATAACCAAAGAATAAGCTTTTTCGCCTGCATGAGTCCTCATATGTTTGACTAAACTCCTTTTTCTGGCACATTTATATTCACAAACAGAACAAGAATAAGGTTTTTTGCCTGTATGAGTGTTTATATGCGTGACTAAGACTTTTGTGGGCAATTTTATACCCATAAACAGAACATGAATAAGGTTTTTCGCCTGTATAAGTCCACATATGTCTGACTAAATTACTTTTACGGACAGATTTGTATTGACAAACAAAACTAGAATTTATATTCACAAACAGAACAAGAATAAGGTTATTCGCCTGTATGTGTCCTCATATGTCTGACTAAATTATTTTTATGAGCAGATTTATATTCACAAACAAAACAAGAATAAGGCTTTTCCCCTGTATGAGTCCTCATATGTGTGACTAAATGATTTTTTAAGGTAAATTTATAACCACAAACAGAACAGGAATAAGGTTTTTCGCCTGTATGAGTCCTGATATGTGTGACTAAATGATTTTTTTGGGTACATTTATATTCACAAACAGAACAGGAATAAGGTTTTTCGTCTGTATGAGTCCTCATATGTTCGACTAAATAATTTTTCTCGGAAGATTTAAATTCACAAACAGAGCAAGAATACGGTTTTTCGCCTGTATGAGTTTTTATATGCGTGACTAAATGATTTTTTTGGGTAAATTTATATCCACAAACAGAACATGAATAAGGTTTTTCGCCTGTATGTGTCCTCATATGTCTGACTAAATTATTTTTATGAGCAGATTTATATTCACAAACAAAACAAGAATAAGGCTTTTCCCCTGTATGAGTCCTCATATGTGTGACTAAATGATTTTTTAAGGTAAATTTATAACCACAAACAGAACAGGAATAAGGTTTTTCGCCTGTATGAGTCCTGATATGTGTGACTAAATGATTTTTTTGGGTACATTTATATTCACAAACAGAACAGGAATAAGGTTTTTCGTCTGTATGAGTCCTCATATGTTCGACTAAATAATTTTTCTCGGAAGATTTAAATTCACAAACAGAGCAAGAATACGGTTTTTCGCCTGTATGAGTTTTTATATGCGTGACTAAATGATTTTTTTGGGTAAATTTATATCCACAAACAGAACATGAATAAGGTTTTTCGCCTGTATGAGTTTTTATATGTGTGACTAAATGATTTTTGTAGGCAGTTCTATATCCACAAACAGAACAGGAATAAGGTTTGTCGCCTGTGTGAGTCCTCATATGTGAGACTAAATAATTTTTGTTGGCACACTTAAATTCACAAACAGAACAGCAATAAGGTTTTTCGCCTGTATGAGTCCTGATATGTGTGACTAAATGATTTTTTTTGGGTAAATTTATATTCACAAACAGAACAAGAATAAGGTTTTTCACCTGTATGTGTCCTCATATGTTTCACTAAATTATTTTTATTATCACATTTATATCCACAAACAGAACAAGAATAAGGTTTTTCGCCTGTATGAGGCTTTATAGGTGTAACCGAACACTGTGCTGTTGAATTTTGAGTCATATAATTTTGGTCTTTAATTTCAAGCCCACATTTAATATCAATTTCCGTATAATCTCCGATTTCATTACTGGTTTCAATAACTTGTTTGATCGAAAATTTCTTAACATGTTCATTGCCACTGTCTCTTAATATATGCAGTGAAGTTGCTGTTGAACTAGAAAAATCAGTATCTGCTGTTCCTTGATTAGTGGTCATCATAGGTAGTTTAATGTCGGCTTGAGCAGTAATACTTTTTCGCTCAGTAATATATGATTATGGAAGTTTTTGAGATTGTAATACCTGGAACAAATAGGTATTATTAGAATTAGCAAATTACAGATAAATATATTGTAATGGATTGCATATAAGAAGATCAAGTTAACATGTATTTTATAAAATAATGGAATAATTTGAATTCAGCTGAACAATGAAAAATCAGAAACAGAAGGTTTTCAAATGATGTAAAAGTTACCTAAAATATAGTGGAAGTTAAGGTTACCAACCTGCTGACTACCGTAAGATAAGGCACGTCCGCGCGATATCAGCACTTGTAGATTATAAATACATCTGTTTTAGCTAGGTATCTTGTCTTTTTGTACGCTCACTGCTTGCAATAAAGTCCATGTGCGATTTCTGTAGTAGTTTTACTTTTTAAAAACGAATTTTCGTTGGCCCGGACCAAATTTGGCGCAGTCGGTAGTATATCCGAAATCGCTGCATCGAGCATCGATTTTCGTTTTAACGATTGATCGGATAAAAGTTCGGTGTTGAACAATATTCGAGTGTATATCGGAAGTGTTGTTCAGCTCCAGCAAAGTCAGTGCAACGAAGACGGAATTCGCACAGAAAGCAACCTGGTGGAGGACAGCATCGCCAACGCCAGTCTTAGTTAAGAAAATCTGGTGGAGGACCACATCGCTGAAATCAGCTGTAGGATTAAGAAAACAACCTGGTGAAGGACAGCATCGCCAACGCCAGCCGTAGAGTTAAGAAACCAGCTTTACAAGGATTGCAGAATGAAAACTACACTAATGTAAGTGCTCGTTCTTATTTTTTCCAATTTCCTATTTAACACACTCAGTTAGATTGATAATAAATGCAGAGGACAATATTTAAAGTACCTATAAGTAACTGTTTAAAATTTATGTCAGACGTAGAAATAGACGATTTGACGAATTTACTAAGCAATTTTAATTTAGTAGAACCAGAAAGCACAATGACTACAACTAACATTGCTAATACTGTTGCAGTAGGTGTAGATTACCAATTACTTCGATTACATTTAGATTCAATAATTAATTATGACGGAAACCCTCACACATTGAGTATATTTATAAACAATTGCGAAAACCTGATTTCTGCTTTTGCCAAGGAAACCAATGTCGCACTTAACAATTTCTTATTAAGAGCCATCCTAGGAAAACTTACAGGACGCGCTTTAATGTTAATAGGATCGCAAACAGAATTAGAATCCTGGAATGAAATAAAAAATGCCCTTACTCTTAGTTTTGGTGATCAGCGAAATATTGATTGCTTGATTCAAGATTTACTAGCATTAAGGCCCCATAAAAATGAGTCACCCTATAATTTTGGAATGCGATGTCAAGACGCGCGAAGTTTATTAATTTCAAAATTAAATAGTTTAAACATGGCCGCTACAGAAAAATCTATTCACCTTGCAAGTTATAACGATTTGGCTTTAAAAAATTTATTAGAGGACTAACAGGACAATTGCAAACTAACGTTAGGTTAAGAAACCCAGAAAGTCTTGAAAAAGCGATGAATTTAGTAATAGAAGAGGAAAATTTTCTATACGCCACACAAAAATCAAATTCTTTAAACACTCAAAATTTATATAGACCATCTCAAAAACTTACACCGGTTAAACCTCACGGATATCAAAATTACATGCGACCATTGCCTCCAAATAATTTTACAAATTATTCCTGGCCAAGATTTCAATCAAATATACAACCCATTCAAAGTTTACCGCAAAGTCCAGTATTTTCACAAAACAATTTACCTCAAAGATCGACAACATTTGGTACTCAGCCCAATTGGCGCCCAAATAATAATTTTCCCACACAACGTCAACCTTATTTTCAGCAACGTCAAAATCAATTCAATTTTAGTCGTAATCCTGTACAATCTTCTATTCGTTCAAAAAATCAAAGTAATAGTTTTAAACCAGAACCGATGGACACATCTTCTGGAAATTCAAGTTTAAGACCAAAGCCAACATTTATATCAACGGAACTTTATCAACAAGCTATTAACGAAAATCAAAATGTCGAATACACTTCAGACAGTCAAAATTATGTAGACGAATCACAATACTATGAAAACCCCGGAACCTTTGATAATGAGTATATTGGTGATTATTCCGAATATTACGTGGATGAACCAAATCAATACGAAAATCAATTTTCAGACGATAACAATACCTTTCAGGAAACTGGTAACCCAAATTTTCAGTTAGACGCCCTACAAACCAACCCAACCTGATACAATTAAATTTAGTTGAAGCAAATTTACCGTATGTTTATATTCCCAGTCTTAACGCAAATTTTCTGATAGACACTGGTAGTACAAGGAGTTTAATTAACCCAGAACTAGCATACAAATTTTATTCAAATTATATCTATGAAGAACCATTTAACATTCAAACTGCTCATGATATTAGTTATCACGATGAAGTAATGGAAATTCCAGTTTTCGATATTTTCAATGTAGACGAAACTCATACATTTTATCAGTAATAATGTATTAAGGGCAAATGCTTTTGCCGGTAAAAATGTTTTACGAAAGTATTTTGTTTTGGCAATGTCACAAGACAAACTAACTTGATCAAATTTCCGAGCCGAAGGCGAGGGAATTTGTCAAAGTTAGTTTGTCGAGGGGCATTGCCAAAAAAACAACAAATCGTGAGTAAAACATTTGCCGAGCAAAATCATGAGCCCGTAATACATTTTGTGGACTATTTCCCAAATATCGGTTCATTTTGACATTTATACTGATGCGCAATGACAGTTTAAATGACGTTTCTTAAATACCACCTTGATTAAAGCAACATATTTGGTGGTTGCCGTGGATGCAAGTGGCAAAAGAAACTGACAAAATCCCAAGGGAAAATTTCGATTTTTTGCCACTACAAAAACACACGATTGGTTGAATTTTGAAAAAGGATGGCTTTTCATTGGATAATAAGAGATGTGGGATATAGTCTTTTTAAATTCAGTTCAAAATATGACGGACTTATAGGCATTGATTTACTTGAACAATTAAAAGCAAATATTAATGTTAGGACTAGAGAATTGACAACCCCTAGTGCAAAAATTACAATCGTATATGAAACCGAAATTAAGTCAGCTAGAAACGAAGCGAGTGAGTTAGCAGAATTTTCAATTAATATACCCCCACGAGTTAATCAAAGAGTCAAAATTCCTGTCAAGCAAAAAGTCGGTATAGGTATTTTAAGTCACACAAAATTCGGAAATGGAATAGAAATGCCGCAAGCTTTAGTAACGGTATCAAATAATTTCGCTCACACCACTATCATTAATTCTAACGAAAATCCAGTAAATTTAAAAATTTTGGAACCTTTGGACATTGAACCCCAAAATTTACTAGAAGTTAATTTTGTAGAGAAAATGGAAATCGATCGATCCCCAAATGTAAATTTTGATAATGCTTTAAAACGAAATCTAAAAAACTTGAGACTAGATCACTGCAACCGAGAAGAAAAAGACGCGATTAGGAAACTTTGTTTTGAATATAGAGATATATTTCATAGCGAAGAAATACCTTTAAGTTTTACTAACGAAGTTAAACACAAAATTAAGTTGAAAGACGACACTCCAATATTTACAAAATCTTATCGTTATCCAGAAATTCACAAAAACGAAGTAAAAACTCAAATTCAAAAAATGTTAGATCAAGGAATAATTGAGGACAGTGTTTCACCTTGGTCCAGTCCAATTTGGATTGTTCCAAAAAAGTTAGATGCTTCGGGTAGGAAAAAATGGAGACTTGTCATTGATTACAGGAAGTTAAACGAAAATACCATAGACGACAGATACCCCCTTCCAAATATTACGGACATTCTCTATAAATTAGGCAGAGCTAATTATTTTACTACTCTTGATTTGGCCAGTGGTTATTACCAAATTGAAGTAGATCCGGATGATATTCAAAAAACAGCATTTACTACTGATGGTGGACATTACCAGTTTAAAAGAATGGCTATGGGTTTGAAAAATGCACCTCCAGTTTTCAACGTGTCATGGACAATGTATTAAGAGGATTGCAAGATACATCTCTTCAAGAACACTTCATCATCATCATCATCCCTCAGCCGTTTGCATCCACTGTTGGATATAGGCCTCCTCCATGTTCTTCCACTGTTCTCTGTTTTGTGCCTTGTTTATCCAGTTCCCTGCCACTCTGCGTATATCGTCGCTCCATCTCGTTGGTGGTCTACCTCTACTTCTTTTAGTTTCCCTAGGTCTCCACTCCATGATTCGCTTGGTCCATCGATTATCGGTCATACGGGCTACATGGCCGGCCCACCTCCATTTGGATTGCGTGATGCGTTGGGTGATGTCAGTTACTTTCGTTCTTTCTCTTATGATCTCGTTCGGTATTCTATCTTTTATTGTTATTCCAAGCATCGCTCTCTCCATTGCACGCTGGGCCACTCTTAGTTTATCTATGGAGAGCTTAGTTAAAGTTAAGGTTTCGGCTCCGTATGTGATCACAGGCAGAATACATTGTTCATACACCTTTTTCTTTAAACAGATAGGAATGTCCCCTTTGAGGATGTCACGCATTTTGCCAAAAGCTGCCCATCCCAAACTTATTCGGCAGTGAACTTCACAAGTCTGATTATCTTTCCCAATTCTTATTTCATGACCAAGATATTTGTAGTCAAAGACTTGTTCTACGTCCTTGTCATCAATTTTCATGACATTATTAGGTACTAGATTTGTCATGAATTTGGTTTTTTGAAAATTGATATTTAGACCGATACTTGTCGACGCTACTTTTAATTCTGAGAGCATTTGTTGGGCTTCACAAAAGTCATCAGCTATTATAACAATGTCATCGGCGAAGCGTAAGTGGTTTAGGTATTCGCCGTCGATGTTTATACCTCTTCTGTCCCAATTTAGTGCTTTAAATGCATATTCTAACACTGTTGCAAAGAGTTTAGGAGAAATTGTGTCCCCTTGTCTAATGCCTCGTTCTACTTTATATTTGTTTGTGTTTTCGTGGAGTTTTACGCATGAGGTTGCATTACTGTATACATGTTCTATCAATTTTGTATACCTATAGTCTATCCTACTTTGTTGTAAGGCTGATAGTATAGCCGGTAGTTCGACAGTGTCGAAAGCTTTTCTGAAGTCAACAAATATTAATACTAGCGGTTTATTGTATTCGATTGTTTTTTCAATGAGGGTCTTAATTGTCTGTAAGTGGTCATTCGTTCCGAATCCGATTCTAAAACCAGCTTGTTCTCTCGACTGATAAAAATCTAGCTTGTTTTCTAAGCGTTTCGTGATTATTTTAGTAAACCATTTATACATATGTGACAACAAGCTGATTGGTCGGTAGTTCTCTAGGTCTGATATGTCTCCCTTCTTGTGTAAAAGTATGGTCACCGCGTTATTCCATTGTGTTGGGATTTCACTGTTTTCCAAACAGAGATTGAAAAGATCAACTATTACTTTCAACAACTCTTCACCACCTGATTTAATAGCTTCTATCACTATTTCGTCCTCCCCAGGAGCTTTATTATTTTTCATTTCTTTAAGTGTATATTTTGCTTCGGCAATCGTTATTTCTGGTAGGTGTTCGGAGCCCTGATTAATTATTTTCTTCTTACTTGTTTGTGGTGAGTCGTCCTTTGTCTTTGTTCTTACACTTTTATACAGTTCTCTATAAAATGATTCTGTTATTTGTAACAGTCTCTTTCTGTTTGTTGTTTCATGCCCCTTGTCATCTTTAAGTTTAAATATTTCTCTTTTAGTGTCTGTTAGTTTTCTTCTAAGCACTTTCATATTTTTATTTTCTTCAATTGTCTGCTTTATTTTCTCTGTATTATATTTTCTCTGATCTTTGCGTATCTCTTTTGAAATTATTTTATTTAGATTTCTCAGTTCTTCCGAGTCTCCTTGTTGTAATTCTCTCTTTAACCTTCTTTCTGTGATCAATTTTTTGGTGTTTTCGCTCAATTTTTGTTCTTTTGGAGTTTGTTTGTTACAGTGTTGTTTTTGTGATATTTTTAACGCTTCTAAAACTTTATTGTTGAGCGTTTCAACGTTATTTATATGGGGACGGTTTAAAGCTTGGTTGATGGAGTTGACATATTCCACTATATTTTCCGGTGTATTCCATTTTACTATTTTACTTTTTCGAACCATTTTCGATCTTTCTTTTTTCAAGTTTATTTTAACTGTGGCTCTTATTGCTCGGTGGTCACTTCCAATGCCAAATCTGTTTAATACTGTAACATCTGTTACGTTTCCTTTCTGGCTTGCTATGAAGAAGTCTATTTCGTTTTTGGTTTCACTATCAGGACTCACCCACGTCCATCGTCTGTGTAGTTTCTTTTTAAAGAAGCTATTCATTAAATGTAATTGATGTTGGTGCAAGAAATTTAGTAACGTTTGGCCTCTCTCATTTCTGCCTTCTAAGCCATATTTCCCTATTGCTGTTTCCGATTCCTCCATCTGAGTTCCAACTTTGGCATTGAAGTCGCCCATAAGAAAGGTATAATGACAGCTATTTTCCTTAAATGCTTCTTTAATGTCGTCGTAAAAGTCTTCAACTTCTTCATCTTTATGTGTTGTTGTAGGTGCATAAACTTGAATAATTTTCATTTTGTATCGATTATTTAAAGTTATGATCACATATGCAACCCGCTCTGATATTGCTTTAATGGTCAGTATACTTTCTGTGTGCTTTTTATGTATGAGAAATCCTATTCCACCAATTGAATTTTCTGGATTTCCGTTATAATATAATGTATGACCTGAATTTAGGGTAAGTAATTGTTCACCACGTCTTCTAACTTCGCAAGAACACTTACAACGACTTAAATCGGTATTTGATAGACTAAGAAAAAGTAATCTCAAAGTTCAACTTGATAAATCTGAATTTTTACAAAAATCAGTTCAGTATTTAGGACATATCATAACCCCTGAAGGAGTAAAACCAAACCCTGACAAAATTGCAGCTATAAAAAATTTTCCTATTCCTGAAACACAGAAAGAAATAAAAAGCTTTCTTGGACTTTTAGGATACTACAGACGCTTTATTAAGGACTTTGCCAAAATTACGAAACCAATGACGAAATGTTTAAAGAAAAACAGTAAAATTATTCACCACAAAGAATTCGTCGAATGCTTTAGGACTTGTACCAAAATTTTAATTAATGACCCTATTTTGCAATACCCAGATTTTTCTAAACCTTTCATTCTGACCACAGATGCAAGTAATTTTGCAATTGGAGCAGTTCTTTCTCAAGGACAAATTCCGAAAGACAAACCAAGAGCATATGCTTCCCGAACGCTAAATGAATCCGAAACAAAATATTCAACCATCGAAAAAGAACTTCTTGCCATAGTATGGGCTTGTAAGCATTTTAGGCCATATTTGTACGGACGGAAGTTCACGATTTATACAGACCACAGACCATTGCAGTGGTTGTTTAGTTTGAAGGAACCAAATTCGAAATTAGTAAGATGGCGACTTAAATTAGAAGAGTACGATTATGAAATTTACTATAAAAAAGGTACACTCAATAAAATTGCAGATTGTCTTTCACGAATTAGTATTAACGCTTTAGAAAACGAATCCCTAGTTAATAATCCCGGCGAAGTAAATAAAGATATTTCAGACTTTCTCGAGGACTATATGCAAAATTTAACACCTGATAAATTAAATAGAGATGTTTCCGAATTTCTACAAGATTATACTCAAGATATGATAGATGACGAACCCCAAACTTCGACTAATATACATGAAAACCCAAAAATCAAAAAAATCTCGGATATACAATTACAACCCCCTGACGGAATCGACAATAATTCTGATACGTTTACATAGCATTCAAATATTAATGAAACTACAAATGATGGAATTCAAATTTATGACGAAATAATTAATAATAAAACAAACCAAATTTTAGTATTCCCAAACGTATATCATAAATTAGAAATCAAACGCAAAACGTATGACAGTCAAAAAATAATAACCATCAAAATTCCAGAAGTTAGTAATGAAAATTTAATTTTTCAATTTTTAAAGGAAAATACTGAGCCAAAAAAGGTTTACTGTTTATATTTTCATAAAGACTCATTATAGAAAGATTTTTGTAAAGTTTATTTGAAACAGTTCTCAGAACGCGGACCAAAATTAATTAGATGTCTTAAACGAGTCAACACTGTTACAGATCAGGAAGAACAAATTTTATTAGTTAAGAACCATCATGAAGGAAAAGCGAACCACAGAGGTATTAATGAAACGTTAGAATACTTAAAACGAAATTATTATTGGAAAACATGAAACTCACAATTTCAAATTATATTAACTCTTGCGATATTTGTCAACGTGCAAAATATGCTAGAAAGAAACCCTATGTACCCTTAATGTTAACAGAAACAGCAACTAAACCATTTCAAATTGTTCATATGGATGTTTGACATTTGATAACCGAAATTACTTAACTTTAGTCGACTCATTCTCAAAATTTGCACAAGCTTTATTTATCCAAGGAATAACAGCTATTCATTTTAGTAATGCTTTAATAAAATATTTTGCATCTTTTGGAGTACCTCAAACCTTAGTTGTCGATAAAGGCACAGAGTTTAATAATGAAGCTGTTAAGGAAATATTGAAATTACATAAAATTAACGTTCATTTTACAACCGTAGCCCATCATGAATCTAACTCCATTGTTGAAAGATTTCATTCTACGATTATTGAACACTTAAGAATCTTGAAAGAAATCCACGCAAATGAAAATGACAACCTAATGGACTATGCAATTATTGGCTATAACAATTCAATACACAGTGCAACAAATTACACACCTTTCGAATTAACATTCGGACATACAAATTCTGGAAATCCAAATGAAATGTTTATACCCACTTCATTCTATACGGAATACGCCGAAAATCACAAACAAAGATTGGAACACGTATACCAAAAAGTTAGGGAAAAGTTACAAGCAGATAAGGAAAAGGTAGTTTCCAAATTAAATTCACAGGGAAACTCAAATAATGAATTTTCTTTAGGGAAAACTGTATATAAGCAAAACCCCGATTGTAGGAATAAAAAAAATCGCAAATTTTTAGGACCATACCAAATCACAAAAATGTTAGAAAGAAATAGAGTAGAAATTACTAATAAATTTAATAAAAATAAAAAAGAAGTAGTTCATATAAAGGAACTTAGAAAACCTTCTATCGTTACAGATTTGCCATCTGTATCGTCGCAGCGAAATTAGATCTTCCAAAATTCCACAACCTCAATAGTAATCCTGGACTTCTTCCATTAAAATTGGGAAACGCTCAGAACAAAATTAATTATTGGTCTTTTATACAGGTATATGATATTTCTAAAATAATAGAGGAATTTAATGTACTTCAAAGGTCTTTTTCTCAAATTAAAAGCACAATTAAAAATGCAACTCAGAAACCTAGCTATGAAAGAGAATATTATAATTCATATAGTCTTGTAAATTTATTAGAAAGTAAAATTAAAAGTCAAATTTATCAGCTTAACCCACTTGCTATGCAAAAATCTAAACGCAGCCTTATCGATGGATTGGGATCAATAATAAAGTCAATAACAGGAAATTTAGATCATACCGATGCAGAAAGATACGATAAAGCCATAACTACACTTTCCGATAATCAAAAACAAATGAAAACGTTAATTAAGGAGCAAATTACTTTACTCCAAAAATCAATTTTAAAGTTTAGAAATAGTACTGAAGGGCTTGCTCATAATCAAATGATGCTACAATCTCGAATCTTACAGTTAGAGCAGGTCATCAAAACTACACATTTGCCAGCGATCGATACGCACAGTTATTTTCTTTTACATTCTTTATTCTCGCAATTTGCAATTTGCTTCCAAATTATTTACGATATGTTAGAGAGAATTGAAGTAGCAATCAGTTTTTCAAAATTGAATACATTCCACAACTCTTTAGTTGAACCTGAAGATTTACTTTCGGAGCTGTCCGGTATTAACACGAAGATTGAAAAACATAAACTTCCTTTCGAACCAGTTGTGAAGAATATTTTGTTATATGAAAAAATTATAGAAATTAAAAGTTACAGTAAAGGAAATCAAATCGTCTTTATTTTAGAAATTCCAATTGTTAAAGCTGAAAGCTATGATTATTATCATCTATATTCCTTGCCAGTCCCATCTGCCAAAATATTTAAAACTATAATACCTATTTCGAAATTCCTTCTATATAACGAGCAAAGCTATGCATATTTCGACAACGAATGTCAAGAGGTAGGACCCGAAGAATTCATATGTCATGAACTTCGTACCACGGAAATCAAAACGGAAGCTCCGTGCAAGATCCAATTACTCAAATATTCAGAAAACACAACCAAATGTCTTCAGGTACCCGTCAACATATCCAGAGTGAAAATTCAACCATTAGAAAAGGCCAAGTGGATCATCATCACACCCAGAAGTATAGTGGCTAAACAAATTTGTAAAAAATCTAAAATCAATGTGGTGCTAAAAGGCAGTTATGTGTTAGAACTAAATAGTGCATGTGATGTTCAAATAGAGGACACGCTTCTGAAAACCTATGAGAACTTTAAGTTAGAATTTTATAATATTGAATTGCCAAATTTACGCTCTGTTGAAACTAATATAGCAACTGATACTTTAAATTTTAAACCTTTACAGTTAGAAACTATCAATTTAGATGGCATTAATAAAATTTATAACTCATTGGATGAGCAGAAAAATCAATTAAATAGTATTGACGATGTTTCGATTCATTATAACAAAATTTGCGTTTATACTATTGTATTGTATATTTTAATAGTAATGATGGCCGTATATATGCTGTACAAATATTTTTGTGTAAATAAGTTTAACAGGTCCCAAAGCGAAACAACATCGTTGTCAACGAAGCAACTTCAGGAGGTCCCGAATATCCGCTTTTCATCGAACTCTGGTTTAGACCATAGTTCTTGCTAAAACAACGGAGGAGTTAAGGTTACCAACCTGCTGACTACCGTAAGATAAGGCACGTCCGCGCGATATCAGCACTTGAAGATTATAAATACATCTGTTTGAGCTAGGTATCTTGTCTTTTTGTACGCTCACTGCTTGCAATAAAGTCCATGTGCGATTTCTGTAGTAGTTTTACTTTTTAAAAACGAATTTTCGTTGGCCCGGACCAAATTTTGGAAGATTAATAGCAAATACTTATTTGAGAAATGTTATTCAATATAACGTGTGTTACTATATGTGATAATAAAATATAGAGTGTTGGACTGTAAAAAGTATGCAAAATCGATCACTAAGGAGATATTAATTTTTATGTACACAATAGAAATTTTTGAGAAATAAAACATGTAATAATTTTGTAAAAACAAAAATTTTGAAAATAAATCCTTTTTCTAAGGTGATTTTAATCTATTTTGGGGTGAAAAAGGGTTTATTTATGATTAAATTGGAGAGAAGAGAATAAACGAAAATTTTTAAAACTTGAAGAATGTAAATAAGATATGGAGAAGACGTGTATGGTAGGAGGGACATAATTTAAAATACTACAGGAAATTGAAATAATTTCTGGAATTGGATATTGAACTTACTTTATTGTCGAATAATTGCATCTTGTGAGTTGGATAGCGTCAGCTGTATTTACTGGGAATAGGACACGGCAGGATTCTTGGAGTAAGAGCCTTGGGGAATTGGAAGTGGTTTTTCATATAAAGGAGTTGAACTTGGCTGCACTTTTGTTGGAGTGACATTTTGAGATTGGCACTAGTTGAGGTGACGTCCTGTGGTTTTTGACAGATTGGGATTCGCATGATTTGGATTGTCAACATCTTGTTTGGAAGGGATAGTGTCTTCACTGCTGGAGGACTTTGTTGAGGTTCGTGTTGCTGAATTGTGTGCTGATTGAGAGTTGGAAGGAGGCATTTCCGAAGCTGTTTGCAGTTCTTGGCTGTAGGCTGAGCTTGTACTGGGGTTACTCGGTAGTTGGTATATATTTGGATCTCCTAAAAGGTGGATTAAGTTCTTTGGACGAACTGCAGTTACAGGTATTTATTGAGCAAACTAAAATAACAGTAATTGAGTGAAGTGTGGTAAAAAATAAAAGGACTACTTACTATTTGAGGTTTATTGAATGACAGGTATTGTATCAAGGAGGTATTTGCAATTGTCATTCCATGTACATGATTTGAAGTGACACTGATGTTCATTGGGGTTGTCACAAAAATTTGACATAAGTTTTCATTAAACAAATGATGTTCCAGTATAAACAGTCTTGATATTGGGTGAACCGACTTGTTTTGGGAGTACCTGCTCTACTGAGCTAGTAAGATTTAATAACTAAATATTAACGACTTACAAATAATGGGCATAAGAAGTACTTGAATTCATCTTAATTGAGAATCTTTTTTAAACTAAAATAGAATTCGTACAGTTAAATGTGACATATAAAGAACATCAAATACTTGTCGTAATGTAAAATAATTACATAGCCAACTCATATTGCAGTGTAGTCAATCAGCGTATAATTAAAATACGTAATGTAAGGCTTTAATAACTTCATTAAGGAGGTGTAACTATTGCAATATTTATTTTACTTTAGAACCATAAGCTTGTTTATTGACCCATGAGGAGCCTATAAAACATTGCTAAGCAATACAACAAACAATATAGCAATACTAACAATCTACACAGTAACCATAGTTAAAAAACAAAATTTTACAGTGACGGCATAACACTGACGCCTGTGCTCAAAATACTGCACCCTAGAACTTTGTCCTTTTTGAAAAAACAAAATAAAACGTTATATGTACCAAGTGCATAATCAAGATTATAACTCTCAAGAAATTTAAAGCGTTCCGCATAATTTATTGATAATGCCCTAATACATAAATAACTATTATGCAGGGTATATACACATTGGCGCAAAAGCTCCAGGTAGCGATATTCCTTGTACAATTCTGACTAGCAAACCTTAATACAAAAATGTTGGGATTGGTCTTCGTGAGCCCTCACGAGAGGTAGATAAAAAACATGATTTTTTCAGGTAAAGTACCTTTTTTGTTTTGAATATGCAAAAGTATCTTTAAGAAAAGTTGTTCAAAATGTAAAATTATGGTCGCATGCAAAATTTAAGAAATATTGGCCTACTTTTATGAAACCGTGTGTACTGGAAGTACTTTTGTGATAACACGGTTTCATAAAATCCATCCGATATTTATGAAATTTTGCATGGGGCCATAATTTTATATTTTGAACAACTTTCCTTAAAGATACTTTCACATATGTGGAACAGAAAAGGTACTTTACCTGAAAAAATCATGTTTTTTATCTACCGCTCGTGAGGGCTCACGAAGACCAATCCAACATTTTTGTATTAAGGTTTTCGACTCAGAATGCCGAAGGCTTCGTTTCATAACATGGCTCGTGTATAAACGACTTTTAGCACGCGTGGCATACAATATTTTATCTACGACCTTAATTTTACCGTTATTAATCCATAAATATCGATTTAACAAAGGTTTGCATCTATGACACTTCTAATTTATGTCATAATAACCAGTAGGCCATGCGCGGGCGAATGTTTGCGAAGGCAGTACTGTCAAGGTCGTCAGTTACGAAATGTAATTATTAATACTCCACATCTGACTGTATTCATTACATAACGCTTTAATTATTTCAAAAACATTTTACCTGTAACGCAAGAAGCAACTAGAATAACTTTACAACTTCACTTCCAGTTCGAAATTGTAGTTTTATAACCTCACTTCACTTTTAACCCATGTGCTAAAAGTGAACAGCTGATTTCTTTAACCACGGTAAACTATGAAACGTCACTTTTAGTGAAACAAGCCAGCGCTAAAAGGCCTACTTTTAGTAGTGGTCGTAGATAAAATGGTTTATTCTAAATATACTCTTGGGAGTATCTACACATAAAAGCTTGTAACTAAAGAACTATTAGGTGGTGTGTCACATGTTTTGAATTTTTAAATGAGAAAACCTTCAGAGCACCTGATGCAGGTACTATTTTTTTTACAACATATCACGTTGTATTTTTAATGTTAACATGACCGGGCGTCTACTTTACAGCCCCCAAGGTGTTTTTTCTACTATACAGCCTGCCGGGTGTAGAGTTGTACTTTTGGTCGTGGTGCGGGAGTGAAAGATATTTCTAAAACTATGAAAGTTACATAAATATTGTGTATGTAAAAGTTGTAGGTACGAAGGTGGTGCACATTACTAAAATAGTTTTCATTATACAAGGTGGCTCAAAAAAGTGGGGCGAATCAAACTTACTTTTCTTTAAATGGAATGCCCTATATTTGGGTAACTTAAAAGTTTTGCATTGAAATACTAATTAATCATCCTATACCATAAAATTGGTGGTTTCTTTGTATGTATCTTTGTTCGCTAACTCCTCCGAAGATACTGGACCGATTAAGTTGTGTGGCTTAAAAGTTTTCTAATTTTTAGACTTAGATCGTAGGCCGGATTTTATTTTCAAAAAAAGTATGAAAAAATTGAATTTAATTAAATCATGTAATTAGCCAAACGAAGCGTAGCTCGGGTTATTCATATACCATTATAGTAGCGCCTTATTCAACAAAGCAGCGGTGGCGTAGTGGTAGAATGATCGCCTGCCATGCGGGCGGCCCGGGTTCGATTCCCAGCTGATGAATCCTTTTTTAAATTTATATTATTGAATCTCTCTTAAATTAGCGAACCGAATCGTAGCTCGGGTGATTCACTAGTTTTGATATAAAATTGTATGGGTCTAATGTCAGCTGTTTTGGTGATATTAAATAACAGAAAACAACTGAATGAAGGAAATTATATTTTTCATGAAATACCTTTCGAGTGTAAAATGGTAGATCTGGGTATTAATGCTATACAGGGTGGTCAGCATTTGCAAATTTAATAATTTCGATTTCATTTAATATGTTACTTCATACCTGTAAATTCAACGGTTTTTCAGATATGCGTGTTCGAAATTAAATGGACATTTAAGTGAATTTTCCCCCATGTTATATTGATAGTTTTAACTTTGATAGCGGATAAAGGTATCCATAACTTTGAAAGTGGATAAAAAATAGTTTACCTCCTGTCGTTTTGACAACATTGCAATTACGTAGTCCTTAAATTCCCGTAACGATCACAATTGCACTAGAACTACTTTCTGTCAAATATATTCCATTTTCTACGGAAACGTGGTTGCCTGCCAATTTGGCGATATACTTTGTTTCTGTTTTAAAGGTAGGTCCAGGATGAGTTTTTTATCTGATAGCTGTCACATGTAGATCATTCATTCCTAGTTGATACTTCTGTTTAGAAACGGAAATTCATTCTAGGGTTTAATTCTATTTTTCCTTGTTTTCTTTATGTATTTTGTGATCAAATTGGCTCAGCGACCATAATTAGTTAATGCACAGCAACACCTGTTCTTCCATTGGGTCCCTGTATTTAAAAAAACACATGCAAAAAAAACGGGCAAATTTATTGATTCTTTTTTCTTCTTATATATTATTTATAATAAATGAGCTAAATTATTTGCATATTCCACAAAACTTTTCAAAATTTATTTTTGAACAATTTTACTGAATACATCTTTTATGAAAGAGGAATAGAGGTGTAGTACACTTTAAAAATATTATAAGAAAATAATCCCTCATTCGTTTGATGTTTCTGTGATAGAGACAAGCAACACCCAACAATCTTCTGTTTTCCATATTAAGCCATGATAAGTCTGCCAACTTGTGTAAAACGTGAGCAAATTTTCTGATTCCATAATTATATAAGATGCATACAAGAATTTTAAACAAGTTGAATTCTTCCAGAAGCTTCCATAGAAAGGCAAACTCTGTATATGTGAGAACAATAATTAAAATGACTTAAGACTAGTGCGTCAAGAAAGTGCAGAAAGTACTATTTAGATAAGCAAGAATCTGCAACGTCAACCACCGACAAGTAAAATTCAAAGTGTGAAAATGAAAATTGTCGAAGAAAGTCAAGGAAGCACAGAATCAGAGACCAAATCAGAAGACGAAAATAGTGAAGAGGAAGAAGAATCTGTACCAGGGAATATACAATAAGATTCATGGGTTGTGGTGGAATATTAAACCAAAAAGACGGTGAAACATTTTATCAGAAATTGTGACATTAAATAACGAGGAAGCCCATGTTAAATTTCTTAAATGTCTAAAGCTGGGATGTTCATCTGGCCTGAGGTGAAAGACGAAGATACTGTTGCCTTAAATAATACAAAATGCCAGTTAGGTGTAGTGTTTCGCGAGAGCGAGAACGAGAGCGAGAAGTGGTCTCTCTCGTTCTCGCTCTCGTAAATCCTGAAAAATCTGTTCTCGATCTCGCTCTCGATTACGAGAGCAAGGACGAGAGTTGTCTACTTCTCGGTCTCGTTCTCGGTTTACTCTCGTTCTCGTTAATCACTGAAAGAGCAGAAAAGAAGAAGACAGCAGTGAGGACGATGAAAATAATTCAGATGGCGAAACCCCGAAGAAGACTTTGAAGAGGATCAAGCTAATTGCGAGGAATAAATTGACTATAACGAGGGTACCTTTGCTTTTTCTACAGTAATCGCCAAGGTTAGAAAAACCTTTATTAAAATAAAAAATCGGAGCAACTTCGGATTAAACTGAAAAATTGCTGCGAACGGTCAAAGTACCTTGTATAAAACTATGTTTGGATATTAAAACCAGATGAAACAGTACACATGACATGTTGGAAAGCGCACTTAACTTGAAAAAACCTCTAGAATTGCTATATTGCAATGCAGAACAAGTCAAAAAATTCAAACTTTTCGATAGTGAGTGGGAGCTTATGGCCACAATTTATAAATACTTGAGAACTTTTAAACAATGTTCACAGATTTTATGTGGGCAACACTGCCTAACTATGCATTTAACATACTAGTGGACAGAATTGATAATATAATAACAGACAGAAAAGCAAGGGACTAATGTTGAAGAAGTTATATTATCGGCTTACTTGGCCTGAAAAACAAATTGATGAAACATTATAATAAGAGTAACTGGATTTATTGTGTAATTTTGATTTTAGATCCAAGTCACAAATTGGAAACATTTAATTTAACGACTTGCGGAAAACAAATAAAGGATTATTCGTATTCTATGTTTAAAAATATTTTTAAAACGAAATATCAAGTACCCGCTGAAGACAAAAAAACAGAAGTTGCTGGACAAGAACATAAAACATTAACTAAGAAAACTCATCACGATGATGATCTGGATTTCACGTCCCTATTTTAAAAAACAACTGGAAATTGGAAATTGATGAATATTTAGCACTAAAAAGATCACCAAAAGATCAAAATATTTTAGCATGCTGGAAAAAATATAGCGATACTTATCCTAATTTGACAAGAATGGCGAGAGATCTTCTCGCAATAAATGCTACTTCGGCTCCCGTTGAAAGATTGTTTTCGCAAGCTTCACTAATCATCAGAAAACACAGAATTCGGCTTAACGATGACTCAAGTAAATATCTTTTCTGCCTAAATTCTTGAGCTAAATGTGGTCTGAAAAATCGAATTTGGGTTTAATATGTAATATTATCTTGTGTTTATAATTATTTCATTGTTAGTTATTTAATCATTAATAATTTAATCGATTTTATTTCGTTTTTATTTAACCAATAAATACTTTAAAATATCTTTTATCCGCTTTTGTATTTTTTAAACCGAGAGCGAGAGCGAGAGTTATGACAAAATTCTCGCTCTCGGTCACCCTACCTCTCGTTCTCGTTCTCGGCTTACATTTTCGCTCTCGTTCTCGGTCTCGGTCTCGTTCTCGGTGCGAGAACGAGAGCGAGAGCGAGAAAACTCTCGTTTCTCGCAAAACACTAGTTAGGTGAGCCCAAAGTTTACCGCAGAGGCCAGATCTCGTTTGACGTTAAACATTCTGCTTTCAATTTTCTCTAGAGCTAATGTTCTAATTAGAAACACACAATTATGTTATAAATTTATAATATTGTATGTTGGGCTCCTAAATTTATTCATTATTTTAAATTTTTTCGATAAAATGTTCAATAAAGTGTTATAATGTATTTTTAAATCGTCTTATTTCGGTCATCTTCAACCCAGCTAGCTGTAAATCATTTCTATAAAACAAAATAATTATGCGGTCAACTTCACCCCATTTGGGGTTAAGTTGACCGACACTGCATTTTATTTTTTTGTATAGAAATGGTCCATAATAATTATAATTTTGAATATGACAATTGGAGATTACACTAACACCCATACCCTATATTGTTCAATGATAGTTTTCCTTGGTTAAAGTTGAAAATTGGTCAACTTCACCCCATTTTACGGTATTGTCTTTGCTCCCCGTCATCCGTTCTTTTTGTTCCCATTATCGTTCTTATTACCTTCCTTTCAAATACTCGCAACTGTTCTTCTTATTTTTGTGTTGAACACATTAGTTCTGCTGTATATAATACCACTGGTCTTATTAAGCTTTTATAAATTCGTATTTTAGTCTTTATGTTGATTTTTCTACTCTTTAGCATGTCTTGATTTGTATAGTATGATTTATATCCCATCTGAATACTCTCTTATTTCCTCACTTCGGTCATTATTATGTGTTAGTTCCTAAATAATTATACGAACGTAGTTTTTCAAAAGTGTATTTTTCTATTCTTTACTTCCTTAGTGTCATCTATTACTCCTCTCTGACATTTCATATATTTTGTTTTATCTTTATTTATTTCAAGCCCTACTTCCTTTGCTTTCCTTTCTAAACTTATAAAAACTTCCTTTAATTTGTTCGAGCTTCTTGATATAATCACTATATCATCTGCATAGGCTATGATTTGTGTCTCTTTATTTCTTATACTTCCTTGTACATTTGCTCTTATTATTGCCTCTTCTAATGCCAGATTAAAAAGTGTGGTTGACAGTATATCTCCCTGGCGTACTCCCCTGTTGATTTCAAATGTTTTGTTTTGTCATTCCCTTGTTTTTACTGCTGCCTTTGAATTCCTCATTAACATTTGAATACAGCCTATGAGTTTTCTTGGTATTGCTATTTTTTCCAATATTTGCGTAATCTTTCTTCGCTTGATACTATCGAACACCTGCTTGAAGTCGATAAATAATAAATGCAGCTGAATGTCGTGCTCATAACACTTTTCTAATATTTGCAGCATGACGTGTAAGGCATCTGTTGTTGCTCTACCTGGCCTGAATCCCATTTGATAATCGCCAATTGCCTTCTCAGTGTATTTTGTGAGTTTCCTCTGGAGCATTGCTGTGAATATTTTGTATGTCATGTTTAGTAATGTGATCTCTCTGTAGTTCTTACATTGTTCTAAATCGCCCTTTTTTGGTATCGTCACAATTACTCCCATTTCCCATTCTGCAGGCATCTTTTCTTGTTTCCATATTTCCTCAATCAGTTTGTGTATTCTTTTGCATAGTGCCTCCCCTCCATATTTGAGCATCTCTCCATTTATTTGGTCGCATCCCGGCGCCTTCCCATTTTTTACTTTTGTTATGATCTCTTTCATTTTCTCGTACTTTGGTCCTTCCATTACTCTTTCTTCTTCCACTTCTTCATTGATTTCTTGTTGCTCTTGTCTTCTATCTTCTTCTATTTCATATAGTAAGTTACTAAAATGTTCTTTCCAAATATCTTTCTTCTTATTTTCATCGTGTTCTACATTGCCATATTAGTCTTTTATACCTCTTATTTTCACCGGGTTTTTCCTCTTTTGTATTTTCATTTGCTGGTAAAACCTTTTTGTATTATTAGTTTTACTATTTTGTTCTAGTTCAATTGATCATTTCCTCTAACCAAATCTTCTTTTTAGTCTACATTTCCTCTGTGCTTCTCTCTTCATTTCCTTAAAATTCTCAAGGTCTTCTTCTTTTCCGGTTCTTAACCATTCCTTTCTCACTCTGTTCTTTATGTTAACTAATTCTTGACGCTCATCATCATACCACTGTTTCTTAATCTTGTTCTCTTTGTACCCAATTGCTCCTTCGGTACTTTTTACGATTATTCGTTTGATATTCCTCCATTCTCTCTGTCTTTTTCATTCTCCTTTTTTTCTATCTCGCTAGCGATTTCTTTTATATACCGTATTCTTTCCCTCTTCTGTAATCTTGTCTCATTTTCGCAACTACCATATAATGATCTGGGTCAGCATTTGCACCTCTGTATGTCCTTACGTCTGTAATTGTCCTACTCTGATGTCTATTTATTAATATATGGTCTATCTGGTTTCCTTTTGTTGTTCCTGGCATTACCCATGTTTCTTTATGTACCCTTCTGTTTTTATATTTAGTACTGCTGATTATCATATTTGTTGCTATTGCAAAGTTTCATAACCTATTTCCATTGTCATTTGTCTTTTCATGTAGTGTATGTTCTCCTGCTACTTCCCTTACAAAGTTCTTCTTGCCAATTTGTGCATTCAAATCTCCCAGTATAAATAATCAGTACATCGTGTTTTGGTACTTTTTTGGTCGCCTTCTCCAACTCGTTGTAGAATTTGTCCTTCTCTTCCTGCTTGTCTACCTCTGTAGGTGCGTATGTACAAATGAAAGATGTATTTAAAGGGTTGGTTTCTATTCTTAAATAGCACACTCTGTCATTCATAGGTTTAAAACTCATAATCTTTATTTTGTTATCCACTATGAGTCCTGTGCCATTGCTACCCTGTTTTGATTCCCCTAAGTTTAGCATTGTAAAGTCTCTTTTATTTGTTTCTCCTTGTTGTTTCCACCTTATCTCTTGTACAGCTGCTACATCCAGTTCGTATCTCTTCAATTCTTTGGCTACTTCTATCATCTTTCCAGGTGTTAGCATTGTTCTTATGTTTCATGTTGCTACTTTCATTTTTTTTATTCCCTTTTTTGCTCTTCATTTATATTTGCTTTCTATTCATGTCCGTATCTGTTGCGTTAGTCGTCTTCTGTGTAATCCTATCCTGCTCCTGCAATATCAGTTTTTTGGTTGTTTTCATTTTTCTCCAGATTACAATGTTGAAGTTTCTTCTCCTTTTTGTTTCATTCGTATCGCTGGTTATTTATCGTTAGTTTCTGATATCCAATTATTACTTTGTTCCCGGTTTGTTTTTCTTCTTTGGTAGTTTCTATTATTCTAGCTTGTATTTCCCTTTCCTTTTTTGTTAGATCATTTTCTATATAAATACTTCGTCCCTTAATCTTCTTTTTATTTATCATTACATCCATTTTTTGTTTGAATGTTTCTACTGTTGCAACGATGATTCTTTTTTCTGGTATTTGCCCTATCTTATAAGCTTCTGTTATTTTTGCTTGTATATTTAATTCATTTTTTAAAAAAAGCTCTATCTCTTTTCCTGCTCTTTCTTCGCTTGTTTTCAGTCCTTTTATTACTATGTTGCTTTTTCGCCTTTTCTGATCCTAGCACCCTTGTTAAGTGTCACTTACACCAGTGCGTACTGTTGGAATTTTATTTTGCAGCCTTTACGCCGAATTCTAAAATTTTTTTTGTAAAATCCATTTCTAATTTTAAATAATGTACAATTCAGTTTTACTTTGAATTATTGCTTATTTTGTAATCTAGCTAACAACATTATACTGATGGTAATTATCTGGTGTTGTCCTTATAGTCCAGTCAAATGGAGCTCAAAAAGGGTGAATAGGGGCACATAGGACACACCTTCGGGTCACATAGTATAATTAGCGTTAGAATGTACAGGAGTGCTGACTTTCACTGGTGATTTGATGAAAAGCATATCTTCAGGAGTTCACCTCAGCCAACTTTACTGTTGTAATTTGGTGGAGATTTATTCCAGGCAACTTTGACGGGTTAGGCCGTCCGCTCACTGAGACGACGCGATTACGACGCAACTGACAGGAAACTCATAAGCGATAATCGCGTGGCGATTGTCTTATGGGTTTATGTACTTCACTGCACACTGCTGCGATTGCGATGCGATCGCGATGCAACTTGCACAAAATAATTGCTCGCGACTGTCAGTGCCAATCGCGAAGCGATTAGTTGCGTTGAAGTTGCGGGGTAAAAATGCAAGGACTGTCAAATTAGTAAAAAAATACCCTTATATTAATGCCGCGTCATTCAATCGACTACTTAAACTCTTCCACTAATACATTAAAGTTCTCTTTTGACATTCGGTAACATGATTTTGCTCATGTTGGTGAGCTTTCTTGCTGCAATAAAATAAAGGTATTGCCCTCTTTATTATTTTCGATATAGGGGTGAAAGTGGACTTCCTTTTTGGTTCCCTGTCCAGATTTCATATGTATCAGTAAGCTACAACCACGTCAGTATCATCATCACTCGAAAATATTTTGCACCAGACTGAAAATAAATTGCTCTGATGTGCATAACACAAGTTGCCGTCGCGATCGCATCGTAGGTATGTCGTAGTTGCGTCGTAATCGCATCGCAGTCGCGTCGGGCCAGTGGACGGAGAGCCTTAGTCTCGGCAGCTTAGCTGTCGAACTACGTATCTAGTGTTTGTTAAATATTTGTGTGATTAGGGGTTTTTAATGGATTGTGTCAGAAAGATGTGTAACGTTTCAAACTTTTATCGGTCCCTGCAAAGGGCGTTCTGGATTTAAATCATGGGGAACTCTAATCGAAGGCAAGATGCGCTCAAACTCAAATATATCTAGGGTAATAGTCCAGTCAAATGGTAGAAAATAGGGGAAAGTTTTGGTGGAGTTTTGATATTTGGTTTCTATGTTTTTTGGGTCGCTGTACACGAATATGAGGTTCGCCAACAACAATTTTGACCGAAAACACGGTTTTTTAAGCAAAAACGGTATAAAAACCGCTTTCTTTTAGTTTTTCTAAAATTACCCGAAAGCTATCCATTTTTCGTAAATGTTGAACCTATATGCAATGAAAGAGGATCAAATTTCCTACATTTTATGTACTTGCGGTTTTTTTCTTCGACCAATCGTTCAGCCGCGAGAGCGCCGCGAAGTTATAGTCCAGTCAAATGGTAGAAAACAGTGGAAAGTTTTGGAGTTTTGATATTTGGTTCCGATATGTTTTTTGGGTCGTTGTACGCGAATATCGGGTTTTCCAAAATTTCATTTATGAAGATTTATTTCATATACCATTTTTGATTTACGAAAAATGATAATTTTCGAGTTACTTTTAAATAAACTGGGATAATTCCCTTTTTTCCACGACCGGGAGTAGAAGTCGGTTTCTATAGCATCAAAGTTGTGACAGAAATAAAACCTTTACTCCCTAGAGACTAAATAAGATAAAAATTTCCCTAGGGAGTTTTAATTATGACTGACACAACAATTATGTCAAATTCGTGGTTATCAAGTTAGGTTTTGCGTCAGTTTTGACACAAACTGAAGCAAAACCTAACCTTCTAACCTCGAATTTGACATAATTGTGAGCTCTTGTCATAATGACTTACAGTGCCACCAACTTTAAAATTTACCATAGGCTACTAATTTTAAAATAATTGTAACTAAAATGTCAAAAATGACGTTTAAAAACTGCAGGTTTTTCGTTTCAAATCTTCCTGCAACGTGAAAAAAATAGTATATGCAACTCGAAGAGAATGCTATTTTGCTTCAGTGCAATTTCTGACTCTCGGGCTTCACCCTTGAGTCAGAAATTGCACCTCAGCAAAATGACGCACTTTTCTCCCTCATTGCATAATCTACTATTTTTGCTTTTAACACCTAACTTTGCGGCGCTCTCGCGGCCGAACCATTGATCGGAGAAAAAATTCTAGTACATAAAATGTAGGAAATTTTATCCTCTTCCATTTCAAAATTTACGAAATTGCATAGTTTTAGAAAAACTAAAAAAAAGTATTTTTTTTTCGCGAGGTTTTTGGTTAAAAAAACGTGTTTCCGGTCAAAATTCTTGTTGGAAAACCTGATATTCGTGTACAGCGACCTAAAAAACATAGAAACCAAATATCAAAACTCCACCAAAACTTTCCCCTATTTTCTACCATTTGACTGGACTATTACCCTATATATTTGAGTTTGAGCGAATCTTGCCTTCAATTAGAGTTCCCCGTGATTTAAATCCAGAACGCCCTTTGCAGGGACCGATAAAAGTTTGAAACGTTACACATCTTTCTGGCACAATCCATTAAAAACCCCTAATCACACAAATATTTAACAACCACTAGATACGTAGTTCGACAGCTAAGCTGCCTTGAAAAGAGAGACTAACCCGTCAAAGTTGCCTGGAATAAATCTCCACCAAATTACAACAGTAAAGTTGGCTGAGCTGAACTCCCGAAGATATGCTTTTCATCAAATCACCAGTGAAAGTCAGCACTCCTGTACATTCTAGCGCTAATTATACTATGTGACCCGAAGGTGTGTCCTATGTGACCAATCAGATGCCAACTTCAACAGGGCGTAAAGATGAAAGTGGGGTACGGGATTTCCATCTTTGTTCAAAATTTTATTATCTTGATTCTTAAAAATAGTCAAACTTTCAAAATATTTTAGCTGCTTTGTTGAAGTTAACGTCTTTACAATTTTTAGGTCGGTTTCGGTAGTACTATAACCCGTTTCGTAAATATGTTGGGCAATACTAGATTTTTCGAGTCTGTTGAATCTAAAATGAGCTCTTTAAACCTACTACCAAAATTATGACGTGTTTGTCTAATATATTTAGAATCACAATGGCAACATTTAATTTCGTAAATTCCAGATTTCTCCAAAGTTTTAAGTTGGTCTTTTGGATTTCGCAATAAATTTCGGATATTGTTGTTTGAACTATAAACAATTTCATAACCTGAATCTTTACAATTTCTTTCTAGGCCCTTTGTAGCCGGGTGATACGAAATTTTGATGTACTATTCATTGGGTCCTTAACTTTTATAACTGACCAGAGTTGTGGAATTTCGACCGCGCAATTTTGTTTTTTGTTTCCTAATCAAATTGTCGATAATTTTACAAGTTAACAGTCTATGCACTAAGAAATTTTGAGCAGCCATTTCGTGTTGAAAACAATGATTTGAATCTGTTTACATTGGTTTCTTTTCTATAAACATCGAATTAGAAATTATTTTTATCTCTTACTAGCAAGATACCCGTTCTTTGTACTGGCTACAAATTTTTATTTAAATCTCAAAGGAAGTTTAGAGTGTCCCCCTATCATCCAATACACTAAACCAACAAACACTGTAAAACAATAAATCGTGGGCAAGGAAGAAAATATTCTTTCCAAAAAAGAAGGAATTTGTGAAAACACATTTTACCGTTTTCATTCCCTTAGGGATGGAATTTTGAAAAATTATTTCTTGAAACTGCTACATAACCAAAGGAAACTTTCTGCCAAATTTCAAGTTCTTGGGTCCTGAGATTAAAGCTTTGCGTTGATGAGTCGGTGCTTTGTCTCTTGGATATAATTAATTATAGATTATAGCAGGATACCTGCTTCAACCACTTGGGGGTGGAATTTCAAAATCTTTTCTACCCCACTTTATTCTAAAATGGACTCGCAGCGAAAAAAATCAATAATTGTAACCCCTTACCCCTTTTCACTTCTACACTCATTTTACCACTTTAGGGGTGAAATTGTTGAAAACTTAAAACACTTTCTAAAGATTTTTAAAAGACACCAAAGTGCCAAAAAAGGATGTTCTAACTCTAACTACTGATACCAGAGCTTACGACTCCGCGTTGTTGAGTCCGTGGAGGTGAAACTTTGAAAAATCCTTGCTACTCAACTTGAAAAATATTTCTAGTAAAAAGCGCCTTGCATCAAAAACCTAAAAATTATGCGAACATATTAGTTTTCGGTAAATAAAAAATTTAAAGAAATAATTCACTTTCTATTGTTTTTTCCAACAAAAAGTTTTTAGTTTTCACCTAAAAAATGTTAAAATTAAGTCTTAGTACGTGAAATTTTAAAAAATATTTAAAAAACTGAAAAAATAAATTTTTGCGAAAATGAAAAAAAAAAGTTGTTTTATGGCCTTGAGGTTGTTCAGTTATCTAAAACTAACGCGCTAAAAAATTTTATTTAAATATTACGTAATTTCTGAAAATTAGCACTTTTTGAATTTTGACAATTTCGAAAAACGCAATTTTCTAGCGTAAAAATCACTCGGTATATGTGATAGGGGCTAATTAGGTTTTCAGACAAGCACAAATTATTGCCGTAATTTTTTGTTTTTTTTTTAATTAAAAACGAAAATTATTCCCATTTGATGCCGACCTTTTGGCGGTCACTGACGGCCACTGTATATAGTGTGCAGAAATTGAGTGACGCATAAATTCGGTAACTCTGTTAATGTTTATTTTCAAGACAAAATCTCAAAGGGGTGTAGTAACTCAAATTGCAGCGCATATGCTGAAGTCATTTCCAGATTTGTATATCACTTGTAAATGTTATGATGTAACGTTTCGCTCATAATTAAGCGCTACCAAATTTAATTTAAAATTAAATCGCTTAATCTTCGCATTTTCGCAACAATGGACTTTACAACAATTGAAATTTCCAATGCGCTCGAAATTGCAGGATCATCGCGAGCTCCTCGATCGACGCGGCTGGTACGGAGAATCGTTCACGGTGCACCCCTCCCTCGATGCGCGATCAGTCCCGAGAGCCGATCGCCGCGTATAAAACCAGATTCACTCCGTGGACTCGAGATCATTATCCCGACGGCGAAAACTCCGCTTCTCTAGGCCGATCCCCCGGCTTCAGCTGAGGACGGCCTCGCGCCGGCCTCAGCTGGGGCAACCGAAATTAACCACAGCCTTCAGCCAATTCCCGCACCAGAAACACACCAGAAAATTTCGAGATAAACTCGAAATAGATTCTCAGGTATCCGTTTAAAGACAAATTTGAATCAGCTCATATCTGGAGTCGGATTGAACTGCATTCAAATTTATCGAAGCCCCACCTGAGTGTATAGCTACAAAGATACGTTCAAAACTCAAATTTGAATCAGCTTATATCTGGAATTGGAATAAGCTGCATTCAAATTCCTCTGAGTCTCTTCCAGCCAATTGTGTGCAATTAATTTATGAATGGCATATCGTAGTAAATTAATTGGATTCATTTTCCGGCCTGGCAGTTTGCAGAGGCTCCTAGAATTTAATTAACGAGTAGTTGGACTCGACATTCGTTAATTAAAACTATCGTAAGTGAAAGAAATCAGTTTCAATGGCAAACACACTCGAATAAGGAAATGCAATAATTCAATTTCATACGAAGTATTAAGCTCATAGTAAAAATATTAAGGTTATGTACAGTTGAGTACTGTGTCATTAGGTTTCCCCCGAGTGTAGATCGTTAGATCTTAAAACCCAGCAAGTATTCCCCGATGAAACTGGCTGTTCCCCCTAAGGCAGTAAAACGACGTGCTCACCCTGTTAAGTTACATTTTTGTCCGAATAGTAAAATAACCTTGCCTCGCGCTGGAAACTAGATAACAGCTGACTGGAATTTAATCCAGGCACGAGGTCAAGTACAGCTAGGTAATCATCATATCAGTCACATGCACAGATCCTTGCATAAAGGAATCACTTTATAGCTTCAGTCAAGTCACTTTATGATCGAATCAAATTAGAATCTCCCATTTATTTACATCTGCACTAGTTGTCATTTTCAAATTTTTGGTTTTACAGTTCTGCCAACGTAGACGAGAAGACACTATCCCGTCCTGTAACCAGACGTGGGAAAAATCGCTGCCATACATCGATGCAAGACAGGCAGCCTACCCATCTAGGGACCAGCGGCAGAACTGCAACAAAATTCTATATAACTTGTTTGTAATTTAGCAAAGGATTTAGTTTCATTTTATGGCATGTACATAGTGAAGAATAAATGTATTTTCTGTTAAGTCTTGTTACTTTAAATCAGTCAGAGTATAAGCAAACTAAAGCCTGGCCCGAGCAGGAGCTACCCCTCATACAGGGCACACAGGGCTCCAGATAGCATTACAATGAGGTCATCATTTTTTTTTAAATGGCAACCTATATATTTTTTTATTTATTTCGGTAGCAAATTCTTATCTGTTTTCAACAGTATACAATTTTGAATATGTTACATTAGAAAAAAATTAAAAATTGACCTTAAAATTCAAATAAACTACTCAAAAATGAATAGGGGATATTTATTGCTTTACTGTGCATTTATAACAAACAAAAGCTAATTTTAATACGTGTATAACAAAAAATACAAAATACATATAAAAATTAACAAGCTGGATACATTTAGAACATCTCTAATAATTGAAAACTATGAACTGTTAAAAAAACAAGCACAACAAAAGAATTGTTGGCAGCCGAACTGCATAATACAGCCATATCCCTATTCATTTTTGAGTAGTTTAGTAAGTATAGTTACCTGAGTTTAAAACAAAAACCGATAATTGTGCATTAATTTGTTATGTTGGGATTACTGTCAAAGTCAAAAGTAATCACTATCAAGTTTTTTGTTTCAAACCCAGGTAACTAGAATTACGTTTTTCTTCTATTTCTTTCACTAAGGTCTTCTACTGCTCCCCCCTCTGGAACTGATTTTGCATTACTTCAGAGGGGTGCTAGCGTCACCCAATTAACTATATAGAATTACTCTTTTAATTTCATCCATCTTTACTATATGAACTTTAAGGCCGTTTTTCTAAATTTTTTTTATGTAACTTATTTAAAATTTTATACAGTTGAAAACAGATTAAAACCGAAATAAATGGGTAAATGTATAGGTTATTTAAAAAAAATATTGATGACGTCATAACACTTAAAACAAATGATAAAAAATCTAAAAATCACTTTAAAATACGCGCTGCAATTTAAATCGATACACCTCTTCCGAGATTTTTTCCCAAAAACAAAAATTAATGAAGTTACCGAGTTCATGCGCTACTTCATTTCCACAGTATATAGATTACTAAGGTATCCAAAAATGGTAGTTGTCCTTCGCTTTCCATTTCATATGTCAATTTTATGCTAGGAATTTAGAATTAAAAAACTGCAACCAAAGCCTTTCACTTTGCACTTATCAAAAACAATTTATGAACAAATAATAGAGATGATGGGAAAACAAGTAATAAGAATAAATATAGCTGAAATAAATAGTGACGATGCAAAGTACTATTCAATTGCGACGGACTCAACACCCGATTTGTCCCACAATGACTTACTAGCTATTATAGCACGATATTGTTTTGAGGAAAGTGTGCGAATGATCTGCATCTTTCATCAAAATTAGTAGTCACAGTGACTCATCTTTATTCAATTCCTTACAAAAATTTCTAGGAAAAATGGTCAGCCACTGGATAATTGTAGAGGACAGTCTTTTGACAACGTTGCACATATGTCCGGCCTATACAATGATGTGCAAACACACCTCAAACAAAAAAATAAATGCGGTGATTCTGTGCCGTGTGCTGAGCATTTCCTAAATCTAAATGATGGGGAAGCAGTTCAAGTTGCAAGTGTTTCCTTTTCTACATCTACTCGTAGGTGGGCGCTTCTAAATCGTGAAACAAAACTAACACTTTCAATAAAAAGTTTATGCCAGACTAGATGGTCTTGTCACTATGATGTTAGAGTGATATTATGAACATATTAAAAACGTTTACTGACAATAGGCATGAGAAACTTGATTTTTGAAGTAAGGCACAGAATATGTATAATAATTTGGTGAAACTTGAAACTGCGATTTTATCTAACGGTTTTTTGGGGAAGAAATTTGGAGAGATTCAATTTAGTTAATAAAAACGTGCAGACCCCAGGCTTAAGTAAATGTGAAGGCGAAAAATTAATTATGTCATTACAAGCGTTTGTGGGCAACATACAAGAACAATTAGATCAGAAGCCGAATGAATATTAGGAGACAGTCGATGAATTAAGTACTAGTGTGGGAAAAAAATACAGTGATTTAAAAAATGGACGTATAAATCTACAGAAAGTTTTGCTAAATGGAGCAGAAACATTTAAACGAGATACACTAAACGTTGCATTGGATAAGTTGATTATGGATTTAAACAGAATAGGCTGTCTATGGGAAATTTAGCAAAAGATTAAAATGTTTAATGGATTTGGAAGACATTAATATCGAAAATATTGACTTGGAAATGCACGTAATGTTGTTGATTATTATTTGGATGACATAGACCAACATTTAATTTTGTGAATGCACTCAGTTAAAATCCAACTTGCAGACTAAGCCAGACCTATACGACTCATGCGGTGATATATTCCAGCTAATTTATGAAAAGGCACTTGTCAATGTTTTTTCGAATTGTTATACAATCTTAAAAAAATTGAGACAAAGCAATCCTTCTCCAGGATTTCCTATATAGAAAACAAATATAGGACAACAATCTTTATTCTTTACCTGAGAATTTGGTGTTTCGTTTTTTTTTGTTGCTAAAAATAATACCTATGCTATGTATGCTATGTGCTATGTACAGTTACGGACACCTCAAAGTGCACGGTTTTTTGTTACTATGGTTATTTTTGCGATTTTTCGGCTTATTAAATGAGGGTTTCTCCAGTGGCGTTGCTTGTGATTGTAAGAATAGGTATTACTTTTTTAATGTTTGTATTTTAGCAAAGTTTCACAAGTAAACAAACGATACATGTAATAATATGTATTTAATAAATATGTATCAGTATTCAATTGCTTAAATTGCTACTACGCTTTGCAGTTTGTTTCGCATAGGGTTGACCAATGTTTCCATATTGTATCCTCGCAGTTCCTTCCAAGCATTTATTATTCTTTCTCATAATTCATCTGCGTTGTTTGGTGCAAAATCCCTGGTATAAATTTTTGTAGTTAAATACCCCCAAACATTTTCGATAGGGTTCAAGTCCGGACTTTTTGCAGGCCATGGTAATAAATTGATATTATTCTCATCAAAACCATCAATGAACAATCCCTGCTGCATGCACAGGACAGTTATCTTGTGAAAATAATGTTATCAATTACGTTAACGTAAACAAAATTAATTAATTAAGTAATATCTTGCCTGTTGAAAAGTAAATTGATTAGGAAAGGCCTCTCTTACAGATGGCAGCATCACATTTTGCAAAATATTGCGATAATTTTCAGCATTCAGTCGACCATTAATTCTATAGCATGCCCCAGATCCGTGAGCATTGATCCATCCCCATACGTTTACAGAGAATCGTCCACTACTTAAGGGTTGAACATAATATTGTTCCTCAAATCTTGAATTTTGTGGTCCATACACCCTTAATCGTCAATTGGTAAATGATTGAAATACCTTTTCATCTGAGAAAACAGTTCTGTTCCAAAAATCGTCGATTTCATTCAAATAGTCGGTTGCAAACTGTATTCTTCGTTCTTTGTTCTCTGAGGTTAAAAAAACTTTTCTTGCAGAAGTCTCTACTGCCAAAGATTTTTAATTTTGAAAATGCAGCTCTTGCTGACATGCAAATCTGCTGCGACTCGACTCAGCGACCAGTTCTCTTCCAGTTTTGTAATAGCTCGCATTTTCTCTGCTTCTGACAAATGTCTGGGAATTTTTCGAGTTTTCAGTTCTATGACAGTTGATGACAAACGTAAACGTCAAAACTCGACGTCTATGATTAGAATATCGTATTACACGCTAAAAATCTGCCGTGCACTTTGAGTTGGCCGTAACGGTACCTATACAAGACCTTTTCTCATTATAACTGCACATAAAAGCTTGTATATCCAAGTGCTTCAAATAAAATAAAACAATTCTTCAATGTCTCTTGTCTATAATTTTCCCTATTTACAAATACGTAAAAAACAGTTTTTCAACAAAATGGCGAATGAGTCGCCACAATTAACCCAGACCTGGGTTAATTGGGTAGGTCCCCAAACAATGTTAATGGTTCGCCCCTGTCTAATTGGAACAAAATTAAATATTAAAACTTTTGTTGTACTGTAATTTCGGTTGTATTTGTCCCGGTTTCAAAATGCGCATGCCAGAAGATTCTTTATTAGTGGTAGTATTGGATGGTACATGGATACCAAAATGATTCTATTTGAAAAAAATGAGTTTCACCCTAAAATCCAATTTAAAAAACTTTTTCTACTCATAAATCATTAATTTTATATTTTTGACGTGATTTCATTTCTCTACCGTTACATGGGTCAATTAGAATAAATTGGAACAGTCATGGCACACTTAAATTTAAAAACTTTGACATTTTTAATATGGTATCATTGCATTTACAAAACTATGCAGAATCCAAAAATTCAATAATTTAGAGGGTGTTGAAAATTTAAAATTGGTATCACTTCTGCTGAAACTGGAAGAGCAAATAAAATTATGTATGTCAAAAAATGACGTTCACTAAGTACATACGATGTGCCACGTTTCTAAACTGTATCTTCAAAAATTAAGTAAAAAAGAAGCGAGTATCATGATCATGTTACACTCCAATTTGGCAACAATTTAAACAGCTGTAAAGGCAGGTTAGTTATCTATTTTTACAGTTACACGAAAGTGCATGCAGACACAGCTAGCAGAAGTCAGGGAAACCTTTAGTATGATGCTGTCGAACTTTTATGTTTGTAGTTCTTGAGTCCCACCTCAATAAAGTTGGCCCAACTTTTCAAAAATTGGAAATTGCCAATTCAAGTTAGAGTTAAGAGAAAACTGTTGACGACACACATGTATTTTTCATTTCAAAATTACTGTGAAACACAATAATGTGGTTTATATAAGCAAAGTAACAGTGACATTTTCGTAAATTCTTGTGCTTATGTTGTTGTCAATAATTAAAAATGACTTGTGGTAAAGCTGTTTTTAAAGAAGTAAGAACAATTATCATTAGTCTTGAAGGGACAAATCCGTCACACAAATCACACACGATGTCAATTTGTCTCCATACACACCTATTAAACATCACTAAACTGCATAGAACTAGTGGTTCTGTTGCCCAAAAACACAGAATTAGAAAAGAACGTAACTATTTTGATTTGAACTTCAGAGCTACAATGAGAATTACAATGCAAAATCGTTGTGCTAATTATGTAGACTTGAGTGATTTATGGAATCCTGCACCTGATAAACGTTTTTCAAGAGCAACTTCCAACAAAGGTGCAAAATAATTGGGGTTAAAGCTTATATGGTACGTTGAATTATAATGCTGCTATTCCTTTTCAAGTTACTTAAACCTTAGGCAAACGAGAACCCTCTACTTACAAAAAACATAAAAACAGGCGTCATTGGACAAGAGAACATGGAAACTGATCTCAAGAACAATGGAATTCAAATCTGTACAGTGATTAATCGAAATTCGAAGTATGTCTAATTGAAGCACAGTTATAAAACCTAAGACTGCCTTAAAAACAATTATTTCCTGCAACTAAGATGATCTGGAGATACATGTCAGCAAAACGAGTAAGTAAGCTGCAATGTGTGGAAGTAATAGTGAACACTATTAAATATATCAGCATCCTACAAAATTATACCTGGTTGATTGCACCTTTCAACAAGATGGTGCTGCATGCCATATGCCCAGAGGCGTAACTTCAGATTTCGGGCCCTTCCGCGAAAATTTGCTGCGAATCCCTCATAGGTCCTTAATAAAATCAAGTGGCAAAAACATCAATAATAATAAGATTAGGCACTACAAAACAATGTCTTAACTAAGATAGTTAAAAAATAAAAACGAGATTTTAAGCAATGTGCGTACGCATGGCCTTAATGTTTGCAAAATCTGTAATAACCTGTTGCAATTCAATTCCATTTTACCAGCTATCTCCGATTCAATAGACAATAAAAAAGAGGTTTTCCAATCTTTCCTCATGAATACTGTTTCTGATATAATTTCTAATAATTTTTAATTTAGAGAAGCAACCAAAACAGGTAATGTTAAAAATATTAACAGTGCTGTCGCAATTTCAGGAACAATTTATGATAAATTCCGATTATCAACTACAACTAACCGCCGTTCATTTGAAGTGGATCACTTAAAGAAACTAGTTTCGACTACTTTTTCATAACAAATTGTAGTTTGTATTATTACTAGAAAGCGAATTAACTATTGTTTTAAAAGCATCAGGTAGCCACACGTCATTTTTAAAAAATATCACTTTTAATAAAGAGCCGATAAGTTAACAATGCAAAACTTGCAGTGAAGAAACTTGAAGATTTTGGTGTGTTTTGTGTATTGTTTGATAAAAATGCATGAATTATTAATTAATTATTGATTATTACCGCTTTAAACAATGCCACTGTAGTAAGAAAACCTTCGGAATTAAGGCTTAACTTCAGCACATACTGGGCAGTGAGCAGTGAGTTTTCTTATTTCAAGTACTGAATACGGAAGGTTTCTAGATCTGACCCAATGCGTCATTTTTGTTACTCCTGGATGGCACAACGCTTGATGAAGATCATAAAGGGTGTTTCCGCTGCTGGAACCGCAAACTCTTGAAAAAGTGTCCGCAACTGTGTTTTCTGTTCCAGGACGGTATACGATATCATAGCTGTAACACGACAATTCTAAACGCCATCGAAAAATCTTTTCATTTTTAATTTTTCTGTTATGTTTCATATCAAACATAAAAGACACAGATCTTTGATCAGTTATGAGTCGGAAATGTCTACCCATCAAATAATGGCGCCATCTTCGTAAAGCTTCAACGATTGCGTAAGCCCTTTTTTCCACTGCCGAATGTTTTTGCTCAATTTTAGATAGCGTCCGTGAGAAGAATGCTACTGGTTGTTCGGACTGACTCAGTGTAGCAGCAATGGCGTGCTCTGAGGCGTCTGTTTCGACTGTAAAGGGTATGTTTGGGTCGATGGTCATCACTACGGATTGGGAAATATCCTGTATTATTTTTTTTAAATCTGAAACAGCTAAAGACGTTAATGGGAAGGTTTTAGCTTGAACGAGTTTATGAATTTTTTCAGAGAATCTAGGTATCCACCTGGAGTAATGCGCAAACATACCAAGCACCCTTTGCAACGCTCTGGAATCTTTAGGTACAGGAATGTTTATTAGTGCTTTTAATCTGTCTGGATCTGGCTTCAACGTTTTATTCTCTATTAAATATCCTAGTAGTTTAATCGATTTCTTATTAAAACTGCTTTTTTCTGTGTTGATAGTTAAATTGTATTTGTTAACGGCTTCTATAAATCTTTTTAGGTTTTCATTATGTTGTTGTTGTGAGTTTCCACATACAGTGACATCTCCAAGTAAGCGTAAACTCCTAGCAGATTTTCTTTTTTAATAATGCTGTCCATAACTCGTTGAAAACATGCTGCTCCGTTGGTAACTCCAAACGGTATTCTAGTAAATTGATACAATCGTCCATTTGCTTCAAATGCTGTGTAGATTTTATCTTGTTCCTGAATAGGGACCTGGTGATAAGCACTACGTAAGTCGATAGTACTGAATATTTCGTATTTGGAAACTGACGTAACTATCTGTTCAATATTTGGAAGAGGATAAGCATCTAAGTATGTAAATCGATTTATTGTTTGAGAATAATCGATGACCATGCGTTTTTTATGGTTTTCGTTTTTCGTGACGAGCACTTGTGCCCTCCAAGGCGAGTTGCTTTCTTCTATAACTCCCTCAGAGAGAAGTTTTTCTATTTCTACTCCGATAAACCGTGCATCTTCTTCTGAATGTCGTCTGGATTTCGTCGCTATGAACTTGCAGTCGGAAGATAAATTACCAAAAAGTGATGCAGGGTCGATTTTTGCTAAAGCTAAACTGCATATTGACAACGGGGGTCTTGATCTACCAAATTTAACTTCAATTTTAGAATGTTGAGACAAGTCATGTCCAATAATGGCATCGGAGCATAAATCTGGTAATACTTGTATTTTGACGTTGTCATAAAGGTTATGCTTAAGTTTAATAGAAACGAGGCAATGACCAGTTATTTGTGAACATAAAGAAGTTGTAGCCATTGAAATTTGACCACAGCTTGGGAAAAGAGTTATATTCTGCTCTTTGACGAATTGTTCACTTAGATAGGAATCCGAACTTCCGGTGTCGATCAAAGCATCAGCTGGAGTATTATTTATAAAAATTTTCGTTAATGATTTTGCAAGGCATTGAGGTGCTGCAGCTGTTAATCCAGATATAGGAGCAACTGACGCAGTAGTCGACTTATTTCTCAGTTTTTTATTTTGACAGACTTTAGAAAAGTGTCCTTGCCTGGAACAAGCTCTGCAAATTGCTTCTCTAGCAGGACACATGCTTCGTGGGTGTCGATTATTTCCACAAAAATAGCATTTACCATTCGTGGCAGTAGCAGCAGCAGATGCAGCAAGAGATGAGGTACGTAATATATCTTGATCATCTTCGGGTTTAATTTCTTGTGATGAACAAGTCATATATTCGGGTGAAGAATAAGCTAGTGATTGTTTCTGAGCGGTTTCCAGTGCACTTGCTTGACTAACAGCATTCTCTAAGTTTAAAGTATTATTTTCCAACAAACGCTGGCGAATTTGAGAGGAATTTAGTCCATTGATGAAAGCGTCTCGTATAAAATTATCTCTATGCTCTTCAGTGCTCACAGCTTGAAAATTGCAGTCTTTAGCGAGGCTTATTAAATTATTTAAAAACTAATCTATTGTCTGACCTGGTTGTTGAGTTCTTTTTGAAAGACAATGGCGAGCAAATATTTCATTTTTAGGTTTGACGTATGTCAGTTAAAATTTTGATCGCCTTCTTGTAGGAATCGCAGTTTGTTATAAATTCGTAGGTTGAATGGCTTAGGTAATTTATTAGTAGTTTCAGTTTATCCTCTTCTCTAACTTTCTCGATGGATGCGACAAAATTTTCAAATGTCGTCAACCAATGAATCCATTCTTGGGAAGCCTTAGCAGTGTTTGGATCTGTATCGAATCTTTCAGGTCGTAAAAACTTGTCCATAATGCAAAATTTTTTTAGTCGAATAAATTGTAGTAAGAAAACCTTCGACGTCAATTAAACTTTACTGCAAGTTATGCATTGTTGGCTTCTCGCGTACTTATTAAAAATGATATGAATTAAGAATTACATTTGGCTACTTAATATTTTTAAAACAATCGTTAACTCAATTATTAGCTACTATACAAACTACATTTTGCTATAAATAGGTTACAAAAATGTCGTCGAAACTAGTTTCTTTAAGTGATCCACTTCAAATGAACGACGGTGTATTAAATACTTGGCAAATTGTTTCACGCTTTTAAACTCTTTTAGTTTATCTAGATTATAAGAATTATTTGCACAGGAACAGATGTAGGAAATGAAGGGGAAATATCTTTTTTACAAAATATTTGAAAAGCTGTTGCTTTGGAAGAGATCTTTCTTAGTCATTTTCATTTCGCAGTCTTTGGATTTAAAAAAATAAAAAGATTTGCCGTTTGAAACATAGATTCAAATTTCTGACTTAACTGAGTTATTGTGATATCTAAAGCTCTATAAAAAATGTTCACTTTAAAATACTTATTAGAATCCGATTTGATCTTCCAAAAGTTTATCAAAATCTCTTTTAACTTTCGGTCTGCGTTTATTTTTAAATGTAGGATTTATGGTCCAGTTGTTGGCTAAATTGGTTGCTTTTAATTTAACACTTAAGGTACTCACTTTGATATTTCTATAAAATATTCTAACGGTTTCTAATATAGGTTGTAGCTTTCATCAAATCAGTGTCTGGATTCTGTATCATTTTTGTGATGACAAGTTCCCCCAAAATTTTATTCACTAAAACACAAAGAATCACAAATTCGAAATTATGGACGCTGGTTAGGATTCTTATCTCCTCATCGCATTCTTCCTTTTTTATGTTAATATTGTTTTGTTAAGAGCAGCAGTGATATATTTAAATCGTAATTTAATTGCCGTGAGAGTTTGGTTTCTGAAAGACCACCGTATAGGGTTAAGTTTCTTTTTTTATAGTGGATGCGCTCGTAATGGAACTTAAAAGATCCCACCGATTTATGCTTAATCCAAAAAATGTGTAATGTTCTGAACAGTAGCAAAAAAGATTAAATTTCTCTTATACCTTTAACTGAATCATTAATCAATCACCAAGTTGAGGTTGTGCGCAGCGTAATGAACTTGAATGTCTAATGTCTACTAAAAAATATATAATCAAAACTTCACTATTCACCAAGTTAATAATTGATACATTGTCAATCGTAGCATTTTTTCGCGCCTCTACGCGATTGTAGTTCGTAAAGTACCTTACGAATTACAGATGAGGTAATTATGGTACAGTTGGCAAATTTGCTGCTAACAGAATGAGGATAGGGATAGGCGTCAAAACAATCCATAAATGCAACATTTAATGATCATGTTGTTAAATTCTAGAATTCTTACAATTTATTTATTTATTTATTTAATTCGCACTCAGCCAACAGCCGTTAGGCCAATTATAGGCGTCGCTGTGCAGTTATGAGGACTTCCAACCCCACTAACGACTGTCATGATGTTGTATGACCGCCGGGACCAACTTTTTTCCGTGATAGCCGTACCACGAGGCGCCGTGAAGTGCAGCAGTGGAACTCCCATCCAAGTTCTGACCAGAGACAGCGTTGCTTAACTCTGCTGATCGAACGTGGACGCTTGTTCAAGCTACACCACTCGGGACCCACACAATTCGGGCGTTATTAAGTGAACTCAAGTTAGCCTTACGACTGCAGGAAATTCGCCACTTTCATTACCCTATGCCCCATATTACAAAACAATCTATGTCAGCTTGAATTTAAAGGCCGGCAATTTAAAACTACTTTTGCTTTTTGCGTGAACATCCCATTTTGATAAAAATAAAAATAGAAAGATTTTTTCCTGGTTGCGTTTATTGAATGAAAGAAAAAGAAAATTAGGGGGCCCTTAGGGCCCCCTCAGGCTCAAGGCCCCCCCACAGTCGCGGAGTCTGCAGGTACCAAGTTACGCCACTGCATATGCCTAAAAAAGCGAAAGGCTGGATGTCTGAAAATGATATTTCACTTTTAAAATGAACAGACCTTTGAACAGTCGAAACGGTGCGGCATGTCATGCAGAGAAGGTTGCAGACACGATTTCCAAGAACGGTGCCAGAGTTGCGCGCTCGCCTGCAAGAAATTTGGGACAATTCACGCCATATGAATGCCAAAACTTAGTTAACACCGTGTCGAGATGTATAGAGGCAGTAATGAGAGGAAAAGGCGATGTAACTCAGTGTTTTCTTAAGGAAACATAATTTAGCTAGTTGGGCCAACCTCATTGAGACGGCGCTCGTATTATGCTAATTAAATAGTAAATGAATAATGAGTTGCTGTTCAACAATATAAAAGTAATAAAACAGCAATTAACAAATTATTTTGCAAATTACAATTAACAGGTTGACTGTCAAACAAATCCGATTGGAGCAACCTGGCTTCATCTAGTACCAATGTCACAATCCACTACCTATTGCTTTATGCTTCAGCAAGGCATTTGCGTTGATTGCAGAACGTAGTATGGACCGCGGCATCATTGATAAACAATGTTTATAAAACATATATGTCAGTCAGTTTACAATATTTGTTTCCCAGATTTTTTCAATTTTTTTAGAAAGTAACACAGTATCCCAGATACAAAAAATACACGCATTCAAATGGAGCTGTTCACACGGCATTCAGTGGCGCATAGTACAGTATAACGCAGCTGAATTTCGTTATCTGTCCTTTTCGGCCACCGCTGACAAATTCTTTATCTCGGATACCGATTTACCATTAGAGCATATGGAGCCGTTAAGGCACGCATACTTTTGCGAGCCAGAAAACACAATATCGTATCATAGGCGTAGCAGATTTTCTTCAACTTCTATTTAAATCCAATAAGCAGTGCATTCGTTGCTATACAACGCTCATGGAGCGTACATTATTTGAATTCGACAGAAACAAAGAACATCAATGCTAGGTCCATAACAGCACGGCACTGGGCTGTTCTCGCAAGTGACTGAAGGCCCCACGTATCAGTTACATTCGCCGCGTCTGAACAGACCGCGATTCTGTATTCCACATACGGAATCCACGTGCGTACGGGGCCTAAAGCAGAGCCTACTGGCTTCAGTAAAAATGGTTTTTTACTAAGTAGTGAATGAAGAAGTTTTTTTCATAAATATAATCCACTTGTATCAGGGTGTTCTGCATACAATGTGCATTTTTCATGCTTGTTGTGACTGTTTCAATCAGTGCAGGTTATGCATGTGTATGCCAAAAATACAGAAATTAACCTTCATTACATTTATTCTTCAGCAAATCTCATATAAAGCAAAAATTGAGGTTAGCACTTTCAGATGTTAACTTGCTAACAGGTTCATAAGCAATTTTAGAAGGAACAGTGACCAAATTCTGAGCTGATTAAATGTTTTTGCTGTTCACCAGTGTTTCCCTTATTCAGGTGATAATTTGTTTAAATACACATACCTGATGCAGGTGTCACAAAACTGCAGAATCGAGCGACATGTACGTCATTGCTATTCCATCAGATGTTATAATGAAAATCGTACGACACTCATTAATGACCAATAGAAAAATTAGTTCACGAGCCGTAACAAAGACAACTAAAAAATTTCTTGGAAATTTTTTGTAGGTAGACATTACTTCTTTTTAGGGTTTCTGTCGTTACGATTTTCTTACCGAATCTGCATTCGAGCATTAATTCATATCCGGAAATAATTTTTCGTGCATTCCAACAACGTCCTAATTTGCCCTCGCGTCCCGCTCGGGCAAATTAATACGACGTTGTTGCAACGCACTCAAAAAATTTCCGGAAAGAATTAATGCTCTTATGAGATTATATGTGAAAGTTTTGTCAAGTTTCTGAAATAAGATGTTAATATAGAAATGCTCGTCAGTCATTTGCTTACAAAAATATTAAACAGCTACATCTTTAACACTAATACATACCATTCATACTAAACGCGCTCGAAAACACAAGTGCTTATTCTCTGGAATGCTTGCAAGTTGTACGGAAGCTACCAGATGTTGGTATACAGCTGGTTTACGAAAGAATCTTGACGGTAAACCCGGATGATTTCACTTCAGGTTATGTTACAGATGATTAAGTACGTTAAAAAATTATTTAACCAAATTTCCGTGCCGAGAATTCATTGTTAAATGATATATATATATATATATATATATATATATACATATATACAATAGTTTAATTTTCGTAATATTGTGTCAAAACGTCGATTATAATAACAACAAATAGCTAAGTTAATAACATAACCATTTTGTCAACGGCGCCCTATTAAAAGTAACTTAAATATTTAATTTGCCTAAACCTAATTGATCTACTCTTGTACAAAATACCTACTCGACTTAAAAAAAATACCGTAATACAGCAGTAAAAAGAAGGATTGGATGCCTTCTTAAATCGATAGCAATATAACCATTTTAACTAAAGAAATCGTCACTAAATTTGGGTTGACTTTAGAGTCGATAATTGCATTTAAATATTTTTTTTTCAAAGCTTGATTGAATGATTAATTTTCCAATGATATGCTAAACAGTATTAAAAAATTGTAAAATAGAAAAATACTGTCTTGTCTTAAATTTTAAAACGAATTACAGAAACGCTAAAATACGAATCATTGCCATCAACAGTAAGAGTTAATTCCCAAATAATGATTCTGAATTTTGAGTCTAATCAGTCGTACAAGAAGTGCACTACGATTATCTACGTCTTAAAAAAGGATAACCTAAGAATCATTTTGCATTTTGTGGAGTATTTCTCAAAATAAAAGCAATTTAAGATTCGTAAAATTAGAAATGTTACAGATTATAGCTATAGTCTGTTCAGTAAACATATAAACACAAAGTGGCCTTTGATTTCTATAATTTCATGAGTGTACTTCCAAAATTTATCTTTGTCTAGAAATGTACTTACAAAAAGTTACTAAAACAAATTGGTCAGGGGTGTGACATTTATTTTTATCAACTGTCATAAATGTTATAACTAACTACTTTTAAGGATGTTAAACAAATACTCTGTTGGATACTATTGATGTAGCGTTTTATTAATGGGTACCTATTTTTATCACATTTTATAAAAGTTCACGCAAGAATTTCTAGAATAACATGTACTTTGACACTGAAATAATAAGATTTATCAATTGTCATTGATTGTCATTTTTAAATTTTAAGTCTCCCTTATGCAGGTGTGGAAACCTTTGCAAAATAAAATACAGAAAGCCTAGCACAAAAATTGTATGTATATGCCAGCTTAAAGAAATAGTTAATGTTTTTGTATTTATACTAAATTTCAAATAAGCATGCAGTACTTGGAACTATGGCTGTGATTGGTCGAAACAAAGTCACCATTACAACCATCTGAAAATCAAATATATTTTCGAAATTGTCAATTTGACATTCGGTATGAATTCTAAAAATATAAAAGGAAAACCGATAAATAGTGGATAAAAGAAGCTGGCCTACAACGTTTATTTGAATTATATAGAACGAAATTCACAAACTTATACTTTCCTAGTGTAAAACTGAGTTTGAGTTCAGAGCGCCATCTACTGCATTCTTATTTGAAATTTAGCATTGTGAATGGCTTATAGAGTTTATATTTTTTTGAACATGATTGAGAGCAGGCTATAACATCTAACATTATTTACAGTGTACTAACCTAACCTTAAAAATATTACAAATGTCACTTTGGCAGCTATTTGAACACTGAAAAGTTATTACAAAATTTTGTAAAATATACCTTCTTCGAAAAGATATATTTAGACGGCCCTGGCCCACGTCTTAGGTCATATTCCTTCGTATGGAATGACGCGTCCTGGTTTCACTTTACCTTCAAAATGCAAAAAAGCTAATAGTCCAGTCATTAGATACTTTTTTGGTTGCAAAAGGTTGCGGAGTTTTTAAACTTGACACGATTGTATGCTTGGTGGGCCTAAGTATGACCCTAAGTTTGCGACCTCAAGCGACCGCCGCTCGCACCGCCATTGTGAAAAAATGGCTGCCAAAATCAGTTTTTGGCATATAACTCGGCTCTTGTAGGTTTTAGAAAAAAAAATTGCCATAAAAATGTTAAAAGAATAACATTTGCTACAAAATCGTTTCTATAATTTTTTTTTGTCAGACTAATACTTTCCGAGTTACAGGGCCGAACAATAGGGCAAATTTTTAAAAATCTCGTATCTGGAACTTTTTACCAATTATGTATAAATTAATCTACCTAAAACAGTTTAGTGCAGTAAAGTAATAAAAACATAGGCTATCAACTCGTTTCAACACCACCCAGGAGGTAGAGTTGAGCGGCGCGTTTTCTTTTTAACGTACCTAGTATTCCCAGTAGGCCTAATCCACACCCCAAACTTACAAGCACGGTTTCTGCCGTTTTGTATTATGTGATGTGCCTGATTTATTATATACGCTATCTGCCAAATCTTGCTTGTCTTCCGTCTCGTCCAACACCCACTCCAACGAATCAAAGTCGTCATCAGACTCGTTTGGGTCTTCTGGATCGGAATCCACTACCAAATCAGAATGTTTTCACATGTTGTCCCGTTGCAATATAGACACAGCACTGAGCATTTTAAACCTGTTTTCTGACATCCACACGCTTCTGCACAGCCTTTCTTACATTTACAGGATATTGATTTTAAAGTGGCGTTGGGGGCTGCTTCTGACGTAGCCCGAACAGCATCAAGTCCGTTCCTCGTTTTCTGCCTGCCATATTGCTCTGGATCTTTTTCTCTGCCACCCCACATCCCAACTTGATGATACACTCGCAGACAATGCTGCCTTGCAGCATCTCTTGTAGGTGGCAGGGACGCGAGATTAAATTTGTTCTTGGACACAGACTTCGTAAAATGCTGGTAGCGAAGCGAATCCAATGTGTCTTTTTCAAACGATCCGCCATACAGTGCCAATAAAAACGCTTCACCAGTTGCAGCGAGAGCATCAACATTTGCTTCGAGTTCTGGGAAGATTGCTACAGTCTCAAGCAACGAGTCATTTGTATCCATGAGACTGAGGAACTTCAATTTTCCTTGGTTAAGAAGGGCAGAGGTTGTGTCGCAACCGCTGATTGCATCTAAAAACAAAATGTTCTTCGCAACAGCTTCCTTGTATTTCAGGCTCCTCGTCGAATACACCGTTTCCGCAACTTTCCCTCGCTATGATTTTAGCAAAAAAATGTTTTCCTGATATCTCGCCTTTGCAGTTAGAAGAACCAACAAATCTATATCTTCTCCCACAACGAAAACACGAGTAAAAGACGATGACATGTCAATGGCTGTCTGAATGATGAGCACATCCGCATCTTCTACTGCCTGCTTTGCTGTGTATTTTGTTCTTCAAACTTCGTAATTAACATGGAAATTAAATTCCTTTTATTAGTATCGCTCGACAAGAATTTTTCTTGTGAAACAGGTTGAATCATGGCTTCATCGAAAATTACATCACTGGATATCTTTCGGCGCTTTTTGTATTGACCTACGGTGCAAAATATACATATAGAAACACTGTTATTAACTAAATGCTCGGTCACATGTCGACTACGCACATCCACAGTTGCAAACATACTTAAGCTTTTTTAAGTTTATCAACACACAAATAAATACATTTCACTGGAAGACATTGTCAAGGCAGCCAGTTTTATTCGGCTGATTCCGCTACTTTTTAGATCAACAAATCTTCCAAGCTTCCATGTGTTGATTTTCATATAAAGAAATTATCCTGGTATTACTCTACCAAGTAATTACCTTTAATAGTACCACCAATTATATACAGACAACAGACAAAGTGCATATATCACTGTATAAACAGTGATATAATACATTAGGCTACTTTAGGTAGACTAGTTTGGAGATAATTGGTAAAAGTATCATGCAAATGCCGCTTTTACGAGATTTTAAAAAGTTTTCCCTACTGTTCGGCCCTGTAACTCGGTAAATATTAGTCTGTTAAAAAAATGTATAAAAAAGATGTTGTAGCAAATTTGATCCTCTTTAACTTTTTATCGATCATTTTTTTTCTAAAACCTACAGGAACCGAGTTATATGCCAAAAACTGATTTTGGCCGCCATTTTTTCAAGACGGTGGAGCTGGCGGCGATCGCATGAGGACGCAAACTTAGATGCATGTTAAAGACCTCCAATTCTGCACTTCTGCCAAGTTTCAAAACTCCGCAACATTTTGCACCAAAATACTATTATTATGTATCTAATGACTGGACTATAAAGCGTAGTTTATTTTGTTACGAAGTAAATACAGTTGCAGCCAATAAAACCGGGACACTTTTTTGACCTAATTCTTAAAATGGGTCGCAACGAGCAATTATTGTCGCTTTATCCGTATTTCCAATATGTGCCGGCATTTTTCTGAATTGAATAATGACTTTGGATGACATTTATTAATTAGAATTGTCAGTGTCAGCACTTTTTTTCGCATTTTGAGAATTAGGTCAAAAAGAAGTGTCCCGTTTTATTTACCGCGACTGTACATACACATACATCGCAGATAAATACTGTTAATAAATAAAATAAAAGAGATATAACACACATCTCGCATTTAATTTTAAGAAATACACATCAGGAGAAAGAAAATAACTATTGTATGTTTGTGTTCAAACTTATGTTTGACCATGGGTTAACAAAAAAGTGTAAAACTAACTGAAATCGTGTAAACACAAAAGTGGGCGTAACTAGGTCACAAGAGCTGTTTAGCGCTTACTAGATAAGTTGTTTGTAAACGAGACTCAGCAGTTTGTGTCGAGTTTCTGCGTCAAATTACAAATTACTACAGGAAGTATTTTGACAAGCTTTGCTTGATGCGAAGTACACTGGGTCAGATTGCGACCAATGTATATGATTACGCTACAATAAGTGCATGCTATCGTGCTCTTTAGTTTATGCCAATAGTAGGTTAAAAAACACGACACACATTTAATCGTATATAAGCCTCTGTATTATTAATTTGAATCAATATATTTTAAACCCTCGGAGTATGTTCATTTGTAACGATAGACGAAAGCCAAGATTGTCTGTAAAAAATTGGTAAGGCCTGACCAACCCCCGTTACATCTTACTATAAAATTCTACCTTTCGAATTGGAAATTGGGAAGGTAACAGTATGTGTTACCGGCAAAGTGTAAAGTAAGTCAATCCGTGAATTGCAGAGGCAATCTGCGGCAGTGTTGAATTCAGATTGATTACTCCGAGGGGGAAAATCAAACGTCTTGGGGGTATTTTTATCTATTCTTGCGCAATCCACCCATTCTGTTACAGATAAAAAAAACATGAATTTGAAGTGGTAATGTTTCCGGGAGGGAATTTTTGTACTGCCCGGGGGGGAATCCCCTTGGATTCAACACTCATCTGCGGAATAGCCAGTGTCAGTACCTTGGTCAAATAAATCAGTTTGTACTGCATTATGATTTAGAATTACTTGTGAGGCAAGCGATAATAACACTTTACTCCAGCTACATTTACATTTTCCTTCAATTAGACCATTAGTCAGAAAAATTAAAAAACTGAAATTTGAAACATTTATTGGAAATGTTACACTTATAGAACGTACTAGCGCTGTCAGTCGACCACTAATTGTAATGTTATTTATTTTATTTTATTTTGGTACTCAGCCAACAGCCGTTAGGCAAATTATAGGCCTCGCTGCACATTTTATGGGGACTTCCAGCCCCACTAACGACTGACATGATGTTATTATGACATCCGGGACCAACTATTTTCGTGGCAGCCGTACCACGCGGCGCCGAGAGATGTAGCCGTGGAACTCCCATCCAAGTTCTGACCAGAAAGAGCGTTGCTTAACTCTACTGATCGAACGTGGACGCTTGTTCAAGCTACACCACAGGGGATAACTGTCAGATGAGAACAGATTGTTGCATTTTTCTGCAGCAAAGTATTCTTCTTGTTGCCTCGAAGATAATTGTTTTACTTGTGCGCATCTCATATGCCATCAAAGATTTGTCAAGCAGTGTTAAATAAATATTGCAAAACAAAATTCTTTTATGTTAGTGTCAATTTGGGATAAAATTAAGTATAATGAATCTATTATTTACATATACATAACCAAATTGTTACTTTCATGTATGTATTATGTAAATGATTTTTAATTTAATTTAAAAAATATACTACAGTCAAACTTGTATTTACTTTTCTAACATAATGAACAAGATGTATATTGTAGGCTATTCAATTCACCTGTCACCTGTCAAAAAGTGACCAATGAATCACAATTTTGACATTTCTTGACCAATCAAAAAAATATCAGTAGATATATCTTCCCAGAAGGTATTCAAGTGACTATTTTAAACAAATGTGATTTTTATTAGAAAAAGTCAATATTAGTTCTGTTACTATACAAATTGCTTAGTCTGTTACTAGATTTACTGAAAACTAATTTGAAAAAGTAGTTTGGTTCATTGAATAGTCCACCGAATGCCATTTTTAGTCAAAGTTAAGTAGATTATCTTTGCGGTGGTATTATTACTCATGTCCATTGCGCTTGGGATTAGGACTCGTGCTATCACACTCGTCCTAATCGTACCAAAGCGCAATGGACATTCGTGATACCACCGCAAAAATAGTCGACATAACTTTGACTACTCATGGTATTATAAGTGAATATCCTCGTAATTACCAATTTGTATCAAAATTATTAAAATCTGAGCCACAAATATATTTCTAGAAAAAAAAATACATATTAGATATTTAACAATTAATTATTTTCATAAATAAATAAAAAAGAGTAACCATTACATTAAAATATTCTATTTAAGTAACTTAAAAAAATCATGCAGTTAACTTTTTTTGAAATATGTTGTATTTGCTCACTACGTTGCAATACTATTTATGTATGTTATGATTTTACGTTAAGGCAGTATAGTCTGTTTTTTTGCTTTATGATTCAGAGCAGGCTTTGCTTTTGCATTTTTGTAACAGTGTAGGTAGTTAGTGACAAAGGAAAAAACACTAGTTATGTCAAAAACCATTAGAACTGTCAATGTGTTAACTTATAAGCCCTATTATATTTAATAAGAGCTAAAATTACTGAACCATTGACATTAAATAAGGTATTGCTTTATTTTAAATACGTTTATTTAAGCGTGATTGATATCTAACTGTACAGAAACGTCATAAAATTTCTAGACATCTATCTTTTATGTACTAATGTAAAAATAAATATATTATTAATAATTTGCTGATGATTTTTGTTTGTAGAACTGTGTTGTACAAGTTATTATTTATTCTACACATATAACAGGCATTTCAAAATAAAGAGATAATACAAAATACTCTGGTAGAACCATTTTCAGAGACATAATTTACTAGAATTTAGATGGATACACTTCAGGATAATCATCCAGAATCTGATTCAGAAGAGGAATGCAACTCATCTTCCGATTCTGTATCAGATTCTTCCAATCTAATAATAACAGGAGGTATATCATCCACACCAATTTAACAATGTGCTTTGCCCAGTCACTTTATATTAGTAGTTCACAGTGTTCAACGTTTTTTTCAATATGTTTGCTGTACACAGTGATAGAGATTTAAGCCATAAATTAGCAATTATGTCTTTTGAGGGAGCCTGAGAATTTATGTCCTTATTATAATAGTTATTACATAAACTCCATGCCAATTCAATTGGATTGTATTGAGAGTGGTATGGAGGTAATCTAAGAACTTCATACCCAGGTCGTTTTTTGTCAATTAAGTATTGCTTTTGGTCAATATGTAAAGTAAAATTAAACTCCCATAATCGTCGCTTTATTATTTTGTCATCAAATTGGGTGATTTATCGATAAGAACCGAATTATATGGTGCATTATCCATAATTAACACACATTTTCCATTCAATTTGGCCAAAGCAGGGATTAACTGTTTTTCAACATTGCCTAAAAATGTCACCATTGATACACTTATGATAGCCCCTGTCATTATTGTCCGAGTCCAACAGTAAGTCACATCCTGGTAAAGTTTCATCCAAAAACGTGAATATACATTTTTCACTATAATTTCGAAATTGTAAATATTTCCTTTAAAAGTAAAAAATTCCAAATTTTCTTCTTAATATCTTTCCTGAAACTCTATTCCTCCCAAATTTAGAAATTCCTTTTCTTTATTCATATTATCATTCGGTTATTGCGGGAGTTGTGATTTTGCTTCGTTTAGATTTCTGTGTTGCATTCGAAATCTAGCATTATAAGAAATTGTTAGAAATGTTATATCTATTTAATTCTTAATACTTACATCGAAGATTTGACCAATTCTTCCAATGATGGCTGTTTTACTTAAGTTACCATTGATATCTTTTATATTAGTAGAATGGCGTTTTATAGCCTCTTTGGTTTTACTATTACCTAATACTGCTTTTTCGTGGCATTTTATTAAGATTTGTTGAAGTGTCAACTTGACAATCCCAGCGACCTGGATTTTGACATTAGTTATATTTTGTAACTAAACTGTTGTACACTGCTAAAATAATATAAATGCAAAGCCTGCTCTGAATCATAAAGCAAAAAAATCGACTATAGTTGTTATGCTTTAACTGTTACGGTTGACTTTTCTGATACTATTTAAGTTTTAACAAATTCTCTCTAAAAGATTAATTTATGTAATTTATAAGCTCCTTGATATAAATTATTAATAATTAATTGGTTATATTAAATATTTCAGCTCCAGCAGAAACAATTGCTCTTACAAACAGGTTCGGTTCATGCACATTTCAGATTATTGTTACACCTGAAAAATCATTTTATTCAATGAAGATTACTTTGAAAATTATCTGACATTTCTATCTTGTCAATGTCAAAAAAATATAAAAGTGGAAAATCTGTCAAACATTATTTGTTACAATTCCAATTATCTGATAAACATGAAAAATGTAAGTAGTTCCCTTTATTATAATGTTTATGCTTTTAGATCTTTCTACAAATACCTGCAGTTGTCACTACTCCAAGTACTTCAGTCTGCCTCTTCACCGCTCCAAATGCGTTGCATCTGTTCGCCGAAGCTTTCTTCCGCACATCAACCTAATAGCAACCACAAACGTACTTCATCCAAACACGACATTGCACCCGCTTACTTCCACCAAGAAGCCAGACAGTGTCTCCTATTAGTATCCGCAATGCCTTTTATCCAATTCTCAAGACGTTCACTCCAACTAGAAGCGCAATGATGTATGGTATCAGCAAATGAAACGCTTTTTATCCAATTCTCAAGATGTCTACTTTGACAAGAAACTTGACATTGTACAACACCAATTAAATTAAAAGTCATTTTTCCAATTCACAGGATGTCCACTTCAACTAGAAGACAGTAAATGAAACGCTTTTTATCCAATTCACACGATGTTTACTCTAAAATAAAACTCGACGAGATCCGCAACTTCATTTAAAAATCGCATGATGTAATCAACTAACACTAAATCCAGTATAGCACCCAATTCCAGAGAACACTTTCTTTGTAGATTGTAGCAGTTTAACTTTTTATTGTAATCATATTATGCACTTCCTTCTCTATAAATTCATTATACAGATTATGTTTAAAATTTACTTTTTCTTGATTTCGCTGATTTAGTATTAAGTATATCCTTTTATGCGCCGATCATAATAAAAGATTGTATTATAAAAGGGTTATATTCAAATTTTTAATCTTTACAAAATATGATTTAACATGTTTTAGAATCAAAATTTTTGTACATAATAATAAATTTCTCCATAGTGATATATTTCATATACACTTTTAAGGTTAATACTACTAGAAATTATTCTACGACATTTATTTAATACTTACCTAACATACAAAATTATTTCTTCAAATAAATATTTAATATCAACCTTCCACTTTATTTCAATCAGTATTTAAATCACATTTTCGAACCTTTCTGTTTCTTGTTTCGAATCGTACTACTGAATTTTAATTCTTATCCATTATTTTACAAAATACACATGTAAATAATTATGATATTTCTCTTAATACTTAAATAATTCATCTTTGTATTTTTAATAATAAAATATTTTTCCAAAATATTATTAGCAGTCTCATATGTAACCATTACAATATTCATACCATAGGAGAATTTGGTCACTAAATAGAAATTTCTCCACACTGATAATTTGGCAGAAAAAACACCATCTGTGAAGTAAATAGAAATAAATACACCCAAAGCTTGGATCAAAACATACATTCATTCAAGAAGTAGTTAATATTTACTGTAAAACGGGTTTATCAGACGTTTTATTGCACCTGAATACCAAACTATTGAAATTGAATTGTTTGGATGCAGAAAAATGCACGCTTACGTCACGCTTACCAGGGATAAAATTATTATACTTTGATCGGCACCAGCTATTATAGTAACTACAATAATATTTTCAGTAGTTAATACTTACTGTAAAACGTGCTTTTCAGACGTTTTAACATACCTGAATGCTAAACAATTGAACTTGAATTTTTAAGGTGCAAAAAATATAATATAGTAATTTTATATGTCTAAATGAGTTCGAAATGCACTCCTACAGGGTCTACATATCCTACAATCAATTCAAAGGCGCTTATTGAGCACCTGTTAGTGATGGCACGCTTACCAGGAATCAAATTATTATACTTTGATCGGCACCAGCTATTATAGAAGCTACAATAATATTTCCAGTAGTTAATATTTACTGTAAAACCTGATTTTCAGACGTTTTAACGTACCTGAATATTGTATAATTGAACTTAAATTTATAAGATGTAGAAAAATATAAAACAGTAATTTTATATGGCTAAATGAGTTCGAAATGCACTCCTACAACGTTTACATACACTACAATAAATTCTAAACTAATTGAGCACCTGTTAGTGATGGCACGCTTACCAGGGATAAAATTATTATATATTGATCAGTACTAGCTATTATAGTAGTACAATAATATTTTCAGTAGTTAATATTTACTCTAAAACGTGCTTTTTAGACGTTTTAACGTATCTGAATACTGAACAATTCTTTAAGATGCAGAAAAATACATTATAGTAATTTTCTATGGCTAAATGAGTTCGAAATGCACTCCTACAGCGTCTACATAATCTACAATCAATTCGAAGGCACTTATTTATAACCTGTTAGTGATGGCACGCTTATCTGGGATAAAATTATTATACTTTGATCGGCACCAGCCATTATAGTAACTACAATAATATTTCCAGTAGTTAATATTTACTGTAAAACGTGCTTTTCAGACGTTTTAACGTACCTGAATACTAAATTATTGAACTTGAATTTATAGGATGCAGAAAAATATAATACAGTTATTTTATATGGCTAAATGAGTTCGAAATGCACTCCTACAGCGTCTACACACACTACAATCAATTCTAAGGCACTTATTCAGCACCTGTTAGTGATGGCACGCTTAGCAGGGATAAAATTAGTATACTTTGATCGGCACCAGCTATTATAGTAACTACAATAATATTTTCAGGAGTTAATACTCACTGTAAACGTGCTTTTCAGACGTTTTATCCTACCTGAATAATAAACTATTAAACTTGAATTTATTGGATGCAGAAGAATATAATACACTAATGTTATATGGCTAAATGAGGTCGAAATGCACTCCTACACGGTCTACATACCCTACAATCAATTCAAAGACACTTATTGAGCACCTGTTAGTGAGGGCACGCTTACCAGGAATCAAATTATTATACTTTGATCGGCACCAGCTATTGTAGAAGGTACAATAATATTTCCAGTAGTTAATATTTACTGTAAAACGTGTTTTTCAGACGTTTTAACGTACCTGAATATTGTAGATGTAGAAAAATATAAAACAGTAATTTTATATGGCTAAATGAGTTCGAAATGCACCCCTACAACGTTTACATACACGCTTACCAGGGACAAAATGATTATACTTTGATTGGCAGCAGCAATTATAGTAACAACAGTAATATTTTCAGTAGTTAATACTTACTGTAAAACGTGCTTTTCAGACGTTTTAACCTACCTGAATACTAAACTATTAAACTTGAATTTATTGGATGCAGAAAAATATAATACAGTAATTTTATATGGCTAAATGAGGTCGAAATGCACTCCTACAGCGTCAACATACACTACAATCAATTCGAAGGCACTTATTGAGCAACTGTTGGGGATGGCACGCTTACCAGGTATAAGATTATTATATATTCATCGGTACTAGCTATTATTGTAATACAAAAATATTTTCAGTAGTTAATATATTCTCTAAAACCTGCATTTAAGAAGTTTTAACGTACCTGAATACTAAACAATTGAAGTTGAATTTATAGGATGTAGAAAAATATAATACAGTAATTTTATATTTCTATTTGGGTTCCAAATGCACTCCTACAGCGTCTACATACACTACAATCAATTCGAAGCTACCGAAGCTACTAATTGAACACCTGTTAGTGATGGCACGCTTACCAGGGATAAAATTATTATATATTGATCAGTGCTCTATTATAGTAGTAGAATACTATTTTCAGTAGTTAATATTTACCCTAAAACGTGCTGTTTAGACTTTTTAACCTACCTGAATACTGAAAAATTGAACTTGAATTTTTAAGATGCAAAAAAATATAATATAGTATTTTATATGGCTAAATGAGTTCGAAATGCATTCCACAAGGTCTACATATCCTACAATCAATTGGAAGGCACTTATTGAGCACTCCTACAACGTCTACATACACTACAATCAATTCTATGCTACTAATTGTGCACCTGTTAGTAATGGCACGCTTACCACGAATAAAATTATTATACTTTGATCGGCACCAGCTTTTATAGAAGCTACAATAATATTTCCAGTAGTTAATATTTACAATAAAACCTGCATTTCAAACGTTTTCACGTTCCTGAATACTGAACAATTGAACTTGAATTTATAAGATGTAGAAAAATATAATACAGTAATTTTATATTGCTAAATGAGTTCGAAATGCACTCCTACAACGTCAACATACACTACAAGCAATTCGAAGCTACTAATTGAGCACCTGTTAGTGATGGTACGCTTACCAGGTATAAAATTATTATACAGTGTGGTCCATTAAGTGTGCAACAAATAGGACATTTTTTTATTAGTTATAAAACCGAAATTTAAATACCGCTAAAAGTTAGTGCATGTTCGATAACCATATCAGATGCCCTTAGAATGGCTTCAAGTCAAACAATATACAGGGCAGGACAAAAAATATGTAATTCGTTCAAGAATAAAGTTACCTTATTTCAAAAAATATAGCAAAATTTTATTGAGAAAAGTTGTTTAGAATCAGAAGTTATGCTCAAATACAAGGTCACGGCCTCCTATTCGAATTTTGATTCTTTTTCTTGTAAAATTTTGTATTATCCCCGTATGATACATATTTTTATTATTCTGATTTTATTAAGAGTTTTTCATATGTAAATTATGATTAGTAAAGCATTTGCCTTCTTAAAAAAAATATTTGCGAAATTCTAAAGTTCTGTTAAATATCGTTGCAACAAACATGAAGTGGACTCTTACTTAAAAAAATATAAATCCAAGTAAATTTTACAAATACGCTTCAAGTTGCTAAAAGTTATTTAAAAGGGATGTGGTTGTGGCTACTTTAAATACATATAAAATAAAAATAATAAAAATATGTATCATACGGGGGTAATACAAAATTTTCCAAAAAAGAATCAAAATTTGAATAGAAGGCCGTGACTTTGTATTTGAGCATAGCTTTTAATTCTAAACAACTTTTCTTAATAAAATTTTGCTATATTTTTTTAAATAATGTAACTTTGTTCTTGAACGCATTCCATATTTTTTGTCCTGCCCTGTATATTGTTTGACTTAAAGCCATTCTAAGGGTATCTGATATGGTTATCGAACCTGCACTAACTTTTGGCAATATTTAAATTTGGATTGTACAACTAATAAAAAAATTTCCCATTTGTTGCACACTTAATGGACCACACTGTATATTGATCAGTATTACCTATTATAGTAGTACAAAAATATTTTCCGTAGCTAATGTTTACTCTAAAACGTGTTTTCTAGACGTTTTAACGTACCTGAATGCTGAACAATTGAACATGAATTTTTAAGATGCAAAAAAATATAATATAGTATTTTATATGGCTAAATGAATTCGAAATGAATTCCACAGGGTCTACATACCCTACAATCAATTCGAAGGCACTTATTGAGCACTCCTACAACGTCTACATACACTACAATCAATTCTATGCTACTAATTGAATACCTGTTATTGATGGCACGCTTACCAGGAATAAAATTATGATACTTTGATTGGCACCTGCTATTATAGTAACTGCTATAATATTTTCAGTAGTTTATATTTGCTCTAAAACGTGTTTTTCAGACGTTTTAACATACATCAATACTAAACAATTGAACTTGAATTTATAAGATGTAGAAAATTATAATACAGTAACTTTATATGGCTAAATGAGTTTGAAATGCACTCCTACAACGTCTACATACACTACAATCAATTCTATGCTACTAATTGAATACCTTTATTGATGGCACGCTTACCAGGCATAAAATTATTATATATAAACGGGGCTGCGCGCGCTATTGCGCGGTCTATTCTATTCAATTTACCACCAGTTTTAGGCTTAGACCAAAGAAGGAAGCTCCCGGGGCTTCGCCCCTCTCCAAGGGGGCTTCGACCCTCTCCAAGGAGGCCCTCGGAAAACCGCCCCTCGCCAAGGGGGTTCACTGGGCTCCGCCTCTCTCCAAGGGGCCCTAGGTGGTCCGCTTTCTCCAAGGGTGCCCTCGCGGCTCCAGGGTTTCGCCCTTCTCTAAAGGGGCCCACGGGGCTCCAGGGGTTCCGCCCCTCTCTAAGGGGGCCTTTGGGGTTTCGGGGACTCCGCCCTCCTCCAAAGGAGCCCTTGGGACTCCGCTTCTCTTCAAGGGGGTCCTGGGGACTTCGCCCCTCTCCAAGGGGGCCCTTGGGACTCCGCCCCTCTCCAAGGGGGCCCTTGGGACTCGGCCCCTCTCCAAGGGGGCGCTCGGGGCTTCGCCCTTCTCCAAGGGGGCCCTTGGCGCTTGGCACCTCTCCAAGGGGGCCCCCGGGACTTTGCCCTTCTCCAAGGGAGCCATCGGGTCTCCGCCCCTCTCCAAGGGGCCCTTGGGACTCCGCTTCTCTGCAAGGGGGCCTTCGGGACTTTGCCCCTCTCCAAAGGGGCCCTTGGGACTTCGCCCTCTCCAAGGGGGCCCTTGGGACTTTGCCCCTCTCCAAGGGCTCTTGGGACTCCGCTTCTCTCCAAGGGGGCCCCGGGGCTTCGCCCCTCTCCAAGAGGGCCCCGGGGCTTCGCCCCTCTCCAAGGGGGCTCACGGGGATCCGCCCCTCTCCAAGGGGGCCCCGGAGCTTCGTCCTTCTCCAAGGGGGCTCACGGGGCTTCGCCCCTCTCCAAGGGGGCCCTTAGCGCTCGGCACCTCTCCAAGGGGGCCCCCGCGACTTCGCCCTTCTCCAAAGGAGCCATCGGGGCACCGCTCCTCTTCAAGGGTCCCTGAGGGCTCCGCCCCGGTCGCGAAATCGAGGCGACGGTGAAATGCATGTAAACACAAATGGGGGCATCGCGTCTGCAATTGTCGTGACACACACGTTTGGATCGTTCTCCTTTATTTATATGATTGATCAGTACTAGCTTTATAGTAGTACAAAAATATTTTCAGTAGTTAATATTTACTCTAAAACGTGCTTTTCAGACGTTTTAACGTACCTGAATACTGAAAAATTGAACTTGAGTTTTTAAGGTGCCAAAAATATAATATAGTAGTTTTATATGGCTAATTGAGTTTGAAATGCACTCCTACAGGGTCTACATACCCTACAATCAATTCTGAAGCACTTATTGAGCACCTGTTAGTGATGGCACGCTTACCAGGAATTACATCATTATACTTTGATCGGCACAAGCTATTATAGAAGCTACAATAATATTTCCAGTAGTTAATATTTACTGTAAAACGTGGTTTTCAGACGTTTTAACCTACCTGAATACTAAACTCTTGAACCTAAATTTATAGGATGCAGATAAATATAATACAGTAATTTTATATGGCTATTTGAGTTCTAAATGCACTCCTACAGCGTCTACATATACTACAATCAATTCGAAGTTACTAATTGAACACCTGTTAGTGATGGCACGCTTACCAGGGATAAAATTATTATATATTGATCAGTACTAGCTATTATAGAAGTACAAAAATATTTTCCGTAGTTAATATTTACTCTCAAACGTGCTTTTCAGACGTTTTAACGTACCTGAATACTGAACAATTGAACTTAAATCTTTAAGATGCAGAAAAACATATTATAGTAATTTTATATGCTAATGAGTTCGAAATGCACTCCTACAGCGTCTACATAATCTACAATCAATTCGAAGGCACTTATTTAGCACCTGTTAGTGATGGCACGTTTATCAGGGATAAAATTATTATAATTTGTTTGGCACCAGCTTTTATAGTAACTACAATAATATTTCCTGTAATTAATATTTATTGTAAAACGTGCCTTTAAGACGTTTTAACGTACCTGAATACTGAACAATTGAACTTGAATTTATAAGATGTACACAAATATAATACAATTATTTTATATGACTCAATGAGTTCGAAATGAACTCCTACAACGTCTACATACACTACAATCAATTCGAAGCTACTAATTGAGAACCTGTTAGTGATGGCACGCTTACCAAGGATAATATTATTATATATTGATCAGTACTAGCTATTATAGTAGTACAAAAATATTTTCAGTCGTTAATATTTACTCTCAAACGTGCTTTTCAGACGTTTTAACGTACCTGAATACTGAACAATTGAACATGAATTTTAAGATGCTGAAAAATATAATATAGTAATTTTATATGGCTAAATGAGTTCGAAATGCACTCCTACAGCGTCTACATACCCTACAATCAATTCGAAGGCAGTTATTGAGCACCTGTTAGTGATGGCACGCTTACCAGGAATAAAATTATTATACTTTGATCGGCACCAGTTATTAAAGAAGCTACAATCATATTTCCAGTAGTTAATATTTACTGTAAAACGTGCTTTACGGACGTTTTAAGGTACCTGAATACTGAACAATTGAACTTGAATTTATAAGATGTAGAAAAATATAATACAGTAATTTTATATGGCTAAATGAGTTCGAAATGCACTATTACAACGTTTACATACACTACAATAAATTCGAAACTACTAATTGAGCACCTGTTAGTGATGCACGCTTAGCAGGCCTAAAAATACTATACTTTGATCGGCACCAGCTATTATAGTAACTACAATAATTTTTCCAGTAATTAATATTTACTGTAAAACGTGCCTTTACCCTAGTAACCCCAAAACCGGGTCAAAAATGACCCAGGATTCAAATTTTCTTGTACCTTTTTTTTCAGATGCTATTACGTCGTTTTGCTTCTAGATATGCTATTTCTATGCTGTCTCTCACCGTATGCCATAAATAGAAATTTACAAAACGGTACCTGAAATTTTTTATTATTTTCTTTGCGTAAAGGGTCGATTTTGACCCATTTCGGTACTTCGCGTATTGTAGTCAATTAATGTTTTAAGCCTGCTCGTACATGTCGCTGCATGCATGAATTTCATTGTAAAGTGCTGTCTGGTGAATTTTTCCTGTTAGTGCATGTGCATGCATGAATTTTATTGGTAAAAAATGTCTGAGGAATTTACAGGAATTATACATGTTTGTCGTATGTCTATATAAAAGCAGGGTTCAACATTTACTTTCAGTTTGCTGTTACCATTTGGTCATAATAAATCTAAATAAAATTCCACTAAGTGACGAGCAACTAGCTAAGCTTTTCGAATAAAGTGATTATAGTGACGAAGACGTTCCTGAAGTGTGCAGCGAAGTAGACGATAATGAAGAAGTTGAGAGAATCGGTGACAGTGAATTTGGAATAGAAGTTTCCGATTCTGAAGACTCGGATGATGAACTCGTTGCTGGAGCTAATAATGAGAAAATAGATGGAAAAATGTGGACATATGTGTCCGAACCAAAAAGAAATCTAAACAAGTAAATATACTTCTTGAAAAGGAAGGACTTCCACAATGCAGTATGAATGTACAGTCTGTTCTCGATGTATTTTCGCTTTTTATTTATTATGTATGTATGATAAATATTAAATATAAGAAACATATTAGATATTTTATATATGTAAGGAAAGCAAAAAATGTTTTAAACAATTATAAATAGCAAAATTATAGAGTGGGTCAAAAATGACCCATTTTGGTACTCGGCGTTCTCTCAATTTTGTGGGGTTACTAGGGTTAAGACGTTTTAACGTACCTGAATACTGAACAATTGAACTAGAATTTATAAGATGTAGAAAAATATAATACAGTAATTTTATATTGCTAAATGAGTTCGAAATGCACTCATACTGCGTCTACATACCTTACAATCAATTCGAATGCACTTATTGAGCACCTGTTAGTGATGGCACGCTTACCAGTGACAAAATTATTATATATTGATCAGTACTAGCTATTATAGTAGTACAAGAATATTTTCAGTAATTAATATTTACTCTAAAACGTGATTTCAGACGTTTTAACGTACCTGAATACTGAATAATTGAACATGAATTTTTAAGATGCAGAAAAATTAATATAGCTATTTTATATGGCTAAATGAGTTCGAAATGCACTTCTATAACGTCAACATACACTACAAGCAATTCGAAGCTACTAATTGAGCACCTGTTAGTGATGGCACGCGTACCAGGAATAAAATTATTATACGTTGATCGACCGCAGCTATTATAGTAACTACAATAATATTTCCAGTAGTTAATATTTACTCTAAAAACGTGCTTTTCAGACGTTTGAGCCTACCTGAATACTAAACTATTCAACTTTAATTATAGGATTTAGAAGAATATAATACAGTAATTTTATATGGCTAAATGGGATCGAAATGCACTCCTACAGCGTCTACACACTACAATCAATTCTAAGGCACTTATTCAGCACCTGTTAGTGTTGGCACGCTTACCAGGAATAAAATTATTATACGTTGATCGACACCAGCTATTATAGTAACAACAATAATATTTTCCGTAGTTAATACTTACTGTAAAACGTGCTTTACAGACGTTTTAACTTACCTGAATACTAAACTATTGAACTTGAATTTATTGAATGCAGAAAAATATAATACAGTAA
>OW679196.1:30016635-30323625 GCA_940337035.1 Agriotes lineatus | reverse complement strand
AGCGTTGATAGAACAAGATTACTACCCACCTTGTCGCTCTTATATCACCTCCAATACAGTAATCCTTCTGACGTCAGCAGCTTGGACCCTTTCTTAGTCCTGCTGTAATGTCCTGCTAACGAACACTGACAGTCAACTCCTACTGACCAACAGCTGTCAACTCGTCCACTCCCGGCAGCTATCAGGACAGAGTGCACCTTACTCTGCTCGTGTACCTGCTAGCCTCCAGAATAGACCTCCTCTTCCGTAGCTTCAAGATTCACCAACCTCTGTCTTCAGTAGCCAACAGAATACTTCAGATATGGTCGTTCTTAAGCTATCTTCCTTGAATGGATCCTCTCGTCTTCAGAATGTATCCACGAACTTAGTATTCAGCAAAACTCAAACTGATGTAATTCCTTATTAATTGTATTCTTCCAAATAAAGCTATTTTCCAATTCTCTTCTATTACTTATACTTCATTTCTAATAGTTCTTTCACTTCTATGTTAACCACGTAGATTTTTTAATTGCCCTTTTTAATATTTCCAAACAAATACATTAAAAACAGGGTAAAATTACTATATTTTTAATCAGACCAAATTTTAAAATGACATGTTTTATAAGTTGCTTTTTTCTAATAATTAGAACAAATTTTCTTAACTACGATATTTGATTCTTAATGCCTTCTATATTATAATTTCATTTGACCCTTACCTACTTTAAATTATATTCTCATCAGAATCTGCATCTGTCATGATTGATACTACTATCTATTAACTTTCTAGATTCAAAACACATGTAAAACGTTCAATCATTATCATTTCCTTAATAATTTGTTCCAAATTAGATTTATTTAATAAACTTATTTCAAACATCTTCTACCTTTTGAATTGGTCAAAATAGATTGTATTGATATGCCAAATTTCTTTTATAGATTCTAAATTTATCCAAAACCCATATATAGTGTATCATAACAATATATATCACAATTCTAATAAAAGCATCGCCATAGCTTACAATCTCGTGCAAGTGAAAAGTTAACAATATGTTTCTACCGCGGTAAAGTGTCTCTTCAATTAACCAATAGACGGGGCTCATTAAGCTCAGGATGAGTCCAGGTGTGAGAAGTTACGTTTGATCTATTCTACTTGAATTGAAATAGCACACGGGTCTCGTGCCACCTAACAGGCGAGACAAGAATACTAGGCGCAAACAGCCGGCAGCGAAGGGGGGCCCTAAATTGAGTGCGTTATGTATAGCGTACAAGACAAAGCTACTGTGATAAGCTATTGCTTAATCGCGTCGAGTCCGGAACCGCGAAGGCCTCGGCAGTGTTCATACGTTAATTGGTGAGCTCAAATACAGCTCTCCTGTAATTGGGAAGATAATGCAAACAATGTCTTCGCTAGCAGGGCGCTCTTAAAATGAGTTGTGCCAAATAAGTCCCATTTGTTATTTTTACAATTAATAACAGCGGCAGTACAAAAGGTAAATAACGGCGCAAATCAATTAAAGGGTGCTTTACAATTAACTAGCCGCGGCAATACAAAAAGGCAAATTTAATAACATAAAGCAACTGAAGGTTGCTTTGCAATTCATTAACAGCAGCGATACAAAAGGCAATTTAATAGCATAAAGCAACTGAAGGTTGCGTTGCAATTCATTAACAGCAGCGATACAAAAGGCAATTTAATAGCATAAAGCAACTGCAGATTGCTATGAAGTGGAAGATATGAACTGACACAATACTTGGTAAGCGCGAAGGCACGATACGAAATGCTATCGGCACCTCCAGGTTGAACTGCGGTCACCAGCTGGAGCTCGGGGTATCGCCGTAAACGAATTCAAGGACGCCGCGTACAAGAAACTTCTAACCTTTGTACCAGGAGCGGGGCCCTGCGGCAGCTATTTCGTCTCCTCCACGTGGTGGACAGACGGTCGACGTCGTTTTCGAGAGCTCGCAGACAAGAAGGCCACAACGGATGCAGAAGCGGCGACTAAAACAATTTGCGACGCCAGGGGCAACACTTAAGGCGGTTAATTTCAGCCCCAGTAATGAGTAGCCTTCATTGACGAAGGATGCCAATAATTAGGCCTTACGAATTGTAAACGGCCTGGAGTTTTCTACTTCCGAACTATCATTCCTGGTTCCCCAGAGAGATGCGCGTAACATAATTAACACCAGAATCCAATCACGCACCGGAGTATGTGCATTTTTCGGGATAATTCCACTCAACAAGTGTCACCAAAACGGAGCCACGAAAAAGCAACTTGTAATGCCGGTTTTCCAAAATGGAAGCCGGAAATTGCATTGAATGTACATGTGCTGAAAGAGCGCACGCACTGCAATTTCAAAATGTAAAGAAATCCCAGATAGGCAACCTAGTAAGCACCGAGACGCGAGAAAAGTTGCCGGGAGTTTAATGAACAAATTGAAATGAATTAAAAGATATTCGACCCGTCACAATATGTCAAAGTAAGTGGTTACACTTACTTACTAGATGGGCATGGAGAAATAATTTTATCTACTCCTACTGTACAATGGGCATGAATTATGATTCATAATTCACGGTTTGCGGCCAATCATGAAATTCTGTTTTCATAATTGCATGGTTTGCAAGTTGCAACCAATCAGAAAATTCTATTTTCATTATTCAATAGGTTGTAGCCAATCATAAAATTCATTCTTATTATTAAATGACTTGAAGTTAATAGCTGTCACAAATGTCATAATTCGGAAGTATGAATACAAAACTCCTATTGCATAGGAGTAGATAAAATATCGTATTAAATTCGCGATTATGGCCATTATTCACTCTGATGACTTGCGCCACGCGCCTTCGGCTAGTAGGGCAAATGTCATCTTCGTGAATAATGGCTGTCATAATCGCTCATATAATAAATATTTTGTATCGCCAAAGTTGGAATTTTCCTATGTCATGTTAATTATAAGCTTTTAGAACGATCATCTTCAATCAGGCAAATACTTTTAATATTGCAAGAATTACGGTCATAGAACGTCTTTAAGGACTAAGAAACGTTGATGCCACTATAGTAAGCGGTCTACGGATACGTTGCGGGATATTACATGTATCCTGCTATAATATGCGATTTACCGATCATATTTAAAATAACAATTGTAGGTAAATAATTTATTTCCAAGTTCAAATGAAGAATAATGCACTTTATTTTACATATAAAAGAATACACATTATATGTATACTTGTCTAATGCCATCCAAAAACGCAACAAACAAGTCATCAGCCTCTTTCCTTAATAACTTCCAGCAATTGTGCTCCAAATGAGACTGGAAATGTTGACGTGGAACGCCTTTCATTTTTTTCAAAATTCGGATCTTTGCGTCCAGCAAAAATCTTTCGACTCCTTGAGTATGGGCTCCTGTCACCGGGCCTACATAATTTTCGTGATGGATCACGGTCTGATGTTGGTAACCGAGTTGATTTAAATTTTCGTATGCTGGCCACTCGTCGGAATGAATGACTGATCCCAACTCACCTTTCCGTTGTATTATTGGCACCAAAGTTGCTCTGTTCCGCCGCTCCACCATAAAATAGCGACAATCAGGTCCCTTCTTCGTTCCGAACATCCAAGGGCCATCAATTCTTGCACCATGGTTCCTGCTGTTTTGGACTTCAGCATCGCTGTCTTCAGATTCTGCAACTTCGTCGCCATTTAATATCCGACCACAATTATATTTTCGGCGACCATCAAATCTGGCTTCGTCAATTTGGAAAGGGCTATCTACGGTAACCACCATCTGGCCTTTTCTGGAAATGCACTGCATACTTCTCGGCACATATACCATTCAGTAATGGTGTTCGACGATTTCCCCGTAAGAGCAGCTGCATTACCCATGGGAATTTCTTCCACATAGAACACGAGTCCAGAATGTCACACAGGCTGATTTTGCAGCTTAGTTTGTTGTTGATATCCGTATAATGGCAAAAATTGTTGCCTTTTCGAACTGACGTGTCACTTGACATCCCTTACGAGGACAACGAAATACAAGTCTGGATTCTCTACCTCTATCTCGTCTTCTCTTCTCTTGCATGACACTCCCATATCGATGACACGGTTCCGCTTGTTATGGTTCATCCAGAAGTTCAATTTCCCGTAAAAATAAAACTGCGGTGTCCTCGTTTAAAATAACGGTTCTGTACAAATCTTTCAGTAACATTGTTGTTTCCGATTTGACTAAACTGATACCCTTAGATAGATTTCGCGTTCTATACATATACAGGGTGATTTTTTAATATTGCAAAATAATAAATAAATAAATTGGTTAAAAATAAACAAACAATGTTTTATAAACTTGTGTCCGGAAATGTTTCATTACCGAGATACAGGGCGTTAATGTTTTCATTAATTTACTTTTGATAATTATTAATATTTGAAATTTAACTGATAATTGGCAGGTTGAAAGCTAGTAATATGGGCTGTTTTTGTGTCATTACATTTCGCTTATTTAATCCAAGGGCTTCTCTCGGTGGGTGTATTTTATTTAATATTAATTTAAAAAATAGTCCGATAGAGGAATAAAAAATACAACTTTTTTGTACGTCGAACTTTTTGTTGTACCTCACTACGATTTAGAGGTAAAAATTGCATTTGCTCTGCATTAGTTTATTTGACGTTAGTAAGCGTAGCATTTTGTAAAAATGTCACTTAATTTCGTGCTTTGAAATTGACAGTTTCTTTCAAAAATGAATTACACAACTAGTGAAATGTGCGATATGCATTTTTTGTATGGTTTTGCCAATGGTAATGCATTAGCAGCTAGGCGAATTTATGAGCAAAAATATCCTAATAGTGTAATACCATATCATTCAATGTTTGCTCGTCTCCATCGCCAACTCAAGAAAACTGGAAGTTTTAATAAACTTACCTCTAAAAACGGGCGCCCCCGTACAGTTTCAACTCCACAAGTTTGTAAAAATTAGCCAAGTCCTCTATGGAACTTAGAAATTTTTAGTTTGTAGAACCAGGTTATTTTCTTGACAGGAGATGGAGCTTGTGGTTGTTGCTATAAGAGATAACGTGGGGTGGTCAGGCCAAACCAACCCTCTACAGACAATTGTCGCCTTTGTCAATCGTTATCAATGAATACACTCTCATTGCTAAAAGTATATTGATTAAAAATAACAATACAGATGCTTATATACAAAAAATGTGGGCCGTGTTTTTAACCCACTATTAAAAATTACGATCGCATGCACTTAATGTAATGTAATCATATATGTTCGTTGCAGCCTGACCTAGTGCACTTCGCAAAACGTAAAGGTTTGCAACCTGCTTACTATACTAATTTGTAACTTGACACAGAAACTCGATGCAAATTGCCGACTCTTGTAAACAAACCATTTATCTAGCACGCGTTACGCAGTTCTTGTAACCTGATTACATGCATTGTTGTATTTACACAATTTCACTTCGTTTTACACCTTGTTTGCTAAATTCATGTTTAAACAAAGTTTGAACATTCTGGCCGGTCGAAATGAAGCGACGAGTGGGAGTTCCATGGTCAACCGTTTGGACCACGGCATGCTTCGTGACCGGCGGGCGTTGCTTCCGATGTCGAGTGCAGTGGTTCCAGCCTGAATTCGTCCTTGCGGGTGTTAGGTTTCTGCTGGCGTTGCTTGACCTTGCATGCGCTTCTCCATAAAATTACTTATTCCGCACCATAAGCACATGCCCAGGAGTGTAGTTATATTGCTGACGGACCCTGTCTCAATTGATAGGTGTACCCAGCGTGTATTGGATAGGCGTGGACATCTTGTTGCTGTCGAAATGGTATTACGCCCGTGTGGTGTGATGCTTCTTGGATTGGTTGCTCGGCTGACCTCGGGATACTTGTCCTTGTACTTATGATTGTACTTCCTCTTTTGTGGACGGATGTCAGTCTAATTCCGTTGTAGTCTTGGCCTTTTGTGCATCGTCTGGTTCGGACTTTTCCCAGTGGATGCCTTGGATGCGGCACCGTTGACTACCTTTGGTTTTGTTGTTTTCCTGTTCTCCTTTATAACAGCTGGGTGAGGAATGTAACGTCCTCTTCCCGAACCACCACTTTGGTCCATCTTCTTCATGTGTCCTACGGACGGATCCTCCTTCATGAAGTTGTTGTATCCGGACTTCAAGTTCTTGTCAGGTTTGAATCGTTTTCCCAACTGCAGCTTCCTGGCGACTGCCCTCCGTCTTGATTCTTCTACTCGACTTGGGTCGGTATGTTTACCACACATGTCCCGTTTTGCTTCCGACGATGGGTTGCTTCCAATTGTCCAATTCTCGTTCTTCCTGTGAGATAGGTTTCTCCATCAGGACCTCTTCCATCTCTTCTACTGCCCCCGATATGATCCATCTTAACTCCGTCTTCTTAATTCCTTCTAGGAGTATATCTTTGTATAGATCAGCCCCTCTGAGGATGTCTGCTGGACCTGGCATGCTCGCATGCGTCTTCTTCCTTATTAATGATTGTGTTTCTTGGCAATGTTCCTGTCAGCCTTGCCAATAAAAGTAGATCCCCAAAAATTCTGAAATTGCTGGAGAATCGCGGTTTCACTTCAACTTAAAATTTTTCTTCTGGATTTCCCAGCTTCGCTTCTTCCTAGCCCTATGATATCTACTTGCATTCTTACTTTTGGTAGTGCCAACAACTGAACTGCTCCTTCCGTTAGAAACGATGCCTGTGACCCTGGATCGACCAATGCTCTCAGCAATTTGTAGTATCCTCCAGCTGTCTTTACTTTTACAAATGCCGTGGCTAGCAGAACTTCCTTCTGGTTGGGATGTTTGGTTTTCCTGCTAACGAGGCTGCTTACTTCTTCTAAGCTGTTTTGTCCGCTGGTGGTGGCCACTTGGGGTTTCCTATTTGGCTCCTGTTGCGGTTTTGATGCTGCTTGGTGTGGATTTCTTACCGGAGTTTTATTCCAATCCTTATGCAGCAGAGTGTGGTGCCATTTCTCACATGTCTGGCACTTATTTGGATTATAGCATCTCTCGTTTTCCTTGTGGATTAAACATCTCATGCACAGCCGATGGCGCCTGATAGCTTGGTACCGATCGTCACTGGTTACTGCAATAAATATCGGGCACTGTGTGATCTTGTGGCTGTTGTTACAGATCCGACATCTGCCGATACTTGCTTGATTACTTCTTACCGGTCATGGTTTTCGTGATGACTCTGGTGCCTTTGTTGTCTTTGCGACTTCCAATTTCCGTTTTGAATCTTGAATTGCTTCAAGTGATTGGAATGTTTTTTCCAAATTTTTTTTACATTTCTGTCAGGTCCTGGATTTCTCGAGAGTTGGTCAACGACTGTTCATACAGTTTCTTCGTTTCCTTGTCCAGCTTCTTGACCAGAAAATGTGCTATTATGGGTCCCCATGTCTCTGTATTTACGCCCATGTTGGATATGGCACGTAAACTCTCCATCGTTGTATCATGCAGCTGTTTTAGATTAGCTGCTGATTCGTAGATTAAATTGGGCAGCTCTAGTAAGTTATCTAAAAATTTCGAAAACAAAATTCTTTTGTTATTGTACCTGTTCGTCAGTAGGTATCATGCGGTTTCGTAATTGGCATCAGAGGCGTCGAGATGTTTTATTAATTTACTTGCCTCGCCTCTGAGGTACGTCTTGAGGAACTGCACCTTCTCTGTCTTTCCTAATGTGGCATTGTTGTGGATAAGTCGCCCAAAAATGTCGTGGAAGGTTGTCCAATTTTCGTAACTTAATTCAAAGATTGGCAATGGGATGGCCAACTCGTGGTTGTGGCTGCTCGTTTCTAGGGATGCTACTTATTTTATTAAATATTTGAGCTATTACCTGGTTATAACGCTTTCGCATCTGATTGTAAACTTCGTCAGTGAAGTAGTCCTCTGCAAATTCTTGCTCACATCCGAGAATCTCTTTATGCAGACTCGTGTGGTTCTCCCACTGAACGGATATTTTGTTGGTTTTATACTCATAGAACATTTTTGTCTGGACTTGTTCCAACGATAAAATTGCATCGTCAAGTACCTCGCTAAATAACTGCATTTCAATTTCTTGTTTCTTAAGTCTGCCTTCTTGTTCGACGGGTTTTTTCTTTTCTCGGTTTCTGGGCCGTTACTCTTCTCGCTGGCTGGGTTTAATTTTTCCTGCCATTCCTGTATGTAATCTGCAATCACTTGATATCTTTCCTTTACTTGCGTGTAGAAGTCCTTCTTAATGCACTCGTGATCTGCTGGAAGTCGCTTTTGTAGCTCGATGTCACCGTTTTCGAATGCCTTCCAAAATACCTTCCAATTCATCTTCTCGCTTGGCTAGGTACATTCGATTTTTCCTGCTTCCGGAATCCTTTTTCATATTTGTTACCAACTGGCACATTTTGTCTGCCAGCTGCTTCTGTTCCTTTATTACTGGTTCCATGTCGTCGCAGCTTCTTTACTGGCGTTGAAACTAACCTTGTTTAATAGGTAGAATCTTACCACTTTCCGACTTTCCAATTTCTCAGCGGGACGTATGCCGCTGAAAATTCTTCTAGCTGAATGGCGGAAGCCCTTGGAATCGTTTTTCTTAGCAGGGCGTATACTGCTAACACTTATTCTCGCCCCCGTGGCGGGAATTTTCTTGTACTGAGTCGCAGGACGTTTCTCCTTGGCGACGGCTCAATTTGCACTTTTCCCCAATCTATTTACAGAAAAGTACATACCAAACCTTTTGCGAGTCCTCCAAAATTTTTCATACGGATATGGCAGATCCGGTCCAGTTGCTTTTATTTGCCCAGAGTTCGGATTCGTTCCGCGTGTCCCAGGACTCTTGATTGATGCACTAACTTCTTTTCTTCTGTTTCCAGTTCGGATGGACCTAAGGGTCCGCGATGTTACCTTGATTTGAGGATTTTTCTTCAAAATCCGGCTTCTTGACGGGGGAGTTGTTGACTCGAAGGTCCAATGTTGGTCCAGTGTGGAATTTAAAAATTTTATAGTATTGTAGAACCAGGTTAGTCCTTGACAGGAGATGGAGCTTGTGGTTGTTGCTATAAGAAATAACGTGGGGTGGTCAGGCCAAACCAACCCTTTACAGACAATGGTCGCCTTTGTCAATCGTTATCAATAAATACACTCTCATTGCTAAAAGTATATTGATTAAAAATAACAATACAGATGCTTATATACAACAAAATGTGGGCCGTTTTAACCCACTATTAAAAATTACGATCGCATGTACTTAATGTAAGTAATCATATATGTTCGTTGCAGTCTGACCTAGTGCACTTCGCAAAACGTAAACGTTTGCAACATGCTCACTATACTAATTTGTAACTTGACACAGAAACTCGATGCAAATTGCCGAGTCTTGTAAACAAAGCATTTATCTAGCACGGGTTACGCAGTTGTTGTAACCTGATTACATGCATTGTTGTATTTACACAATTTCACTTCGTTTTACACTTTTTTTGCTAAACCCATGTTTAAACAAAGTTTGAACAAGGTGAAGAAGATTTGATCCGTGAAAGTGAAGAATGTCCCACAGCAAGTACAAGAAAGATTGCCGCAAATCTGAATATTAGTCAGTCAACAGTTTTAGGATATTGAAAAATCAGCTTTTGTATCCATATCATATCCAAGAGGTTCAGGGACTTTTACCAGGCGATTTTCCTCAGAGTGGCTTTGTATCGAAGGATGTTAGAAAGAACAAAGAAGTTCACAAAATCATCAGTTTTTGGCAGAAATACTTTTTACCGATGAGGCTAATTTCTCTAGAGAAGCCATAATGAACTTCACAATAACTACATATGGTCAGAAGAGAATCCACATGCAATAGTTGAAAGTCAACATCAACATCAATTTTCTGTCAATGTGTGGGCCGGAATCGTTGGAGACCACTTGGTTGGCCCATTTTTTTTACCGGGGAGGATAACTGGAGAAACCTATCACAATTTTCTGCAATATGAGTTGCCGCTTCAATTAAAACGCCAAATGTATTTTATGCACGATGGGGCTCCACCACATTTTAGTTTAGTTGCACGTCAATATTTCGATGAAGTTTACCCACATCGTTGGATCGGTCGAGGAGGCCCACAACCCTGGCCTCCACGGTCTCCTGATCTAAATTTATTAGATTTTTTCTCTGGGGCCATCTGAAACAACTGGTTTATACCACTCCAATAGAAAATGTAGACGAATTAAAGAATCACATTGTCGTATCGTGTGAGACAATTCGGCACACCCCTGGTATTTTTGTACGTGTTCGGTATTCAATGCGTCGTAGGATCGAGGCATGTATTGACGTTAGAAGTGATCACTTTCAACAACTTTTATAACTTTATTCCTTCGCTGGCTTTAATTAATTCCAGCAATTTAATTAATTAACTTATTCTAATAATTCATTTTATTGGCTCACTGATGTGTATTAATACCCACAATAAAATAAGTGCACAGCAAATGTTATTTTGTGTTTCTTGAAAACGTAGAGGTCTGTGGAGTTATGGTCAGCGAAAATTCAAGGGGCAAAAAAGTTTTGTTTTTTATTTCTCTATTGAAATACCAATAACGGACTATTTTCTCTTAGTAATATTAGATAAAATGCACCTAGCGACGCTCCTGGATTAAATAAGCGAAATGTAATGACACAAAAACAGCCCGTATTACTAGTGTTCAACCTGCCAATTATCAATTAAATTTGAAATACTAATAATTATCAAAAATAAATTAATGAAAAAAATTAACGCCCTGTATCTCGGTAACGAAGCGTTTCCAGACACAAGTTGATAGAACATTTTTTTTTATTTTTAACCAAAGAATCTGTCTTTAATTTTTTTGCAATATTAAAGAATCGCCCTGTATATATTATTAAAAGGAATCAAACCAGTGCTTGAATGACAGTTAATTCCGGAATACCAATTCGAGTTCAGAGAGAAACACGCAACGACTGAACAGTACACAGAGTTGTACGCAAAATTAATGAAGCCCTCGAAAATAAAAAATATTGTACAGCTGTTTTTCTAGATGTGACCCAGGCCTTTTACAAGGTCTGGCACACAGTTCTACTTGTCAAGCTTAAGGTAAACTTACCTCACAACACATTTCGCATACTAAAATCTTATATAAGTGACAGGCAGTTTGTTGTCAGATATCAGAATGAGCTCAAAGAACTACAGCCAATCACTTCCGGCATTCCACAAAGAAGCATGCTGGGCCCATTACTTTATGTATTATTCACTTCAGACCTCCCTACACAAAATGACCGCAACCTTTGCAGATACAACAATTATGGCAACACACAAGTACCGGGTATAGCATCTAGAATGCTACAAGATCATCTGAACAAAACCGAAGCCTGGCTTCAAAGGTGGCAGATACAAGTAAACGAAAAAAAGTCCATACAGGTAACATTTACTATGAGAAAAGACTATGTCCACCAATTATGTTCAGCAACAAGCTATTACCACAAGAAAACTATGCCAAATACCTTGGAATGCATCTTGACCGTAGGCTAACATGGAAAACACATATTTGGAACGAGAGGAAACAACTCGGTTATAAACTTAGAAAACTATACTGGTTAATAGGAAGGACATCTCAACTAACTTTAAAAAATTAAGTGTTAATATATAAAGCAGTGCTAAAGCCAGTGTGGTTGTATGGTATACAGTTGTGGGGCATCACGTCTTCCAGCAACATTGAAATTCTCGAAAGGTTTCAATCCAGAGTGTTAAGAACAATTAATAGTTGATGCTTCGTGGTTTATTACAAATACGAGGTAGAGTCAAATGAAAACCTTAAAAACGTTGTTAAACAAAATTTATTGAAGCAATGTCAAAAACAAATATGTCATTTTTCGACGTAGTCCCCATTACGTTCTATGCACTTCCTCCACCGTTTTGGAAGCGCTTGAATACCCGAAGAAAACAATTCTTTTGGTCGCGTGCGCAGCCACTCATGCACCGCTTGAATCACTTCATCATTGCTCTGAAATTTCTTCCCACCTAATGCTTCTTTAAGTGGACCAAAGACATGGTAATCGCTTGGGGCGAGGTCAGGGGAATAAGGAGGATGTGGTAGACACTCAAACTTCAAATCTTGGATGGTTACCACCGTTGAACGTGCTGTATGTGACCTCGCGTTGTGGTGCTGCAAAAGATTGCCAGTACTCAGAAATCCGCGCCTTTTGGTTCTAATGGCAGGCTTGAGACGGTTCTTTAGGAGTTCTGAGTATGTGACACTAGTAACAGTAACCCCATTAGGCATGTAGTCCTCCAAAATTGTCCCTCTTGCATCCCAAAAACGGGTCAGCATAACCTTTCCTGCCGAGCGCTGTGTGCGACATTTCTTGGGTTTTGGCGAAGAGGTGTGACGCCATTCTTTGCTTGCTCTTTTGGTTTTGGGTTGATGATAGTGCACCCAGGACTCATCCCCAGTCACAATCCTTGCCAGAAAGGCGTCTCCTTCTGCTTCATACCGTCGCAAAAGTTCTTCACAAGCATCAACACGTCGCAGTTTCAATTCTTTCAATTGCTTTGGTACCCACCTGGCTGACACTTTACGGAACTGGAGCATGTCATGCATAACCATGGCTCATATTCAAAACTTCAACGATTTCATCAAGGATAACCCGATGATTTTCTTTCACCAAGGTCGGGATGAATCTGCTACGGAAATCACCACGTTTTTGAACTTGTTGCTCCATTCATACACTTGCTGTAGTGACAAACATAAATTTCCATATTGTAGCTTCATTCTAAGATGGATATCAATGGGTTTCACCCCTTCGCTGTGCAAGAAACGAATAACAAATCGTTGCTTCTCCCTGATGCAGTGCTCTAGTTTAGTTGCCATTTTTAAACTGTCGCTGTGTCAACATTTTCAATTGTTTCTATGATGTCATTAGCAAGGTCTTCTACATCTCGAAAATAATATTTCTGCCAACTTGTAATGCAAAGTTCCGTTCGGTACATTTTTTATGGCACTTTTAAGGTTTTCATTTGACTCTACCTCGTAACATAATAAGAAGTGACCTAAAAATTCCAACTGTAAAAGAAGAAATTCTAAATCATAGTGAAAAGTACAATAACAAACTTACAGTGCATCCAAATGGACTTGCCAAAAGATTACTTACTGAACATTCTGATATACGCAGACTCAAAAGATTTAAGCCATCAGATCTAAGCAATAGATTTAAGTAACCTATATAATTATGTGTTCTTAAATAACACAAATCTAATTTGAGATGGTAGTGTAGCATGAACCACTGGGTAATTGCTACTCTCTCTCTAGGTCCTGTTGCTCCATTTTGGAGTATAGGGCGTCCCTGGGGACGTTGCGGTGACAGTAATTGTTTTTAGCAGCAAGGTTGTCAGTCTTACACTAAATGTTCACTCACTTACACTACATTACACATTTTATAGTTACTTTTATTGGGGGTTGTGTTGTATTACTTGTATACATTGTACTTCCAGTCTTTCCATTTTTCTTTGTCCATGGCTAATTCTTTTATTTGGTTCCATGTCACACCCTGAGTCTTATATTCATTTTCGACATCTCTTTTCCACGTTAGGGCTGGTCGACCCGGCCTTCTTCTTCCCCTTATGCTGTATTCTAAAGCTTGTCTGGTTATATCGTCAATAGGTTTCCTCAGTGTGTGACCAATCCATTTCCAGCGGCGTCTTTTTATAGTGACTGCTATTGGTTCTTGTTTTGTGAGTGTACATAGCTCTATATTCGAGATTTGATTCGGCCAGTAAATTTTCATGATCTTTCTTAACGCTTTATTTGTAAATGTTTGGAGTTCTTTTATCTGTTGTTGTTTTAAAGCCCACGTTTCGGATCCATATAGAAGTACACTCATTACATTAGTGTTAAAAATTCGTAATTTTGTCTTCTTTGATAATTCATTTGCTGTCCATATTTTCCATAGCATATTAAAGGAAGTTTGAGCTTTACGAATTCTCACTTTTACATATGAGAGACAACCACCATGTTCGTCTAGTATGCTGCCTAAGTAAGCATATCTTTCTACTTTTTGTATATTACTCCTTTCTATCATTATTTCTCTATTATCTGATGAATTTACGCTTAGAGTTTTTGTCTTACTAGTGTTAATTTCCAGTCCTTGTGTCTCCGTAATGCTCTTCAAAGTTTAGCTTATCTTGCAGATGGCTCTTTTTTTCTGTTATTAAACAGACATCATCAGCGTATTCTAAGTCTTCTAATTTGGTTCCAAAGCGCCATTGCAACCCTTTCTTCTGTCTGTAGTCTTCTTCATCACCCAGTCTACGATTATCAGGAATAGGAGTGGTAAGAGTATGCACCCTTGCCTAACTCCGCTATCTACTGAGAATTTATCTGATCTTGTATTGTTATGTAGTATATATGCACTGTAGTTGTTACAAAGTAACTTAATTAGTCTAATATATTTTGCAGGTATCCCATATTTCTTTAGAATCTGCCACATGCTTTCCCGATCTATCTTATCAAACGCTTTTCTGAAGTCAACAAAACTCATGTGCATTTCTTTTTGCCATTCATTTCTCTCATCTAAGATGATTCTTAGTGTAGTTATTTAGTCAATACAAGATTTTCTTGGTCTAAAACCTGCTTGATTTGTGCGTAGTACTCTGTCTATCTCTGATTTCATTCTTCCTAGCATTATCTTTATAAATATTTTACTTGTACTTAAAATTGTTATTGCTCTCCAATTGTCGCAATTTGTCCTGTCTCCTTTTTTAGGCATTTTTATGAGCAAACCTTCTCTCCACTCTCCTGGTATTACTACTTCATGCCATATTTTATTAAGGAAGCAATGTAATAGTTTAATCATTGATTCTGAGCTTGCTTTAATTAATTCTCCGGGAATATTATCTATGCCTGCAGCTTTATCATTCTTCAGTTGTCTTATGGCGGTCGTTACTTCTTCTTCAGATATTTCTTCCAAGCTCATTTTTAATTCCTCGAATTTTGTTTTTTCGTCTTCAAATTCAATATCATTTCCACTTTTTTCTCATTTTCGATAAATTTCCCTGAAATGTTCTAGCCATCTATTCACTACCTCCTTCTCTGTTTTTGTCCTTTACGTGTGTTGTTGTTACGTTTCGCCTTCCGATCATCTTTCTTGATATATCATATAGTGTTTTCATGTCGTTCAGTCTTGCTGCTTCTTCTGATTTTTTCAGTAATTCTTCTATTCGTCTTCTTTTGTCTGTTCTTGCACTTTTCTGTACCTCCTTATTTTTTGCTTGATATAAGTCTTCTAGTTCTTTTCTTTTATTTGTTGTTAATTGATTCATCATTTTTTGTTCCTTTCCGTAATTAATGCCCATGTTTGCGTGGACAGCCAGTTCTTTTGATTTGTTCTTTTTATTCCTATTGTTTCTTCTGCGCTTTTAGTCATTATTTCCTTGTATTTGTTCCATAATTGCTCAATATTTAGTTCTTTAATATCTTGTATTTCTGTTATTTTCGTCAAGAGCTGGGTTTGAAACGTTTTTCTCATATCTTCCTCTTTCAGGTACTGTATATTGTATTTAGTCTTTTTTGTATATTGTTCTTTATTGCTTTTAATTTAACTTTAAATTTTGTTCGGAGTAGTGCGTGGTCTGATCCTATATCCGCCCCCCTCATCGCTCGCACATCCATGAAGCAGTTTTTGTGTTTCTTTGTTATGGTTACGTGGTCAATTTGATTGTGAGTCCTTCCTCCAGGTGCCGTCCATGTAACCTTGTGGCATTTTTTATGTGGAAAGATACTTCCGCCCACCAGCAAGTTGTTAATCGTACAAAACTTCAAAAACATTTGTCCGTTGTTGTTTATCTCTCCTACACCTTCTCTTCCCATTATTTCTTCTCTGCCTGTGTTGTCGCTACCTATCTTTGCATTTAAATCACCCATCAAAATCAATATGTCTCTTTTGTATTTGTTACGATATTTATCTATGTTTTGCATTTGTTCGTAAAATTCTTCTTTTTTATCCACATCGACAGTATTTGTTGGGGCATACACATTTATTATTGGTATATTAAAGAATTTAGCCTTATATCTAGCTACGATTATCCTCTCTGACACCCCTTCCCATTGTAAGAGCGCTTTTTTGCTTCTGTATTCATCATTAATGCTATGTACTCCATATTCATGTACTGCATCTTTCTCTGTCTTTCCCGAAAATACCATCCATTTGTCCTGTATTCTTAATTCTCCATTTCCGAGCCACCTAGTTTCGCTTAGTCCCAAGATGTCTATCCTGTATTTATTCATTTCTGCTATTATTTGGTCTATTTTACCTACTGTGTTCATTGTCTTTACGTTCCAACAACCAAAATACTTAACTTTTCTTGTATCATCCTTTATCTAATAGACGTGTCCGTCCGGGACGCTGTTTCAGCAGCCAAACCGTAAGACATAGAGAAAAAAGTTATTAAAGTTATGTTTAGAATGGTCATGTCAGGTCAGGAACCGAATTTCAGTCTCTAACACTAATTATTATCTTAATTATAATCCTAACTTTTTAGGTTAGATTCTAGGCAAATTTTATCAAGGCGAATGCGACTGGTAGTTTGCTACCAACAATGACGTCATATACGTACGTGTGGTGAATACGCGTTCTATTTGCGGTCTTTTTTGTTTTATTAAATGAGACATTTGTCTCACTGGACTGCTAATATTCTCCTAATTCACTAATAAATTCCAATTCATTGATCCTTGTTTCATTGCCATCGTCTTCTTTGTTTACGTATTTTGTTTAATAGTGTTTTGAATAGTTTTTATTTGGCCCCTTTTGACCTTTTTATCTATTAGCGCGTCTTCGTTTTCCTTTATTTCCTTTTCTATGTCTATTCCTTCTTCGTTTTTATTTTTTACTGGAAAGGCTTTTAATAAACTCTGGGTCCACACTGTTTTTACTTTGGGTTGTTCCTTTTTACTTATTTTGGGTTTGTTTTTTCCTATTTCTGACTGGTCAGGTGACCTTTCCTCTACTGTTCTCTTATGACCACCTTTTTCTTTCTCGTACTCTACTTCCTCTTGTTCTTTCTGTTCTGGTGCATGTTCGTTTACTTCCTTCTGCGTTTTTGCATAATCAAAGTATTCATTTAATTGTTCAACGGTAAATTGTTTGTCATTTATGACCAATTTGTTATAGGTTACAAACGCCTTTTGCCCATTTTTTCTAGCATTTTTCATGTGTTCGATTAAGATTTTTCTTTCACTTTGCTTGCACGTTTTTGGGGATATCTTCCGTGATCTACACTCGGGTACCCTTTAAGTTTTTTGCTGCTTTTAATATTTCTAATTTTTTGTTCCACGATACAAGCTCCATTAAAATTGGTCTGGGCTTTGTTGGACTATTTGCATGCTTGCCAAGTCTAAGCATTTCTCCAACATCGTGTTCCATATTGATTTGGGTTCCAATGTCTCTCAACATTGTTCTTATTCTTTCTTTTAAACTTAAATCCGGTTCATTTTCTGTTTCTTGCATCCCGTATATAATTATTTTCTCTTTCCTAAGTTCCCTCTCGACAAATTCCATTTTCTTTTCCTGCTCAGTGATTCGCAATTTCAGTTGTTCATTTTCAGTTTTTAACCATAGGTTTTCCACTTGGATTGCCTCTACGTATCTTTGAAATGTGTCAATTTTGTTTTCTATACGTTCCGATCTCTCATTCACGTCTTCTAGTTTGTCTAATTTTTCGTTTATATTATTTAGCAAGGTTATTTGATTATCCATTTTAGCAGCAATTGGTGTTCTGTGTTATTTTATATCTGTTTCCGCAAGATGTATGTAGACGAACATCACTTCCTGTAGTTGGAATTTCCCGTGATCCGGCCCTGTTCGATGTTTGCTACAGGATACTTTAATTTAGTTGTTTGTTTGTTTAGTTTGCTATATGATTTACTTATTGTCCTAGGACAGATTGTAAATAAACTAGAATTTAAAAAAAAACTAAAGGCCATATCATTTTTAGGAACGATATGGATTTGGACTCCCCCAACTTGATGCAGCGTTGTATTCACTCCTGTGTCACTTGATAACGTGGCCACGTCCTTTGTTGGCTTCTTGGTCTCAAATAACCAAACTTCGCTGTCTGCAGGACCTCGGCTCGCTCTATGCCGATTACTGGCTATTTCAACGCCAGTGACGTAACTACCGGTGTTCAAACGTGTTCAATCGAACACGGGCCCGGGCCCATAGGGGCCCGCGAGAAACCCGTAAAAACAAAAAATATAAGTGGTTCTTACAAATAGAAATTGAAAATTTGTGTACCGCAAAATATAAACTATATTAATTTCCTTTGGGTCCTAATTCAGTTAAAGATCACCATTTCACTAATTGGTACGTTCATCATCCAGACACGATGCTCTGTTATCTTTAAGATACAGGTACGTCGATGTACAGAAAGCGTTGACAAATATTATATTAACATCCAATAAGAAAACAGAAGTCGATGAAGCTAAATCAATTAAAACAACATTAGAAATGAACGAAACAATATTTTTAATAGTTTTAGAAAGTACGATTTTAAATCTATCAGATGTGGTTTCAAAGGTCTCGAAGGATAAAAAAAAAATTTGCAGCAAGCATCGGATCTTTTTGAAGAACTACTTAAAAGCATCATGAACTTTAGAAATCAGTTGGATGAATGAAGAAATGAAACTGATAATGTTGCTATTGAGTGGGGCATTACAGCACAATTAATACACTCTTTTTTCATTAATTAAAAAAGGATGGATTAATAGATCTATTAATACACTATTATTTATTAATACACTCTTTTTCATTAATTAAAAAAGGATGGATTAATAGATCTATTAATACACTGTTTTTTATTAATTGTTTTTTTAAAAAGGATGGATTAATAGATCTATTAATACACTGTTTTTTATTAATACACTCTTTTTCATTAATTAGTGGTAAGCAACTTCAAAATTTTAACGTAATCTGTACTTTCTAACTATTCCGATGCAAAATTGTGACAGGAAAGAGAGATGCTTCAGAAAAAATACCCTGAGAATATTTCATAAAATTTTCAAAATCAAATTTTGTCGTTCAGAGCCTTGGCGTTCTTAGTTTATCAAAATTTATATTTGTGAAAAATTCCTTGTCAAGTTCAAGTTTTACCGACATCCTCACAGCGTGTTTTTTGTTTTTGACCATACCAGTAACCGTTGAGTCAGCAGAGAGATTGTTTTCTAAATTAAAAATAATAAAATCATATTTAAGAAACCGCATGAGTTACTGTCTTCGTTGGCGGTGTTGTCAAAAGAAAATAAAATTGCACAACGTTTGGATGTTACAGAACTAATTAAACAGTTCGCTTCTGAAAAAGTGAGAAAGAAGCAATTTTTATAATTAATTATATCTGTTGCATTTATTATATTTTAATATTTTTGTTTTAATATATGTTTATTTATGTTTTATGTTAGAGTTTATCGATTTTGTTTTTTTTAGAAATACGTATATGTAGTATAATAAGTTTTTTTCTAAAGAAGTGTTTTATTTTATATGAATAATTAGTAATTTTATATTGGGGGGAGAGGGCCCAATAAAATGTTTGAACACGGGCCCGCAACTTCCTCGCTACGTCACTGTTCAACGCTTCTCTTAGCTTGTAGTTTGCCAGGAATTTTGAGACTTTGCTTTTGCATGGCATTCGGCTCTCGCCCTTGAGCCCGCGAACAAATGCACATGTTGTACATTGAAAACCAAGCCATCTTCCAACATACACTCACATCGGCACCGAAGCCCAGCAGTTCTACGCGGGAAGTGCCAACATTTTGGAACAAAATTCACAAATCACATTGGTGCGCGTTTAAAACTTATAATGGCGCACTTAACTAATTATAAATACATAACCGCAAACAAGGAACACAGATGTACAAATCAGCTATATATTAAAATACCATTTTAAATATTCTCAGGTGAGCCAGGTCGTGTTACATCATATGTCCGCTTTTATACAAAATCTGGCTGATAGGTACAACATAATAACAACATTCCATAACAATTATTACAAAATGGAAAAATTCTATATTTCAAAGTTAACCCCTAACATGGGAAGTCCTTCCCCATTTCGACGGGCAAGGCTAGCCACCTACCCGACTTACGAGTCAAGAGGGCTGGCTCACAGAACCACTTTGTGGTTAAAAAACACCACGATATTGTACTATAAAGTAACTGGAACAGTGCATAGTAGGTTGATAGCGTTGCTGTTTCATTCTTATTCTTCTTATATGAGGCCACAATCACATCATTTGGCCCACTTAAGATTTTTCAGGTATTTTTATATTGTACCCACGAAAGAAAATCTTTTTGGGCAATAATCTTACATCATATTTGTTTTTAGCAATATTGTAAACAGCTTTAGCAATAACAAATTACAAAAAATAGCTGAGAAACACTAAATTAAAAATAAATTATCGATTCATTTCGTTTGGCCCATGTGATTATTATATAATTTTGTTCATTGTAGCATGTTTTGGTTTAAGTGAAACAAGCTGTTTGTTGTTTAATAACATATAGACAGTCTGGTGTCTGTCTTCTTTTTGCAAAAATGGTACTTGGTAAAGCTATTGTCAATTTGCTTAATTCTGGTAATTCTCGTGGCAAAATTTCCAAACAATTGCAATTATAGAATTATGGTGTATGAAATATTGTGAAACTATAAAACAACAGGATCCATATCAGAAAAGCCAAATTTGGGACTAACTCCAAATATTACACCAGCAAATATCAGAGCTTTACGTATATGGGCTAAATGATATGATTCTGGGCTCGTAGCACATATTGTGTTCGATAATTCTGCTGTCAGGTAGTTTGTCTGCAGTGTCCACTGCAATTGATAGAAATATTCCTACGAATTTCTTGAGTTCATTATCAACGTCCTGAGAATATTTAAAGTAACTATCTTCCCTTGGTACAGAACTAAATCATTAGCTCCAAACCACATTTTAGCTTGTTTCGTAATTAGTTCTTTAGTTTTCGCTCAATTTTTCGGTAAGGTTCTGCCACTGAAAATGGAGTCATCAGCAAATTGGATTGTAGTGGCATTTATTTTGTCTGGCAGGTTGTTTAAACTCAATAGATAAAACAGGAGTGCGAGTATGAAACCCTGAGATACTTCTCTATTCACTGATCGAGGTTCACTAAGCTGATTGTTATGGAAGACTCTTTGGTGGTGATCTCTAAGATAAGAACTGAGAAATTGGCCGGAGATTTTTCTAAATTCATAGTTGTAGATCTTCGTATGTAGTACTTCATGAAAGAAGCAATCACGGCCTTACCGAGGTCTACAAAAATTCCTACGCTGCCATAATAATAGAAATATCCCACAACAATACGATTCCCATTATGAAAAGCTCCTTCATTTAGTGGAATTGCACTAATTGTTTCATGTTTACTGAACTGTTGCTGTTTTAACAATTTAACTTCAATATGGAAACTTTGTATTCGAAGACAATTGTAATTATTATGGCTACATAAATACAGAATCTTAAAATATCTCACTTTCTCAAAACAGTTGCAGTTTTCCTACGTTCTTTGCTGCTCTGCATTCACCTACATAAAAATTTAAGGGTTTTCTTCTATGTGATTTTTCATATGTTTAACTAAAGTACTTTTACCTGCTGTTTTGAATCCACAAATAGAACAACTTAATGACTTTTCATCTGTATGGGTTCTCATATGCCTAACTAAATTGCCCTTCTCTATTGTTCTGTAATTACAAACAGAGCAACTGTAAGGCTTTTCTCCTATGTGATTTTTCGTATGTCGAACTAAACTACTTCTGTTTGCTGTTTTGTACTCACAAACAGAGCAACTATATGGCGTTTCTCCTGTATGATTGTTCACATGTTTAACTAAATTAATTTTCCGTACTGTTCTGTATTCACAAATGGAGCAACTGTATGGCGTTTCTCCTGTATGATTCTTCTCATGTATAACTAAACTACTTTTGTCTGCTGTTCTGTATTCACAAATAGAACAACTAAATGGCTTTTCGTCTGTATGGGTTCTCATATGCCTAACTAAATTACCTTTCTCTATTGTTCTGTAATTACAAACAAAGCAACTGTGAGGCTTTTCTCCTGTGTGACGTTTCATATGTTTAACTAAAGTATTTTTATCTGCTGTTCTGAATTTACAAACAGAGCAACTGTGAGGCTTTTCTTCCATGTGATTTTTCATATGTCGAACGAAACTACTTTTGTTTGCTATTTTGTACTCACAAACAAAGCAACTATATGGCTTTTCTCCTGTGTGATTTTTCATATGTCTAACTAAAGTACTTTTACCTGCTGTTTTGAATTCACAAATCGAACAAACATATGGCTTTTCGTCTGTATGGGTCCTTATATGCATAACTAAACTAGTTTTGTTTGTTGTTCTGTAATGACAAACAGAGCAACTGTAAGGCTTTTCTCCTGTATGATTTTTCATATGCACAACTAAAGTACTTTTATCTAATGTTCTGAATTCACAAATAGAGCAACTGTGAGGCTTTTCTCCAGTGTGATTTTTCATATGTCTATCTAAAAGACTTTTATGTGCTGTTCTGTATTCACAAATGGAACAACTATATGGCTTTTCATTTGTATGAGTTCCCATATGCCTAACTAAACTATTTTTCCATGCTGTTCTGTATTCACAAACAGAACAACAGTAAGGTTTTTCTCCTGTATGCGTCCTCATATGTGCCACTATCTGAATTTTTTGTGTTGTTTTGTATTCACAGACAGAGCAACTGTAAGGTTTTTCTCCTGTATGAGTCATCACATGTTTAACTAAAATGCTTCTCTTTTCTGTTCTGTATTCACAAACAGAGCAAATATAAAGCTTTTCTCCTGTGTGACTTTTCATACGTTTAACCAAAGTACTTTTATCTGCTGTTCTGAATTCACAAACAGAGTGATTATAAGGTTTCACTCCACTATAAGCAATATTCATGTTATTTTTGTCAAGTATTTTGTTTTCATAACTTTCATTATCTAATTCGATGTCTTCTTGTTTAATAGATGGTTTATCAAAATTTTCATTGCGGTTCATGTTTTGCGAACTGCACAAGTGAATTCTTGCAGAACTACTGGGCTTACTTTCCATAGTTTCTTGTTTGATATCCATTGTTTTTATTTAAACGTCATAGTTTCTATTAATGCTTTGTGAGCCAATGGAAGTTTGATATGTTGACATCTACAACAAAAAAATATTATCATTAACCTATTACAAATTCAGCAAAAAATATAGTGCAACCGAGAAATAAACAGCAGACATTTTATTTTATTTCAAATTTTGTGTGGTAGCTGTAAAATAAAATTCAAGTTATAAACAGACTTCACACGACACAAACAAATCAAAATGAGCTTAAATCATTGTATTCAGTTTAGGGTAAAAACACTTTAGGGGTAAATGCAATTTTACAAGGCGTTTCGTTAGATGACAATGTTATTGCTATATTGCCAATGCCAACTACATTATTTACTCCAAATCTCTAACCAGAAACTATGGCAACACAATAAAGAGGTATAATGATTGGAAGACTATGACAGAGAGTTTGAAGCTGTTAAGCAAACACCATGATTTTATCAGTCTACGAAAGGACTAAGCAAGTCCAGTCAATCCAACAAGGTTGGTTTAAAAAGGATATGAAGGAGCATATTAATTTACCATCTAACCTTAAATGCATATTCAATTAAAGCTGCTTTCTTTGCAAAATGGTATATGAAAGCTAAATATTTTGACAAGCCGGGAAAAAATAGCTGGGTAGGCATTAATAGTTCTGCATCTATAAGAGATTTTGAATGTCTACCTTCCTTATTTACAAAGTCAAGGTGCAGGAAGGAGAGTAAATGTTTTGAAAAAAAATTTTCTAATACCTCACAATAAACGCCCCATAACTATAGCGATTTTCACAATAGCAACAAGTACACACGTGACTGTGGGATTATCATAACTCTATTAATGAGTTTTTGGTTTACGCAATAATGTTTAATGTCATTCGTGTTGTGATGTCACCTGGCAAACAAAAAGGTTAAAACAAAAGGTATTGTGATTTCAAACAAATTTTGGTTGTGATGCTGCTTCTGAGTTAATTGAGAAGTGTGGATAAAATGTAGTGTATTACCCACATGAGAAAATTAGCCCACACGAACTACGGCCTCGTGGGCCAAACTTTCTCTCTAGTGGGTAACATCCACATAACACTACTTGTATAGTAATAGTATTTTATCTGCAAACGTCACAAAAGTGACAACTTATTTGTCTTTATTGACAAGGTAAAAGTGTCACTTTATCTGCCTAAGCAGATAAAATAGCGACTTTTGTGTACTTTATCTGCCTAAGCACACAAAATCGTTGCTCTCTTTCTTTCTTTCTATGTTTGTTCGCTATCTCCTCCGAAGATACTGGACCGATTAAATTGTATGATGGCTTAAAATTTTGCAAATTTTTAGACTTAGATTGTAGGCCGGTTTTTATTTTCAAAAAGGGTACGAAAAAGTTTTAATTTAAATAAATCTTTAAGCACCAGATCGGAGCATCTGTCGCCGTGGGTTGTGGTGTGACAGCTGCTGTGGCCGTGTGCTATTAGCTCGGGTGATTCAGTATGTTCATATATCATTACAGTAGCGCGTTATTTGAACAACAGAGGTTGGCGCAGAGGTACAGTGCTCGCCTGTCACGTGGGTGGCCTGGGCTTGATTCCCGGCCGATGCATCCTTTTTTTTTAATTTATATTAATGAAATTTACCTGAAAACGTTTGCGGATAAAATAGTATATGTTATTCGGAGTAAAAGTGACTTTATGTGGCTTAGCTGAATTATTTGCCTCACTGACGTTCGGCTAAATAAACTTCAGCTTCACCACATAAAGTATTACTTTTACTCCTAATAACATAATCTACTATTATTTGTTCCTCACTTGTAAACATCAATTTATCAAGTCACTGTATTAATCAAGAAAGTTTATTTTTAACAAATTACTAACTTGTAAAATCTTTACAAGTTAACTGTCAGTTTTACAAGCGTGCTCATAGATAAATGATAGTGTGCAAAGCCAGAGTTGTCTTCCTTAGTATGTGTCATATTGATGAATTTAGTTGCTTGTCAGTTTGACATTTTGAATAAATGGTAAATTTCTAGTTATTTACAAGTGAGGAACAAATAAAATATTCAACAATACACGCAAGGTAACAGGTTTTACTGGCTCGCCAACGGCTCGTTACTTTGTAATTAAATTACTAATTAAATTCCTTTTTGTTTATTTGCCTTGAAATTGAATTACTTTTCAAAATGCAGTAATTGTAATTGGGAATTGGCATGTTTGTTAAAAAGTACCTAACAATTACTCTTTGAAGGTAATTAATTACTACATTTAATTTCTCAATTACTTTTGTGTAATTAAATTACTCTAAAGTATTTAAATTACTTTACAAGTATTTGAATTACCTGTGGTAATTGAAATTACTCGCAGTATTTGAATTACTTTATGGTAATTTAATTACTGAATTACTGACCTCGATTGGGTGCTAAATCTCCAGAATGCAAAATTTATGATAAGGTCTTATTAAGTTACATATTAAGCATATCGATAAGGTGTTCCCGGAACAACTTAAGCCTAATTTATGATATCCTCTGACGAGTCGAATAGCAGCAACATTTGGATTTTGTACAACGCGTGCACAAGGAGTGCATTGGTGCATGTATGTGTAGATGTGATATGTACGTTGTAATAGTGAAGCTAATATTGTGTAAGACGCTAAAACTATATTTGTGGTAAGTACATTACAGATTACAATACCTACGGTAAAGATATAATTTAAAACAGTTTCATTAGACGATATTGGCTCATAATAATTATTTATTCATTTGAATTTGCTTGTTTTAAACAATGTACTGGCATAGTGCTATACTGACGTGCAAGCGTAATAGGCGCTTAGTCCAGAAAATGGTGTTTTTGAGTGAGGAATTGAACTAAACGGCCAAAATCTGATAACATTTAAACAACGTAAAACACATAAATAAAATGTACCTAATTACAAAATTTCATGCCTGGTTAACGCATTGAACATTTTGTAAATTATCCACTCTTTGTCGCTTTCTTGCCTTGTAATGCTCAAATGCTGCTTTGTATACTGGCAACTCGGGCATAATTTTGCGACTACGAAAAATTGTTTATCTACTCCACTGGGAATGAGATGACATTTGCCTACTAAAATATTTTTGAAAATGACAGATCTGACATTTTTCTTAATGCACTTTTTTCAATTTTGGGCGGTTGTAGATAAAATTTTGTGCAATAAATGTGCGATAATGCATCATTAATATACTTGTGTGCTTACACACGCGGACTTATCCCATTTGTATAGTAAACAACTATTACGGTCTGATGCAGCATGTTAGCTTCGATTACTATTAAAAATTTGGAATAGTGTCTAAAAATCGTGACTTTCTTATAATTCCGATCAACTCATCCAACATTAAACATACAAAACCCCCATGCTAACTACGAAACAGTCAATTATTGGCTTCTTAATGATTTTACACAAAATTCCATTTAGTTTTTTTTAAAGAACAGTCCATTAGTGACCCAATTTATGTAATTGCAGATATTTTATTGCCCTAAACTTAAAATCAATAGGTATTATTAAATAGTTTGATAAAATTAATTGGTATTATCAAAGATGTTAAGATTTTGAAATTTGAAGTAAAAATATGAAAGCAACCTGAGCAATTTATTTGCCGAGCGTTGACAGTAATTTTATGAAATACGTATTTTCTCCCGTTTCTTATACGGTGTGTTCAAAAAGAAATTACATAAGGGTTGGCCATGGAATATAAAAGTAATCTCCACAGCAAGCTGTAGAATTCATTAACTGTTATCACTGTTGCTGCTGATGTAATTTCTTTTTGAACACATGGTATCAAGGTTTCTTGAATGTAAAAATTACTGCTTGAGCAAATGTCTTTTGTTTTTGTATCTGATGTAAACTCTGTTCACGAAACTCCTGGGCTGTCAAAAATAATTGTTTTAAAATTTCTCGAGTGTACTTATAATAGTAACTGTTTTATGGAATGTACTTCAAATCTACAGACTAAACTAGTGATAAATAAAGATAGGTTATGTTCGATGGTTTTATGTCGACAGTAGAAAAATATTATTAAACAAAGTTACAAATTGGAAATGTAAGTTTTGAATTTTAAGCCAAAACGCACCTAGGGCTGTAGTGCTACAGAAAAAGAGAGAGAATGAGAAATTTATAGTGGATAATTTTATATTTCCACAATCAGTCTGTTGTGTCAGAATCTGAAGAGAATTTCATGTTGGACTCATCAGTATCAGATTCAGTTAACGATATTATGACTGGACTGCAAGTGCCCATGTATTTTATCCAGTCATTTTTAATAAGTGTTTCACAATGAGCAATACTCTTCTTCCACATTTGCTCTGTAAAATTACTGAGAGCTATACGCCATAACTTGTCAACATTATCTTTGGATGAAGGTTGGGATTGCATATGCTTGTAATAGTTTTTTGCAAATGCACATGCTAACTCTATGGGATTATACTGGCACTGGTTAAGGAGGCAGTCTAAGAACGGCATGCCCATGTTGGGATAGGAACTCATCAACAACATATTTTTTGTTGGTGGTGTTAATCAGTGGCCTTATAATTTCTCAAAGTTGGTGTTTGGTGCATTTTAAAAAACATTCTTCGTTGATAGAGACAATTACGAATTGAAATGTCACTTTGACAAATAAATCAAATTTTGAAATTTGGAGGTTTCAAAATTTTGCAGTGTTTCCAAATGTGAAAGTAGAAAGTTCCGAACAAAATTTTAAATTTGCTGCCAACTTAAATATAATTATTACAGTTTGACAGCCCAGGAGTTTCGTGAACAGACTTTAGGAATTCTTATTTCAATCAGCCGTTTTCAACTAGGTTTATCAGTCACCTGTCAACTTTCAACAATCCCTAATCAACACCAATTTGATATTTTGTTTTAATATTTTAAAAGTTACCTAACACATTTTTTATAGCTATTTGTATTACTAGGGAGGAAAGTGTATCATTCTGTCTCGCGGATGTACTTTAATTCCACAGCGCCAGCGTTAGCAACAACCGTACCTAATCAATTGTAATCATGCAAGGGAGTAAATGACGTTTTAGTCTAGAGTTATACATATGATTCTTTTACATTTTATGATGAGACTATCTCTTGTATTCAGCTGCATTAAAAAATATTTAAATATGAAAATCCGGATGCTAGTTGATTTATTATTAATCACATTGTCTCCCGTCTCTAATGGCAACGGGAGTCGATCTATTATATTCCCTCCCACTGCCATTAGAAACCGACCAGGGAACCAAACGTATATTTTCGGGAAACCCCTAATAGGCGACAGAAAATGTCACTTTTGTACAATAGGGTATAAACAGTATTTTCGAACTGAGCCAACAAAAATGCTCAAGTTGCGCCAATTCGATGACCATGTAGTGTTCTTTACAAAATCTAAAAAAAAATTTGCTGTTAAACAATTAAGAAATACAATGTTGCACCCTGTATACAGGTAAGTTACATATTTTCGTCATGCAGCCTCATGTTAGGCGTATTTAATAGTACATTGTTCTACAAGTTAAGAAAAGTGAGTTTGTCAACATTTAATTTACGAGCGAGTGATGCAAAGCAAGTGGATTAATTTATCACGAACATGTAAAAATCACTTCTGTAACATATTTGACCATTACAAAATCTAGCCAAAATGAAATTCAACATTTCTTCAAATTCGAAAAAGTATTTTGTTTAAATCGACAGTAAAGAATGTCGAAATCGTCAAATAAAATACGACAAATCGACTTTTTGTCGGCAGCTGAGCGATAGGTCAACGTCTACCGACGTTAATATAACCTACAAAAGTTGGTTAAAATGTGGTAATTTCGCGATTTAAAAAAATAATGTACCCCTCGGCACTGGAAGTTTCTTTTTATCCTTCATGTGGTTTATTTGCTTTGGTCCTACGGGCAACTAAATCCATAATTGTGATAAAAGGTCAACTTCAGTGATAACCTGAGTGGAAATTAATATTAAAAAAAAATTAGAAATTTGAACTTCCAAGTCCCTACACCTTCTTACTGAAGGGACTTTGTACTAAGGTATATTAGGTTTAATCGGTTTATTATAACCTAAGGAAAATATGCCCAATCAGTGTCCCATTATATTTGGGACACCCTGTATAATTGTTATCCTTGAATTTATTTATTTACTTACATCTTACATCAAAACAAACTAAAAACTTTGGGTTTTGGTGAACGGTGCATGAAGCTATAAGATTTAATTTATCAAAAAACTTTCCAAGAAAGTTCTACTAAATACAACTCGTATATGACAATAATTTCTATTGAAAGTAATTCGAAAAGTAATTGATGTTGTACAATTACTGAGTAATTGGTAATTGAATTACTATTTCCTGTGAGTAATTGGATCTCTGGAAATTAAATTACTGCATTGGGCGGTAATTGGTAATTAGTAATTACTTACTTTTTAAAAGTAATTTGCCCAGCTCTGCTTGTAAATAACTAGAAATTTACCATTTATTCAAAATGTCAAACTGACAAGCAACTAAATCCATCAATATGACACATACTAAGGAAGACAACTCTGGCTTTGCACGCTATCATTTATCTATGAGCACGCTTGTAAAACTGACAGTTAACTTGTAAAGATTTTACAAGTTAGTAACTTGTTAAAATAAACTTTCTTGATTAATACAGTGACTTGATAAATTGATGTTTACAAGTGAGGAACAAATAAAATAACTATAAACACCTTAATTACAGATATAATGTTAATGTTTATAGGAAATATTTTAACTAAATTGGCGTGAGTTTCCTAGTTCAGGGATATTACAAATTAAATTTAGATTTTAGAAGATGCAATTGCTTCAACATAGTTACTATTAGATTTCTATTTAGTTTTCACATTTAATTCGAAGGAAAAGCAGCACACTGAATAAAACGTGCTTACAGTCAAAGAACATTTCACAAAAATAAAGTCAGACATTTAACTTGTGTATGTGAAAACTTGAACTATGAAAATATGTGAACATATGACAGAGTTATCATAGTAATCGAAAGTGTTCAAACCATAAAAACCGTGAAAGAGTTAGAAAATGTGAGCAAAAAATGTCTATTGCAATTATTAAAGCTGTAATTATTGCTTCTATTATTTGTCTTTCATTTTAAACTTTTCATAGAGTATTTTCGTAGTACTGCTTGTTACAGAATTAGGACCCACGTTTATAAATTATATACTATGCCACTGTGTACTTGCATTTCATAGATATTAGTGAAAACTTTACAGCAGTACCAAAATACGAAATGACATTTACAGAATGGCGGCTATTGAAAATTGTTACATACATTCTCGTTTTGTATAAATAAAACATTTCTACATTAATATGGTGTTTCATGTCGCCTATTGAAGAAATATAACACTGCTAATTATACAATAACTTCAATGTATTGTTCTTTAACATGTAACATGAAACGTTTGAGGGTAACCCATACAATTTAATGTTTTTAATAATTGACTTGACGACTTTCATATTTTATATGATCATATTTATATAAACAGAATGATATAATTGCTGTGGTGGAGACATTTATGATTGCAAACATGCAAAACACTGTAGTAAACATTTCAAGATATACTTTACACTAGTTTTGGAGTAAGATTCTATAAGGTGATCAACAAAAGTTCATGTCTAGAGCGCTGCGGCCCCATATAATTTAAATGGAGCCACAGCACTCTAGATGTGAAATTTGTTTTGATCAACTGATAGTATAATTACACACTTAGATAATATATAAACATTTTAGCACTGCAGATTTTCCAAAATATAACCAGTTGAGGATAGATATATTAATAAAACGTTTCTTTGTCAAGCACTATTTATTTATGCCATTGTAGTAGGTATGGTGCATACACAGAGTTATTTATAATTATGTGGTAAAAATAATACGAGTAAATCCTTCAATCAAAGTAAGAAGGTTAAGCCAATCATACCTCAGTACAAAGTACACAAAGCTGTACCCCTGATGACTTACAGCACCTAAAAGATCAAGAAGAAGGCGATCCATCAGTGGCATGACATACAATAAGGGTATCAAGTTACATGCAAGTCCATTTAAAACGGAGACCACATTTAGCCCAGGGAAATATATCAATAAATAACTGGTAAAATTCAAAAAAGAAGCGGAAATAACAAAAGAGAAACCCTGAAACAATTTTTTGGCTCCGCTTAATTGTTTCGCCAGTTACCAATTTATTTCCGGGCCAGCCTGTATATTTTCACTTGAGTTATAATTCGCTGTATTTCAAACGATATCAAATCTTGTTCGCGCAAAAGTGCTGGTTTTGGTTTTTCCGAAATTCACTTGTTATCTCTCCGTGCCAGCGAGCAGCTATTCCGTCGTTTAGCGGGCATTCTATTTCTGCATTCGGTTGAAGTAACTTGCTTCTACGAAGGCATTCCCGCGTGCTATTGTTGGCTGAATCGATTGTAACGATGCTTCAGATTTACAATTTACAAATTTAAACTACGCTTTACAAATTTAAAACATAATGTATTAATTATTCACAAATCTGCGCTTTACAAATTTAAAACGTAATGTATTAATTGTTCCTAAATTTACAATTCACAAATTTAAAGTTTTGCTTAATGAATACGTATTAAGAATTTTGTAAAAAGTGCTCTCACGCCATTTTACTATCAATACCGAGATAATGGTTAAAAGATATGACAGTGGTAAGCTTACTCCTTCATTGAGTTGAGATCAAATTCAATCCAAGAGCCCAAAAGAGGTTCGCATATTTTTTTGTGCGTGCTGCATTTTCAGCATTATTAATATACTGTATTATATACTGTATTTAAACCTTGTGATAAACAATTTACAGACCTAATTACGATGTTGCGAGCAACTATTGATTATTAATTAAATAAACCTAATTGTTGCTGTAATTTTATTTATTTCTCGAAATCTGTGATTTCTGGCGCCCTGTGTTTTTTTTACTATTATTAAAAGAGCTTGCAGCAGTTCAGCTGATGATAGAAATCTGCGACCCAAGGCCACCGAATTTGAAGCTAGTTAGGTCATTGCGGTGAGTACGGACATTTCAGAGCTACCGTGGTGTATAAATAATAAGGGGGTTGATCTGCGATTATACTACCATTGATTATTATTAGTAATCAATCGCAGGTTGGCTTCTTTATTGTTTCAACCCCAGTCAGATAAAACTAAAACTACACAGGTACCACTGCACAATAAAGATTATGGCAAATATGCTGTTGAATCTACAGGGGAAGAGATAAATGAAATAAAAAGTAGAACACTAAACGTCCTAGAGGTGAGATAGTTATTTAACAAACAAGTGTGTTAATGAGAGCGATTAATAATGGAGCGCTCACACGTTAATTATTGAGATTATTAACCGTCGATTAACACACGAGTTAGGTACAATATTTTTTTGTTGATCGTATCTTATTAAATTGGAAATAATTTTATTTTATTGCATGACAAAAATTTGACACTTAAAAGTTTTGACATTCATGATAGCTTTAATTTCCTATACTAAAATTGTTTATTAATAGAAAATCATGCATTAATAGGGGTCATTAATAAACGATTTTAGAAAATAAAAAAATCATGCATTAATAAGGGCTATTAATGAACGATTTTGTATGCATTAACGAAACCCATAAGTAAACGATCAACGAAAAAATAAATTAATAGTTATTTAACCAACAAGTGTATTAATGAAGACAATTAATAATCGAAACTGTTTAAAGCACGAACGAGCGATAGCGAGTGAGTGCCCTTAATAGTTGAGATTATTAATCGCCCATTAACAAACGAGTTGATTACAAAATTTTTTCATTGACCGCAAAATCTTTTTTTGTGGCGAAAAATTTGATTAATACAACTAACCTCCATGCAAAATATCACCAAAACGTCAAAATCACAAAAACAGTTAATTAATGAAAAAGAGTGTATTAATCAAAAACAGTGTATTAATAGATCTACTAATCCATTCTTTTTTAAAAAACAGTTAATTAACGAAAAAGAGTGTATTAATCAAAAACAGTGTATTAATGACGTCTATTAATCCATCCTTTTTCAGGAAAAATAATTCATTAATATTGAAATTAACAAGTGGTCAACGAAAAAGATTATTACGTACCACTGTCATATGACTGATATCATCCAATGAGAACCATGCATTTTGTGAAAATCGGCCAATCCCGAACTGATTACCTGATAAGCTCCCTAGGGAAACTAATCAACCGATAAGTTCCCTAGTGCTAATTATCGACCCCGTAGATGATGTCATAATTAGAAATAGAAATGCAAGAAAAAAACAATTTGAGTTTTTTGGGATTATTAGATCAATTTTAAATCATAATTCGTATAGGGGTTTTGTGTAATAATCTGCAAAATATCCCTCTTGCATACCGAATTGATTCTAATTTTGTCTCGTGCACTCAACAAAATTATCGACAATTTGGCATGCACTAGGGATATTACTATTGAAAATTAAGCCTTGTACACAAATTTCCAAGAGGTTTTTTAAAGTGCAAGAGCTTGACAAGTTTGTATAATTATATTTTTGATATCTAATGTTTAGTATTTCATATCACCTTTTATACCATTTTTACAGAGATTCTTGCTTTATTTTTCTAATTTGTTAATTTGTGAAAAAAATGGTATAATTAAATGCATCTTTTATATCTAATGTTTAATTTAAAGTTTTACAGCATTTTTTCAGAGATTCTTACTTTAGTTTCATAATAATTTATTTTGTAGAGAAACAATGGATTTTTGTAAATAAAAAGTATTTTGTAAACTGATTTGCAATCATATTATTCATTAATGACAATCTAGGTATTACTTTAACCCAATAGCAGCAATTGTCCTGTTATAAGGGAAAACAAAGTAGTGGGCCAAAGTTACCCTAACTGTGTCATTGGTTGAGCCCATCATTATAATTTAAAAAAAGGTGTTTGGGATTAACCTAACTACTTGTAACTATTGGAAGTTTAGAAATTGGTTTATTTGCACACTCAACTACAATACATAGGAGATACAATAGTGAATACATAAGAAATACAAAGTATACTTAAGATTACAGTACAATAAAGCTATTGTATCATTTGCATGCAATTTTCGTACCAGTGTACAGAGTGAGCACCTAAGTTATTTAACACTTGTGTTGTGAATATTGCCAACAGAAGTTGCTAAATACCTATATGTCCCCTACACATATTCAAAATTTTAAGTTACCTTACCCTCACAAAAAAAAACTAAATTATTATTTTTGAAGAAATTGATTTCTGAAATCGATATGTAATTAAAATTTCTTCCCCGATATGAGTTAATCAGAAATAAATTAATTATAAGCTTGTATATTCCTGTGTTATGTATTTCAAACTGTAAGGTTCGCTTGTGTGAAATTTCATATTTGTGCTGTACTTTATATACAAACACCACAGGATTAAGGTATTTCACCTGTGTGAGTTTGCACATGTAAAACTAAATAATCTTTTCTAAATGTTCTATATTCACAAACGGAACAAGAATAAGGTTGTTCACCTGTATGACTTTTCATATTATGTCTAGCCAAACTGTTTTTATGTGCTGTTGCAAATTCACAAACAGAACAAGAATACGGTTTTTCGCCCGTATGAGTTTTCATATGTCTAACTAAATGATGGGGGTATGCCGCTCTATATTTACAAACAGTGCAGGAATAAGGTTTTTCGCCTGTATGAGTTTTCATGTGTCTAACTAAATGTTGGTTTACTGTCGTTCTATATTTACAAATGGAACAATAGAAGTGTTTTTCGCTTGTATGAGTTTTTATATGCGTAACTAAACTATGTTTGTATACTGTTGTATATTTACAAACAGAACAGCAAAGATGTTTTTCACCTGTATGCGACATCATAATATGTTCAAATAAATTACGTTTGTCTGCTGTTGTATATTTACAAACGGAACAAGAAAAGGGTTTGTTGCCTGTATGAGATTTCATATGTGCAACTAAACAATGTTTGTATACCGTTGAATATTTACAAACAGAACAACAAAATGGTTTTTCGTCAGTATGGCATTTCATAACATGTTGGACTAAACTAGTTTTGTATAATGTTTTATATTTACAAACAGAACAACTATGTGGTTTATCGCCTGTATGAGATTTCATATGTCTAACTAAATCAGATTTTTGTGCAGAACTGTATTTACAAACAGTACAAGAATAAGGTTTTTCGCATGTATGAGTTTTCATATGTTGCACTAATATATTTTTGCGGGAAGTTTTATATTCACAAACAAAACAAGAAAAAGGTTTTTCGCCTGTATGTACTTTGATATGTTGAACTAAATGTTGTTTTGATGCTGTTCTAAAATTACAAACATTACAGGAATAAGGTTTTTCTCCTGTGTGAGATCTTATATGTATGACTAAACGTCTTTTTTGTACTGCTTTATAGTCACAAACGGAACAACAAAAGAGTTTTTCACTTGTATGAGCTTTCATATGCTTAGTTAAATTATGATTTTCTGCCGTACTATAATTACAAACAGTACAGGAATAAGGCTTTTCGCCTGAATGAGATTTTATATGTGTGACTAAACTTCTTTTGTATAGCGTTTTATAGTTACAAACAGAACAACAAAAGGGTTTTTCACCTGTATGCGTTTTTATATGTTGAACTAAATGATATCTTTGTGCCGTTTTATATTCACAAACCGAACAAGAAAAAGGTTTGTCGCCCATATGAGACTTCATATGTGCGACTAAACTCTTTTTGTATGCAGTTGTAAATTCACAAAAAGAACAAGAATAAGGGTTTTTGTCTGTACGAGGTTTCATTTGTATAGCCAAACCCCGTGCTGTTGAATTTTGAACCACATAATTTTGATCTTTAGCTTCAAATTCAAATTTAATATCAATTTCCGAATTATCACTGATGTCATTACTATTTTCTATGATTTCTTCTTTGAAATCTAATTTCTTAATATTTTCTTCGTCATCGAAGTCTCTTAATTGAGGCACTAAAGCTACTGTTAAACTATGAAAATTATTATCTGCTGTTTGTTGATTAGTGGCCATCATGGCTAGTTTGACGTTGCTTCGAAAGATACTTTCTTGCTTAATAATACAGAATTACAGCAACAGAGATTGCCACAGCTGGAACCAGTAGGCACTATTAGAAGTAATCGACGTATTAGCAAATTACAGATAATTATGTACGACTGTTTGATAAGAAAATCCGGATTTTATCTAAAACGAAAATTTTTATTGCATTAAAAGCAAAACCACTGCATGTACCAACCTACCGTTTAAAATAGGTCTCAAAGAGTCGGATGTTATTTCTCATTAATTTGTACTGTTCCTGTGCATGGTGGTCCATTTGGTAAATGTAGTGCCTGTTTTGCTTCTAACGTTGGCCGATTAAAATTTTTTTTTAAATAAACCAAAAAACGTCTGGGTTTGACCGGTCTCGTACTACTCCAATAACAAAATCGTGGCCCTTTAAACCATCTGTAAAGTAAAGAATACTTTATAACTATTCATGTGAACACGCACAACACGTAACCTTAGTTTGACACAGGGATCTACGCGTTAACCCCGCAATTTAGCACAGTTGGGGTTATATTACACATACACTGCAGGTAAGTACATTCTGATTCCATTGACTCATAATTCTTTAGTGACGAACAATTATTAAATGGTAAGTATTCCACGGTTTACTTTTCACAAATGCCTAATAACAACTCTAGTAAAACAGCAATGATAGTAACTAAACTTCAAATGCAAACACGGTCGCCATATTAAATCACCTATTGCTTTGCTGAGAAATTCAACTACTCATTTGCAAACGACCTACTCTATGAAAGTAACAAGAAATAGACAAATCTAAATTAGGCATCTCTTTAAATACAATGCTCCTTATCCTTCAATCCTCAGATTGCTTGGCAGCTTTCAATCTGATGTTGTTGCAAGCCATTCTTTTCATTGATTCATAACTATGAGCCATGGAATTTAAACTAATTAATCGATCATTAGATATGTATCTGAATCGATAATAGTTGTTTTTACATAGACATTAATAGTTATTTAACCAACAAGTGTGTTAATGAAGGCGATTAATAATCGAAACTGTTTAAAGCACAAACGAGCGATAGCGAGTGAGTGCCTTTAATAGTTGAGAGTGTATTAATCAAAAACAGTGTATTAATAGATCTATTAATCCATCCTTTTTTAAAAAACAGTTAATTAATGAAAGAGTGTATTAATCAAAAACAGTGTATTAATGACGTCTATTAATCCATCCTTTTTTAGGAAAAATAATTCATTAATATTTAAATTAACAAACGGTCAATGAGAAAAATCTATATCATTTTCATCATTATAGTAAATCATTTCAAGACGATAAATAATAAACAAGAGTTAAAAGTTTCTGTGGAGCAACTGACAAACGCAGTCATTTCTGCCTAAAATGACAGCTGTCCTCTCATTGTAAGGATCTACAACAGAAAACTTCTCTGGTGGAATGATGACCTTAAAATGATGAGGAGGCACGTAAAAAAACTCTTCAATAGAGCAAAAGCATATGCTTGGGAAGAATATAAAAGATCCTTAACTGAATATAAAAAGCACTGAGAAGGGCTCAGAGAGCATCATGGAGAAGACATTGTGAGGGGATTAAAAACACTCCAAAATGTACCAGACTTCACAAAATTCTCTCCAAGGACTCTCAAGGCTCAATAAGAACCTTAAAAACCACAAAGGGTGAGTTTACTAGAACAGGGAAGGAAATCATGATCGAACTATTTTGGGTACACTTTCCTGAATCAGTAACCATTGACCAATCACTGTCGAATTGGAGGAACTAGGGACCCAATGCTTCTGCAGACAGAGCATCAAGAGAGGACTGGCATGTTTGAAGATCGAACAATGGTCTCATTTGAACTGTGCAAATATCCGGGACTGGACGGGATTTTTCCAGTCATGCTCTAGAAGGGTTGAAACCTTCTACTTACTAGAATCTGCATGGTACTCAGAACTAGTTTAGCTCTGAGCTGCATGTCTAGAATATGGAGACTAACCGGAGCAGTTTTCATACCAAAGACTGGAAAGACAAACTATTCTCAGGCAAAGTCCTTTTGACCCATTAGTCTGTCATTCGTACTTAAGACAATGGAGAAACTGATCGACAGGCACATTAGGGATGGTGTTCTGGTAAATAGTCCTCACACCAAAACCCGTGTGCTCATAGAGCAGGTTTATCTGTACATCCTTCAGGTCTATTACAACAGCCCTACGACACTGTAGGGTAGAGAAGACCTGCTGCAGGTGGATAGACTACATGCTGAGGGTGGATTGAAAGAGAAGACCTTCGGGTCCGCCCCAGTAAAACCACCATACTTTTTACGCGAAGAAAAAACCTAGAGGGCTTGACACCCTTACTTCTTTGTGGTAAAGAAATTGCTTTGTCAGAAGAGGTAAAGTACTTGGATGTCATACTGGACTCCAAACTAATCTGGAATCAACATATTGGCAAAATTATCAGAAAATCGGACACTACGTTCCGTGTCCCAAACCAGGAATCGTGTATTGGCATACACCAGTGATCAGAACAGCTATTATGTAGGCTGCCCCGTTGTGGTAACCCAAGGTCAAGCAAGAATCCCCTACATTAAGACTAAGAAAGATACAACGGTTTGCATGTCTTGGCATAACAGCGGCAATAAGAACGCCCACTGCTGCAATGGAGACTAGTGTCCTGCATTAGGTAATGTACCTGCGAGTTACCCGCATTGTGGGTAGGATTTATGTTAATATTGTCCATAGCGGGTCGAGTGCAAATTTAAAACTGCGGGTTGCAGGTTGTGTAGCGGGCACAACTTCATTTCTTCAACATAAATTTTGTTTGTGTATAAAAAAATTATACCTAATAATAATTTTACAGCTGAAGTGTGAAAGTAACTTTCTTTATTGTGTATAGGCATTCTCGCTGAAGCAAGATGCAGATACGTACTGGTCTAATATTCGAATTTGTGGTGAAGTGCAACTTTAAAAGAGCAAAAATTGCGAGCCGCGGATCGGGTGCGGCTATAAAAATGTAGAAATTGCAGTTTGCGGATAGGGTGCGGATCCTAAATATTGGATCCGCGCAGGTCTCTAATGGAGACTCTTCATAGAGTAATACAGAGAGAGGCAAGACCAAAACAAAAAGAAATTATATTTACAATCAAAATACGCAAGTTTGAGTACCTTGGCCACGTCATGAGAAACAGCAAATACTGTCTGTTACAGCTGATCCTACAGGAAAAACTCGAGGCAAAGAGAGGCCCAGGAAGAAGACGGCTGTGAAATCTCAGAGACTGGTTCGGCATAACATCAACACAACTGTTTCGTCTGGCTGCCAATAAAGTGAGAATTGCCATGGTTATAGCCAATACCCGGAACGGATAAGACACCCAAAGAAGAAGATAGTCAGGCGTATTTACAAATACTTGATCTTTCAGGCAACACCATAAACAGTCCGGTGCTGTTAAATCTAGTGATCTTGGTGGATATGGAACATTGCCGTTTTTTGAGATGATCAGTCCATAAAACGTTTTCCTCAAAACTGCCATTGTTTCACAGGCTTTGTATGCTGTGGTGCTGTCCTGTTGGTACCACACACCCTCTACGCCAAGCTATTCGATTTGCAGCAGCAAATATTCTCTCAACATTGATTTGTATCACTGTCTATAGTGTCCATACACAGTAATTGCTATACCTCGATAAAACAATCGTCAACGTAACATCAATCCAACGCGGGATCTATCCGGACACCAGCCCATAAGGGCAAGGACCGCTGGATACTCGTGCCGGCAACACCGAGGTTTAGTCGCCGCAGGAGTATGCCGGAAATGACCCTACGGGCATGACCGAATGCTAACTGGGATGCCAATGCCGACAAGGAGACATGAGGTGTTATTTTTGACTGAACTTACTGATGATGACCTTGGCTATGAATATTAACCTTTCTCCCCAGGTGAAACATCAGAAGACTCGCAAATTGAAGGGCCCATTTAGTGACCAACGTTCCCGGCATACCCACGTCGTCATGAACTCGGGTTCCGGCATGGGATAGTAAAGACTAGCCACCCCAAAGCTCAAAGTGGAGGACGCTGATGGTTATACCTCAGAAAAGCGGTTCCAAAAGCTATGGACGCACGGCCCCGCACCCGTGCGGACCCGGTGGTGGGGTATAAATAGGTCGTTCTGCATGAACGTGCACAACCTCCTGAAGTGAAATGATTTAGAAATACAGACATTAAACAGATTATATAGAAGATTCGGGGCTGGCTACCCCTGGTGATCACAAATAAAAATATAAGACGATAACCCAAGGGAGAACACGCAAAACTTAGATCCGATTTTGTTCGAGAAACCTACTTTGATTTGCTTAAAAACGAGGAAGACAAATGTGAGAAAGAAAGCAGAACGTAAATGAATGTAGAAACAGAGACATCGCAAAGATCAGCAAAAAAACAAAACAGAGCCCAAAGATAGTTAAACAAGCAGCACAAATAGAACCTAGTTTAACTTTGTCTTACATAAAAAAAGATAGATGAAATGTACAGTTTTTGCAAAAGAAATAATAATGTGCATAGAGAGTTAAAGAGACTCACAAGCGAATTAGTCTCTCTAACAGCCAAGGTTATAGGGTAAGATAAGCAAGAAAAAAACATATGCATAGCAGTGGAAATGGAGTTGGAACAAACAAAACAGAACTTTAAAACTAAATACAAAATAATACAAGAACAAATAGGAGTCCTGTGGGTGAGAAAAGATAACAACAAACAATAAAGATTTACAAAAACAAAAAATAACAGACAAACTTAAAACTGGAAAGAAATACAAAGACATCGAAGAATAATATACAGTGTGGCAATAAAGTAACGGATAAGTTCATTAACTTTGTTGGTATTCATTTTTATGAAAAAATCTCGAAGGGGTGTAGCGATTTTGACCATAGGGAATATTTTCAGTTTCGTATGTCATTTGTTTTAAAAGTTATGTCATGGACTTTTTTTTTAAATTACTTGTATTTTTTATTATTGATTTTGGTAGTACTTCTTATGTTTTTTTCAATGATATAACATTTTCAATATGTTACATCTGAAAAAAATCGAGAAAAATGGCCTTTAAAGTTTAAATATTAAAAACCAATGAAATGAGCAAAATAAATCTAGAGCTAGACTAGAATTATAAATGTTTTTTTTCAGAACTACTACTACTTGCGTTTTTCGTATCAGGTATGCAGTCGGCTTCGTAAATTTCATGGTTAGGTTATGTACGTTTGTGTTTCCAGCCTATTTGTTTTGAACTTCTGCAGAGCAATGCCTGGCAAACGTTTAAATTCTCAAGTCCAAGCAATGGTTCTTTCGCTTTTAGAATACTTTGAAGCAGAGAAAATAAATGGTGGGCCGCTGTTACCAATAACTGCAGTTCGAGAAGTAAGTAAACCTATTCATAGTACGATATACAGTAAAACTCGGTTATAACGAATTCCACGGGACCGCTATATTTGTTCGTAATAACAGTTATTCGTTATACCCAAGAAGGCCATAATTTGAGCAAATTTCCAACTTCCTTATAATTTCTACTTTTTCGGAAACCGATAAAATTTTCCGTTTGACTCCCGACATTTTTCCACAATTAGAAAATGCGTAGGTACATACGGAATGACAGTAAAGGAACGACCAAGATACATCCACTTGAAGATTTTTGCAACTCTTTTTGTTGCGTTATAGGCCAACGTCTTATAGCTATTGTATTTTTAATCCTGTAATGGGTTTTGTTAAATACAATAGCTAAGACGTGGCTATGACGCAACACTTTCATTTTGCAGAATGCGATAACAGAACTGAGCCATAACATCGGGCGAAACCCATTATTGCTTTTCGAAGAACTGGATCCTGCAGATAGCTCCTGGATTCTAAGAAAAACGGAGTTGCTTACAATGCCCACTATCTCGCGCTATTGTACAGAGTGCTAGAGAGAGCTAGAGAAAGTGGCCTACTGCGAAATTTAACTGACCACTATTTTCAATGTTGCCAGAACAAAATACCTAATACCTTTCAGTTACATTTTATTAGGAGATGAAAAGGATCAGTTCCGAGAATGTATTCTTAAATTTTGGTTCGTTATTCCCGTGAAACGAATTCGTAATAAACATGAAATACATGCATTAAATCAAATGTAATTCAAATACACCTTCAAAAGTATTCGTTATAAACGTGAATTCGGTGTAACCGTGATCGTTAAAAGCGAGTTCTACTGTATTAAATAATTATAAATAGATAGTAGCAAATGCATTAAAAATCAGTGAATCAAGTGTTACAATGATTAAGCAGCGAAGTAAAAGAAATCCGATTTTGTCTAGCACATGAAAATTGAGGCCAAGGCGTAAATCAAAATCCACTTATTTAAACGATTGTGTAAAGATGGCAATTTCAGATACAATATAGGACATGTATAAACAAAGTACTTAAATTAGAGGTTACTTTAAGAAATATGGTTCGCCGTGCAAACATTTATGCACTTCAGTAACTATTTAATTATATTATTGTAACCTAACCTCACTCTTATGTGATAACTTTGATAACTGACCGGAATTTTCATGATTATAGTTGTTAAATTGCCAACTTAGTACTTAATCTTAAGAAGTCATACAGTTCCATGTGTGACTTCAGGAGGAAGAATCCTGGGATAGATAGTATACAGCATTCTTACATTATCAAAAAGCTTCGATCCCATCAACAGGCAAAAACCATGAAATATATTAGAAAAGAAAGATATCCCAAAACATTTCGTAGAAACAATAAAAAAACCTCTACAATGAAATAACAGTAAGAACTGATACAGGAAATAAAATAGAAAAAATTAAAATATAAACAAATCAAGACGTCTTGAGGATGCAGTTAGAAATTCAGATCAGTAAGGACAAGTTTATCAATTAACCGATGACCACGCCATAACTGCTAAATCCAAAGACGAATTGCAACTCAGCATATATAAACTAAATGAAATCTATATAACTTATAGCTTCATAATACCCCCTACAAAATCAAAAATTATAGCGTTTGGAGGGAAAGAACCAGTATGTTCAAAAATCATAATCGAACATAAAACACTACAGCATATATCTGACTTCAATTATCTGGGATGCAACATATCTTACAACCATGACAGCAAAATACAAAACAGAACGACAAAATTCCAGACCATGTGTGGTACGATAAAAAGAACAATAACGCAAAAATCAAGAAAGGACACCCAAATAAAGTTCTATAAAATCATGGCAGTTCCGTCGCTACTATTTGGATGTGAAAAGTGGGTCATAAGGAAGAAGTATGAAAGACAAGTAGAAACGACCGAGAAGACATTTTTTAGATCAGTGGAAAGATGCACACGACTAGAACACGTTAGAAATGAAAACATAAGAAACAAATTACAACTATGGCGAATTAGTGAAAAGATACACTAATACAAAAGAAAATAGACTGAACACATTCAGAGAACGAATGAAAACAGATTTCCTAAGTTGGAAATATAAACTTAGGGGAACAAGCAAAACCGGGAGACCCAGAAAGTGATGGGAATTTGAGCCGGAACATGCCAACAGGCCTATACCTACCGTAAAGCAGATGATGATGACCTTTTATTCTACCTTTCATGACGCATATAATTACTTTCTCTATTAATCAATTCAGTTTTTTCCAGTGCTTAGTAGTAAGCTATATACAGGGTGTTTCATTAATAATTGGAAATATTTTAACTGTAGAATTCTGGGCTTAAAATATTAATATTTAACCCAAATCACTTAGATAAAATGTGGCTTGTTACTGAGATATAGGGTGTTTTATTTAAAAATTTAAAAATAATTTTTCCCCATTACTTTAAAACTATTTGACGTATCCGTATCATATTTGGCAGGAAGTTTAGACACTGTAAACCATGCTAAATTATGTTAAATAAACGTTTCTGGCTACTACCAGAGGCGTACCACAGGGGCAAGTGGGTGGTTGACCCTTCCCAAATTCTACGCCACTGGCGGAATGGCCATTTTAACACAATTTTTCGATTCTCCAATACTTTCTATGTAAATAACATACTCTTCCTTCGTCACGATAACGTCATTATTTTTCGAGATATTTAAAGTTAAACATAAAGCTGAACAGTTATTTTGATTTTAATGTGTATTAATTATGTCGGTGTTTTTTGTCATAAGATTGCATTTATTACGCAAATGAAACTTTAATCCGTATTAACAAAAAAATATAATGTTATTTATTGAAATTTCTTGAAACTAATACATAGATGCATTCAACATAAAAAAAATGTATCCATGTATTCGTTTCAATAAATTTCAATAAATAACATTATATTTTTTTGTTAATACGGATTAAAGTTTCATTTGCGTAATAAATGCAATCTTATGACATAAAACACCAACATAATTAATACACATTAAAATCAAAACAACTGTTCCGCTTTGTTTAAATTTAAATATCTCGAAAAATAATGACGTTATCGTGACGAAGAAAGAGTATGTTATTTACATAGAAAGTATTGGAGAGTCGAAAAATTGTGCTAAAATGGCAATTCCGCCAGTGGCGTAGAATTTGGGAAGGGTCAACCACTCACTTGCCCCTGTGGTACGCCTCTGGTAGTAGTCAGAAACGTTTATTTAACACAATTTAGCATGGTTTACAGTGTCTAAACTTCCTACCAAATATGATACGGATACGTCGAATAGTTTTAATGTAATGGGGAAAAATCATTTTTAAATTTTTAAATGGAACACCCTATATCTCAGTAACGAGCCACATTTTATCTAAGTGATTTGGGTTAAATATTAATATTTTGAGCCCAGGATTCTACAGTTACAATATTTCCAATTATTAATGAAACACCCTGTATATTTATCTAAAATTAATGTTCCTTCAAATTTGAAAGATTTAAGATCAATCAGTATGCTTCAAGCATTGAACTCCATCTTAACGTAAATGGAAGAGCAGTGCTATTCTCGTAAATGCAAACCGGTGTGTTAAGGGCAGCAGACAGAGACAACATAAGTGTGTAGTATATGCATCACTCTCCAACTTCTTGATTGTTATGAAGTAATCTGCTGTGTTCAGTGTTCATAGGTGTTTATGAAGTATTAGGTATATTAATTGACCTGCTTGACTTGCTGTTGGTGTTGCTTGTCTTCCAAGGCATTTTATTTTTCACACAAAATGAAATAATTCTAGTGTACATTTTTTCGATGATTTTGGAAAATGGCTGGTAACAATGACACAGTCCTAAAATTGTTTGTCAGTTTTTGATCCTTTTTTATGAAATGGAATGACTTTGGCTATTTTAAGATCATAGAGAAAACAGCCAGTCAACAAGCGTTCATTTATCATGTGTGCCACGGGAATACAAATAAAATCAGGAACCTTTCTGATAATGACCGCAGAAATATAACCAGGTACACATGAATATTTAAGTTGTAGTTGATAAATAATATTAAACACTTCAATAAGAGTTGCGGGCAACCAAAACAACAAATCTCCAACCAATTCTACCTTGCTCTAGTCTTTAAGATTACAAATAACTGGCTCAGAAGGAACACTAAAAATACAAAATTAACATAAATGTTGGCGCGCATTTTGATAAATTTTAATTGAGTTAAGTGTAAATTTTTCCCATATTGACGTGACAATTACTTATATGCTTACCCGAGCTTGTGATGTGAAATTCTACAAAAGTAGACAAAGCACCTTGTTGCTATTGTGTCAGATGCTACACTTGAAGTTTTGCTGTGGTTCTAAAAGAAAATAATATTCATATTACAAATGGTTTTTAATTAGTTGCTTACTGAAGTATAAACATTTATAAATATTGATAGTTGTACAACATACTACATACCGAAAGTGGTTGAAAATACAAGCTGTTGGTATCTACACCCAGAGGATTGTATCGAATCTACTAGATGTATGTACTGCACCCAATTAATAAGTTTGACACGATGATATAGCCGTTAACCAAGCAATTTAGCACAGTTGGGGTTATATTACAGATACACTGCACGTAAGTACGTTCTGACTATATCCACTCATAATTCTTTAGTGATACATCATCTGACGAACAATTGTTAAATGGTAGGTATCCCACGGTTTAATTTTCACAAATGCCTAATAACAACTATAGTAAAAAAGCAATGATAACAAGTATCCAAACTCGAAATGCAAACACCGTCGCCATCACGCCATATTAAATCACTTATTGAATTTCTGAATAATTCAACTACTCAATTGCAAAAGACCTACTCTATGAAAATAACGAGAAATAGATAAATCTAAATTAGGAATCTTTAAATACGATGCTTCTTCTTATCCTTCAATCCTCACATTGGTTGGCAGCTTTCCATCTGATATTGTTGCAAGCCATTTTTTCATTGCTTCATAACTGTCAGCTATGGAATTTAAACTAATTAATCGATCATTAGATAATATGTATTTGAATGGATAATAGTTGTTTTTCCATAGACATTAAATAATATACAGATTGCGGCAGGCCACTAGGACCATATAATAGCAAAAACAAGGGGACTTTACATGTGGCCGTAATTGTTTTTTAAATTTAAAAATCGAATATGCTTGGTGTCAAAAGTTGACGTATCGTTTTTTGTTTAATTGTCATAATTATAAACACAGTGTACTTAGTTCCCTAATTTGTATTGATTTGATTCATTCACAACATTCTAAAATGAATATTTATGAAGTAAATTTCGTTTATGTGAATTGTCATGGACAAATTTATCTTGTATTTATAATAATCCTACGACCTACCGCTATCGTACATTGATTGTTCGTTTGTTAAACACCGCGACGGCCACATACATATTCCCCTAGCTTTTGCAATGGTCCTAGCAGTCTGCTGCATTCTGTATACCTACAATACCAAGCAATGGAATAGTTTTTCATCATTCAACTGTTGACAGCAAATCATACGCCGAGTTTTTCACTATTCTGCTGTACATCATGGAGGTGATATAACTCTCCAAACGTCAAACCTTACTGCAAGTAGCAAAATTAACCCTAGAGCACTCGTACAATGAGCGTTCCCTCACATTTTTTTCAAAATCGCCTTTAAATTTTGAGTAAATAGTGGTACACCACTCGTGCCATATCTAGCTGAGTTTGTGATTATCCCCGGCCCGAAAAGTACTATACTAAATTTCAAATAAGAATGCAGTAGGTGGCGCTCTAAACTCAAACTCAGTTTTACACTAGAAAAGTGTAAGTTTGTTTGACTGTCCGTATTTTACAATAATGTTGTCCTATATAATTCAAATAAAGGTAGAGCAGCCTTTTATGTTCACTATTTATCGGTTTTCCTGTTATATCTGTAAGATTCATACCTAATATCAAATTGACAATTTTGAAAAAATATTTGATTTTCAGATGATTGTAACGATGACTTTGTTTTGGCCAATCACGGCCAGAGTTATGATTGCTGCTTAGTTCCAAGTACTGCATGCTTATTTGAAATTTAGTATAGTATTTATTAAATAGTTATTTGTGTGTTGTGATAATTGATGGTCGTTGTGGAGTTGTGTGGTGCGTGAGAAATGTTTATTGCGCGAGTTTACCGTTTAGTAAAGATTTTTGCATATGCAATGCTGCTTCTTTTTTTATTAAATGTGCGGTATCAGTAGAAGCGTCATCGTTATTGTTTTTACTCACACTTGAGTGTTTAATAGTAGAAGCAATTTTTTTACTGAAATGTATTTGCTTTTTAGATATGTATGTTTAAAAACATTAGCTGCAAATTTTTATTATCTCCATTATGTTCAGTCTTGTATATTTTTAACTTACAATTTGAAATCTTCATTTATTTGCCAAGCATGAAGTAGACATTTAATTTGTTTTCTTGACCTTCCGATGTAGAATTCGGTAGATAAATCGTGTGATCAAAGTCTCACATGCAATTTTTGCTGCGACAACGCTTAACACAAGTGCTTCAGGGTTAATTGGGGAGGAGTACTATGAATAGGACATGTCTTGAATGGGACACTCCTTGAATTTCCAGTTCAGTTCAAAATTGAGCAAATAATCAATCGGAGATAGATGGCAGCACCCTCACGTCAAATTTCAGCCCGCTAAGCGATTCATTTACGTTAGTGTATTCGACTTGTGAACGTTTATTATTTTTATGCCTCAAAAGTAAATTTTTACGGATCGGAAGTTTTTGTTAATTATTTGTTATTCCAAGTTTGTTTTGAATAACTATTTTTTTTTCAAAGGCAAGTGAGATAGTCTTTGTATTTAAGAATAAAACTATCGTGCTCTAACCTATGTGTTTCGATATTTTTGTAGTAAAAACAAAGTTGTACACAAGCCATGAATGGGACACTGCCGAAAGTTATGGATGGGACATGTCCCATTCATCGCCTGCCATAATTTTTCTCTTCCGAACTAATTTTTAATTTTAAATTGCGCTATTTGCGAAATTCCATCTGGATATTAGTTTAACAATATTAAAATATATGTTCAAATATAACTGGGTCGTCACCTTATTAGATACTAAACCGAAGACCTTTTTTCTCAGTTGAATGGAAAACAGATCTGCAAACCTACCAGAGAACGTGTGTCGGCCATCGACATATAGAAATGGACCGCTAGTCAGAGCTGCGCGAGCCAAACGGGATAGAAAGAGAACGCATATGACTTGAGAACGCTCTGTCCTTGTTGGCGCTCAGTAGCGTACGGCGCGACCGCCCTGTCGCTGTGACGTCATTTTCTGTCGGCCAATAGAAGGCCGGCAGGAAAAGGAACATTTTCTGTCGGCCAATAGGAGGCCGGCAGGAAAAGAAAAGATAGTTCTTAAAGTGTTCCTTTCTCTTTCTAACGCAAAGAGTTGCGCAGTCGTCCATTAGCAGTCCATTTCTATATGTCGATGGTGTCGGCTGCTTGCATGGAAAAGGCTGTTCGAGATGTCGTTTCAAATCTAACGTCGATTCGTGAAACTGCTAAAATATACAAAATCTCAAAATCGGCACTGCAACGTGCAGTTAAACGAGCTAAAAAACTGCCAGATACCAATGAATTTAAACACGAGCCGAATATAGACAACAGAAAAAATATTTACTACATCCGACCAAAAAAATCCTTGGCCGAATATTTGTTGACCGCCTCAAAGATGTGCTACGGATTAGGCTCTACCGGACTTCGTGTCTGAGCTTACAATTATGCGAAAGGGTTACGTATTACCATGCCACCATGACTGGTTAAAGGGCTTTAAACGTAGGCATGCGTCAATGTTATCACTACGAAAACCTGAAAAAACAAGCCTACGTAGAGCTACGGGGTTCAATCCAACAACAGTGAATAAATTCTTTGATAATTATCAAGGTTATAACCTGGAAATCGTCATGAACAAATACAAGTTTACTGCAAACAGAATCTTTAACTGTGACCCATTCAGACCCGCCACGAGTGTTTGCGGGAAAAGGGGTAAAACAGGTGGGACAAGCTACCTCTGCCGAGGGAGGGCAACTTGTCACTGTTCTTAATTTCGTAAGTGCATCTGGTTCCTTCATCGCTCCGGTTTTTATATTTCCAAGAGTTCATATCAAGGATTTTATGCTTTCTGATGCACCCACGGGAAGTCTTGGCCTTGCTAATACATCTGGTTGGATGACGGAAGATAACCTTCTTCTCAGTATGCAGCATTTTGTTAATCACACGAGACCTACTTTAGAGTCTAAAATCTTATTACTAATGGATAACCATGAGTCTCATGTGAGCTACAATGTTATTTATTACGCGAAGAAAAATAACATTGTGTTGTTAACATTTCCACCGCATTGTAGCCACCGGCTACAACCGTTAGATGTGTCTGTCCATAGACCATTTAAAAATGTTGCCAGAATTGCTCAAAATGAGTGGATGTTGGCTAATCCAGGTCAAACGGTTAGCATATACAACATTGCTGAAATAGTGAACAAGTCTTTCATTAATTCTTTTACACCTAAAAACATTATGTCAGGATTTTCTTCAACTGGTATATTTCCACAAAACAGAAACAAATTTAGTCCAGAAGACTTTGCTTGTTCGTATGTGACTGATCAACCGCAACTAGCTTTCACGCAGAAAAAATCAAAACAAGGAAATAAAGACTCAGCACAACGTAATGCACCAGAATCTTCTACTGGCATTCCTGAAACCATAAGACCATTTTCTAAAACACCAGCAAGGAAAGCTGTTAATAACGGAAGAAAGAAATCAGCTACAAAAATAATTACAAAGACGTCTGAAATGATGGAGATAAAAGAACAGCATTAAGCAAAGCTTGAAAAGATCAGACAAAGCGAAGCAAAAAAACAAAAAACTAGCCGGAAAATAGTAGAATTATCATCAAGTGAATCGAGCGATGATGACCCTGAAACTCAAGACTCAGACAACTCGACGGAATTTTTAAAAGAAATTTTAGATAAGCATAACGATAAAGAAAACGAAATCTTCGAAAATATGGAAAATATGGTTTTACATAGAGGCGACTTTGTACAAGTAGACTGTTCTACCAAAAAAAAAACAGATGTCCTATAGCCTATAGGACTTATGGTTGAGATTTTAGAGAATAGAGATTTTTGTTATAAATAAATAAAACTTTTGAGTTTTCTTACCTTTTACTTTTTATTTAATCTACACTAATAGTCCTGTAAAGAAAAGTCCTTCATAAGTAAAAAAATAAAAATTTGGTAAGCCATTACAAAAAAGTGTCCCATTCATACCACTCTTCCCCTAAATATAAATTGTTAAAACAGTATAGTACATATTCAACTCGTGAGACAGGCCATTATTCACTCTTACCTATTTAAAAAAAGCAAGAAAGTTATCAGAACACCAGATAAAAGCAAATACAAAAAAGATAATAAATATGTATAAGATATAAGCTAGTGGAAATGATTCAAGTACAACAATTAGATAGTAAACAAGACAAGCACATGAAATACATAAAAATAATATAATTAAGAAATGAGAGCATTAAAAATGGAAAACGAATATTAGTTGAAAAAAGAAATGGCGAACATCAAGATGATACTATAAAAATGGAAAAAGGGGATAAAAGAAAAATCACAGTGGTACAAGGACAATCTCTGAAACTTCTTTGTGGCGCTCAATAATCATCGTATTTTTATGGGTATTTCGCCGCACTACAAAATGAAAAATATTAAAACACGAATGTTTCGGAAGACAAATCTACTTCCGTTATCAACATTAACTAATTAACTTAAAAATCAACAAACTTAGTTTTTTTATTGGAGACCTAGCAGAACACGACTAATTTCCCCAATAAATAGCGTGATATGTAAGCAACAGGGGGTGCAAAAGTAAAAGTACACATGGTAGACGACTTTAACAGCAAACTTGGGAAGAGATACGCTACATATAAAGAACTACTAGTTAGGCAAAACTGGCTCGGACTAGATATAATAACGGAAACAAGCTATTATATTTATGTGGTCTACAAACTACGAGTATAATAATAAGTAATTCATGATTTCAACACAAAACAATTCACGCAATTACTAGAGAGGCATCAAGCAGAGGAGAGAAATCCATAATTGATTATATTCCTATTAGTAGAAATATAAATAGAAAAACAACAATAGAGACAAAAGTAAAGAGAGGACCTGACATAGACAGCAATCGCTACCTGCTCTTAACTATGATTAAAAGAAATGTATAAAAAAGCAAATAGAAGCGATGAAACTAAAAAGAGGATGGAATTTAAAATGATAAAAACATATGAATTAAAGAATGAAGAAAAGACTACCAAATATGAGTAACTAGTTACAGCAAAATTAGCGGACAAATTAGAGGAAAATAAGAGCATATGTCTAGAACAGTTGTTGACAATATCCAAGGGGAGTCTAACTGAAGCAGCAAAACAATTATGCGGAATTATCAAAACGCCAAACAAACAAAAGTAAACTGCATGGTAGTCATTAGAGATAAATAATCACATACAAAATGAAAAAGGCACGGCGCAAATACTTTTCAAATAGAACTACAATAAATAATATAAGAAACAGAAAAAAGTTAGTAGCAGAGGCAAAGAAGAGTAAATAAAATCAAATGTTATTCTACAAAAGAATTAATGAAGGTGTAGGTATTAAAAACCCAATATTTAAAATATTTGCAGATGAAATAGATATAATGAATAGATGGAAAGAGTGCTTCAAGGCCTATTGCATGCCATTGAAGAAGATGCAGCGGTGAGAGAAAAGTAAAAGCGATAGACGGAAGCGATGTCGAAGAAATAGACAATCGAGAGAGGCAATCAAATGGCCGTAAAGTAGAAAATGCCAGCAATAGGTAAAATCACGACAGATAAAATATGAGAAACAAAATTAACAGAAATATTGAAAGAATCAAGGGAGGAAAGAATCCCCAAAAAATTGGAAGAGGCTCTAATGCTACCAATATATAAAAGAAAAGATAGCAGGCAATGCTGGCAAAGAGTAGCAAAAACCAATAGCATCGTGTTGCAAATTTGAAGAACTTACACCAATTGCGCACTACTCTCAACTACCTTCGAAAAGCGATCCAACGCGTGCTCCTGCAACTACCAAGTTAGGTCGTTCCGTTTCCTTTGGATTGTATAGTCTGCGATTCGTGTCGAATTTTAATGCCATCAACCTATGAATCTTATAAGTGTAACGTTTCGCCCAGCGCGAACGCGATTGTATAAATTAAAAATTAATTTGCGCATTCCCCCTGGGCTTGCACCACGTTAGGGACCGGAACGCCGCGCCGAGAGTGCGACGTGACGTCACCGCAAACGATCGCCCTAACACCACTGCGCACCTAGACCACGAATCCCCGCTCCAGCGACCCGATACGAACCTCCGATTACGGCCGCACCAGGTATATAAGCAGAAATCGAGTCCGCAACAGAGAGAATTTCCTCGAACCTTCCCAGTCCTCCCGCCTTGTTTACGCTCTCAGGAGAGTCCCCGGACTATTCGAGAGGATCCCGTCCAGACACCCAAGCTTCCGGACGTTAGGATTGTTGCAAAAACTCTCCAACGTTATTCTCTAGAACTCCTGTACGTTAGGATTGTTGCGAAACTTTCCAACGTGATCCCCTCGAACCCCCGTACGTTAGGGTTGTTGCGAAACTTCCCAACGTCGTCCCCTCGAGCTTCCAGACGCTTGGATTGTCACTCGACTTTTCAGTGTCATTTCCCGAGCACCCAGCGACCTGAAGAGCCGTCTCAGGCCCGACGGCTACGACATCAAACACTTAGTTACATGCAGGATCTCTCCGAACTCGCCAACGACGCCCTCCAAAGCTTGGGCACTCGGGAGGCCAAGTCGTGCTCGCCGGTGACGACGCCGTCCGCGAAGCATATTTCCCCGGCACCAGGATAGCGACGCAAACGTAATTAGGCCCGATAATTGCGTCTGTAGCGGCTTAGCATCTCCGAAGCCGAGGAACGTGCACCAGGAGTTCCCGTCGAATGAGCCAGAGGCCGCCGCCCACAGACACGCACTCGTGAAGCTAGGCCGCCTTCGCCAGCAAGAAACAGCACATAATTAATCAAAATCCAGTCACCTGGTGCAGCAAAACAGCTGGCAAATAAAGCAAATTAAATGCATCGTCCGACGCTTGAACACTGGGAATTTCACCGTTAAAACACCAGACGCACTAGGTATGCACACAATTTAGTTTGGTATTGACCGCAGTTTTGTTTATTTAACAATTTCTGAATCAAGTGTATTGTTGTTGTCCGCCATTACGTGGCGACCCGCTAATCTGTCAAATTACCTGTTCAGGACCGGCGCGGTGTCTACGCGACGAGGAACTAATGTACATACAGGCTGTCCCGTAATAGTGTGCCACTGCCCGACTACCAGCGAGCGAAACACCCCGTTAGAAGAACTAATTTACTTTTATAAATGTCATTACATTCTATTATTCTATGTGTTTAATACAATTTAATTTAATGTATTTAGTTAAAGATTATTATACAATGGTAAGAAGTTATTCTGTGTTTCTATTCCACGTTACTATCTGAGTTTATTATTTGGACCTTGGCATTTCTGAGCTATTCCTGGGAAGCCAGTTCCACCCTGGTAGTTGTAGCAATTAAATTAAATTAAACTAGCCCGTCAGGCTACATAAGAATGATATAGTTCAGCTTGTACTGTTTGAGGCTTTCGCGGTTACTCGAATTATTCTCCTTAGCATAGAATTTCGGCTTAGACCGCGTAGTATCTGTATATGAACACCCAGCATTTTCTGGCTTAATATGCCTTGCACCTTGTGAAGTCAAGCAAAAACCCGCGCGATGGCCATGCTCTTTGGTGGCTCCTGTTGTTTGAGTATCTTGAGAACGAGGATACTTAGGCAGATTTGACCGTTTTGCTGTTTGTGCATCCATATTCACTAACGTTTCGCAAGACCTTGCAGCTTGCATCATCAGAGTGAAAGTTGCACTAAGAACCGAAGGTCGGTGTGGAGCTATTTATAGTCCTCTGTTCCAGGCGCATCTGGTCACATGGACGCCAGACATTGAATCTGTTTCTAAAACACCTGAATTCTGTACATCCCAACATACAATTCATAATGGAAGTAGAGGAAAATTGCAGTATTCCGTTTCTAGACGTCCTGGTGAAACGTAAATCAGATGGCAGTTTTGGACATGCAGTCTATAGAAAGAAAACACACACGGACAGATATCTAAATGCTGACTCACACCATCATCCAATGCAAAAAGCAACAGTTCTCCAGACTCTGGCGACAAGAGCTGTTCGTATCTCAGACGAGAAAAATCTAGAGAGAGAAAAGCTACATCTGTTTGACTCTTTACAAAAAAACGGATACACAACTACCGCCATACAAAAAGCTCTAGACAAGACTATGACAAAAAAGGAAGAAGAATCTCCACCTCTGGAAGGATTAGCATTTCTACCTTACGTTAAAGGCTCGACTGATAAGATAGGACGTGTCCTGCAACGATGCAACATCAAAACTGTGTTCACGAGCAAGGAAACTTTGGGTAACGGCTTCAGATCGGTAAAAGACAAGATTCCAAGTTTAAAAACCGCTGGCGTATATCGCATTTCTTGTTCTTGCGGCTCGAGTTACCTACATTGGACAGACTGGTCGTTCCGTTGATCTAAGACTCCAAGAACACAAAGGCGATTGCAAACACAAACGCATCACAAAATCAGCCGTAGCTGAGCATACGTATACAAATGGGCACACTTTAGAATTTGAGCATGCCAGAGTACTTGCCAGAATACCTCATTACTTCCCGCGAGTGATACATGAAGCCATAGAAATAGAAAACCATCCAAATAATATCAACAGGGAAGATGGCTTTAAGCTTAGTAAAACGTGGTCCCCTGTGATACACGATCTAAAGCATTACAACCACTGTGCGTCATACGGCCACGCCCCACGGATTACGTTGCACTCGGATGACCAACCAGCGTTACGCCACTCCGCGCGCCTGGCACAGAGGACTATAAATAGCTCCACACCGACCTTCGGTTCTTAGTGCGACTTTCACTCTGATGATGCAAGCTGCAAGGTCTTGCGAAACGTTAGTGAATTTATAAATCGGTTATTTAGCATCCAAATTATAGGTCATGCTACTAACAATAGTCGCGTTAGTTAGGTTATGTCCACTTTTTGTACATGTTGCATTATTTCTTTTCAAAGTAACCTTAGTAATAGTAATACCACAGTATATACAGGGTGTTCTGCAACGGGAGGACCATAGAAAATATACATATTTTTAAGATCATTCTAATTCAGAAAGTTCTTATATACATATATCCTAAAGTAACCTATTTTCGAGTTACGAATAAATTAAAGGTTCAATTAATATTATTTGAAACATTTTCGTATTCAATATTAATGCAAACATTATGCTGATTTAGATTGCTTAGTACTTGTTTATTGTTTGTTTATTGAATGACAGGTAGTGGTTACAAAATTAACAATAATTAGTTGCAATGTCTACATTTTCTAATCACGAATACGCAGACATTTTATTCATGTATGAATTTTGTGATATGAATGTGCGGGCAGCAGCTGCATAATATCTATCAGCTAAGATTCCGTAATCGTAGGATACCAAGTAAACGAATATTTAGTAGTGTGAAACAAAAATAGAGAAGCCACCCTGCGATTGGTTACTAATAATAATGGTAGTACAATCGCAGATCAACCCCCCTATTCCGTTATACACCGCGGAAGCTCTGAAAAACTGTTTCTTACTCACCGCGATGGCCGACTAGCTCAAATATCGGCGGCCTTAGATCGTAGGTTCAAATCATCAGCTATGTACCTTGGAATGTCTTCAAAAAAGGAAAGGAAAATGGAAATGGGCGCCAGAGACCGTAAAGATCTCGAGTAAATAACAAAATAATTACAACCAGCTAAAGTTTATTTAATAAATAATAAATGGCTGTCATGTAAGATCATTGATAAATTATTATTGTCATAATTTCAATATATTAAAATATAACGTTTCCAATATGCATGAAAAATGCAGCACGCATATAATAAAAATTGAACCTCTTTTAGGGTCCTTAATTTACATGTGATCACAATTTAATGAAGGATTAAGCTTATTCCAATCATGTGTTTTAGCCGTTATCTCGGTGTTGACACAAAGTAGCGTGAAAGCACTTTTTTTACAAAAGCATGTAATTAATAGACGTAAAAATGATCATATGAATATGGATTAAAAGTTACCAATTGCAAACAAATAATGCATTTGAATTACACTGTTAATGATACAGTACATTTAATTAATGCTTTGAGCACGTGATAACAATTTAAAGTTCAAAGGCTGCAAACAAATCAAGCCCTTGGAATGACATTGTAGATAACAAAGTGCATTTAAACATTGCCATGAACAGGCGATAATAATTTCAAGTAATAATGGTTATTAAAAATTCGCAAATCGTTGCAGGCTGCCGAAGTAATTTGCCCGAACCCAAAACTCGTTGACGGTCGGTGTAATTAATAATCTTGGAAACTAACCTTATCGGTAGAAAAAACTGTAGCAGGCAGGGATCGAAACAGCTTAAAGCGGGCTAAACGACATCCTACGTTCAGCGTCTAGTGTTATCATAAGGGTCGAGAAGATATTTCGGAGCGTTCCCAATATTAAGGTCCACAACGTTTTTGTTCGAATGTTAATTAGAATTTCCAAGAAAAGAGCTAATAACAAAACGGGAAATTACTACAATTGAATGTCAAACCAAGTAGCGTAAACATACCTGATAATAATCAGCCCTTAGAAAACACAAACTGCTCATTGAAATTAGTTGAGCGCACGTAATTCGACATAATTAAAAACAAGGCTTAGCCGCGCCGATATCGGCGGGCTCAAGCGAAGACAGCAAAATGCCCGGACGAAGAATTTCGTGCCCGAAAGAAGGCTCGGACTCTGATAAGAGATAGCGCGGGGTCGAGAGGGCATTGCGCAAACGATAAGAACTTGATACAGGTAGAAAATACGCTGCTTTGGAAGATTTACGAATTTGAAATGCAAAAGGATTTATAATTTAACTAAAAATATACAGGTTAAGCCTGAAATAATTGGATAAATGGCGAAACATTTAGGCAAAGCCAAAAAATGGTTTCACTCCCCACGGCCAAAAGAAATAAAAAGGTTTAAATATGAAAACATTAAAAAAATGTAGGAAACCAAAGAATTCGAGAATGAGATCGATGATGCCAACACCAAAAGCGAAACGCTATCGAAAAAATCCTCTTTCGAGAAGATAAGCCAAGGGAAACAACCCTTATAAATCGGCTTAAAAATAACAGGGGCACCACATAGGACACCGCCAAAAAAAATAGACGTTCTGTCTAAACCGGACAGAAGCCTAAAAAACTGTTAAACACAGCAATAACCGACTGCATCACATAGGACACAATCCACCTTCCTACAAACATCCGAAAAATTCACAAAAATTCGAAAAACTCGCACCGCATCATCATCACTCACTCCAAATCTAAAGTAACCCAACATCAAAAAGTATGAGAGTAAAAAAATTATCTTAAAAAATGAAACACAGTAAGTACTGCGAAAAAAGATTCGGGTGAAAACCCAGGATAACATCCTAAAAACCATAACCGCCCCGAATTTAGGTAGAGACCCCAGAAGCCGGAGGGAACAACCGCAACACCACCAAACCCCGCTCGGGCATTCAGCCAGTCGTCGCAGCTAGATGGAAAAGGCGCGCCGATGACGGACTGAATGTGGCTCCCTCACTGAGTCGGATGGCAACACAATCGCTCGCCCCAACCCCCAGAAATCTCCACAAGGCCGAAAAAACCAACCCAAATAACAATAAAATGAAAAAACCCGAAACAAGTATAAAATCAAATAAAAAACAACATAGCTAACAAGCCATGAACAACGATTTGAAAAACAAATCGGTCAAGGTACTAAGCGAACACAAGCACGGATGGGGAAAGCACTCTAAAAAATATCCCAAAATATGGAAAGAAACGAGCCCAACTGCTAGCGTTGCTTAGAGAGAGAACAAGATGACGTTGCTCCTCAACAGTGACCTTCCCTGCATGCCCAACCTACCACCCTATACGTTACAAAGGGGAAGAACTAGATGATGACGTTCCCAAACAGTGACCTTCCCTGCATGCCCAACCTACCACCCTAGCAAGAAACAAAAAGCACAAAAAACAAGTTTTTAAAAGAGACACTGTAGGTGTTTCCACGGTCACAATATCCTATGATACCATAGTCCAAATTCAAATAAGCGAAGCGCTTTTGAAAAAATCCTTAAATGAGACGGAAGTAATGGTAAGAAGAAGGAAAGTGAAAAGCACTAGAATGCAAAATCCATAGGAAACATACCCTACAGCAACTTTTAAAAACAGAAGAAAAAACAGGACACAAGGAGAGGAGAAAAGGAAAGAAGAGGAAAATGAACCAAAAAAACCAGAGTTCGGAAAAACTCACGCTGCCACACCCACTCATCCAAGCTTCGACTGGCTAGGTCTAACATTCCATGCCGTGACCCGGGTTTACGGAGACATGGACACGCTTAAAGACGAGGAAACACAAGGAAAGCAAACCGCCTTCAATCGCAAGGGAAAATCCGCACTCAGACAAATGCATAAAAAGACGCAAAAAAATTGCATAAAACAATGCATAACAAGATGCAATAGCGCATCAAAATCGACGGAAAAAATATCTCCTGTCACGTCTGACAAAAGAAAAAACCTGCACCACATCGGACACAGAAAAAATATAGGCACCCTGTTTACACCGAACAGGGGCCTAAAACAAGGACTGCCTCACATCGGACGCAGCCAACAAAAGCCTCGCATCCAAAAGAAATGCATAATAACGCATTCAAAAAATAAATGCATAAACCATAGCTAAATAGCCGAAAAAGAACAACCCGGACACAACCCGTCGAGACCCTGAGTAAACACAAGTACGGTAAGGCAAGTAAATAAAAATCCCAAAAATGGAGTAAACTACACCAAACCGCACAAGTAATTCACGCAGGCCCTCGACCCACCGATAAGCAACCAAAGGAAAGATAGGGAAAAACCAAACATACTACACTACCAAAGCACACACGCAACCAATCAAAGAAACCATTCAGAAACGTCATTCACCAAAGCATACCCTTTCAACAAAGTCCAACACACTACCCATAAACATACCGCTAAACCAATCATTCGTCAAGAAAGATGAGGGAAGAAAAGTCAATAAACAACCGAACGAAAGGATACGTAAAGAAAGGAAAAGAAAAGAAAGTCAAATATAAATACGTGCACTACAACAAGATGAAAATTACAAAATGGCATATGAAGTAAAAATTAAATATTGATAAATAAAGACATCCAGGTAAACACAGCTGATGTAACTACCAAAATCGAGAGCCCCACGTTGGGCGCCAGTGAAACAAAAATAGAGAAGCCACCCTGCGATTGGTTACTAATAATAATGGTAGTACAATCGCAGATCAACCCCCCTATTCCGTTATACACCGCGGAAGCTCTGAAAAACTGTTTCTTACTCACCGCGATGGCCGACTAGCTCAAATATCGGCGGCCTTAGATCGTAGGTTCAAATCATCAGCTATGTACCCTGGAATGTCTTCAAAAAAGGAAAGGAAAATGGAAATGCGCGCCAGAGACCGTAAAGATCTCGAGTAAATAACAAAATAATTACAACCAGCTAAAGTTTATTTAATAAATAATAAATGGCTGTCATGTAAGATCATTGATAAATTATTATTATCATAATTTCAATATATTAAAATATAACGTTTCCAATATGCATGAAAAATGCAGCACGCATATAATAAAAATTGAACCTCTTTTAGGGTCCTTAATTTACATGTGATCACAATTTAATGAAGGATTAAGCTTATTCCAATCATGTGTTTTAGCCGTTATCTCGGTGTTGACACAAAGTAGCGTGAAAGCACTTTTTTTACAAAAGCATGTAATTAATAGACGTAAAAATGATCATATGAATATGGATTAAAAGTTACCAATTGCAAACAAATAATGCATTTGAATTACACTGTTAATGATACAGTACATTTAATTAATGCTTTGAGCACGTGATAACAATTTAAAGTTCAAAGGCTGCAAACAAATCAAGCCCTTGGAATGACATTGTAGATAACAAAGTGCATTTAAACATTGCCATGAACAGGCGATAATAATTTCAAGTAATAATGGTTATTAAAAATTCGCAAATCGTTGCAGGCTGCCGAAGTAATTTGCCCGAACCCAAAACTCGTTGACGGTCGGTGTAATTAATAATCTTGGAAACTAACCTTATCGGTAGAAAAAACTGTAGCAGGCAGGGATCGAAACAGCTTAAAACGGGCTAAACGACATCCTACGTTCAGCGTCTAGTGTTATCATAGGGGACGAGAAGATATTTCGGAGCGTTCCCAATATTAAACAGCAGGTCCACAACGTTTTTGTTCGAATGTTAATTAGAATTTCCAAGAAAAGAGCTAATAACAAAACGGGAAATTACTACAATTGAATGTCAAACCAAGTAGCGTAAACATACCTGATAATAATCAGCCCTTAGAAAACACAAACTGCTCATTGAAATTAGTTGAGCGCACGTAATTCGACATAATTAAAAACAAGGCTTAGCCGCGCCGATATCGGCGGGCTCAAGCGAAGACAGCAAAATGCCCGGACGAAGAATTTCGTGCCCGAAAGAAGGCTCGGACTCTGATAAGAGATAGCGCGGGGTCGAGAGGGCATTGCGCAAACGATAAGAACTTGATACAGGTAGAAAATACGCTGCTTTGGAAGATTTACGAATTTGAAATGCAAAAGGATTTATAATTTAACTAAAAATATACAGGTTAAGCCTGAAATAATTGGATAAATGGCGAAACAATTAGGCAAAACCAAAAAATTGTTTCAAGTGTCGATTAAAGTATTAGAGAATCTAGTGTGGCAAATAGAAAAATTAAAAAAACATCAAGACGACGCACCGATGCGTTGGAGAATAAAGCACTAGAAACAATAGAAGGTAGTCCCACCACTATCATACGACGAATCTCTGCTCGTATAAGACCCCGCAAACAACATCATGGAGAATCGTGCACGACTTGGGTCTGTATCCTTTTGACGTCCAACGCAAGTAGTGTAGTTAAGGGTGTTCTGTCTCACTTTTGACCTTTAAGTCTTTTAAAGTTACGTGGTGAGGTCATTGACTTAAAGGACACGTGGTGAAGCCATTGATCTCAACTTCCGGTTCCCACGATGAATTTTGGAGCAAAAAGTTTAATTATGATTTTTTTCCAAAAACATGGGAAAACAAGATTAACACGATGAATTTTGGAGCTAAACATTTAATTTTGAAAATTTCTTTTTTAAAAATATGGAAAAACAAGATTTCCACAATGAATTTTTGGGGCTAAAAGTCTAATGTTGAAAATTTTACAAGATTCCTACTATTTCTCAGACTCAACCGAATGTGATTCATTGTCTGGGAATGTCAGACTTGTCGAGGAGACTTGTTTAAGCGAGTGTGAGTGTCTGGCCGGATGTTATTGTCTACACCGGATGTTATTGTCTGTGCATTTGCTGAATGCAGCTAAAACTAATTGTATGGAGTCATTGTTTGAGAAATATGCAAGGTTGCTAAAAATAAACCGGATGTTATTGTCTGGGGGTTCAAACCTCTCCAGACTTGTTTAAACGGATGTGATTGTTTGAAAATGTGCAAGGTTGGTAAAAATAATTGTATGAAGTCATTGTTTAAGAAAATCTGCACAACTGATAAAAATAATTTGATGGAGTCTTTGTCTGGAAATTTTTGCTGAATGTAGTTAATGACCCTCATTATCAGTGTCTGGAGGAATTTGCGGCGATGTTCCTGTAACCAATTTTATAAGCACAACGGTGTAATAAACTTGTATTTATTTGTCTAAAGCGTACATGTATAAAATTATTACAAAAATATTATGCATCACTGGCCAACCTGACATATTCCTGTAACCGGTTTTATAAGCACAGCGGTGTAATAAAACGACAATTGTAAATATACTTGTATGTATTTGCTAGTACGTACATGTATAAAATTATTACAAATATATTATGCATCAGCCAATTATTGCGCTAGAGATGTTGTTGTCATCTCTGTCTGGAGGTGTTACGATTTCCTCGAAGACAAGTTTCGTGCTGCTTCCACACTTGCCACCCGAGATGACATAGTAGCGACGTCCTTCTAATTGTTGTAAGTCTGCGTCTGTTAGGCAATTGTAGCGTGCAGGTAGAATTAATCGGAGGTTGTCCAATTCTACTGCCATTTTATTGCCATATTTAGTCGAACACCGATACACAATTATTATTACCTATTTTTCGTTAACCTTCAAATCTCGTACATTTCCCCACTCTTTAAATTCATTTAAGTTGCAAAGTTTCTGGTTAAAATCTGCCATGTTTTGGAGAGAGAGCGAGTACAAGAGAATGGTAGAAATGCTGCAACACACCAGGTTTATATAGCACCGATGATAATTAAGTGATGAGTCATCACAGCATGTGGTAATTTAGAGGATATTTTTAGCATCAATCCAGATATTGTGCTGATTTGAAAATCCGAGCCATTTTACAAATACCTTTTAGGTTTTCATTTTATTACACGTTTAACGAAATGTATGTCTGGATATTTAACTCTTTGAAGCTCGAGATCGTATAAACATCCTCGAATAGGCCGATTTGAAGTATCTTTTAGTAGATAGGTAATAGGATTAGTTAATTTAAGTTGATCGATTGTAAATATTTTATTAGTCCAGTTGGGCGTATATCCTTTATCAAATATTGTTCGATATTTTCTAATTCGCACAAGATCGCCAACCTTAAATTTAATATTAGTTAAATCTGTAGTTTTTATATGATTATAGGCTTGATTGAGAATTTCCTTCTCATTACTCTTATTCACATCAACAGGTCTTTTACCAATTGTACTATGTTTTTTGTGATTGTAGGTGTGACTGACTTGGGATAATAGAGAAATCCATTTGTAAAAACTTTGCAAGCTAAACACCTTCCACATAATTGATTTAAGTGTACGATTTACTCTTTCAACGACACATGCTTTTTTTGAGCTATATGTTGAAAAATGGTTAATTTTCAATGTATTCATTAGTGTTTGAAAATCTTTATTAAAAAACTTTTTACCCTGATCTGTCTGCAAGTTCTTAGGAATTCTACCGCTTTCAAATAGTATTTTTCCAGTTGCACTAGCAACTTCCTTAAAGGTTTTTATTATTACAGGCTCTAACCAAACATATTTTGAAAATACTGAAATATATCGATAACCTCTATTTACTTTAGAGTATGGTATCATTTCTACTAAATCGGCTTGATGAATATCATCCTATCCTTTTACTATTAGACGACGCCTTCAAAAATTTATTCGTGCAAGCTTATGCAACTCATCTACTATTTGAGCCCTAATCAAGCTGTTCTTCTTCCGGGTCATTTTGAACCTCTCTAAATGGAACAGGTAGACAGCTAGAGAGGTAGACAGCTAGACAGGTAGACAGGTAGATAGCTAGACAGGTATACAGGTAGACATGTAGACAGGTAGACAGCTAGACAGATAGACAGGTAGACAGCTAGACAGGTAGACAGCTAGACAGGTAGACAGCTAGACAGGTAAGCGGGTAAAAAGGTAGACAGGTAGACAGCTAGACAGGTAGACAGCTAGACAGGTAGGCGGGTAAAAAGGTAGACAGGTAGACAAGTAGACTAACAGGTTCAAACCAGTTTACACGCTATCAGCTTTTTATCAAATAATAGATGCCAGAATTGTTAGATGTATATATACGAATCAAATTCACTTCCATAGCGTCCATTCTTTAAATCACTATCTTTGTCTATTACCAAAATTCCGTTTTTATGACTATTTTTCCAGCAATAAGCGCACATTTCTTTAAATTGTTCGGTGTCGGTGTCGGTATTAACATGCTCTCGGTAGACCTTCTGTAAATTTATATCGTCCTGCTTAAACAGCACCAACATGTTAGCATTACCGCTAATAAGAGGTTTAGAAATACATGCATACGTTTGACAAAGATAGAAACAGTATATTTTTATGTCGACCCATGCTAAAATATTCTCTCATAACGTCCTGTTTGTCGCAAGCAATGTCATCAAAAATAAAAATGCTGTTAGATTTAGCTTGGTTAGGAGGTACAATGTTCACGCCATCGTTGTATGCATAGTAACCAACCCCAGGAATTGATTGCAACAACTTGCTTAGATATTCAAAGAATGGTTGAAACAGCGATTTTGAATATATATAAACCTTTTCGAATCGTACTCCATTAGCATGTTTTAATAGTGAAATAACGACGTTTGTTTTACCACAATTCGATAGACCTGCAATGATGCATCGTATTGTGGAAGGTAACCGCAAGCCGCGCGGTATGATTATCATCATGATTTTTATTGGCAAGCTATTTTTTAGTTTAACTACCCTCATGACGTCTGCTTACAAACTCACAATAAAACTGCTATACATATCTATATATATTAAGGTCCTAAGCGATCTGTTTTCAGTTCTATAAAGTGGCTCGATGTCGAAACAGTAAACTAGTCATTCGCCGACGATGTGCTGGTGCACTCAATACGCTTATTAATAAATTACCTTTCGAATTGCACATACCAGGATCTCAATATTGCGGACCAGGCACAAAACTCGAGAAAGGAATCGCAAGAGGAGATCTCGGAATTAATAAATTAGATCAAGCGTGTCGTGAGCACGATTTGGCTTATGCAAAGCATTCTGATAATATGGAGGAACGACGCAAAGCTGACAGCATTTTAGCTAAAAGGGCTATTAAACCTATTAGAGCTTCAGACGCTAGCTTAGGCGATCGTGTCTCGGCTGTAGGAGTAGCTGTAGCTATAAAAGCAAAAGTAAAAATGGGGATGGGAGCTAAAAAACTGGTAAAAAGAGAAAGAGTACACCTTGTTCCAGAGATACCCTTACTTTCAATCAGATAGTGGAAAAAGCACGAACTGAATTAGGAGAACGACTGCAACAAGACTTAAGCGACGCTACAAATATAGCTGTTAAGACAATTAATAAAATAAAGAGAAACAAGATTATTAAAACTTGTCGAGTAATACGTGCACCTAAAACAGGAGGAATGTTACCTTTGATTTCAATCCTTGCGGCACTTAACGCGTTAGGAGCTCTTAGCGGTGGAGCTGCAGGAATTGCAACGGTGGTTCAATATCGATTTACAATCATACGGTAAATGCTTAAAAATTCCTAGCTTTCGCGGCATTTTTATGAGAGATGATTTACCGAAGCAGGTTCAAAATATAGAATGCGGTATTGTAAATTTTGATGATAAAACGAATCTTGGTGCACATTGGGTGGCTTACTTAAAACGAGGGAGTTTTGGAAACTTGCAACCTCTAATAGAAATTGTGAAATATTAGACAAGTGGCAAAGATGGCAGCTGTCCAGGTGTTAATAGGGGCTATATTTGCGCGTTACCAGATGTCAGACTTACTGAGACTTGTGTAAGCGGATGTAGGCGTCTGGGAAAAATTCACACCGTATTTTATTGTCTGGGAGATGTCATTGTCTGAAGATGATAAATTTTGGGGCTAAACCTCTAATTTAGAAATTTTTACAAGATTCCCCTAGCTTAATAAAAAAAAATTTAAATAAAGCTCTGAAAATAAGAATTAAATTAAATAGAGCCTAATAAAAGCTATTTCATCACGGCAATATATTAGTAAAATATTCTAATTAATAAGGATGCTATACATGATACTCAACGGTGAGGGACAATTTCATTTTTGTCAGATACAAAAACTTACCTAGATTGGTTAGAAATCAAATACATAAGAGAAAATCTCAAACTTGTTTAAATAATTTTTGTAACTAAAAAATCACATTAGAAACTGTAATAGTGTAAATAAAGCTAAAATTAGATTGCTTGAAGGAGCTACATCAATAGAATTTGCAGACTATAGAAAATATATGTCCAGATTTGTTTAAACGAATGTGAGCGTCTGGGAATGTGCAAGGTTGCAAAAATAAATGTATGGTTAAAAAATTTGCTTAAAATTTAAGTTAAAACTTACAGACATTGGGAAATCCACAATACTGTTTGTAAGTACCGAATGTAAATATTACCTGTTTTTCAAATACTTCTCGGTATCGCGGCAAGGACTAAAGAAGTGTAGAATTTTATTTCCAAAATTTTTGTTCAATATTTTTTTCTGTGCGAACAATGGATCACAAGAAAAAACAAATTTTATTGTTTGCAAGATGGCGGCTGTTTGGCGGGGGGGTGGGGTAACGGCTTTTTGGTTTTACACTTGTCTAATGACCCTAAACCACTGGGTACGAAGAATAGCGGCGGCCAATTTTTTTAAGGTAAAACGACAATTTTACTGTACCAAGAGTGCTATATAAGGTACAGATAATATTTACATTTTTGTATGTTACTACACTATTCGTTAATATACATACGTTTTTTCAATAATATTAAATATGCCGGATTATACTTTATTTTGGTCACAAGAGTGTTTGTTAGTGTGTAATATTGAGTTTGTTGTTTGATCATTCAGTATCACTATCTATTATATCTATTGGTAACTTTCTTTTGAGTCTAGTGTGAATCGAGTGTTTTTCTAGACTATAATGTACCGCACCTTCACAGTGGGTAATATTATTATAAAAGGTTTTAGTTAGTTTAATTACATATTCTTGAATTGCGGAAATACCAGTTTCCCTATGCAGTTGATTGTTCCTTGTAAGGATACCATTCAGCATTAGTTATAATGCGCAGTATTTTATTTTGTAGTACTTGGAGCTAACAAAGAAATAAGGAAGAGAGTAAGAACGGATGCACAGCGTACAATGAAAAAATCATCAAAGATACAATAAAACTAAACAAAGGACCAAAAGTTTTCAGGGTCAAAACCAGAATACGAAATTTAGAAATCACCCACCTAGAGGATTGAACAGGGGAAACAATAAAAAGCAGAGAAGAAATCTTAAGATACATAGAAAAATTTTACTCGGACTTGTACTCATTCAAAATACAGCAAACAAATATTAGCTCCGGAGACAGACGAGTGGCCCTTACTCGACATTACTCAGAAGATATTCCACCTATATCAAAATACGAAATTAAAACCGCTCTAAAGGAGATGAAAAATAATAAAGCCGCAGGACCCGACAGCATAATAATCAAAATGATTAAAGCTGTAGGAACATCAATCTTAAACTGCTTAGAAAAATTGTTCAATCAATGTTTAGACACAGGAAAAACACCAGATCAATGGAAAACCGCTAAGGTAATCCTAATACACAAAAAAGGAAACAAGCATGATTTAAAAAGATATCGCCCTATTACGTTGCTGCCACACCTATACAAGCTGCTGACCAGAATCATAACGAACAGAGTTACAAACAAATTGGATACTTTTCAACCACCGGAACAAGCGGGTTTCCGACAGGGATACAGCACCATAGACCATAGATACTATAAAACAGATGATGAACAAATCATACGAGTATAACATCCCCCTCTACATGACCTTCGTAGATTTCGAGAAAGCTTTCGACACAATAGAAATATGAACCCTGGTAAATGCATTGAAAAAATATAGAATTATATATCGCCATTACAGGTCTTGTTGACCCAGAGCTTTTGTTATTACTTGTTTCCAGTCCTTTCTATTCTTTGCTTTATTTCTTCAGTTACTTTATTTTAACTTCTTTAGATCTTGTTCCACCATTTCTTTCTTGGGCGACCTCTTCTTCGACCTCCGATCAAACTTCCACGTAGCACCATTTTTATGATTCTGCTCCTGGGAGACCACTCCACATGTCCTAACCATCCTAGACGCTTTAATTTCACCACGTTTGTAATGCTGGGTTCTCCATACAGTCTTATTATTTCCTCATTTGTTCTTTTTTGCCACCTATCTTCTACTTTCGTTCCTCCATATATCTTTCGTAATATTTTTCTTTTTAATATCTCAAATTTCTTCTGTATCTTTTTGTTTAGAATCCACAGCTCACAGGCATACATTACACTTGGTCTGATTGTCGTTTTATATACTCAGATTTTTGCACTCCGCAACACCACTTTTGATCTTAGAACAGTGTTTAGCACGGCCGCACTTCTATCATCTTTTATCAGTTTTGCACTTATTTCGTCTGTTTCATCTCCGTTTTTGCTGAACTGAACTCCTAAGTATGCTGCATTTTTTTCTCTTTTTAACACCATTTCTTTATTCTCAGTGATCACTCTTATTTCTTGGATTTGCTGAACTTCCTCTTTGTGTCCCATCATCATGAACTTTGTCTTGTCCTCAGTGATATTTAATCCTCTTTTTTGTGCTGTCCTTTCTAAATCTTTTATCTTTTTTCGTAGTTCTTCTCCTGACTTTGTTACGATTGCCACATCGTCGGCATAAGCCAAACATTGATGGTTACTATTAAAGATTGTCTCCTTTCCGTTTATTTTACTTTCTCTTATTATACTTTCTAACAACAGGTTAAAGAGAAGAGCAGATAGGGGGTCCCCTTGCCGTAGTCCTTGTTCCGTCTAAAAACTTTCTGAGACAGTTCCCAAATTTTTCACTCTATTGTTTGCGTTCTTGTGTGTCATTTTTACTAGTAGCTTTATCTTTTCTGATATTCCCAGATTCTTCATTGCTGCGTATAGTTGTTTTCTACTTATTGAATAATATACCTGTTTGAAATCAATAAAGCATACGCATAGAGGTACCTTGTGTTCGTAACAGTTACTTTGTATTTGTTTTAAAGTAAATATCTGGTCCACCACCGATCTATTGGCTCTGAAACCCGCCTAGTATTCTCCTATTTGATCTTTTGCCTGCTTGCTTAAGCGGTCACATAACAGTGTTGCGAAAACTTTATATACTGTATCCAATAGAGCGATATCCCTGTAATTTTTGCATAGTTTTGTATCACCTTTTTTATGTATTGGGAGTATAAGCGCTCTGGTCCATTTCTCTGGCATGGTCCTCTTGTTCCAGATTTATTTTATCAATTCGTGCACTTCCTTTCCTACCACTTCTCATCCACACTTGACTTGTTCTGCTGTAATATTATTTTCGACTGGGGTTTTATTATTTTTCTATTCTACGAATTACTCCCTGTTGCTGCAATTTGTTCTTCGTTTCCTATAAGGTCTCCTTTCTTATCTCTTACTCGTATGTATATAGTTTTAGTTATTGTTTCCCTTCCTGTTTTTTTTTCATCTCCTGGTAGAAATTTCTTATTTCTTTTGCTTTATATCTTTCCTCTAGCTCCTTTATCTCTTTCTCTTTAGGTCTATTATGTCTTTTTTGGTATCCTTTAATGTTGGTTTTGTTCTTCTTTGTTCTTGATATATTTTTGTGTTTTTTCTGTCCTTGAGAATAACATTTTTTCTCTTGCTTTGTTTCTCTTCTTAAGTGCATCTTCACAGTTCTGATGAAACCATTTTTCTTTCTCCTTTCTTTTTTCCAGCGGTAATGTTTCTTTTGTAGCTGTTTTTTCCCTTTTTCTATCCTTTCCCACGTCTCTTCTATACTCCCTTTTTTTTGTTCTCTAAAAATATCATATTGATCATAGGTATTGCAAAGAATATAGCCTTAATTGTTTTTATTATTAATTCAAATTGTATTGTAGGCCTTCGCATAATATTTTGCTTGACATAAGATTATTAGACTGATTAAAATATGACATGTACTTATTTACTGCCAAAATAAATAGTTTTATGCCCTTTTAATATTTTATTTACCTGAAATTAATTATAACAAAACGCTAGCTCTCAGGGTAGAACACAAACTCTATTAATCTCAGGGTGAGTTCCAAAGCCGATTGTAATTTTAAAATTGATATACGGTATTGTACACAGCCAGTACGAGGTAGCTCAAGGTTCACAAAACTGTCAAAACTTCCACAAAATGGATTGTTGTGCAACAGCGGTGCCTGAAGCAAAATGATCGTGACATTATGAAAAAACTCGTATGGTAATTATTTAAATCTTCGCGCTTTGCGACAAATAACAGCTTTTGTTTTTAGCCGTGACGTCAGATAGATGCGGGCCGGAAATACAGCAATTGTTTCTGGACGCTTCCTACCAGCTTCGATACCTTCGCCTAACCTCCAAATTTGGGGACGCTTCCCTGATCATTCGAGATGTGCTTTCGCTGCAGCTTTGGATATGCTCGGATCTTGTTAAGTAAGGTCTGGTTTCGTATGCACATAAATTCCCGGATGCTAACACTAATGGTTTAGGTAAATTTGTTACCTTTCATAATCGGCCGAACTGCTTCGGGTCCTCGGGATATGATGCCGTTGGAAGATCTTCGCTTGAGACGCTCCCTTGGCTGCAAATTCCTTTCAGGATACTCCTGCACGCCCTGCTGAACCCCTTGACTGCTAATCTCTTGCTTCCGATGAGAATTTGGGTTGCAGTCGAACCTCACCACACAATCGGAGGCAAAATAAAAATTTTAATTTTTATATTGCGGATCTGGCCACAAACACTTGCACTATAGCACGGAGATGTGTACAATAAAACTGGTTACTTTTTATATTGGTAAAACACTTTATTTTATATTAAAACAGTAATTAAAAATGGAGCACAAATTCGCCCTGTCTGCCAATAATTAATTTCCTTTGTTCTTTCCGTTATTAAAACAAATACGAACATATGTTGCTATGTTACACTGCTAACGGAAATAAGTTTTGATGAATTTTAGTAGATAATAAAAATAAGTTTGATTACATAATTTTTAAATCTTCAAATTTCTTACAAACTAAACTATTGTCTTTCTCTTATATCTAAATTGTTCCTTTGAGCCATACACACAAACACGTTTTATTAATTGCTCTGCTTTTTCACTAACATTAAATGTACTGATTATTTATATAGTTTATTACTTCTTATTTGCTTCCTTCATGTCCTGCTGCCTGCTTTTCAAATTGCTTTTTCATGTCCATCTGCCTGCTTTCTCAGATTGCTCTTTAGCAATGTACTATTATTTTATTCCAGCTTTCTTTAGCTTTTTCGATTCCTCACAAATTTCTCTGACTAGCCTTATTGAAATCTACTCTTCTTTTACATGCACATAGCAAACATTTTTGTGTCTATTACTTTCTTTCGGTTCGGCTATTCATTCTGCACAAACCTATTGTTTAATTTTTAAAAGTCAACTTCAACCCCTGTGAAAAACAAGCTTTGCCCCTTGTGTTCCTTCTACTCAATTACTTTACTATTACTGACATCTTTTTACCAATGCATTAATTGTTTGAAGGTTAAGCTTCTCATTGCAGCCACATAAAACACCCCAACTCTGTGCTTACTGAATTGTTCATCATGTTGCACTGCTAGCAGAGTCGAGCCGAGGGCCTAATTCCACTACAATATATACAACTAATTACAGAACTTTTACAATACACACATTTGATAAAACAAATCCAATTATCTTTAAAGGGGCATTAGACAAGGGGACACTATCTCCCCAAAATTAAACTTGCTAGAGGACGTTTTCAAAACACTGGTCACAGATTTACACCAAGCTGCGATGAAAGTAGGACTCAAAATGAATATAGACAAAACCAAGATAATGTTAAATTGTGACGATGCAGTGCCTATACAAGTATCAGACAAGGTAATAGAAATAGTAACAGAACAAGTCAAAAGTTCACTACAACAGATTCTCCTCAAATAACTGAGATAAATAGAAGAATACGAGTTGCATGGGCAGCGTACGGAAAACTAAGAGACATATTCAAGTCGTCATACCCATCTGAAAACAAGGGTATTTAATCAGTGTGTTCTCCCCATACTTACTTATGCATCTGAAACCTGGAATTTCACTGAAACTAATCTAGGAAAATGGAATAATGTGCGCTGACAAATGATGATGATGATCATGACTTGGAACTTGTTTATGTTAGTCTTGGAGGTTGAGATGCACACACTACAACCATATGTGAAAATTGGCCTTATTATGGATATGTAAATTAGAGTGCCACATGTTCTATCAAAAGCTTGCTCTACATCGATAAAAGCTTTAAGTGTATGTTTTTTGCTTTCAAACCCCTCTTCTATTCTTCCAATTAATCTCAAGATTTGATCAGTTGTTGAGTGGAATGGTTTAAATCCGAACTGAAGATGTGGTAGTAAGTTATTTTTTTCCCGTGTATTTTTGCAGACAAGTTAATATTGATCCTTCTAGAAGTTTGGAAAGAACAACAGACTTTTTTCAGTTATTATATTGTTTGCCTGGCTTAGGGATCATCACAGTAACAGCTAGTTTCCAGACGGTAGGAAATACCCTATTCTTAAGCTGACGTGAAATATTGCTACCAGGTATGAGATTAACTTTTTCGAGAGGTTTTTGAGTAGTACTTTTGGAATTTTATCTTTTCCGGGAGATTTTTTCGTTTTCATCTTGGAGGTATATTTGTTAATTTCTGCCGGAAAAATAGGTTCTGAGAGTGTAGCGGTATTTCGCTGATGTTTTGCTAATTCTCGTTCTATGAATTGTACATGATTTGTGTTTGCGTGATTTATTGTCATTGTGAATGTGCTTAGGAGTTGTTTCACGAATATTTTACATTTATCTTTATCATGTGCAATTGTTTGGTCTTGCACACTCAACACTGGGATGTTAATTTACTGCTTAAGTATTCTTTTAGTGGCTTTCCACATGTTGGGGTGTCCTGGATTGAGCAAGTTTATTTAATTGACAGACATAGAAACAAAAGAAGTAAAAGAAGCAATAAAACAAATAAAACTTGGAAAGGCAGCCGGTAGAGACGGTATAGTCCCGAGATGGTCAAATATGGAGGAGAAATGGTATTAAAATGGATAAGGAAAATATGTCAACTAGCCTGAAAAGGTGAGAAAATACCAGATGACTGGGAGAAAAATATAATAGTACCAGTGCATTAGAAGGGCGACACAAACGACTGTAACAATTATAGAGCAATATGCCTCCCGCCCATAGTACAGAAGATATACTCAAGAATCTTAGAAAAAAGATTACCTACGAGAAAAAGTAGAAGAAAAACTATTAGAAAGGGAGAACCCGCTGTACCTGGCATTTATAGATCTGCATTCTGCATTTGACACAGTATCCAAACAAAGTGTATAGAGTGCACTGACAGAACTAGGAATAACACATGAAGTACAACAGGCCATAAAAAGAATATATAAGAATGCAAAGGAGAGGGTGAGAATCAAGGGGAAGAAATTACAAAACTTTAAAATGGACAAGAGGATCAACCAAGACGATTCATTGAGCCCACTACTCTTCCTAATAGTAATGAATCAGATTATCCACGAATCTAAAGAAAGAAGATTTAACGTGAAAGTTGGAAACTGGAACTTGGAACCCATATACATACAGTGCCTGATATATGCAGATGATATAGTGCTGTTAGCAGATTCATCGAGAAAGCTACAGCAAGAAATAGACAAATGGAATAAAGTTATTGAAAGAAAAATAATGATAATAAACACAAATAAGAGCAAAGTAATGAAAATTGAGAAAATGAAACAAACGAAAACAAGAATAACGTGCAATAGAAAAGAACTGGAATGGGTCAGTAACTACCAATACCTAGGAACGATAATAAATAAGACGGGAACAATAAAACAAGAAATCCTGAACAGAAGTAATAAAGCAAGCAAGTTATACTATGCAATAAATGGGCCAATAACAACGAAAAAAGAAGCACACAAACAAAGTTAAGAGTATATAGAAGCATATATGTACCAACACTAACATATGGCACTGAAAGCTGGACGATACAAGATAAGATCAGAAGTAAAATAACCGCGGGAGAAATGAAATATCTAAGAAGAATAGTCGGCAGAACCAAAAGGGATCGTATAAGAAATACAGTAACCAGAGAGAAAGTGGGACTGGAACCACTAATACAAGAAGTAGAAAAAAAAACAACTCAAGTGGTATGGACATGTAGTGTGGATGACAAGGACAAGAGAACCAAGACAAATACTGGAAGCAAGGCCAGAGGGAACACGAGGAAGGGGAAGGCTACAAGTAACGTGGGAGCAGAGCCTGGAAAGGAGAGTAGAACAGAGGGTAAAAACCTAAGAGAAATAACAAGATTAGCAGCCAACCGTGACAGTTTCCAAAAATGGGTAGAGGACCCGACGCTTTAGGACAAAAGGGAGAAGGAAAGAAGAAGAAGAATTTGATCAATATAAGTGGACATTATTTCTATGATAGTTTGAAGGATGTTAGGGATGTTAGAGGCTGGTGGATTGTTTAAAGTGAGTTCTCTAGGGGGTGGGGCTAGAAAGATTTTTTTGTAATTGGGATGCGCATGTTTCGTTAGAGGTGATTTTACCACTGATAATGAAGTTGGGATTGGTGGACTTGATTTGAGGCAATAGTGGTTTACTATTAAATCACTTTATATACGGGCAGTCTTTGTAGTTTGCGGTGTGTTCCCCTCCGCAGTTGACGCATGCAGGTTTCTCCGTGTTTTTATTTGTAGTGCATTGAGAAAAATGGTGTAGTTCAGTGCATTTTACGCATCTTGGGGGCAAATGACAATAATTTTGTGTATGCCCTATGAGTTGGCAGTAAGAGCATTGAGGACTTTCATTGTTTCTGAGCCTTGGTTCAACTGTCACCACACAGTGTAGTAATCTGTTTAGACTAAACATATCCTGAGCGTTGTCCTTATTCATTAGTTCTACTGCAACAATTGGCATTGGTATCTTTTTGTGGTTTAAGAATCGAGTAGTTTTAGTTACAAGATATTTTAAGGTGATTAATTCATCTTGAATTTCATTTTCTGTGATGGAAATTGGAACGTTGCTGATTATTACGGGAATGTTGCTATTTTCGAGGTTTCGATAAGTGTAGTAATTTACTTTGTTGTCGTGTTTGTAAATGTATTCTTAGCTTCTTGCCCCTGCAAGTTGTGGGGAAGTCTTGAGAGATTTGTTTTTTGATGTCTTAAATAATCTTTTGGTAATTCGTTCCGTTAGGTAAAAATATTGGAGGAATTTTTATTTTCGGTTGTACTTTATTTGCGGGTTGTGATGTGTATCGATTTTGTTCAATAGAGTCTAGTGTGTAAAATTTATGTTGTGAAATTAATGCTTTGTTGTTAAATAGATATTTCTTGTTATAGTCATTTTCTTCAGGAGATGAAAGAGATCGCTTGTTTGGATTGGGTTCTTTGCTAGCAGTTTGTTCAAATTCCATTTCCGCGAGGTTACTGGATACTTTAGAGCCTTGAAAGATTATATTTGGCGGTTTTAAAACTGTCTTCGGTTCACTCAGGAAATGGAATGTAAACACGTTCAACAGTAAATACAATACAACTGGAAGTTATTGAAAATTACTAAATGTATTATACATATCTTTTATAATAGTCATAATAGTTTAATACTTTTTATTCTACTTATAAAAACAATATATAATAGTTAATTCCATAACTCATTCACATAAATCAAGAATTAATACTCATATATTATTTTTAGCATGTTGTAGTTAAAGAATAATTACTGATGAAGAAGCAACAATGCTACTTGAAACGTTTACAACGACAAAGTAAGCAACTTAACGTGATTCTAAAACCGAATGAACTAGCAATTAACATTGAAGGTAGAAGGTCAATTAAATTACATTTATACAAAAATTGTGGCTCACTGCATTCCAATTTTGTATTTTTATATCATTATTGTTATATTATTCAATTCTTCTTTGTTTACTTCTTGCTGATTTTATATGTTCAATAAGATTTTATTTTGTTTTACTATAATATTCTATACTCAACATTATTTACATAAAAATAATGCTCTTATTTGATCAAGTTTTTTTTTGTCTCGTGTACAATTCTGAGTAAGACAGATTTGAATCAATTTTAATGTTACTAAATACAAGCCTTAAATTCAGGACAACGAGTTACGATACCAGAGTAGCCAAGCTGGCATAAGATAAGCTTATCTAGTAGATATGCAGCATCCGGAGTGCGAATGTTGCATTAGATTATAGTTTACCTTTTTAGAAATGCATTAAGAGCGCTTCACTTTACGTTTAGACACCTTCAGTGCATAATGTAATTTCCGTCTATGTTTTATTGGAAAATAAAGTTAGTTTTTAAAAACTTGTTTTCCTGGACGTAAAACAAAACTAACGGGAAGTCATAACTGAGAATATCCATTATGCATACTTAATTGGACATTTTTCATAGCAACGGCGATTATTAATAATCCGAAATTTATTGAAATTTGCCGGGAAATTTCCACTTATGTCACTGTTATCAAAGTATTTAGGGACAACAACGCTGTGAACAAACAACAGAGTCAGTAGGCCGATAATGATTGTTGCTGTGGTCAATGAAAAGCCAGGCCTAAACAAACTTAAATGTTAATTAACTGTAGTCTTGACAAAAACTCCTAAAATGTTAGTACTTAGGTATTAGTTTTATTAGTATTTTTAATAAAAAAATCATTACTGTGCTTTTTTCATTCGTGATATTCTCAGTAATAATGTATTAAGGGCAAATGCTTTTGCCGGTAAAAATGTTTTACGAAAGTATTTTGTTTTGGCAATGTCACAAGACAAACTAACTTGACCAAATTCCCGAGCCGAAGGCGAGGGAATTTGTCAAAGTTAGTTTGTCGAGGAGCATTGCCAAAAAAACAACAAATCGTGAGTAAAACATTTTCCGAGCAAAATCATGAGCCCGAAATACATTTTGTGGACTATTTCCCAAATATCGGTTCATTTTGACATTTATACTGATGCGCAATGACAGTTTAAATGACGTTTCTTAAATACCATCTTGATTAAAGCAACATATTTGGTGGTTGCCGTGGATGCAAGTGGCAAAAGAAACTGACAAAATCCCAAGGGAAAATTTCGATTTTTTGCCACTACAAAAACACACGATTGGTTGAATTTTGAAAAAGCATGGCTTTTCATTGGATAATAAGAGATGTGGGAAATAGTCTATCAAAATATAACCAATGCATAAAAATGTCTTAAGGGAATATTTGCAAAACATGTTCGGCAGCTATTTTTTTTTAACAAAAGCATTCGTTCATGCCTCCAAGAAAATGTAGCGGGAGAACGTTTCTCCAAATATTGTGTCCTTTCTATGATGTATATTTAATTTCTTATAAGCGCTACGGTTACATATCCAAACTGACATTTGTAAGGTTTGTAATAAAATAAATATTTTTCTACAGAGAAAATGGAAGACAATCAGATGAATGTCAATTTATCAGCAGTGTTTTGCTACAGTAGGTATTGGAGCAGGGTACTCACAATTTAGAAAGTTTTCTAATGTTCTCAATATACCAGCTCCACTATCTGCTACCTTTGGACAATACTAAGAAAAAGTATTTGATATCCATAGTGCCGTTGCTGAGAAAGAACTGGAAAAGGCTGCTCAAAAGGAAGCTGTATTAGCAAAGGAAAAACGGGGAAATTGATGGAGATGGAAATCCGTTAATTGCAGTAATATCAGATGGAGCATGGAGTAGAAGTTCCGTGCCAATTATAGTGCACTATCAGATGTAGCTTGCCTTGTCCCTAGAACAAAAAAGTATTACACATGTATGTTAAAAGCAAATTTTGTATAATATGTGCAAGAGGAAACAAAGCACTAGCTAACCAGCTGCACACATGTGTTACAGACACTGGAACGGGCCTTTAACTGGTAGAGAAGCTGCTATTATTCTTGAGAGTTTAAAGAAATTTATGAAAATGTATGGTTTAAAATACGTAAAATTAGTGGGCGATGGGGACAGTAGCTTGTATAGAAGATACGCTCCACAATGCTAATTGTAAGTCACAATTAATATTATTTGTTTTAAATAGACAATACTTAGCTCAACTATTAGTTTGAAAGGTAAGTGAGTGCAGAGCTTAAAGCTCATTATCTCATTTGTCATGTTATCTCTTGTGGCATAGTTATCATAGTAGAAAAGGTTGTCTACAACTTGGCTTGCGCGGTTACTCGAATTATTCTTGTTAACATATAATTTCGGCTTAGACCGCGTAGTATTTATGGATAAACACCCAGCATTATCTGGCTTAATGTGCCTTACACCCTGTGAAATCAAGCAAGACGCGATTGCATGTTCTTTGGTGGCTCGTGTTGAGTAACTTGATAACGAGGATACTTGTATACATCCATATTCACTAATGTTTTGCAAGACCTTGCAGCTTGCATTATCAGAGAGAAAATCGCTCTGCGACTTTCATGAAAAAAATCTAACTATATTATACTATGTATATCGCATCTAATCAACTTATTTCTGATATTTGTAACTTGGGTTGCAGATTTTACTGACTCGATTTGGTGAATGAAGTCAGTGGCAAAACTTCATTGGGTTTCAGGACAGTAACAAAAGTGTGAAATAAAATGTTCTTAACTGATGTTGCTGGGGTCCCCTTGATTTGAGGATCCGGGTTCTTCAAACTATCTGAACCTCCTTTAGTCCCTGAATTAAGTGTAGTGTTGCGGATTAAACAGCACTTTCCTAGTTTAGTTAATGCCCGTCATCAATAACATAGTTATAATAAAGTCTATCCTACCAACTTTAAAAAGAATTGAATGTTTTCGGTAAATAATAGGCTTAAAATAAATTTTCAATGAACTGTGCCTTGTATATTCTGTAAATATGTATAGTTTAGTTCTTTATGTATCAGGAGATAGTAAATATACAGTCAACTTTTTATTTAATGTTTCCTGATGCTGATTGTTACTAGGGTCAAAAGCAAAAAAGGTAGACAGAACCGGTTTCATGTAATTGTTTTTTCTTAAAAATAGGTTGCATCAATGCATCATTTTAAGAAACGCAATTACAGGAAACTGATTTTGTTAATTTTTTTGCTTTCAACTTTACATATCAAATTTACTTTTTTAACACTTGCAAAAAAGTGCAACAGGAAATTTCAATTAGTATTTGGTATTACTAGTTGTGATGTACTGTCATTAGTTGTTACATTTTTGCATTTTTTTCAACCACCTTAGGTCCAATGGAGTGTCTGTTCCGAGTCTTAGGTTTGTAGGTGATCGGGAAGTGTGAAAAAAGGTGGATCACCTTTTTTGAAAATAACACGACTGAATTTTATTTATGTGCAAACACGCATATCTGAAAAACGGTTAAACTTAGATGTATGAAGTAACTTATTAAAAGAAAGCTCATTAAAAAGGCTTTTTAAAAATACAAAAATATACAGGGCGTTCCATTTGAAAAAAATCGAAATAATTAAATTTACAAATGTTGAGCACCCTGTATAACATTAATACCCAGATCCACCATATTACACTTAAAAGGTAGTTCACGAAAATAATAATTTGCATAGAATCGTTAATATCTCCAAAACAGTTGACGTTCGACCCATACAACTTTATACAAAAATTATGAGTATTTCAATGCAAAACTTTTAAGCTACCCAAATATAGGGCCTTATATTTAAAAAAAGTCAGTTTGATTCGCCACACTTTTTTGAGACACCCTGTATAATCAAACTATTTTAGTAATGTGTACCACTTTCGTACCTACAACTTTTATATACACAATATTAATGTAACTCCTATAGTTTTAGAAATATCTTCCACCCCCGCTTCGTTGCCGGACCCTGTATAGAATGTCCTTTCATTACCCTTGAACAAATATAGCACATTGCCTACGTAACGATACCAAAAAAAACAGTGTATTTATGTATGTATGTATTATCTGTAACTGTTTATTGAAAAATTTATTATATTTCAAATCGCTTCTAAGTGATTCATAAAAAAATCACTCATTAAGGGACATATTGCCCATACTCAAGCTCTCATTTTATTTTTAACTATGTTATGTTGTTGGACTGGAAAAACATTGATCTAGCTAGACTATGTTGTCTAATTTGACTATATCGTTAATGATTCTTTTGCCGTTATCGTTGATCCACAAATATGAAAAATGGCATCTAGTTACTTGGAATAATTTACATTTGAATTTAATTAATGTAATAATTTAACGTTGTATATCTTTCAATTTTAAAATATTAATGTAACTAGTCGTTTTTGTTAAATAGGTTTCGTAATCTTAAAAGATAACCCGATTCTTTGATCTGACGATTAGATTAAACTATGAAGGTATACGTAAACAAAGATAGTAGCTTAATCAATGTGCTAAAGGCTTTTAAAGTGTTTTTCAAACAATGAACGGTGGCAGTATTTATTAGTCATTTAAATTTCCAGTCTGCCTTTCTCAAGAGTTATAACGCAGTGATTAGAATTTTATGTAAATTTCCGGGGGATTGATGGATGGATATATAATGGTTAGCGAGTTTTGAATATCCACATCTTCTCGAACTCTGTGATGTTGGTTGCAGGACCACCACTCGCTGTGGTTTAGAAATTTGTAAGTACCTGCTACTTCCTAATTTTTAAAAGTAAGTCACTTACTCAAGTGTCCGTGGTTTTAATGAAATATTGGAGTGTGGTTCTGTACCAGTCATTTGGATTACGATTATTACTACCCGTTGTTTCTACCCCTGATAATCGCATGTTTTAGCATTAGTTGCAATTGTGTTATTGTTCAATTGTTTCTGTAGACCCGGTTATTGGGCGTTAGTTCGACGATTTAGAAGCGAGTCGAAAGTAATTTGTGGAAAAGTATAAATTCAAGTTAACATTTTTTTTAAATATAAACGTTTAAAATTCGCAATATGGGCTCTCTTTCATTCACAGCTTTGAGGAATCGTAAAAACTTAATAGTAAAGCTATTGTTTGAATCGTTCAAACGGATCGGAATCCAGTTGTTTGCTTTGCATTATTCATTTCTAATATCAACTCCGATAAAGATATCAGATAAATAGAAAGATTTCAGTTACTACTCTGCCACTTGAAGTGTACAGAAAACAAATGGCAAAAGAGACATTAGGAGAAAAAACGAACAAAAGCGACATTAGGAGTGTGTAGACAGACACGTTAGAAGAAGTAAACAAAATAAAAAAATGCAACAACTCAAAGACGAGCTCCGGGATGAATATAGCACACGAAATAGAGAGACTGGGCGGCTAGTAAAAGAAGCATAAGAATAGGACACGGCAAAGAAAATGCCAAGAAATAGATGCATATCTAGGAGAATCTCAATCTACAGAAGTGTGGGGGTGCTTAAAAACGATGGAAACAAATTACAAGGAATCTACGAATAATAATGTGGAATTGGACTTATTAGCAGTCTACTACGGATACCTACTGACAGTACACTGAAGCTGATAAAAATTAACTTTAGAGTATTGGAGAAGGAATGTTCACAGAATAGGTATTCCTATTGGTGCAAACCACCCCTTTAGTTTTAATTTCGCAGATTTCCAAGTGATACTGGCTCAAGATTCATATGACCTAGAATTTATGCTTTGTAGACTGCATCGAACATACGAAAAATGGAAGTTGCATATTAATATCAATAAAACGGAATACTTGGTCATAAATTCGAATGTCCGATTCTTAATACTGTTATATAATGATACGCCAATAGTTCAGGTAGACCAATTCAAATACTTAGTAGCTAATATTACAAAAGGAGGATTAGGCAGAATTGAAATAAAGAACAAAATCAAAGCAAGAAAATAGTAGGCTTTAAATTCAATCTGCTGGGACAAACATATATCGCAACGTAAAAAAGCATATTGGTAAAAGTCTTTTCGAGTTAGTATCATGTTATGCATGTGAGGTGTGGGCGATAAATTCTGCAAGTAAAAGAAAAATAAACTCCGTAGAAATGGACTTCCTACGACGCAGTGCTAGACTATTGAAACTGGAGAGCATAACAAATGAAGAAATTAGGAGACGAATGAAGACACAGGATACTGTTCTGAACAAAATATAAAGAAGAGACTTAAAGTGGTTCTGACACCTGATCGGAATGAAGGCGAAAGATGGCATAGTAAACTGTTTAAATGGCTACCTCCAAGAAAGAGGAAAAGAGCGCGACCCAGAAGGTCGTGGAGTGAAGGAATAAGAAAATCTATGGAAAATGCGCTTGATAGAATGCCATGTCGTTTGAATTTGAATACATAAAGGCAACTGGTAGCGGTATAACTCTGAGATATATACTGAGTGTTCACTTTCATAGTCGATCATAGGCAATCAAAAATGTGCATTCGATCAGTAAATATTATTATCATTAGTATCATTTGATGTACAATACACAATGTTACATATAACTGAAATTCTTGTATACATTTCTTCATCAATTTTATACAAATTTAAATATCATGTTTGTAATTAATCTAATTGTTAATGTAAAAATTACCGAAGCTGTCTGTGGTTTAACGTAAATATTTAATAATATTTATCAGTGCTTCGCTTGTTGTAGTGATATAACCAACAGTTGGCTGCAAGTTCGTTTTTTCAAAGCGACATTTTTACTTTTGAGATCTACTTTACAACTGTTTTCGTGTTGTTGTTATCATGCCTATTATGTTTAAAAAATTACAAATACATTTCAAATAAGCATGCGGTAGGTGGCGCTCTAAACTCAAACTCAATTTTACACTAGGAAAATATAAGTTTGACTACTCGTGTTTTACAATATTTTTATCCTATATAATTTTCATAACATTGTTGGCCAGCCTTGTTTGTCCACTATTTATCGGTTTTCCTTTTATATTTTTAGGATTCATACCGAATGTCAAACTGACAATATTTGATTTTCAGATGGCTTGTTTCGACCAATTACGGCCCAGTTCTGATTATTACATACATACATACATACATACATACATAATCCGGTCCTCTTGTACCCGTAGGTGTCGAGGATAGTTTGCTCATCTAGTTGCTGCCTTGGTTTACAAATCGTTTCCTGTCTTCTGCCATATTTAATGCTTCGCTCCATGTTATTCCTCTTTTGTCTAATATTTCTCCTACACTTTCATTCCATGACCTTTTAGGCCTTCCCACTCTGTTTTTGCCCCACACTTTTTTCACTTGCCTGTCACTGTTCATTCTTATTATATGTCCTAGCCACTTTAGCTTTTGGTTGTCCAAGATTACATCCAGCGCTCGCACTTTAAGTTCCTCTCTTATAACTTCATTCCTTATTTTGTCTTCTCTCTTCTTCCCCGTTATTGCTCTTAGAAATTTCATCTCAGCCGCTTGGAGACGTTGTTTTCCTCTTTTGGTCAGTACCCACGTTTCCGCGCCATACAATAGTGTAGGAAGGTAAATCGTTTTGTACACCTGCAGCTTTGTATTCCAGGTTACTTCCTCCATGTTTAAGAAGTTTTTGTACAGCAGGTGGTAGACTTTATGTGCCGATCCTATTCTATTGTCTAACTCCTGGTCAATTGTTCCGCGAGTATTTACGAAGCTACCCAGATATTTGTAGTTACTTACTTGTTCTAAGTATTTATTGTCAATTCTTATGTTTACTTTTATTTCCTTATTTGCTATTACGCAAACTTTGGTTTTCTCTACATTGAGTTGTAAATTATAGTGGGTCAGAACTTCTTTCCAGATGTCCACATTTATTTGGAGATTTTTCTCTGAGTCTGCACATATCACTAAGTCATCGGCAAAGGCACATATTTCTAGATTTATATTCTGCAGATTTTTATAGCCGATATAAAATTTTTTCATTTTTCCTTGGCACTCTTTAATGATTTCGTCCATAACCGTTATGAAAAGCAGAGGACTAATTACCCCTCCCTGTCTCACACCTTCGTTTGTAACAAACGTTTCAGAGATCAAATTTCTCGTTCTCACTATATTATTGGTTGTTACATATGTACTTTTAATGGCTTCTATTAGTTCTAAGTCTACATTTTTCTTTTCTAGGCAATTCCATATGGTGTCTCTTTTGATGGTGTCAAACGCTTTCCTTAAGTCAATGAAGCAGAGGAAGGCCTTCCTGTCTTTCTTTAATAGTTTTTCCGCCAGTTGTTGTAATGTGAAGATGTGGTCTTGTACGCTGTGCCCAGGTCTGAAACCACTTTGGGCATCTTGAAGATGTGACTCTATTGACTGTCTTAACTTTTTTTCTAATATTCCCTCATAGATTTTGGCAGCAACACATAACAGGGATATTCCTCTGTAGTTGGAGCACTCCCTTACGTCACCTTTCTTGTGAATTGGCAGGATTATGGCTGTGTTCCACTCTTTCGGAGTCGTTTTGGTGCTCCACACTATATTAAGTAATTGATGTAGTTCATGTATTCCTCTGTCTCCTAGGTATTTTAACATCTCGGGTGCTATCTCGTCGCAACCTGCCGCTCTTCCTATTTTGGTTTTTGCCAATATTTCTTTAACCTCGTCGATTTTAATATGTTCTTTACTACCTGCTGCTTCGTTTTGGTCTTTCGTCATCATCTCGCATTTACTTTCTTTACTATTGTTACTGTAACTTTTCTCAGCGGTTAACAGCTCTGCAAAATATTCTTTCCATCTTGCTAATATGTCATTGTCAGCAGATAATATGTTACCTTTTTTGTCTTTTATTTGTTTTAATCTTACTACTTTCTCCTTTCTAAACGATGTTAGTGTCTTGTAGAACAGTTTTTTATTTTGATTATAGTTCCTCTCCAGTTTATTGCCGAATTGTACCCACGCTGCCTTTTTGGCCTCAATTACAATTTCTTTTGCTTTCGCTCTTTGGGCCTTGTATGATTCATACGTCTCTGCATTTCTCATTATTAGGTACTTCTTCCAAAGTTTCTTCTTCGCACTGACTTCTTTCTTAACCGTATCGGTCCACCATGTTGTATGTTTTTTGTTTCTCTTGGTTTTATTTGTTCCGCATAGTAGTTTTGCAGTTTGGGTTAGTATTGTCTTAAATCTTTCCCATATTTTTTCAATATTATTTCCATCATCATTACTGTCCATTTTAGAAAATTCATCATTTGTCTTTGTTCTGTACTGTTGTTTTACTATATCGTTTCTTAGTCTTAGTCTGTAGATTCTTAGGGTTTCTCTGTCATGGTCTGTTACGTGGCTATTTACCTTATCCTTCACTTTTATGTGAAGTGTGGCTTCTAGCAGGTAGTGGTCAGTTCCTAGCTCAAATCCCCTCTTTACTCTGACATTTTTTAAATCCTTTGTTCTGTCCTTTTGTATTACTATATAGTCGATTATCGATTTCTCACCTCTGCTGATAACTTCTCTAGTTATTTTATGTATTTCCTTGTGCCTGTAAAACGTATTAGCGATAACAAGGTTGTTGTCTGTACAAAATTCTAACATGCGTTTGCCATTACCATTAATTGTGTCTTCGCCATGTGGTCCTAGTATTCCTTTCCATCTTTTATGATCATTGCCAACTCTGGAATTAAAATCGCCAATCAGCATTAGCTCACCTTTGTAATCCCCTACTGTATCTTGCAATTTATTCCAAAAGGAGTTCTTTATAGCAACAGTGTCGTTTTCATTAGGTCCATAGACTATTATAATTGTTAGTGGTTTCTGTTTACAGATTTCTATCACTACCTTTAGAATTCTTTCTGTAACATATTCCCATTTCTTTATTTGGTTACTATTTTCTTTCCTTATTAAGCATGCTACTCCAGCATGGGCTATTTCTCGTTTTTCCACCCCCCCGTATATTAATAAATTCCCATTACCTATAATTCTACTACCATTTCCCTTCCATTTTGTTTCAGTTAAGCCTACTAATATTAAATTTGACTTTTCTATCTGATCTGCTAGTTCTAATTCTTTCCCAGTTAATCCTCTAACATTCCACGTTCCTAATTTCCAAATCGCATAACCATTTTCGTTGTCCGTAAACGTTGCCATTGTCGTCTTAGTTATGTTTTTCCTGTTCTGGCGTATTAGTTTTTTGTCGGTATTATTCCATTTGCTCTATCGCTCCACACGTACATTACGTCTCCTATAGTAATCTTTTTATATCCCATCTTAACTTTGTTTCCCTTGTTACTTTCATCCTTGGCTATCTTCCTAATTTCTGCTTGAACTTTCCTTTCATTCAATGTCAGATCATTTTCTATATACACTGTTGATCCTCTCAGTTTAGCTTTGTTTTTTTAATATTTCCTGTTTTGTCTCCCAATTTTTCAGTTCTATGATATTTATCGTTTTATTTTGCTTATTGGTTATTATTGTTACTTGTTTAACCTCCACTTCTACCTGTAACTTTTCCTTAAAAAATTGTGTTGCTGTTTCTTCTTTTCGTTGACCCTCAAGTTTTAATCCTTTGATTACTACATTATTTTTTCTTTTCTGCTTGTCGGAATTTTCCAGTCTGTTTTCAAGTCTGATTATTACTTAGTTCCAAATACATCCGAGTGTAATGCACAGCATGGAACAGAAGCGTAGGAGTGCTTAAAAATTGTATGCAAAATTTAACAACGCTTCACGTTAATCTAACTCCAACAGCACCTACGGTTCTACTAGTTTTTACATCACTTAATGTTAAACTGGACTGACAGCCTTACTTTTGTTACAGTACTAATTAAAAATGTGTGACGAAGAAGTTGATGCGTTGGTCGTTGACAATGGCTCCGGCATGTGCAAGGCCGGATTCGCCGGGGACGACGCACCCCGCGCCGTCTTCCCCTCAATTGTAGGTCGGCATTCGGATATGATGGTGGAATCTTACGTCGGCTACGAGGCCCAGAGCAAGGGAGGTATTCTCAAGTACCCCATTGAACATGGCATTGTCACAAACTGGGACGACATGGAAAAAATCTGGCACCACACATTCTACAACGAGCTGCGTATTACCCCAGAAGAGCACCCAGTCCTTCTCACAGAAGCTCCACTTAATCCCAAAGCTAACCGCGAAAAGATGACAGAAATCATGTTTGAAACATTCAGCACGCCAGCTATGTACGTTGCAATCCAGGCTGTGCTGTCTCTATATAGTTTGGGTCGTACAACTGGTGTCGTCATGGAGTCCGGAGATGGTGTCTCTCAAACTGTACCCATCTACGAAGGCTACACCATGCCCCACGCCATCCTTCGTTTGGACTTGGCCGGCCGTGACTTAACCGACTACCTCATGAAGATCCTGACTAAACGTGGCTACTCTTTCACCACGTATGATAGAGAAATTGTCAGAGCCATCAAGGAAAAGCTCTGCTACGTAGCACTGGACTTCGAACAGGAAATGGCTACCGCCGCTAGCTCCAATTCCCTCGAGAAGAGCTACGAGCTTCCCGATGGTCAGGTCATAACCGTTGGTAATGAGAGGTTCCGTTGCCCAGAAGCTCTTTTCCAGCCATCCTTCTTGGGAATGGAAGCTTCCGGCATCCAGGAAACCACATACAACTCCATCATGAACTGCGACGTAGACATCCGTAGAGATCTATACGCCAACATCGTATTGTCGGGTGGTACCACCATGTATCCAAGCATCGCTGACCGCATGCGGAAGGAAATCACTGCTCTAGCAGAACCAGCAATGAGAATCAAGATTATCACTCCACCCGAGAGGAAATACTCCGTATGGATCGGTGGCTCCATCCTAGCATCCTTGTCCACCTTCCAGCAGATGTGGATCTCCAAACAAGAGTACGATGAATCCGGACCTTCCATTGTCCACAGGAAGTGCTTCTAAGCTGCTCAACCACCCTAATTATTCTATGTACGTCATTCCAGTTGTATTATATCTGCGATAGGCTGCCGCTATGCGGCACTCAGAACTGCCATGTTTTTTATAAGAACGGCTCCTTTTGGGCATCATATGACACTTGCACTAGGCCAAAGTATTATTACTTTTTTAATTTTGTAATAATTTATTCTCATGTGCAGATTTCAAGACTATTATTGTATTATTTACTTTTAGGCTAATATTATGGGATAATAAAATGTATATTACAAGTTTGCTTTTTTTTACTCGTCATATGTTTATAATACCTCACAAAAATGCAATAGAATACTTTATAAAACCAATTTGTCAAAAGTGTAGTCATAAAACTCTTTGGAAAGTTTTTACTTTTTAATAAAAATTAACCTTATTTGAAGACTGCAGTGTGCGAGTTTAAAGTATTCGGAACAAATAGTAGTGTTGGATGTTTTCTGTAATTATTGTGCAAAACACGCCCTTCCAGATATGACGAGACAAATTCTCACTTTTCTCTTGTCCTTGTCATAACTAGAAAGCTATGGTACAAAGGTGCACAGAGGGTGTAGGATTGGGTTTTGTTTATTATGGACCAATCTATGCATGATAATACCAGATTTTAAAACTTTCATTTAACGAATTGGGTCTCTAAGATCTGCAACCCATGTTACAAATATTAACTATAAATCACCAATATAACAGAAAATTTTCAACAAAGACACATGACCTTTGTACTGACTATGAGTGTCAGAATCAATGTGTCATATCTTTAATATGAATACTTGCTTAAGACTTGTATTTAGCAACATTTTCTAGGGACAAATGTATGGAATAGCCCTGAAATATATTTAGTGTATTACGGCTGTTAGACTAAGTTTGAAAAAATCTCGCTTGCTGATGTTGCGTATATGTAACATACAAAGTAGTATTGTAGTATTGAAGCAAATTTTTAATATCTTTTATAAAACACGATAGGTATATAATTTATTTTGGAAAAAGCAACTAACGTCGCTTGTATGTCTATTACGACCAACTTTTGGATTTTGGTTTTGTCCGTGACTTCAGATACTCATACCCTCCATGACTAGATATCAAGAAATCCCAAGGCGGTTAATTAGAAGGTGTAATCCATAAGAAACATTGAAATTAAAATGTTTCAATTGAGCAAATAGTTTAACAATAGGCAACACCTTTTACAAAGCAGATTCGACTAGAAGTTTATCAGAGATTAGGTACAAATCCTAGGAATAGGATTATAGTTTAATGGAGATACGGAGACTTGCAACACTGAATGTGATCCAGGCGCCTAAAGGTAAATAGTTGGAATATTTGTTAGACAAGTAATGGATCTGCTTGTATTATTTCTATATAAGTACTATTGCTACAAAAAAAAATCTAGGACAAGTTCTAAATCTAGAAGCCACGGATTTTTATTATTTTAGATGATGAAATGACTTGGACTGCCATGTGAATAATTCTAACCTGTCATCTGTCATATCAAATTTTAATATGAAGAACTACAATACAAAAGAAGAATTATAAAACTACATAAATGTGCTATTTGCTGGATAGTTATACTGTTTTCTAAGCAGTTGAAACTAAACTCATTCTAGGCATTAATGACAGTGACGTTTTAAAATAATTTCAAATGCATTCACATCTCAGTTGCCAGTTAAAAATTCAATTTCACACAACTAAAAAGTGCTGGTCCTAGTTTTTTTTTGTAGCAATAGTACATATAAAAAATATGTACTTGATATTCCACAAAAAATCTGAAAATTGGTGTAAATCGTCAAATTCTTTTTAAAGATTATAAAAATATTTTCGTATTTTTAAGCATCAGTTTGCTGTATATTTTAGGAATCATTAGTAGAATTTCCGCAACAAACTAAGATTTGAATGAACCATAATATAGGCACTTAAGTTAGCTGTTGGCTGTAACACAATAAGATATATCGAAAAATATTTATTTAATCTGCAACTACAAATATATTTTACAATATTAAAAATGCTACCAAATATTCTTAACGAATGGTATAAGTATGCAAAAATAACATGTCATATATAAATAATACACCATTTAAAACAAATGCGTAAGGTCTTCTCAACATCTTGTCGCATTTGCAATATCGCCTCCATAATTACACTTAATTCGGTTCCTTGTCTTGATGCTTGGGGCAGTTGTTCTTCCACCTGAACCCCTTGCAGTTGCTATTCTGTTGGTGGTTCTGATATTTCAATCGTTTGTTCTACTTGGTGTTCTTCCTTTCCTTCTTCCATTTTCTTCAGTCTTCTTGAACGCTTATCCGCCATTTTACTTTATTTATTGTTAATCGGATACAAATCAGAGCGCTTATAATTACGCACAATGCTACCCACACAAACAATGGTTCGAAAATAAATTTGACAATATTTAAATATCCTGTGGATAAATGTTAATTGGTTAAGCAATTTTGCAAATTTTGGATATCTTAAATTATTAATTTATTTTTGGTGGCGGAAACTTTCATAAACGATACCACCGAAACTCTGACACGTAAAATGGTATACTTTTTATTGTGAAGTGGAGCACAAATCTAACACTGTCAATTCTAATAATTATTTATTTGTTCTCCCTGCCGTTATTAAAACAAATCAGAAACTATTGCTATAATTACAATATAAACGGAAATAAGTTTTAGTTAATTTAAATACATTCTAGAAAAAAGTTTGATAACATAGTTTTAAATCTTTAAATTTCTTACAAACTAAATTTATTGTCTGTTTCTTATATTTAAAAATCGCCTCATTGAGCCACATACACAAGCACGTTATACTATTTGCTCTGATTTTTCACTCACGTTAAATGCACTGATTATTTTAAGAGTTCCTTGCTTCTCAATTGCTTTTGCATGTCACTCTGCCTGTTTTTCAAGATTGCTTTTCCATGTCCTATTGCCTGTCTTTTTCAGAATGCTCTTTTCAATGTATTGTTATCTTATTCTGGCTTCTTTACCTTTTTAGAATCCTCACCAATTTCACTGACTAGCTTTATTAAATTCTACGCTTCTTTTACTTGCACATAGCAAACCTTTTTGTGACTATTAATTTTTTTCGGTTCGGCTATTTATTATGCACAAACCTATTATTTCATTTATCTGATAGTCAACTTCGACCCCTGTGAAAAACGAGCTTTGCCTTTTGCGTTCCTTACTTAATTACTTTATCATTACTGGCATCTCTTTACCAATGCATTTATTATTTGAAATTTAAACTTATTATTGCAGTTACATAAAACACCCCAACTCTGTGCTTATTGAAATGTTCATTAATTTGCACTGCTAGCAGAGTCGAGTCGTGGGCCTAAGACCATTACAATATATGCCTTTTTATCTGACCTGGAAGTTCTGTTTGACTTATGCATTAAATGTGAGGTAGATACACTGCAAAAAGTTATGGTAGTAGCAGAAAAACATAAAATTGTTTTAAAAGTTGCATTTCGCCTATGCCAGTAATTTTAACAGCTGGATATTCAGTTGTAACTATTGAGCGGATGATTAGTCTGTTAAAATATATTAAAAATATTGGGCGTTCGACTATGGGTAATGAGCGACTTGACCATCTCATGAGCTTGTCTAGTGAAAAGGGCATTTCTGACTTAGCTGATGTTAAAGATATTGCTTTGCAATGGAGCAAACTGAAAAACAAAAAAATTCGATTGAATTGACTAATAGGTAATTTTATATCCATATATATATATATATATATATATATATAGCGCTAAATAGTATCTTGTTGAGCCCATTACATTATTGGGCCGTTGTTCCACCCCGCTTTAAAAATTCAGAACGGAAGATATAAATCACTTTATACGCAATTTTTTATCAATGCGAGCCAAAACATCCTCAGAGGGGTAATGTTTTTTAAAGTTTAATTTTTTTATATATGAATAGGACCATGTGAGTCCGTTGATATGTAAGGTTCGTTATTTAGCCCGGTTGTGTATACATTTATATCTGTTGCATGTTGTGTAGCCCATCGGTGTTGCCAAATGTATTTCCATGTGTTATTGCATCTCGTGGTGAAATTCAGATCTTGCACACTGAATTAAGGAAGCGATCGGACTGCTCGAAAGCATTAAGTAACAGGTGTTTTCTTATAAGTGGAGTGCGACAAAAATAGTTGAAGCCGTGGTAGAAAAATAGTAGCGCTAGCTGCTGAGAATAAAGCATAAGTGTCTATGTATTTTATCTTTCTTCGAACTGCAAAATTCCAAATACCTACCATAACTGACTTCTTGATTTTCTCATTTAACGAATTTAATTACATAAGGCGGTTGGCTCACGTCATTAATACATTGACATAAAATATTTACAAAACTGTTAAATACACCACTTACTAATGGTTGTTCATTAATAGTGTTAATTGCGTTACGTATTGCATTCCTTAATTTGACAATTGTTCGAAGACAATTAGAATACACAAGTTGCTGCAAATACAAGAACAAAAATAAGTCCAAAACGTATAAATATTAAAATGGCGCCGAAAACGTAATCTTGTTTATCTAATGAATTTAGTCTCATTGTAAAACCAAACCTTCACTGTACTATAAGATGAAGCACATTCCTCTATTTTAATCACTATACACAAGACTTGGAAATACCAATATTTTGTTCACAATATTTACCTTTTGAAACCAATCAGTTTAAAAAATAAAACCGCGGTGATCAAAACGCAAATAGATATTTTTGTATCGTATCTACAATGCGAAATGCTACCTTTGCATTCGAAATTACAGATGCTCGCGAGCCGAAGACAACCCTAAAAATTCATTTGATAAGACTAAAGCATTTCGTATTCGAGATACATTTTTTTAACTATATTAATATTAAACATTATAGACCTGCCAACATGCGTTTATTTGACAGTTTATAAATAATTATTAAACGATTGTCATTGTGACATCGAAACTTTTAATTTACATATTGTAAGAAACTAATTAATTAATTAACTATAGTATAATAATATTGTGAAAACTAACTGTTTAAGTTAAAATAATACATTAGTAATATATAAATTCATTGTATTAAGTAAATTAATTCAAACGTCCCTGTTAACGAAAATGAATTACTTCGCTCATTGAAAACAAAATGGAAATGCCAACACTGTTTGACAGTTTTTAAAAAAGAATAAAAACAACCTACAGCACGGAAACGCCTCGAAAATCATCCAAACTTTCTCAACATAAATTTAGATGAATCAGTCAGCAGACAAAGAGGGTAAAGCAAAAAACCGTTAATATTGTCAAAGCATTAATTATAGACATCTAATTTGGATTGAGGTTCAAAGTAAAGTACAGTTATTGCATATTTTTCACCAGAAATGTTAAAAAATACCCAAATACAATCAAGACAAATGGTTTCGAGATTAAGAAGTTTAGATTTTTTTTTGTATAGCTATTAAAACTTCTCTCGCCTTTGATTTTACCTGTTATTTAGGAATATTTTTATCGCATCTATATACATCGTAATCATAATTGGGTAGCTCAGAATTGCATATACTATACTCAAGCTATGACACTGATAAGACTATCCCATCGTAATTCACTGCATATACATATTTCTGTAAAAAAACCCATTTTCGTTCGAAGACTTCGTACAGTCGCGGAATTAAAAATTCGGACGAGCCTTATAGAGGATTTTTGCAATTTTTGGGTAATGTAAATTGGGCTTTGCGTTTCTAGGTTAGCAATTGACAGTTAAACAATGAGGCATGCTGGCATATACGAGTAATTGTTTTGATTTTGACTAATTTCACCAGATAACGTGATAAGTAAAGTAAAGTAAGATATACACTGAATCATTTTAAATGTCCGGATTTTTAATTCCGCGACTGTACATTTTGAAAATATATTTGAAGAATGTGTGTTTCATCTGTTTATAATAGACAAACGTAAACGCTTAACCACTTATAAAAGACATATACAAAACTAAGGAAAATCCAGTAAAGTAAATTTGTACAGAATGTATCAGTTATTCGCTCTAAGTTGAATGATTTTTACAGATATAATTTTTTCCTTGGTTTTAATGTGAACCTTGGACCAAACGTTACCGAAATCGTACTAATCCGATAAACATGTGAGGATGTCCATTCTTGTTTTGGTTAATATTTATTTATGCTGTAAGTGAATAAAGAGACATTCTATCCATAAGGGCAAAGCTTTAGCTAACGAGGCAAAGCCGAGTGAGATCATTTCTCCGAGTGGATAATATCTCTTTATTCACGTGTGGCATATCAAATTTTCTCCAATATCTACATTTAAGTATATAGATAAGTTTTGAAATTGATTAAATCATTTCAAATAAATATTACGTTACCTGTTTTTGTGCTAGTTACCTTGGTAGCACGTATTTATTTTGTTAGGTATTATGGATTATGGACTATTTTATTCACTAGTGAATAAAGTCGCATTTTATGTACAGTCATTGTAAAAATATTACTTTACATGGCGATTTTCATAGATAAACAGCTTTACGAGTAGGCATTGAAAAAAATGTATTTAGTGACAACTCTGCTCTTTTAACTTCATCTTCTTTCGAAACAAATATTCTATTATTATTTGGAGGACTGTATTACTCCAGATAGTCGATTCTCTTAAATAATTCTCAATTTTCCCCTTTTAACACCGTAACAAGTGCGTTACGAAAATATGGTTAGATTGTTATCCATACTCCAAAGAACCAAGAATCTGGACGGGAGGCTAACCTAGTAAACATGTATTGATAGAGGAGAATTACCCCTTAGAGCAAATATTTGTGAAGTACATTTCCGTACACGCAAGTAACTTTCATCAATGTGCATCATAATTTTGTTGCAGGCTCATTTTGAAGGAAATCAATTTGAATCGGAAGGAATTGACAATAATAAATAATAAAAACATAGAATTCTACCAAGAACTAACAAAGAGAAGGTTGAAGGTAAATAATAATAAAACAAAGATCATGGTAATACGAAACCGAAACCACCAGACCAAGATTGTGTGGAATGGGGAAGGCATAGAACAAGTTGAAACCTTCAAATACTTAGGTATATGAATAGACAACGAAGGTAGTATGAAAAATTAAATAAATGAAAGGATCACAAATGCTTCAAAGATGTACTATGCTCTAACAAATTCATTCATTAGCAAAACAGAAATATCGAGGAAAACAAAGATGGTAGTGTACAAAACAGTTTACAGACCTATTTTGACATATGGTAGCTAAAGCTGGGTGTTATCAAATGCGCAAAAAAGTAAACTTCAGGCCATGGAAATGAAGTACCTAAGAAGAGTGAAAGGCATCACACGCAGAGACAGAGTGATAAACGAAATTGTCAGGGCAGAATTAGAAGTGGAATCGTTAAAGGACAGACTACAAACACAAACATTGAAATGGTTTGGACATCTAACCAGAATGAAGGACAGTAGAACAGTGAAAGCAGTATGGGAAGCCAAGGTACAAAAGAAAAACACAAGAGGAAGGGCCAAGGAAGACCTGGAATGATGAAGTGGCGGCTATACTCAAGAAGCGAAAAGTAACCTGGGCGGAGGCTAAGAAGACTGCGACAAACAAGAAGAAATGGACAAAATTTGTGTCCGATATGTAGTGTGAAATGTTAACCTTACACCCTATGGGTAGAAAGGCTTTTTTTAATATATATAAAATAAAATTCCATTCCCCCATTACAGCTGCAAATTTGTACAGCCTTTCTAAAAAAAAGCGAGAATACGTAACCAAAAATCTGTGATTTAATAGTTGGTTTAGTATACAGTGACCGCCAAAAAGCCGGCATAAAATGGGAAAATGTTTATTTTTGATTCTTCAAAACAGCTTTTTACGGCAATAATTTGCTATTTTGCTTATTGATTTTTGTCTGAAAACCTATTTAGCCCCAATCATATATACAGAGTGATTTTTACTTATTTAGAAAATAGTTTTTTGAAATTGTTAAAATCCAAAAGGTGCTATTTTTCGGAAATTAAGTAAAATTTAGCTAACTGAACAATTTCAAGATCAGAAAACACCTATTTTTTTAACTTTAGCTAAAAATATATTTTTAAACGTTTTCAATATTTTTAAAAATTTCAGATACCTGAACTTAATATTAAAATTCAATTTTTTTTATGTAAAAACTTTAAAAATTTATGATTGGCAAAAATAATATAAAATGTTAATTACTTCTTTAGATTTTTTTGTTTACCGAAAGGTAGTATGTTTGCATAATTTTTACTTTATGCAAGGCACTTTTTAGGAGAAATATTTTTCAATTCTAATTAATATCTATTTAAATCCCTTCTAGAAACGCTAATCTAGCCCTGTTAATGAATTACTGTTACAAAAATCCTGTAAATGTTGTTTTACAGTTGTTTACATGAGGAGATGTTCTTTATCCATATTAAGGTGTTCTAAAAAATCTCCGCATTTAGACAACTGTAAAAAGCATTTACAGGATTTTTGTAACAGCAATTCATTAACAAGGCTAGATTAGAGTATTTGGCAGCCATTTAAATAGATATGAAATAGAATTGAAAAATATTTCTCCTAAAAAGCTTTTTGCATAAAAAACGTAAAAATTATACAAACATACTACTGTTCGGTAAATAATAAAAAATCTAAAAAAATAATTGACATTTTCTATAAAGCTGTAGTCTGCACATAAAAAATTGAATTTGAAGTCTTGATATGTGAAATTTTGAAACATATTTAAAAAACTGAAAAAAATATTTTTAGCTAAAGTTAAAAAAACATTAGGTATTTTCTGGCCTTGAGATTGTTCACTTACCTAAAAATAACACACTCTAAAAAAGTCTCACTGAAATCTTACTTTCCGAAAATATCACTTTTTATATTTTGACAATTTTGAAAAACTCCATTTTCTAAATAAGTAAAAATCAGTCGGTATATATGATAGGGGATAAATAGGTTTTTAGACAAGCACAAATTATTGACGCACAATTTTTTTTGGGAAATCTAAAATAAATGCTTTTCCTTTATTATGCCAACTTTTTGGCGGTCACTGTATATTAAATATATAACTATTCTTTTTAGCTCAATCTTATATTTCTGTAAGCTCTACTATACAGTCACGTGCCGGAAATGTAAGTATTGCGGTAGCTAAATATAAAAGATGAGTTATGTATAGGGTATATTATAAAGAAAATCGTACGACACTCATTAATGACCAATAGAAAAATCAGTTAAAGAGCCGTAACCAAGACAACTAAAAAATTTCTTGGATATTTTTTGTAGGTAGACATTACTTCTTTTTAGGGTTTGTGTCGTTACGATTTTCTTACCGAATCTGCATTCGAGCATTAATTCATATCCGGAAATAATTTTTCGTGCATTCCAACAACGTCCTAATTTGCCCTCGCGTCCCGCTCGGGCAAATTAATACGACGTTGTTGCAACGCACTCAAAAAATTTCCGGAAAGAATTAATGCTCTTATGAGATTATATGTGAAAATTATTTTATAGGTTACGACACTTAAAAATCTTAGATTTGAGTAACGTTGAAAATGAGGAATGCGTTCATTGCAGCAGCAAAAGCGTTGCTTTGCGTGTTCATGTGACAAATGTAAAATGAATACAGTGGGATGTATACTATAGTGTTATGTGAAAATTAAAACGCTTACAAACAATTTGTATGTTTCTGTTTAATATAAATAGTCATTTACTTATATTCATTGATTACGATCCTTTCTTATTCTACAAGATTTTTGTTTTACAGGAACCCTACTAATACTCGTATCAAATAATTGTCATATAAAAATTCTTTAAAGTCAATAATATTTCAATACACAATGCTAATTGATTCAACATTTATTAATATATAAAGGTGTAGAAATGATTTACGCACCATATGGTTTTCAATGGTAGTTTCTTTACACGAAAATATTTGTTTCCCTGATTATTTTAGAGTAAAGTTGTACATAGAATTTTTGTATAGCAAACAATTCTGCATCCATTTATGCCATCATTTTTGTCATTTTACGTCAGAAAACCTAATAAAGAAAGAAACTAAAATTATCATTTTTTTCAAAAATCAGTGCAAATTGTGAAGTGGTGGTATGCTGGAATTGATCAGGTGCAATAAGTGCCATGGTTGCCGCTACATTTGACAGATAGAAACAAAAAAACAGCAAACTAATTTGTTGATGCTTTGAGATGGTTCAATAATTTGAAGACACGACAGATTTGTCTAAAAATGGTAATATTACTTCTTAAAATTTTCCGTTTTCAGAAATTTTAAATGACAAATGCTGGCATAAATGGATACAGAATTTTCTGCTCTACAAACAACTTCCATACAAGTTTGCTCTAAAATAATTAAGGAAGCAAATATTTTCATATGAAAAAATTACCTTTGAAAACCCTATGGTGCATAAAGCATTTCTACACCCTGTATACCTTAAAACTACATTATATCTAATGTATTAGTTTAATAGAGAATTCCGACACTTTCATTTAATCAACTGGTGTAAGATTACATCGAAAGGTCAGACTATTAACATAACGTACAGTGTTGCCTAATTTCGGGCCACACAACGAGTGGTGAGTGTAGTGGGCTTAACAATGTCTGTATACGTTTTTCGTGTATATACAAGGCGCCCCCTGGTGAGCGTTACCCTGAACTAGATGCTGTATAAGCGATATAAAACCATAGCGTTGATGAGCCCAGCTAAAAATTTGTGTACGCATTCCTTGTGCACGTTTCAATTGAATGAAGTACGTATACACGTTGATTCGTTGATGAGCCCTCACTAGGGCTCAACACCATATGATTGGGCTACGCAGCGTGCACTAAATATATCCTATGGGATTGATAATAACCGTCTATGTCTCTCTCTCTCTCTCTATATATATATATATATATATATTTATATGTAAGGTATATAATTTTTCACTTTTAGTTTTGCATATGTACTGTTTTTGTTCCTCGTTAATTAAATAATAAAGGTATTATATATGTATGTACTGTAGTGGCTTTACGTTGCGGCGCCTATTTAATTATGTAGTGTTAGCTCTACTATTTTTCTTTAAATTGATTTATTCAATTTGAATTTCAAATTCTATTCTTTTTAATAACGGTAGCGAATTGAGACTCTTCAAGGGTGGTTCGATAATCTAGTTGCTTATTAATTGCTATTTTATTTTAATAATGACATTAAATTGTTTAATGACATAAACTGTCACCTTGCACTTTCAATCAACTATAACAAATATAAATTCTATTCACCTCTTAGTGACTCAATATTCTATGATAAGTATTTGATTATTGTTAATTACACTTTTCTAATTGTCTTTTATTTATTACTGCTTCAATAGGACTAATTAAAAACCAACCTGAACTCCTGTCACTTTCACTGCTTCAAGGTTACCTCAAGACAGTACTGTTCCTGACGTCCATTGCTCGGATCCCAGATAGATCAGCTATGATGCACTGCCAACTGACAAACAACCTCCAACTCGTCAAACCCCTGGCTGCTTGGTCCCGTTCCTTGCACCAACGCCACTGTCAACCCAACAGATTCCATCGTTCTAACAGCTTCACTGCAAGTTTGCTCTTACAGATGATCCCAATTTAATTTTCTATTTCCTTAGCTCCTACTCTGTTGTCAGTAACCAAGAGCATCGTCTGAATCCAGCAGTTCCTCCGTCAATTTCTGTCGATCGATCTACACGTCCTCAGTACTCCCTCAACAAATCCAGTAATCAATGTAACTTCTTATTAATTGTAGTCTTTAAAATAAACCAATTCCATTCAAATATTATTCTATTCTTGCTTGTATCTAGTTGAACATGTTCCATATTCTCTTCAATAATTTGTAGATTTGTTAAAACCCTTTTCTATTGTATTTTACCATATTACATATACAAATTAGGGTAAAATTTCCATGTTTTTATTGAATTCGAAAAAATATATCAAAAGTACATTTACATTTTTTAAGTTGTTATTTTGCAATAATCATAACAAAATTTTCTTAGATGCTATGTTATAGAGACCCTGTATATTAAAATTAGAGATGGGACATACAAGTGATCAATGCTGATAGGTTGGAACCAATTTCCATGGCCTGCTGAATTGTGTGACAAATGTCAAAGTGACAGCCGGCCATTGAAATTATTATTGTCATTTGACCTTTGTAGTTTTTGCTGTAATTACAAGTGGCATTCTCTTTATTTGATTTTTTATTAGTGCATTCATTCATTCATTATCTTTAGCCTCTTTGACATTTCGGTGTCAAGGATCATTATTGTTAATAAATTTTACTAAAATCACTGGCTGTTCAGCACTTGCATGTAAGAACCGTTCCAGCAAGAACATTTCTATGTTTAGGTTTCCAAAAAATTATCCTTAGAAAAAAGTATGGGTAGAAAGATCTGGTATTACGATCTTGCAGCATGAAAAATCGTACAGATTATGCGAAGAACATTTTACACAAGACCAGTTCTTAACAACAGGCAAAACCCCATGTAAAAGACTAAAATATAATGCAGCGCCATCATTATTCCACATAAACATATTCAGATAATGAAGATACAAATTTTGAAAACAAAGTTACGGGTAATTTTCTAAAAAAACTTAGTACTACCCCTCATTTTGACAGCGACATTTTGGAAGTTTTTTAAATTAAAAGACATTATTGCAAATCAAAACAAAGTCATAAAGAACCTCAACAGAGGAATAGTAATTTTGAAAAAAGTAAGAGACTAGTATTAAATCACATTTGGAAAGAAAAAAAAATCGGCTTTTCAAAACATCTTTGATGATGATCAAATTGAGGCAATGCATCAACAAAAAGCAAGTACTACACCCTGATCAAATAAAACGGTTACAACAGCTTTGAGATTAAAGTTTATTTGTGGTTCTAGTTGATATAATACAATTTGTGAGCTACATTTGTCATGCCCTACAAATTACAACCTTAAATAGAAAATTCCAAGATATCACTTTTGAGAGTGGTATTTTAGAGGATGTGTTTAATTTTCTCAAAATAAAATAAACACTCATATTAATTTGCTGTTATACATATAAAAATGAAATATACCTATACCTTATTTTAATGAAAAGCAACTTTAACAACTAATAACTTCTGTAACAACTCATTTTCAGCTTTAATTGCACGGGTATTTGTTTCCGTTGTTGAATTTCTTTACTTCCAATTCTTCTCAATTTTTATTTCATTCTACAATGGCTTTTTGCAACTCTTGCCATTCTTTTGATATACTTGCATGACTAATTGTTAGTGTATTTGGCATGGTGTAGTACTACGTGATCTACTAAAATGTAAATTTTAAGATTTATAAACTATAATTTTAAGTTTCTATAATAGTTACTCACTGTTGACATTACTGCCGTTCTTTTTATCAATATCGTCTGCATCATTTGTTGTTCCCAATACAATAGCCTACACTTGGTGTATTGTATGTTGTTTTCAAAGTATTTCACAGTTCTCTAAAATAGATAATGTTAAACTAAAAATTAATTTGATAATTTTGAAATAGACACCATTCCTATAGATAGAATTTTTGACCTTTTCTCTCTGTATTGATTTATTAGCAATTTGTCACTTCTTCCACACAGCGTTTTCAACATCGCTTTGGGGAGAATTGCACATTTCCGCTTTTTCCATACGTGAGTCTTTAGAAGTAACAGCATACGCACAGTTAAAAAGGATGCTGAAACGTAAAAGCCCCTTAATCAATCATATCAAATAACTTTCTGACAACTCTAACAACTTTAATTACCTTTTTGTTGCTGCTCTGTTTGATTAACATGGTTAATTACAATATTTTTACAGCGACAGAGTAATCGCGCATTGGACAAGTTATACCGGGAGTCTATATTTACACAGCTGATTGCAATGTTCTTACATCTTTTGAAATGAATTTGTAACTAACTATACGTAAATCCAAACTGAAACAATTTTAAGGTTAGTTTTCGCGCTCATTGAATCCACACTTGACTCGTTCAATTTACTCGACGCCAGGAATAAATTCATCACGTTTGGTTCGTAATTCGAACTACAAACGAACAGAATGCAGTTCACACAAACGAAAACATTTTCTTGCACTAAGCAAGTCTGAGTAGCCAAACGAACAAAGCTTTAGAAAGAAACTGTAATTAAATGTGAATAGACAATTTATACCTATCTACAGTCTGTAAAATCCAACTATAAAAATCAGACACAATTTTTATTGATAATGAATAATTATTTTCGTTATTTGACATTCCGAAATTTGTCGTGTAAAGTAAATGTCAGTTTGGTAATGACATCTTGAAATTTTGTTTGAAAAACAGAAACTGATCAACTTAGCCTTGGAAACTGGTTCCACTTGTCCCATCTCTTATCTCACTTTTTATACAGGGTCTCTACTATGTTACAATTATTCATGCCCTCTACAAAATTAACTTATTTGATTTCTACCTACTATGTTCTAATTTCTAATAGAAATTATATTTGCCACATGTAAAATGAGATTGTATTTCCATTCTAACTTTCAAAACCATTATGCGTAGAATACTCAAGTGCTATTACCTTTCAAAATAAATTGTATAAAATTCGACTGACATTCATATAAACAGCCAACCCTTTTTAAAAAATTTCTAAGTTGATTGTATTAATCTCCCAAATTTTATATTTACATTAATTTTCATTCAAAACTGTTCTTTACGTATCACAACAGTACCTATAATAGTACCTATATATAATATGCAAATAGATATGTGCCTTTAAAAAAGCTGTTTTTTTAAATCATAAGTTTACATGACAACCCCCCCCCCCCCCCAATCCTAAGTGTTTAGCGACGCCCCTGCATGTAACAGTTTTATTATGGCATTGTAACATTTTCCATGATTTAAGTACCTATGTACTAGTTGTTTAACCTCAGTTTTTAAAGACGTATACTATCATACAAAATGTTGAAAAACGTATATGTCTTCCAGAATTCCCAAATGCATATGTCAAATTTGAAGGTTATTTACAAAGTGTCACTGAATGACAATCAAGCAGTCTGGCCTGATTTTAAATAGCTTTCCAATTTCTGGTTGGAATACTCTTTTTATAAGCAAGCTATCTTTTTTTTTAATTCGGCGCTATCTATAAACCCCACCTCCTTTTTATAATTGGTTGGCACGGTGTACTTATTAACGGCTGCTCTGATCATATATTTATACTACTATATTGCTAGCGGCTATGAGTGGGAAGGTCACGAATTAAGTGAGACAGGCAACCAACTCTTCAATGTATATGGTGAGCTGTGCGCAAGCGCGTCGGCGTCGTCCGCGCGGTGGGGAAGTGGTCAAGTTTAAAATTCGCTTCTAAAGGCAGAGTTCGAATTCTCAGGCATGCGCATGAGACGCGTAATACTCAGAGTGAGACTATGTCGGCGCAGTATTGTTTTCGGCCGTTTCCAGGCTCTACTAGCAATATACGTATAATACATATATGGCACTGACGGCTCTCATTTTGAACTACCGCTCCTAGAGCTAGTAAATAGGAAGGAAGCTGCAACGCAGTGGGTCGATTCTACTACCATTTAGAAGTAGTTCATTTCGATAAAAACTTGGGAAAATTAGAAAAATGCAAATTAAATTAACAAGACAATTAAATTTTAATTATCTTACATTATATTACAAGTAAATTATTAGCAATAAAACTGTTTCCATTACAATTGAAATTCGACTATTTTTGTGATTGTAAGCAACTTCTCTAATAATCTTTTTGCACTAAAATTATTTAATAATTGCAATAATAACCCCTAGTATAATTAAAATAAAATTTACAAGAAATAAACTGAATTGTTAATAAAAAATGTTTATATATTTACCAAAAATACTTTAAATTGTTTATAAAAATGTACAGATGTATTTACAAGAAATAAACTGAATTGTTAATAAAAAATATTTATATATTTACCAAAAACTAATTATATTGTTTATAAAAGTGTACAGATGTATTTACAAGAAACAAACTAAATTGTTAATAAAAAATGCTTATATATTTGCCAGACACATGTGTAGATTGGTGCGCTATTTACAATTGCCATAGGCCAACAATACGTATTTTAATCTGTTATTATTTATCACTTTTTTAATAATGACTTATATTATTTGTAAATATTGTTATGGTACACTAAGAGTAGATTTGGCTGAATATTTAATATGTATATAGAATTTGGGAGATCAGAGCAATCAATTTGGAAATTTTTTAAAAGAATAGGCTGTTTGAATTAAGTTCACTAAAAGAAATCTAAATTGAGACAAATTAGATATGAAAAAATAACTTTTGAGTATTCTATAGAGGTTTTGAAATTTAGAAAGGCTTGTATTACACATGACAAATGTAAATTCTAAAGAAAAAATATGTTGAAGTAGGTAAGGTATTAAACATACGTGGGTAACATGGAAGTGAAAGAAGTATAAAAAAATAAAGTATAAGTTATAAGAAGAATAATAGAAGATGGTCAAATTAACTGGAGATACAAGAATAATTATTAATAAATAAAGAATTATAGAATTGGATTGAAATAGCTTTATTTTGGGAACTACAATTGACAACGATTTACATCAAGTGAAGTATTACTGAATAGTGAGTTCGTGGACACATCTAGGCAGTAAGAGTAACCATTCAAAGGAGGATGGCAGGGGCGGGACCATATTTGAGGTATTCTGTTGGTTACTGACGGCAGAGGTTGATGAGTCTTAGAGCTTCGGAAGAGGGGTGACATTTCCAGTTCATCAGTGACAGCTGATTACTACCGAGCTGATTGAAGAGGGTCCATTTCGGAAAGTACCAGTGCGTCAGTGATAGCTGCTTGCCAGAGAGCTGTTTGAAGGAGCTACCAGGAGTTGGAGAGTGACAGCTGTTCATCAGTAGAGGTTTGCTGTCAGTGTTTGTAAGCAGGATATTAGAGCAGGATGCAAGCGAGGCCAAGCTGCTCTTTATAAGTGGATTGCTCTCTTGGAGGTGTCGACTCAGTCGAGTTTCGCCTCTGACGTGGTTCACACGTTGAGTTACCGTGTTCTTCTGTCCCCTTCCCTGCAAAGAGTTTCGCCTCTGGCGTGGTTAACACGTTGAGTTACCGTGCTCTTTTGCTTTTTTCCTCCTGATGAAGCCCCTTACGCAAGTGGGCGAAACGTTGAGTTCTTCGATCTCAATCATGACACGGTCCATGACAATGGCCGTGAAAGCCTCAAAAATCATATTTGTACTTTCTTAAAAACAATGTAATTTATTTTATCTACGACAGTGTGTAAAATTGCCTTTTAGTTGGCAGTTTTAAGTTTGTAAAACGACTGTTTAATAACATTTTTTCATTAGTGTACGTCGTCAGTAGTTACGTGTTTAAAAAATTTCATTAGGCACGTTTGAAACAATAAAGAAGCCGACCTGCGATTGATTACTAATAATAATCAAAGGTAGTAAATATCGCAGATCAACCCCTCTACCGTTATACACCACGGCAGCTCTGAAAACTCTTTACTTACCGCGATGGCCCTAGCTAACTCAAGTTTCGGCAACCTTCGGTCGTAGATTCTAATCATCAGCTGTACTTCTGCAAGCTCTTTTAAAAAACACAGGGCGCCAGAAATCTACAGATTTCAAGTAAAGAATAGAGTGATAACAAACAACTAAAGTTTATTTAATAATCAATTAATAGTTGTCTTGCAACATCAGCAATAAATCTTTAAATTGATTTTAATAGAATCAATATGTATAATACAGTACTATAATTATGCTTAAAAATGCAGCACGCACGACAGAAAAAAGTGAACCCCTTTTGAGTTCTCAGATTAAATTTGAAACACAATTCAATCATGGGGTAAGCTTACCACAGTCATATATTTTAACCGTTAACTCGGTTTCTAATTGCAAACGGCGTGTAGGCACCTTTTACAGAAATTGCTTAATAAACATTAAAATGAAAGCTCTATAATAGAATAAATTTTAAATATTGCAACCATTGGCAATTAAATTTATAATATTTATTATTTGTGACGAAGAGCCGTTGTAATCAGCCGAACCAAAATCACTTCTGTGGCCGGTGTGAGCGATAAACGTTGGATTATAAAAAGTTTGTCACATGCAGAAAATAAACTGGTCCAGAATGCTGTCGGAACTACCCCCAGGGTTGTCTTCGTGTCCCGTGTTTGAAGCAGCAATTAATTCCAGGTGGGAATGATTGAGGTTGAACTCATTTGACTAAATCGATATCGGAGCGGCTGGTTTTCAGAATGAATTGATGGATTCAAACTGTCATTTAAAAGCGCCCAGATTGAAGTTGTGGGTTCAAAATGTCAATTAAGAGCTAAGAAAAAGGAAAATTGCTATTTGAATACCAAACAAGGCAGTGCAATCATACCTGATTTCAGTTATCAGCTCTCAAACGAAGTTAAATAGCTACGGTGCAAATAGCACGCAAAAATGCCTTCTTCGAAGCAAGTTGCTTCAACGGAATGCAGAAATCGAATGACCGCTACGCGAAGAAACAGCTGCCAGCTGAAGCGGAGCGATAACAAGTGAATTTCGGGAAAACCAAAATCGGTATTCTTGCGCGGAACAAGATTTGATATTATTTGAAATACAGCGAATTATAAATCAAGTGAAAATATACAGGCTGGCCTGAAATAGATGGTTAATTGGCGAAACAAATAGACGAAGCTAAAGATTTGTTTCACGTTGTTAGTTGCAACGTGTTTTAAAATTTTTAAAACACGCAAAATTACGACCGGTTGCTAGTAATCCTAATTTACATTTAATTTTTTTTAATATATACCGTGTTTTCTAGATTCTATCGTAGATAAAATATTGTACGATACACATGCGTAAAGCATCTTTAGTCACTCGCGGGGCTTAAAACGCTCGCTCACTCGCGTTTTAATTCTACCCCACTCGTGCCTAAAGAGTAGCTTTACGCACTTGTATCGTAAATTACTATTTATGCACTTTTTTAATAACTTAGTTTATTTTTCTAAATGTTTGTACTTTCAAAAACAAGTTAATTTATTTGTATAATAATAATAATGGTGAGACACTAACACCCCATGAAGGAGCTTGGCCTGCAAGGCGGAAGGTCAGAGCTTCCGTATCCTCGCCCTCACACCCGGCTGTCGCGTGTCAAATTCATGACACGTGGTGATGTGGTGAGCATCACGCATTAGACAACCGCATGCATTTTTTTAATAACAACTTAGTTTATTTTTATAAATATGTGTACTTTTTATAAACAATTTAATTTATTTTTTGTAGTTACAGATTTTGCACTTCTTTATATCTAATAAACTTGACACTGCAGATTTATTGACAAATACAGTAGTATATTTAATTTCTTCCTTATCCATTTGCTGACAAATTAAATTTTATTTCAATTATACTAGGGGTTATTATTGCAATTTTTAAATAATTTTACTGCAAACCAGCAGTGTACTGCCATCAAAAATAAATGCAGGAAATTGAAAAACTTTAGTAGGCCTAGTTTCATGAAAAAATGTTATTAAAAAAGTTGCTCACAAGAATATTCGAATTTCAATTGTAATTTTTGTGTTTAATCGATGATTATTAACAACATAATTTATTAGGTTCGAGTACTTTTAATGCAACACAAGATACAAAGTGAATAAGGCTGATAAGTAGCTTATCTGTCTAACAAATGACAATGTATGCGCGCACGTACAGTCGTGTTCATTAAAGTGTTGTACAGCATTTGTGCTTTGTGAGTATAAATTAATTACTCAAAGTTAAAAAGGGTGTTGTATACACATATACTTTGAAAATGTACATCTTGGTCTACATACTTAATGATAAAGTGTGAGCCTGTGTTGAGTAATAACACGACCATCAATAAACTTACAACTGTCGCTGTACAGCAGATTTTTGAACACGACTGTACAACATATCACACGAGCGAGTACGAACTGCCGCTACCTCACACGCTTATGCCGTGTGTGCCGTATTTCCGGGTATCAATTTTGGACCACTTGCTGAATAATTCCTGGCAAATACTGTTTCATCCTTAGTGAATTTGCGAAGTGGTTTCTCTTCTGTTCCGTTCTCTTGTTTGGCAACCATTTCTTGCACAACATCTGGATGCAACCGATCAAGAGCGGCTGACAGCTTCAGTCCCATAAACAATTCTGCTGAACTTTGACTAGTTGTTGCATGAGGCGTTATGTGCTGTTGTAGTCAGAATCGTGTTAATTTAGTGTTCCAATCTCCTTCCCCCAACTCCTTTAATCCTTCCTTTGTCGATGTCACCATTCGCTCGGCTTGACCATTAGCCGCCGGGCACGTCCGCGCAAGCACTAAAACGACCATTTGGGATTGCAGGTAGAGAAACCGGTAAGCTTAAAGAGAACGAGCATTTTTCAGGTTTAAATTTGCAAAACATTACTGAGCCCCAAATACGGTCACTCAAACATTAAAGTAAATTTGCATAAATCTCTTCGACAGCTCCAATAAACCCACTTATAAAAACGGCACGCAGCCAGCGCGAAAAATCCCCGCTCTGTGTAACTCGATCCCAGCTAATTCGTATTTGAGCGTATTCTACGGGAAATTGCGCTAGGAATACAATGCCCTACCGAGCAATACTTCGCCCCTAGTGCGCTCTCGCCTTCAAAGAGTCGTGCCCGTCCCATAAGTTTTGAGAAAAAATATTAACAGCTATACTTTATATTGCTCTAAATATGTTAATACCATGTCCATGAGTTCTGCGTTGGTGAAGTTAGGTGCCATAACTTTTTTACGAATAAAAGAAGCTTCAGTTTGACAACTAGCGACGGAGAGTGACATACAATTCAAGGTAAATGCGATAATTTTATATTTTACTAGTTCACCACTCTCAACATAATTAATTCGTTATTTCCGTTAATAAACAACTTTTACTACACTTTTTTTTAATTACCCATCACTACACATCACGAACTATCATTTCTCGCAATTATGCGTATAAGTCAAGAATCACGCTGTATATTAACTATTCTAGTTTCATAGCATTGGTTTCACGCTTTTTAATATTTATTTTGAATGACTGGAGTTTCTATTGCACGAATAAATGTAAGGTCTTTGTTTACTAATTTTGATATTTTTGCATGGAGCAAATTAAACCGTTATTGCCGTAACGGAGACATGGCTATCGAATAATATTCCGAATCACGTAGTCCTACAAATTGGAACAAGTACGCTTGCTGTGGGTGTATAAATGTATACAATTTTATTAATACAATTTGTACTGGTGACTTTAATATCGATTTGCTAACAATAAAACAGTAGTTGACTACTTTCAACAGTTTCTTAATGTGTTCGACTTTAAACAAATGATAAAGAAACCTACGCGTATTACAACAACTTCGCAGACGCTATTAGTAGTACGTAACAAACTACTTCCGGGATTGGACCGTGTCAATATTGAGGTCAAAGAACTCAACGTTTCACCCACTTTCGTAAGGGGCTTCATCAGGAGGAAAAGCAAAAGAGCACGGTAACTCAACTTGTGAATCACGCCAGAGGCAAAACTCTTCTGAGTCTGAGTCACGGTCCAATCCCGAAAGTCGTTTGTTATGTAATGACAATGACCGTGCACACCCCAGAAATAATCTCAATAGCTATTACGAGGAGCGTTGAGATATAAATCATAATTGAATATTTATTCAAAAACAAACACAAGGACTCTAATGTATATCATGTCATTTTGCATTCAAATTATAATTCATATTTGAACGCTAGCTGTAATAATTGTAACAAACATGAAATTCATTACCGGTTCAGGTGTTGTGGAGTTAGACGTTCTCTCAGATAATTTGTAAATTTTTTGTAAAATCAATGTCAGTACGGCATTACCCAGTCATGCATCCGAACTTACTACAAAAATTTCGATAAAACTGTATTTACTGCGAATTTAGAGCTAATTCTTTGGGACAATATTTTTAACGTAAATAATGTCGACGAGAAAGTCAGTTTCCTTAATGACTCTGCTGCGTATAATATTGTAAGGATACATATAGTTTTGTAAAGATTAATTTTTGTTTTTGTACTCGTTTTTTTCGCAATTAGTATGTTAGTATACTTTATTGAGTTTGCTGGTCCAATTTCCTATGTTTCTGTCAACCCTCCCATCTTTGGCATTGTAACATTTTCCATGATTTAAGTACCTATGTACTAGTTGTTTAACCTCAGTTTTTAAAGACGTGTACTATCATAGAATATGTTGAAAAACGTATATGTCTTTCAGAATTCCCAAATGTATATGTCAAATTTGAAAATTATTTACAAAGTGTGACTGAATGACAATCAAGCAGTCTGGCCTGATTTTAAATAGCTTTCCAATTTCTGGTTGGAATACTCTTTTTATAAGCAAGCTATCTTTTTTTTAATTCGGCGCTATCTCTAAACGGCTGCTCTGATCATATATTTATACTACTATATTGCTAGAGGCTATGAGTGGGAAGGTCACGAAGTAAGTGAGACAGGCAACCGTGTATTCAATGTATATGGTGAGCTGTGCCCAAGCGCGTCAATTGAGAAATATTTGAAAATCAAATTTACATAACTAAGTAACTAGATGATAGAACCAACCCTAAAAGAGTTTCAAGGCGCTATCATTTTTTATAATTAAATAATTTTAATATTAAAATTCAAACGAAATAATTCAAGTTAAAAAAATATTAGAGCAGTCACTACAATGTATTTGTACTTGTTAAAAACAATTAATTAATTTTTATGCACTTTTTTAATAACAACTTAGTTTATTTTTGTAAATATATTTCCTATGTTTCTGTCAACCCTCCCATCTTTGGGATAACTGATAATTGTTCTGAGATATTCGTAGGCATCCCTTTGTTCTAAGGTAATCCAGTCTATTCTAATAAACACCTGTTCGTCGTTCTGTTTTCGTTGTGTACATAGTTTTGACTTTTCCTGTGTTTATGATCATATATTTTTGTTTTAGCTGGTTCTTCCAAATGTCTATATTTGTTTGTAGATGTTGTGGGTTTCTTGATATTAACACTATATCATCTGCAGATATTTGAAGCTTTTCCAACTCATGGAATTGCCATGTTCCGTATAATTTTAGGCAATCTGTATATAATGAACAATAGCGGACTTAAACTGTCTCCTTGCTTAATCCCTCTATTCATTCGGAATTTTTCCGAGTTTACTCCATTTATTCGTACCTCGCCCCTTACGCTTTTGTTTAGACTTTGGATTACTTTTCTCAATTTAGGAGTCACCTGCAGTTCTCTTAGTGCTTCCCATATATACAGTGTGTCCCAGGATTGATGTTACAAGAGGTGAGATGGACTACAGATTTTTAAATTTTATTTTAAGATTGTGGAATTAGATCCTGCTTGGTTTGAAGAGAATTTTAGTTTTTGAAAAAACAAGTCGGCCTTGACAGTGAAGCGAAAACAATTTTCTTTTCAGGTAAACTACCCTTTTTGTTCATGATACGGCAAAACTATACCAAGAAAATTTGTTCAAAATGATAAATTATCACCCTATACAACATTTCAGGAAGATCTACCTCCTTAGATAAAACCGTTATTTTTAGATTAAACCAAAGAGCAATGATCTTTGATTAAACAAAATAAATTGTATTTTCTGTTCAGGTAAACTACCCTTTATGTTTATAATACGGCAAAATTTTACTAAGAAAAGTTGTTGAGAATGGAAAATTATGGCCCTATACAAAATTTCAGAAAGTTCTACCTACGTAGATGAAACAGTCATTTTTAATAAATACAATTTTAACTGTTTAATTTAAGTATGTAGATCTTACTGCAAGTTTGTATAGGGCCATAATCAGGGGCGGACTGGCTAGGGATGCCGGGATGCGATCGCATCCCGGGCCCTTGAGCCGTCCGGGCCCGCAGGCTTTAAACTAAAATACAACACCAAGAGGGCGTTTACACATGCACACGCCTCACAATTAATTTGTAATCCATGTATTATTTGAATGTAATTAAAAATAGCGCTTTAGGGGCCCCAAAATCCTACAGCACCGGATTAGTATTTGAAATAGCGCGCGCCGCGATCGACAGCCGGAAAGCAGAGAACAAGCCCTTGCGTTGACAGTGGCAGCAAACTCCTCAGTAAAATGTTCTTGAAGTAGTTCAATTGGTGATATATCATGTATTGTAATGATATTGGTACAGGGGTCTAAAAATAATAAGATAATAAGATTAAAAAAATACAGTATTAAAAATTATAAAGATGAATTTAGATGTGAAATGGATATCAAAATTATTAAGATTAATTTAGAAAAGAAAGGAAATAAAATTTATAATTTAATTAAATGAAGCTAATTGAGAAAAAGTAGGATTTTAACTTAATTTAATATCTGAAATGAAATTGGAAGTTAATTACAAATATTTTTCCGAAATATACTATTTAACATAGTAGGTATTAATCAAATAATAAAGCTTTAATAGTGTGTTAGACTGAAAAAAATAAACTAGATCGCTAAGGAGGAACCAAAATGATGTAATGTAATTTTGTAAAATTTGAAATTAAGAAATAAACCCTTTTATAAGTTTTTAAAAATAAATATTTGTAATAATAAAAGGGTTAAAATTACATACAAATTGCCGGGCTCCATAGCTTAGTGGTAAGCATTCTGGCTACTGATCTAAGGGTCGAGAGTTCGATCCCCGATCCCGGTGCGGTTTTTAAAAATAAAAAAATGCTGATGAAAGCCTCTACAGAATGCCATCATTCGGAAGTGATGTAAAGTCGTGGGTCCCATGCTACTACGATGTGTAGCATGTAAAAGATATCTTGCTAGGGTTGGAACTCCTTAGTCTCGGCAAAATTCTAAGTAGGACTAAGGTACAGTTGCGGGCCCTATAAACTCAGACACCGACTTTTGACACGCTTGGCACTGTTAGTTTATGTCAAATTCTAGGTTAGCCGGTAAGGTTTTGCGTCAGTTTTGACACAGATTGACGCAAAACCTAACCTGCTAATCTCGGATTTGACATAGACTTACAGTGCCACCAACATAAACAGTGCCAAGCGAATGACAAGCCGGCCTAAATTTCTTGTCTATCACAGAATGTGTCAAAAGTCGGTGTCTGAGTTTGTAGAGGCCGCAACGGTACCTGGTACTCTGCATGCCTAGACCTTGTCCACGCGGTTGGTAAAAACGGCATATGAAGGCCTACTTGCTAGACACGAGTCTCCCCGAAAATACTACTACTACTACTACTACTACATACAAATTGGCGGGATGAAGAAAACTAAAAACTAAAATATTAAAAGAAGAATATGGGAAAACTATATAGATGAAGACTAGAATGTGGTGAGAAAAGCAATTTAATACAATTATAATCTACAAAGGCAAATAAAAGTAAGGGAATGTTAATTGAGTTTATTGTGGAATTACATTTGCATCGACTGAATTGGATAACAAGGAACGCTTTACAAGGGAGGTGGATTACATCGACATCATTAGCAGAGTCAGCAAATTTGTGGGGCTTGTCAAGTGATATCTGGTGGCTTGCCTCTGGTCAAGATTCATGGTGCTGGGTTGTAGCAGAATTCATATATGTGATTTGATTCAACATTAAAGTAACGCATCTGCGGCTGAGGTCTATTTTGATGATTACTGCGGTGTAGATGCCGATTCTTGTGGCGAGCTGGGTTTCTGTGTTGATTTGGATCCGGAGTCTGGACAGCTTGGCAGTTGGTTATCAGTTGAGGCCTTCGCCGTGGCTTTGAGTGGAGCAGTTTTTTAGCGTGGTCAATTGCAGAGTTGAACGTATTGGGCTTATCAGCGGAGAGTGTTAGGTTTAATAAAAGATAACAGAATCCAGGTAATTTAAAATAACTGAAAGAAAATAAAAAGTAAAGTGAGTTAATTTTAATTAAGGAAGTACTTATTATTTGAAATTGTCGTATGACAAATGTAACCATGAAGTATTTGTAATTAAATTTTAAAAACTAGTTTGAAGTGTCAGTTGACAGAAGTTTTGAGTTGCCATAATAATATAGGAACATCAAATTTCAGAATATAAGCAATCTAGATTAAAAAGAACCCGATCTGATTTTCAGTCAAGTGTATCTACTCGGGCTAGCAGAAAATAATTTTGAATATCCAAAATACATAAATAGGGCAATTAAATTAAATAAAATTCAATTATAATATACGATAACATAATTTGGGCACACAAAGTGGAGCTAATCACCTTTAACAGTATAGATAATAATAATAATCCCAGCCTAAATTTTAATAAAACAATGATGTTACTTACACAATGAGGATGTATATAGATTCATTCATATATATTTATATATTGTTTGTTTATGAAGTAGTTTTAATGATTCTATTTCTGTTTTTATGCCTTAATCTTCTTGAGAATGAAAGCCTAGTCTTTCGAAACGTGGAAGATGTGAAAAACAAGAAAGTATGTAGTTTGTTGTTACCATAAACTTAAAACATTAATACCAATGGATCACGAAAGGCTGCAACAAAATATAATATATACATTATTATATATACTTATTCAATAAGATGCTTATTAGAAAGTTATGCAATGCATGATTCGATCAACATGTTCAGTACATTGAGACTCGCCGCTGACCGCCACCTTGCCCCTTGCCAAATCCACTCACAAGCTCGCAGGTTCCGAGTGACAATTTGGTATTTGCTAGTTACATTATTGGTCGTAGGCCTTCCTCGAATATAATTTTCGCAAGATTTGAACTGCGCGCTCAGGTAGTGTTACTAGTAGGTGGTAGTTACTAGTTGGCGCCTGTTAATAGCGTCCTAAAATAGTGTTTTAGGCCATAAAATGTATCGCACCAGCGAAAAAAATTTTCGGCGTCGGCGATATTGTCTCCGGCGGCTGGGGCTTTTCCCCAGGCCCGAACTATACCGCACAACCTCGTGGGGGCCGCGGGCCCCCAAGGCATCCAGCATCCCGGGCCTATTAGTCCCAGTCCGCCCCTGGCCATAATTTATCATTCTGAACAACTTTTCTTGTAAAATTTTGCCATATCAAAAACAGAAAGGATAGTTTATCTGAAAAGAAAATAGTTTTCGCTTCACTGTCAAGGCCAACTTGTTTTTTCGAAAACTCAAAATATTCTTAAAATTCTCTTCAGACCATGCAGGGACCTAATCTCACAATATTAAAATAAAATTCAATTTTTTTTTCTATCTCACCTCTTGTAACATCAATCCTGGGACACACTGTATACTCGAGGTACTAGATCGAAACAAGCTTTTAAGTATAAAAAACTTAGTATAGGTATATCTTCATATCTTCATATTTAGTTAACGCTTTCTCTATTGCAGCTTGTAATGTGTAAATGTTATCTTGTGTTTGTCGCCCTTCTTCATGAATCTTATCATCTACTTCAACCCTTCTAGCATAAATCTTTAGTGCTACTGAAAATAGGCATACTGCTCTATAATTCTCAGTGTGTAGTTTCCCTTTTTACTTCCTTTTACTATAAAGGAAGTATTGGATTCACCCCAAAAATTCGAAATTGAGTTTTCAACGGATCTTCACGTTTTAGAGTCCCCTGATCGCAAAAAACATATTTTTTTTCATTGGTCTGTCTGTGTGTCTGTCTGTCTGTCTGTCTATGTGTGTGTCTGTCTGTGAACAGAATATCTCAAAAACGAAAAGAGGTATGGCGTTGAAACTTCATATATAAGTTTTGTGTACTATGTAGATGAGACAGCAAGCTTTTGAAAAAAATCGCATAACCGGAAGTAGGTGTTTACTCTTGTAATTTTTCAGTTTTTTTCGATTTTTTCAAAAACGGCTCTAACGATTTTTTTTAAACTTTACACTTTTATTACATTTTTAATGTGTATTGATGTGAGATAGGTGATTTTCCAGTTGAATACTTCTAAAGTGGGTTTCTTTTGTTTTTTTTTTCTATTTTTTTTATTAACTCCTATTTTAAATAAAACACCCGGTATATTATTACATTTTTGAATTCACCTTAAAATTCTAGAGCAAATTTGTCTCTTCAACTAACACTCGATTTTGTACCGTTTTTGTGGAATTTGTAATTTTTGAAAATTTTTAACAAATTAATGGTTAAAAATTAAAAATGAAATTTTTGACTAATTATAAGATCACTGTAAAAGGAAGTTGTGTGAGTGTATCACACCAGATTTTTGTATATGGGACTGATTAGATAATCTTCTCAGCTCCTTGGTATTTCTTCTTGAGACCATGCCTGTTGGAATGTTTTTAAACCATATGCTTGCCATTGGACATCCTTTCTTAAATAGTTCCTGGGCTAAGTTTTCTTCCCGTGGTGATTTTTCATTCTTTATGTTCCTTCTATTATTTCTTCGACATCCGCTCCGGTGTTTTGTATTTCTTATAGTACTGGTGGGTTTGTTTCAACATTACCATCAAACTTTACATTGTAATATTCCTTCCATACTTCTAATATTCGAGGTGCACTAGTTTGTATTTCACCTGTAAGTTCTTCACATTTCTTACTATTTATGCTGATTTCCTTTTAGTCTCTTGACCACTTTTGCTCTGATCAGGTTTAATTTGGTTACAAGTTACTATATCCCTTAACGGTAGTTACAAAAGGTTGAGGCTTCACTTAAATATTCGAGTAAATATAGATACTGCGTCTATTGGTCTGTTCGGATACGTAAAATATTTTTAAAATAACTCGAAAATTGATGCATAAACACAATAAAATTCTTCAGGGGCATGGGGAAGGTCACCAATCTGACAGTTTTTTTAGCAGGGACCTAGCGGTAACCTCTCGAACTAGATTATCGCAATTAAACGATTAGTACGCAAGAGGACCATCCGATTTCTGACAAATTCGGTACTTTAATGGTGATTTTAGAAATTAATATGACCCTCAAGGGAGATTTCTCCGCTGTAAGGGGGTGATGGAAACAAACGTTTACTGTAGTCACGTTTCGCAGCCGAATTTCCAGTCCCATTAATCGATACCGGCTGCTGTGGGGATTGCGGAAAGAAAATTTACGGCAGGTACCTGCCTTATGAGCTTCGATTGCGGGAGGAAAAGGTAGCATTGTAGTTACGATTGAAAAGTGTTTTTAGTGGCAAGAACGACGGCGATCTCAAGTTAGCAAAGCTCTGGATTGCTCTGCAGCGGACTGCAGGTGCTGGAGGCCTCAAAGCCCTCTCGAGGCTTTCAGGCTAGAATGTCGGGCTCAAATCAAGTCTCTTCCGGACCGAGGCAGAAACTACATTGTCATGATAAAGGCGCGGGCGTACGTGAATAGCAGGATTTGTATTTCCCTTGAAAATTTGCCGTGACCGCAAAGATTAAGCGGTACGCCTGTAGAATCGAGCATGTTACCCTCTTTTAATTTTATCACGATCCGAGAATCAAAAAGCGCCGGATGTAGCTAAAGATTAGCTGCGAACAAATTTTAAAGGAACAAATCGTGTTCTTCAATTAAGTTGCGCCAGTCTAATGTCACATATTTGTTCAAATAAAGCATTTGCTTTAAAATTCTAATCTTAAACAACTATTTTACTTTTTTCTCCTGGTCACGAAAGTTTCACTTTCGTAATTAGCAAGCAGGTAGCTCAAAGGTTTATTTTCGTTGTCGAGCATATTGTTAGAGTTACAGTTCGTTTATTTATATGGTAGTAGAGACAAATTATTATTGTCTGTTCCAGTGAGTAAAGCAACTTTCTAATTCGGTATCAAAAACTATTTTTCCACATTCATTTCGGTTAGAAGTGCTATTTTCCCTAACAAGTGCAGAAAAACACCAGGACAACCATATGAACTCGCAATTTTTCTGATCCAACAATTAGGGTTTACACCGATTTATATAATGACCAAAAACTAATCAATTTTAAAAATTCCTTAAAATGTAATAGTTTTCGATAACGTAAGTTAGTCGAAAGATAGGTTAGACACGAATCGGAATAGAAATAAATGTCAACGATACAGGCTACCGACATAACAGATTTCTGCTACCAATGCTGTTTGTGACTAGTTGAAAGTAAATGCGTGAGCACCAGATACCATGTTTACTACGGTACAACAATATTATTGCTATGTCGTTTTGATTTCTTTATTTTGAAGCTGGATACGTACCTACTATAGAAGTATTAAATATATGGTTACCACAAACGTATTTACTGATTGTCATAGTGACACTTAAACAATTAATATTTTACACAGAATCTAATCTGAATAGGTTCAAAAATCAAATCAAATGATTGAATTATTTGCATATAAATATTATTACATTTATAAAAAGAGCATAAAACATGGCTATCCAGGTTCCGTTTCCGATGAGCTGGCCACCTCATCCAATTAGATCATAATCGCTTAGAGAAAAACATACTATATGGAGAACTTTGTCAAATAGCCAGAAAAGCAGGAGGTCAAAAACTGCGCTATAAGGACATCATCCATGACTCACTAAAAAGCGTCAACATTAACCATGAATGGGAATGTCTCGCAGCAGACAGAGCACACTGGAGGCGGATAGTTAATCAACACAACGGTCCCAGAGGACAGCCTCTCCGCCAGGTCGTTGAGTGCTCAGAATGCGGCAGAATCATTACATCTAGAATTGGACTATACAGCCATTGCAGAGTACATATGCGCTAACCTTGGATGTTCCTCATACTCGAAAGTGAGTGTTTGGGTAGTATTATTATTACTAATATTACGATAAATAAAACATGAAACTTATTTTAATATCATGGACTGTTACTATATAACGCCCCTTAGTATTTTGGCGTTCCTTTGATGAACTGCGCCTTTAGATTTTCATTTCCGAATCTCTAAAATTAATAGCAACGTTTGCATCTTTTTCTTTTCGAGCGTTTCTGCGACGGAATTTCAAGTTTCGAATGAGCAAACTTGGATATAACGACGGTAGCCGAATTTGAAACTCAAGCGTCCTGTTTTCTTCCGCCAGCCTTGGTTGAAAGCGGCCGATACGAGAACAACCGCTTCGACAAGCTTAAACAGCGAGCTGCTCGCGTTTCTACGGCCCGTTTTTGATCTCTGCGTAAGCCCACTCGTGTATTCTGTTCTAATTATTGTGGTAGGCCTCTTGATGCGGTTAGTCAGTTGCTGAATCTTCACTGCATCTGCATCATGCATGTTCATGAGCGATGTGCGGAATAAAATTTCCTTAGACCATCTTTGGGCTGCTGAACACCTGCGTTAAGTTACAAGCCACATTTCTCAGATACACCTTTTTGACTGCTATCCATCTATGAAAAACCCATTTTGGAGCGTTCCAGAACACCCTAGTACGCATACACCGATTTTGTTAAAATTTAGTGGATTTGTGTTGACGATGCAGGCAATTTTGCCAGCGATAGGTTATGCGTCGGTCTAAACAAAGGCCTTTGGTTATCAATCGCGCGCGGGATCCAGTAACTTATTAGTAAAGGCCGGATTTTGCCTGTTTATTTTGCTAATACATATTGACATTTTAATAAAGTATACATTCGTTTTCAGAGGTGGGAAAGCTTCTACATTTTATTTTGCCTAAAATTACCCGTTTGAAGGATTTTGCCTAAAATTTGACTAAATTGACAATTTATAACAATATATGCCTTTCTTCAGGTATGTATCGACAATTTCTAAGTAATTTTCGTTTCGCAATCGAAAATAACGCCTGAGAAATTGAAGACGCACATTTTTTTCTCGGAATTTTAAGCCGGGTAATGGGACCATTGTCCACAAGCGAGCACATGCTTTTCTACTGAGTCACTAATGACGGGACAACCGATAAGCCGAAGATCACTGTCCGGATTTGAAAATAGGTACTAAAATAGCAATTAACCCTCATAAAGTACCTAAACCTTTTTTCCAAGAAGTGCTGGATGTGTTCCAAACAGAAATCCAGATGCCAAAGTTGCACTTTGCGTTCTGCCGTATTTGTACGTACAACTCTGTGCCAATCGGTGCGGTTTGTTTAAGTGACTGTTGAGAATTTCTGTTTTGTCTCTATTCGCATTTCTTTGTGAAATATTTTTTGTCGAATAATGCCGAAAGTTAAAGAAAGCCATAGTTCGTATCTGAGGCAATGGATTTCTAGAAGTGATGTCTACACAACTGACGGAAAAATTATTTTTTGTGAAGTCTGTAGTAAAGAGGTAAGTGTACATTTGCATTTTTTAATTCTGAATTTCACTTGCAGTATCTGAATATTCTAATCTAAAATCCGCAAGCACAATATTAATTAATTAAGTAACTATTTCATTCATTCTGTTTGTTATTTCAGGTTGCATGTAAAAAAGTATCACGTAGATCAACATTCAGGCTCGGTCGGGCATCTGAAACGAGCTAAAGATGCAGAGACTTCGAAAAAGCCAACACAAGCGCTTTGACTACTATGCAAGAAAAATAATTTTCAAAAGATCTTTGCGTGGCGTTGGTAGCTGCAATATTCCATGGTCCAAGCTATCAAACCCCGTGTCTTGAAATTTTTTAGTAAAATATACCTCAAAAACAATACCAGACCAATCGACGCTTCGGAAAAATTACCTTGGAAATATGTACGACACAGTAAGTACATAGATAACGTGTTTTAATATAAAAGATGGTACTAAATAATTTTTTTTTCTTTACTTCAGGGTATTAATCAAGATTGTTTTGCCTGAAAAGTGCCTGATTTTTTTTGCTAATTTCATTTTATTTTGCCTACAAATCCTGTCTTTACTTATTAGCTTTATATCGGTCGCATTAGCGATTCAATTAGAGATCAACTGAACTCACGCATCCAGCTTGTACAAGCTGCCATACAGTTTTGTGTAATCGCACCTTGCTCATTAGGCGATTCAGTTCAATTTTAACAGTTTGCATAGCCGGCGAGTGGGCGTTCTTTTGTCAGCTCAACCAATTAGATATTAGTTGGCGAACTAATTTAATATGTTCCGAATTTTAATTACAATTAATTAATTGTATGACATAATTTGTGGTTTTGTCGAATGTGTTAATGTTTCGAATATAATTGTGACATGATTTCGATTTGACTCCAGTCATATTAAATTACCATTTGCCGTTGTAGAGCATCAGGTTTTTACCTGATTTGTTTTTGTTAATTGCTATTTCTGGGCCTTATGAACTTCATGTAATTTAATGTCGATTAATAATTATGACACTGTTTGAGTGAAGATTTAATTTTACTTACTGTTACTGATGTTATATCTTTTGTTTATCTGCGCTTATGACCGTTCATAAACCTGCTCGTTTTTTTGTGGTTAAGATTTTTGGAGCATGAGTCATCCAAGGTAAGTGGTGAAATGATTTGTTAGCTAGATTTGTTTTTGTTGTGAACAACTACTGCCGCCCTTATATTCAATTTATTAAGTTTTTTGTGTAACCTTTTAAAAACCGCTGCCTGGTCCTTATTCACGCCATATTCTGCCAAGGGTTTGATCTAGCCACGGCTGTGTTCACCCCTCGTTTAAGGGTGGTACCTACAACTAATGAATATAAAAGTCCAAAACAATAACATTTTACGAAGTTTATTGAGTAGGGTGCAAGTTTTGTTACACCAATATTTATCAAGCTCCACATCAACAAAAATGCCCGATAGCAACTAGCAATAATTATTTTCAAGCAACTTGCTCAACAGTGCCAGAGTGGACAGTGGGCATAAAGAAGTACTTAATTTATTCACTAACTAGTATGACTAAGAGTCAATCAATAAGGGAGCCAGGTTCAATGACTTACCAAGCCAGGCTCCGAGAACAATGCGGAGCGAGTGACCTACGAAGAAATAGGCTGAAAGGAATAACAACAACTCTATGAATGGTTTATTCAGAATAATATCAAAATAACATTTGTGGGTGACACAAACATAGCACAACGCCAGAATTACAGATTTTCCAATTTTCACTATCAGTTAAGCTAAGCCACTCAATGCAAAACGGACCCAGGAAGAGAAATTATGTATACAGCGCCCAGCATATAAGTGAGTATCAAAATGTTTACACTCTACTTGTGCAACTAAACTCAGTCTATGCAAAAAACTTGGTACCCTTGTTTTGAAAAAGTAAAAATTGTTAGAAGCTGTTTTAGCCTCTACTACAATGTATCTTATATTACCTTTAACAAAGATTATTGCAAAAAATAACGTAAATAGGACAATGATTTTATTGGATTTTAAAAGTTCTTATCCTAATCCTTTATCACAGGTTTTAGCATAGACAGAGTTTAGGTTCAACAACCTGTAGGTGCAGTATCAAAAGTATTTATAATATGTCATTTTAGAAATTTGCTATATGATTTATCACTGTTGCTTTATGTTTAAACTGGGCAATTATAAGAATTATCTCTTGTATGAGTTCTCGTATGTGCAACTAAATTACTTTTTCGTGATGTTTTGAAATCACAAACAGAACAACTATAAGGCGTCTCTCCTGTATGGGTTTTCATATGTGTAACTAAATTACCTCTCTGTGCTGTTCTGTATTCACATACACAACAAATATAAGGCTTCTCTCTTGTATGAGTTGTCATATGTCTAGCTAAATCATATATCCGTGTTGCTTTGTATTCACAAACAGAGCAAATATAAGGCGTTTCTCCTGTATGAATTCTCATATGTGTAACTAAACTACGTTTATCTGCTGTTCTGTATTTACAGACAGAACACATATAAGGCTTCTCTCCTGTATGAGTTCTTATATGTGCCACTAAATTACTTTTTCGTGATGTTTTGAAATCACAAATAGCACAACTGTAAGGCTTCTCTCCTGTATGAGTTCTCATATGTATAATTAAATCATATTTCCTTGTTGCTTTGTATTCACAAACAGAGCAAATATAAGGCGTTTCTCCTGTATGTGTTCTCATATGTGCAACTAAACTACTTTTATGTGATGTTTTATAATCACAAACCAAACAACTATAAGGCGCTTCTCCTGTATGAGTTCTCATATGTGCAACTAAATAATATTTCCGTGCAGCTTTGTATTCACAAACAGAGCAACTATAAGGTGTTTCTCCTGTATGAGTTCTCATATGTGTAACTAAATTACTTTTCACTGCCGTTTTGTATTCACAAACAGAACAAATATAAGGCTTCTCTCCTGTATGAGTTCTCATATGTGTAACTAAACTACTTTTATCCGATGTTCTGTATTCACAAACAGAACAAATGTAAGGCTTCTCTTCTGTATGAGTTCTTATATGTCTAACTATATTACTTTTTTGTGATGATTTGAAATTACAAACAGAACAACCGTAAGGTTTTTCTCCTGTATGAATTTTCATATGTGTAATTAAATTACTTTTTTTTAATGTTTTGAAGTCACAAACTGAACAACTGTTAGGCTTTTCTCCTGTATGGGTTTTCATATGTGTAACTAAATAACTTTTATCTGATGTTCTGTATTCACAAACAGAACAAATGTAAGGCTTCTCTTCTGTATGAGTTCTTATATGTCTGACTAAATTACTTTTTTGTGATGTTTTGTAATCACAAACAAAACAACTAAAAGGGTTTTCTCCTGTATGAGTTCTCATACGTGTAAATAAATTATTCTTCACTGTTGCTTTGCATTCCGAAACAGAATCACTATAAGGCTTTTCTTCTATAGGAGTCTTCATATATTTAACTAAATTAGTACTTTCGATGCTTTCTTGTGCACTGTAGAAGTTATCAAACTTTTCATTGTTATCCATGTTTTGCGATATGCAAGTTGCAGTTCCTGTAGAACTACAAGTTTTATTATCCGTAGTTTCGTCTTTGATGTTCATTATGTTTGTTTAAATGCCAGAGCTTCTCTTAACGATATGTGAACCAACGGAATTTAAATATCTTCACACCTACAACAAAAGACAGGTGGCTATAACCGTAAAACGCAACTCTGCTATATTAATAAAGTAAACGGAAGAAAGTGTAATTAAATATTTTGACATTAGGATAGTGCATGTCAGAGGTCAGTGATTCATCTGGTGTAGAAAAACTAGGTCATTAGCAGCTAAAACGACATTTTCACAGTTAAATAAATAACAAAATGAGTGCCAGTGGTGAGAATAGTTAAAGGTGCATGCGTGGCTGTCACAACTTTCAAAAAAACTGTTAAAGATTCATGTGGACGCACTCCGAAGTGACACGAAGGAGGCTCATATCTAATGCGCGAGGTTGTTCTTGGAGTTGCAATATCAAACGTTCATTATGAATTTTATTAAAGCAAGATTTTTTAAATGGGATCAACTCTATTAGTACTCATACAAAAATTGTCAAAACTACGATTTGTAAATAAAAGCTGATACATGAAAATAAATATGTACTTATTTTTTTACAAGGTGAACAACGCCCTCATTGACAAGCTATTTTTATTGTCTTGGCCATAAATAAATCTTTTTATTTTGCTAATAAAATATTCAGATGTCGAAGTTTTTATGATAGTAATGATGTACATAATAAAACACCCAGAGTAATATCGCAACATATATAACTACGCAACTATACAGGGTGTGTTAAAACAAGCAAAAAACTCAAATACAATTTTAGTGTTAACTCTTTGGTTAAGGAGTTATTAATGCTCAAACTTTGAAATTTTTTTCGACTATGGTTGAGAAACAGATTTAAATAGTATCAACAACACATAATTCAACAATTTAAATAAGTAATAATCAAATATAAATTATAATATTTTGGTAATTATGCATTAGAAGGTGGGTTTATTGTGTGTGACTGGGGATGCTATATTGAAGTTTAGCCATAAATTATAACATTTTGGTAATTAGTTTACGTATAATTTAATATTTAAGAATGCAAAATCTTCGCGATTTATAGTTTTGGAAGACGTTGCAACTAAGCATTATAAGGTGGGTTTATTTTTAAAATGTAACAAGAAAAAATTCATAACTGGATGTATTAATGTCATTTTTGACAGTTGTAAAAGTCCCTTTTCTTTTCGTAATAATAATAATAATAATAATAATATTTATTTAAGAAAAAGAAATAATACAGCAGCAGCAACAACACACACTACAACTAGAAACTAAAAGAACATAAATGGAGCAAAACAAACTATAAAAGTCCACAAAGAAAAAAATAAAAAGAAGAAAAAACAGTTGCGTGGTGGTCTCAGCCTAAGCAGAGCTTGTGCGCCGAAACCATATAGGCAACAAAATTAAATCACCGCCTCTTTAAAATTAATCTTAAAGTTTGAAAAAAAATAATTAACTAAAAAATTCAAAAATTATGGAAAAAAAATGCGGGTTATTTACTATTTGCTATATTTTACTATATTACTATTTACGGAGCTATACAAATTTTATTCGAAAAGGACTAAAAAAGCAGTCATATCGCGCTGTAACAATTCTTCTACAAGATGCTTTCGAAATAGTCGCACTGGTTTTATTGAAAGAAGATTTCTGGGTAATAAATTGTAAAAACGTGGAGCTAAATAAGACACGCTTCTTGTTCCAATTTTCTTTTGGGCATTTATAGTAGCTACGCACTGATTTGTAACATTTCGAGTGACCTAACCATGACAAATAAACTGTTTTGGTTTGTCGTGATATCTGCATATAGCTGCTATCATATGTAATTGTCTGACAGTGCATACACGTGCTTCTAAATATAGTGAATGAGTATCATATCTGAAAGGTTTGGACAGTATAATTTTCAATATAGTATTTTGTACGGTAGCTAACTGTTTGAGAGTTGTATTGTACACCCCACCGCAGCCAATAATACCATATTGGAGCAGGGATTGTACTAAAGCATAGTATATTATTTTCAAGTCCGCAGTTTTTAGAAATGATTTTAGTTGTTTAAATAGATAGACAAATTTTCTTATTTTTTTAGTAAGTTCATTTATGTGCAAATCCCATCTGAAAAAACTATCAATAGTTATTCCTAAATATTTCACATTTGTAGTAACTTTTATATTTAGATCAGAATTGCTAATTTTTATAATACTATATAGCGGCAGATTGTTTTTATAAGACGTAAAAGGCATACATTTTGTTTCTTCAGCGTTTAATGTAAGCAGATTCAGATCTAGTTACAATATTCGCTAGTTCCACGCTTATTTTTGTGTAAAGGTTTTGCCACGAATCACCAGTAAAATATAAAACTGTATCATCAGCGTAAGTAATAATGTTGTATTGATATTTTGCATTTAATAAGTCATTTAGGTAGATTATAAACAATACTGGTCCCAGTACACTCCCCTGAGGCACTCCATATTCGCACAGAACTTTCTGGCTGTATGCTGCACCAAATTTTACTTGCTGCATTCTTTTTGACAAATAAGATTTAAACAAATGAAGAGCAACACCTCTAACACCCATCCTTTCCATTTTTTGCAGAAGAAGATTGTGACTCACAGTATCAAAAGCTTTGGCTAGGTCTAAAAACACCGCTGCTGAGACGTTTGACGAATCTAGATTTGCATATATTTTTGAAGTTAATAATTGAATTGCATCTTCAGTGGATTTGCTTTCTCGAAAACCAAACTGATTATTTGATATTATGTTTTTCCAAAAACGACATTAGCCTGCGTTTTATTACCTTTTCTACAATTTTTGTTATGTTCGTGAGTAACGCTATAGGACGATAGTTTGTTATGGTGTTTTTACATCCAGTTTGATATATAGGTATTATTACTGCAACTTTTAAGACATTAGGAAAAATTCCACTGGAAATGATCAGATTACTTATATGTTGAAGAGGATCAGCAATGAGATATTTTATTTGTTTTAGATTCTCAGCAGTGATGTTATCCAGGCCAGCAGCTTTACCTGCTTTTAAGGTGTCAATTTCATTTATTATCTCCTGATTTGTCACAGGGCTAAGGTAAAGTGTACTGGAATTCACAGTATTTGGTAATTCATTACATATTTTACTTTTGTTTTTGTTGATAAGAAGTTTTGCCATACGATTTCCTATACTACAATAATGTCTATTAAACTCATTTGCTATTTGATTTTCATCTTGCATTTCTATACAGTTTTCCAATCCTATACTTTTAATTTCCATATGTTTTTTTTATCATTTAAACTTTCTCTAACTGTATTCCATAAGTGCTTTGAGTCATTCGGTGACTGCATTATTTTATTTTTATAAAATTGCGACTTTGTTGTTTTTATGCACATTTGTAAAATATTTCTATAATTTTTATAATAATTTCTGAATTCTACATTACATTCATTTCTCAGTAGGCGTTGTTTTAAGGCATCACGAATGTTTATTGATTTTATTAAATTTTGCGTAATCCATTGTTTACGCTTTTTCATTTTCGAATTAACTGAATTATTGTTTTTTACTTTGAGTGATTTTTGTTTGCAGTATCAATAAAGGTTTCTGTAGCAATATTTGCGTCCTGCTCATTTAATATACCGTCCCATGACAAAGAGTTAACTAAATTAAAAAATCTTAAGCTATCAAAAATTTGTGAGGTTGATTGTGGATTAACCTTTCTAAGACGTTCAAAAATTAAATTCTTTATACTAAAAATTACAGTGTAATGATCAGTGATTTCAGTCCGCAAAATTAAACCAACAATATCAGAAGACTTTTGCCGTGTTTTTATAAAAACGTGATCTAAGCATGATTTCGTGTCATTAGTTACTCTTGTGTATTTGTTGATCACAGATTTGAAACTGTGTTCAGACATCACATTCAGATAATCACTTTCTGTTCGATCAGTTTTTAAAATATCAATGTTTATGTCTCCAAGAAATATTTCATTGTTCTCTCTACATTCCGGCAAATAAAGGCGCAACTGTTCTATAAAATTTTGAACTTCAATATTATACCATCTATATACTGCACTGATACCATACTTTTTATTGAGCTTTTCAAGTTTTATTCGAATTACACGGGTTTCTAAAAAGTTTATTGTTGTAACACCAGCATTTAAATTATTTTTAACAAAAATTACTACGCCATTATTCCTGTTTATACTTCCAACCTGCTTCACTCATTATTTATTAGTTATTTCCTGTTATTATTGTTCTAACTTACTTTGTTCCCTGTTTGATTCTTCAGTTTTGTGTTTTTGGTTTTGGGAAAAAACATGGCATACAGTTTTCCGAAATACGCAGATATGTATTTGATATTAGGGGAATGTGGCGGAAATTGTCACCGAGTTCAAATTTATATGCCGAAAGTTAGGTAAACAGGAGACATCCTAATGCTCATGTTATTGAAAGACTAGATCGCCGCTTAAGAGAAACAGAGAGAATGGAACCTATGCAGGGAGTTGATGGAGGGCAAGCGTGACATGTATTACAACCCGAAATAGATGAAAACATCTTACAGGTATTTGAAGACAAACCTCGACAAAGTACCCCTTCTGTAGCTTGAAGACTTAATATTAGCCATACTGCTGTACATCGAGTGTTAAGAGAAAATCTCTTACATCCGTTCCACTTCCAGCGAGTCCATGGGTTGCTTCCGGAAGATTATCTGCGACGGATGGTGTTTTGCAGATGTTATTACGGCAACACGCAGTCAACCCGGCTTTCTTGAAAACATTTTATGGACGGGTGAAGCCACATTTACTCGTAACAGAATGTTTAATATGCACAATACACAAACCTACTACAAAATGATGGAATATTAAAAACTACTTTGAAAATTACGAGTTTTTGCTATAAAGTAGTGAAAATTAATAATTTGGCCCTGCATGATATATGTACAGTGTGTCCCAGGGTTGATGTTACAAGAGGTGAGATGGACTAAAAATGTTTGAATTTTATTTTAAGATTGTGCGATTAGGTCCTGCTTGGTCTGAAGAGAATTTTAAGAATATTTTCAGTTTTTGAAAAAACAAGTTGGCCTTGACAGTGAAGCGAAAACTATTTTCTTTTCAGGTAAACTACCCTTTTTGTTAATGATACGGCAAAATGTTGAGAAAAGTTGTTCAGAATGATAAATTATGGCCCTAACAAAATTTCAGGAAGATTCTACTTAAATTAAACCGTTAAAATTGTATTTATTAAAAATGACGGTTTGATCTAAGTAGGTCCTGAAATTCTGAACAAATTTTCTTAGTAAAATTTTGCCGTATCATAAACAGAAAAGGTAGTTTATCAGAAAATAAAATAGTTTTCGCTTCACTGTCAAGGCCAACATGTTTTTTTCAAAACCGAAAATATCCTTAAAATTCTCTTCAGACCAAGCAGGACCTAATCCCATATATATCCGGTATTGTACTACCATACATGGTTTTTCCAGTTCTCAAACGTCCCTATTAAAGGCGATAGAAAGTCATTGATTCTCTTATTCCGCTATTCCACGATCTTCTGGGTCGGCCTCTCTTTATTTTCCCAGGTGGAGTCTAGCCAAAAATTCTTTTTGGCCATCTCTGATTGTTCATTCTTAATAAATGTCTGAACCATTTGAGGCTTTGTCTGTCGATCCTATCTGTCAGGCTGTCTTGAGCATCCATTCTGCGTCATATCTCCTCATTTGTTACGTGTTCTATTCTTGATACACCGGCACTTCTTCTAAGGTCTTGACCGCATGTAGTTTCCATTTATATTCGCTGTTAATGATCCATGTTTCGCAGCCATAACACAAAACAGATTCCACCATTGATTTTCCTATATGTTTGTTCGTCTTTGGCGATATGCTTTTATTCCACCATATTGAGTTAAGACAACCTAACACTTTCCAACTGTTTTCTATATGGGATTTGATTCCATCTTGGTCTACTCCATTTTTTGTTAATACTGCACCCAGATACTTGAATTTATCAACTTGAAGAATTTCTTCATTGTCACTTATCAAGCTGGGTACTGACTTGAGCATTTTTACGTGCACGAACGGCTTACGCGTACACACATTCGTTCGCGAAAATTTAAACCTGTACACAATAGGTCTGGTTCGTACCCGCACGCAAATTTGGGCTAGTATTGATTACAGCAATTTTACGCTCAAACCGTTCCTGCACGTAAAAATGCTCAAGTCAGTATGCACCCTCAGCACTTGAAATCAAGCATCGCTGTTTATCACTAAATATTCAGTTTTGTTAATATTTATGTTAAGACCCCATTGCAAATAACTTTCTGAGGGTCTTTTTAACATAAACTCAAGGTCGTATGAGTCCTGTGCGATTAATACCTGATCGTCACCAAAATTAAGAGTAAAAAAGTAGTTTACCCTTTTTTTCCAATTTCGTAACACAGCTTCTAGATATATGTTGAAAGGAATAGGTGATAAATTGCATCTGTGTCTCAGTCCTTTGGTAAGGGCAAACGGTTCTGCTAGTTGTCTTCCATTTCTTACAAATGCTTATTATTACGATATATTTCTTTTACAATGTTTATTATGGGTTTATCAATATTCATTATTTCCAAAGCTTCCCACAGCTTGCTTCTAGGAATCGAGTCATAAGCTTTTTTAAGATCTATAAAAGCTAAATGAATTTCTTCCACTACTGCTATTACTTTCTCAGTTAGCTGTTGTAATACAAATATACTGTCTACACAAGATATTCCCGGTGTAAAACCGCTTTGTTCATCACTTATTTTACCCTCCAGGTTATTTTGTAATTGTGTTGTTAATATTCTTCCAAATAATCTGCTGAAGGTACTATTAACACTTAACCCACAATAGTTATTAGGGTCACTCTTGGATCCTTTTTTTGTGTAGAGACACTATCTCAGACTCTTTCCACTGAGCAGGAATTTTGTTTTGTCAAAGACAGTTATTATTGTGCTACTAATCTTGTTGTTAAGTGAGGTCCTCCGTACTTAAGTAGCTGAAATTCCTCCTGGTCCCGTTGCTGTTCCATTCCTCATCATTTTCAGTGCTATTACAATTTCTTCTTCAGATACTTCCATGCACCGATCTGTATTCATCTTCTGTGTCACAACATCCTATTCAATGTATTCTGGTCTAGTCTCTATCAAGAATGTCTCATAGTGTCGAACTCAGTTTGGTGTAGTAATAGAAGCTGTATTGAAACCGCTATTTTATTTTTTGATAGTTTTTAAGAACCGCCATACCTCAGTAGATTGTGCTCCACCGATCATACTGTTGATTTCGTTACATTTATGTTCCCAAGATTCGTTCTTTATTTCTTTTATTTTTCTTTTAACAATCCTATTTATTTGTTTATATTCTTCATACGCTTTATTCGATCTTTCAGTTAGCCACTTGTTGTAAGCTTTGTTTGTTTGTTCGATATATTTCACTACGCTTTCGTTCCACCAGTAAGGTGTTCTTTTGTCTACATTATTCGGAATTTCACCTAAGGCCTCTCTGGCTGCTTGATGATGAATAGCTTGGGATAAATTTGCATGTTCCGTTTCTATATCATTACTTCTTTCATGTACTTGAAGTTGCATTTCTAATCTATTTTGGTATAGGTTTCTAACACTTTCTTGATTTAACAGTTGTAATTTATATTTTACAAAAGGGTATCTCTTCAGTTCCGATATTTAGCTGTGTTTTTTTGCTGTTCATAGGAGGTATAACTATCTTTGCTCTTACTAAATAGTGGTGAGAGCCACAATTTGCACCTTTTTTGACACATACATCTTGGACTATGATATTTTGTTGTTGCTTCATAATGATATAATCCAACATTGACTTCTGATTTAAAGATGGTCTCTCCCATGTATATTTATGGATGTCTCAATGTTAAAAAAATGTATTCCATTCTCATTTTTAACTGCTTCACCAAACTGTCCCACTACATTGTCATGCTTTCTACTATCCACTCTAGCATTCATGTCTCCTGTTAAAATCAGCTGTTGTTTGGTTCGAATTTTATCTAGCTGTTCTGTTATTGTTTGATAGAATTTGTCCTTGACTTGTAAACTTGCGTCCTCAATGAACTATAAGAGCCTAAAATCACTACCTCTTGATTTCTGATCTTCAACGTTACTCTTATACACCTTCAGAAATTGCTTCAAAGTCAATTACTTTCTTGCTGTGCTTCCTTTTTATTGCTATCGCCACTCCTGCTTTAGCATGTTCTGTTTTAGGGACACCTGACCAGTGCATTTCATAATACCTTTCTAGTTTTCTTCCATGTGTTTCTGTAATGCAGACTAAATCCATCTTAAGTTGATCTATTTCTCCAAAAACGTCTCGTTCTTTATTTGCGATGCCTTGTACGTTCCACGTGCCTACGTTCAATGTCCATTTGCTTTGCATAAATCGTCTTCGATTAAAACCGTCGGTGTTCCGAGGCTTGACGTTTGGTTTTTTAGCATTTTACATCTTTTACTACCGACGAGGAGCTGGCCCAAAGATAAACCCCCAACCTGGAGGACCAGGATTTTTTGTCAGGGTTTCTTCCCGCAATCTTAAAATAAAATTCAAAAATTTTAGTCCATCTCACCTCTTGTAACATCAATTCTGAGACACACTGTATATCATTGGAATGGCAAAAATTGTCTTTCTTTTGATGTCAGAGCTAACTATGCGTTCCATATAAAAAATACTGCATTCTTATCAAAAAAGTGCTTGAAGAACGTAGAAATAGCTTTTCTCTATTTTTATAAATAAGCGAGATGAAGCCATAGAACAAAAAGTAAAAAAATCGAAATTTGGTCACCCTGTACATCAGGACATTTTGATTAAAAAAATACAAACCTATGAAATTAGACAAGCATCTGAAAAGTTATTTTAAAAATAGACGGTAATCAGTTTAGCTCTAATCAAATAAATTTAAGTCTAGGTGTACCCCAAGAAAGTGTTTTCTTTATAATCTTCATTAATGATATTGTCTATTACAAAAAATTTGAATTTCTTTCTCTGTTCGCCGATGACACTTCCTGTGTTGTAACAGCTGAAAATACCCAAACTCTTAGTTTAAAGGCAGATGCATGTGATACTGAAATGCAGTCGTATTGCTCAAATAGTGTTTTGATCCTAAAATCATTAAAAACAAATTTACTTTTTTGCTCTACTAAAAATGGAAATAGTATAATTTAAAATTGTTTTAAAATTCGTAGGAGTTTATGTTGATACCCATTTAACATGGAATGCTCAAATTGATTTTATAAGTAGCAAATTGACAACATGTAATTTTATGCTCTGGCAATTAAGACATTTTGGTAGCACCGATGTGCTAATGACCTTTTACTATGGCGTTGTAAATTCAATTTTAAACTATGGTATGTTCTGCTAGGGAAACGCAACTCGTTTCCATGAATTGTAATTTTAAAGAAAAGAATTCTTCGCACAATTTGTTTCAAATCCATCAGGTTCTCTCATAGAGATCTCTTTAAAAACTAAATAGCCTATATTAACATCTGCTGCTATATAAGTATATTCTAAAATGTATTTTGTACGTTAAAAACAATGATAACTACCACCTGAGATGCAAAGAATTTATTTTGCCCAAACACATATTACTACTTGGGGCAAATGGTCCTCTCTTAATGTCCATAAAATCACTTGCCTCAACACATACGAGATATCAAGAACTAGATCTACAACTATAATCTATTTAAAAGGACGGTAAAATCGATATTTCTAGATAATCTAGTTTACTCCATACAGGAATACTTTTTACTCAAGCTTCAGGCACCACAAACCAATATAGTGGAGTAGATCTGGCGAAAAAAAACCGAAAAACGAACTCTCTCTTTTCGAAAAGGGGTCCCTCTTTCAGATGATCACTATGCGAAGACTACCGGAGGTGCGAAGGGAGGGGAAATTACCGTTCAAAGATATGGAGAAACGGGTTTTTCGCGAATAACTCGCTGAGTTTCATCCCAATTGGAACAGTTTATCGGAGATGAAATAAAGGGCTCGCAAATACAAACAAAATGAACTTTAGTTGGTCGAAATCGGTCCAGCGGTTCGCGAAATATTGCGTTTAGAAAGGTCGAAAAAATGCGCCCGGAATTTCGCCGCGGCGAGAACCCGCGGGCCGTGTTCGCGTTTTTCGCGGGGAAGGTATTGACCTAGCGACTTTATTTTTTTTTACCTGTTAGGTAATTACAATCAAAATAGTTTGTTCAAATTTCAAGTCGGTAGGCCAATTAGGAGGGGAGGGGGAGGGAAAACAATAAAAAAACTTTGATCGGGGCAAACTTTTTTATTTATTGGCCGATCCGGGCCATCGAAACTGGAAAATCTTCGTTCATTTTTTCGCTACAAGATGAGTCGGAGGTGACTAAGATTTTCGTGAAAATGGGGAAATGGCGGGCAATTTTCCGATTTCGAAAATTTTATTTCTTTATTTTCGCGGTGAAGGAGTGGAGTGGGAGACAATTTTTTTGTCACCAGATTGCAATTTTTTTTCTTGAAAATGAGCTCCCTAAGAACCCGGTGGGACAATTATTAAGGGAGGGAGAGAGGTGAACGCGTTTTGCCCTGTAGAAGGGCAAGGGATAGGGCTAGCGAAAAATTTTCGAAAAGAGAGAGTTCGTTTCCAAACCCAGATCTACTCCCCTAAATATGACATGTATAGGTAGTATCTGTTTTTATATATTTTATTCATCATATTTTAAATTTTAAATTGACCATTTCTTATGTACTATTGTATCAAACAGCAAATAAAATATATTATTATTATTATTATTAAAAACATTATGATATCTTTTTTACCAATATCGATTCCAACGTGTTCAACTGTTAAATGATGATGATTATCTTGCACGAGTAATTATTATCTGCCAATGGTTACTGCAGGAAACTATAAAAAATTCCTGACTTCGATTGCACAATCTTTGTGACTGATTAATGTTGCTTTACAAGGGAGGAACAATACTAATAAGTGAGTCAATTACATTCACAACGTTCCTCTATAGTTGGTTGCATAGCCGCATGCTCCGATGACTGGTCAAACAGACACTTGGATAGGTGTCCGAACTATCATGGTAGTAAAATTGCAGCCAGCCGTGCCTCAAAGAGCATGTTAAGCCATCGGTCGCGGTTGTCATTTCATTAGGTTACACCAGTGGCACTCGCGCAACCTGAAAACTCCAGCATCAGACTTCCTAACAAACCATACGATATTAAATTTCAAAAAACGTTTCTCTATTAACGATTGGACAGGAACTGTTGGGCATAACTCAAATCGGCCCATTTGTATTGCGTGCACGATTAAATGGTGTGATATCAATATTTTTTGGAAAATTTGCCAATGCTTTTGGCCCTTAAAAGTATATAAAAACGTGTGATTTATGCATAATGAAGCCCCTTGTCGTGTCGGGTACAATGTTATCTAGTATTTAAATAGAATCTATCATAAAAGTTAGATAGGTTGAACGGGACCTGTTGCAGGTCAAGTCGATCTACAGATGTAAATCTTCTTATGGCGATCTATGGAAAAGCAGCTATATTGTACACTAATTAGGGATACCAATAATCTGCAAAAATACATCTTTGCTGCTGCAGCAGTCATTCGAAATGTTGCCAAGATTTTCAAACAAACCCGAGTACATTTACTAATTTATTGGAGCTAATGCATGTGTAAGAATGAGAGGATCATTCTGTTAAAATTGACAGGATCTGTCATTAAGCACGAAGTTTAAATGATATAACCCATAAAATTTGTAGTTCGAATCGTATTCGATCAGATTATTCTTTGAACAACAAGAAAATTCTTCCAGAGGATATCTTCTTTGCAACATCTCAATCTCGCAAAATTTTTCTCGATAAATTGCTTGAGCAATCACAAGACCTAAAACTATAGTGATGTTTGACAGTGTGAAAAGCTAAAGTTCCCTCAAAGGCAGCAACTTGTTCTTCAATCTTCAAATATTTTGGAATGACAAAACTTCTAACTTGTATTGTTTGCAGCATCTTTAATACGTTTGCTGTGTTTCTGGGACTCGAGATGTTGCTTGATGTCACTTCGTCCTTTGTTTACTATTGAGAAGTTCTGCTTGCACACACTGCACTATACATCACTTGGTGCATTGGTGGGTTTTAATACAAGAAATTTGGATTGTAGCGCGGGTTTAAATATGCACTTTCTTTTTGCCATTCTCAAGCTACAAAGACAAAGTCAATCAAGAAAATCGATCTAGACAATGTTTGGGAAACAATAACAAACCTATTACATTTACGTTACATATTACACTATACTTGCTTCTTGTTTGCACAGACAGCGGCCATAATCTTTAATCAGCTATGAGCAGTGAGCTTTCACTACAGAGTGCGCGTGTGAAGTTTGGAATGGTACAGTGCTGTCAAACTACTGGGAGCGTTGCACGTTGGGGCGTTGCCTAATCAACAAAATTCTGTGCTCGAGTTCAACAGCACGCATTTAACTGGTAAAACAGCTAAAATATTCTTAAGTTGTGAATAAAAAGAAAATTTCTTAGATTTTAGTAAAAAGATACCGGACACAGACAACAGCCCTCAAAAAGAACTTCTGGTCACTCTACGTATTCATATCAGAGTGTATGAGTTTACAAAAACTATAAAATTTATATTATTTGTAATAATTTTATGTCACAATTAGACATTACATTCAATGAATGCTAACCTCACAAAAAAAAACCACTAACAGAGTTGCCGCTAATATCTACTTTCGAGAGAAGTTGCAACATTGGTCGATTTAAAACAGCTTTTATAAGGAGTTCATGATTAACCATGTCAAATGCTTTTGACATATCAAAATATAATACTGCTGTCACCCGTTTCCCCAAAATTATATACTATGCGAGATGCTGTATTGTATATGGCCAACTCAGTACGTTCCCTTCTGAAAACCAAATTGATAATTAGACAAAATTTTGTTTTTCACACAAAATGAAATAATTCTAGTGTATATTTTTTCCATGATTTTGGAAATATGTAGCTGGTAACAATGACACAAGCCTAAGATCATTTATGTCAGTTTTTATCCTTTTTTATGAAGTGGCTATTTTAAGATCATCGAGAAAACAGCCTTTCAACAAGCGTTCATTTATTAAGCGTGCCAATGGAGTACAGATAAAATTAGGCGCCTTTCTAATAAAGACCTCAGGAATATAACCTGGTCCACATGAATATTTAAATTGTAGTTGATGAATATTATTAAACACTTCAATAAGGGTTGCGGGCAACCAAAACGGCGAATCTCCAACAAATTCGTTCAGAAGAAACATTAAAAATACAAAATTAACATTAATGTTAGTGAGCATTTCTGATAAATTTTTGAGTGAGTTAAGTGTTGTATGACCACTAACAATTTTCAATATTTAACATTTACTTATATGCTTACCCGAGCTTGTGATGTGTAATTCTATAGAAGTAGACAAAGCACCTTGTTGCTATTGTGCCAGATGCTACTCTTGAAGTTTTGCTGTAGTTCTGAAAGAAAATAAAATTCGGGTGAACTTTGATATACGGTCCGCTCTATTCCGCATGCGCTGCCAGCGATGTAAGGTTGATGGTGCGATGAGCGTACGTCAAAATGTTGTGGGTGCCGTTATCGTCTCGTAATTTTTAAAGCAATGTTGTTGGGCTCTCGGCGGTGGTTCAGGTTAATGGTTTATGTTAGTTGTTAGGTCTTGATAATTTTTTTTAGAGAAAATACGAGAAAAGGAAACATTTACGTGAAATGGGACGCATGCGCAATACAGCGGACCGTATATCAAATTTTTACCTAAAATTCATATTACAAATGCTATTTAATCAGTTGCTTACTGCAGTACAAACATTTATAAATATTGATCACGGTACAACATACTACATACCGAACGTGATTGAAAATACGAGGTGTTGGTACCCAGAGGGTTAGAAAATTGTAACGAATCTACTAGATGTATGTACTGCACCCAATTTGTAAGTTATACACAGGGATCTAGCCGTTAACCCCGAAATTTAGCACATTTGGTGTTATATTACAGATACACTGCAGGTAAGTATACATTCTGATTATATTGACTTAAAATTCTCTAGTGGTACATCATTTGACGAACAATTGTTAAATAGTAGGTATCCCACAGTTTAATTTTCGCAAATGCCTAATAACAACTGTAGTACAACCGCAATGATAACAAGTAATTGTACTGAAAATGCAAACATAGTCGCCATATTAAATCAATTATTGCCTTTCTGAGCAATTCAACTACACAATTGCAAAAGACCTACTCTATGAAAGTACAAGAGATGAGAAAAATCTAAATTAGGCATCTAATTAAATAACATGTGAGCAAACGAAAATGAAATCAAGCTTGGCTTTGAAATATTTGTTGTATGAATAATATGTTAGTGGCACTCATATATTTAATAAGTAGGTAATACATATATATGGTGGCACTGTAAGTCTATGTCAAATTCGAGTTTAGCAGGTTAGGTTTTGCTTCAGTTTCTGTCAAAACTGACGGAAAACCTAACCTGATAACATATATGTATTAATAAATATATGCTTGATAACCTCGAATTTAACATAGACTTACAGTGCCACCAACATATTATTCATAAAATAAATATTTCAAAGCCAAGCTTGATTTCGTTTTCATTTGCTCACATGTTACAATGCTTCTACTTATCCTTCAATCCTCAGATTTGTTGGCATCTTTCAATCTGATGGTGTTGCAAGCTATTCTTTTCATTGCTTCATAACCGCCAGCTATGGAATTTAATCGATCATTAGATATGTATTTGAATCGGTAACAATTTTTTCCCATAGACATTAAAAAATATATTGGCATGAACACAATTAAAGCCTTTATAATTATAATAGCAATTAATAATATTTCAAGCATATCAAATATTATTTTATGAAATGTTCCAGAAATGTGCTACTTTAATTTTTACAATTTGTATAAAATAGCATTGGCCTTGATAATAGTTATAAAAACGGTATTGAAAATTGTGTTAGGCTTCATTTGAACAACAAAATGTATTCAGTGCAGGCTTGGAAATAATGTATAACAATGTACGGTCAAATATAAACAAATAATTGGGGAAAGCAAGCCATTCTGTGAAGTGGTGTTAGGTTTGGCTTCCCCAATAAATAATTATTAATACGTACGTGCATAAATGGAATGGAATAAAGAAGATATGCCAAAAGTATGGAATCTAGCATACATATGTCCCATACATAAAAAAGGAAGCAAAGAGGAATGTGGAAATTACCGAGGAATAGCGTTGCTGAATGTTCTATACAAAATACTAACTACATGCATAAAGAATAGGTTGGAGAATCACGCAGAAAAGATTATCGACGAATATCAAAGCGGATTTCGAAGGGGAAGATCAGTAGTAGATCAAATATATACGTTAAGAGAAATTCAGGCTTCGAGTCACGAATTTAAATTAGACACGCATTTATTATTTATAGATTTCAAGCAAGTCTATGACACGGTACGAAGAACCAAATTATACATAGCGGTAAATAAATTGGGAATACCTCCAAGACTAATCAATCTAATATGAATGACGCTCAAAAAAAAAACGAAAAACAAGGTTAAAGTAAATGGAACATTAACGAGAGAATTCACGGTAGAAAGCGGGCTGAGACAAGGTGACCTATTATTAGCTATTTTGTTCAATTTAGTGCTGGAATATATAATACGCAAAGCGGATATAAATAGAGATGGAACAATCTACCAACGACGACACCAGATCCTAGCGTTCGCGGATGATCTAACAATTGTGACAAGATCAAGAAAAGAAATACCGACACAGACAGTTGTAAAGAGGTTAATGATGAGTGAAAAGAGATGGGACTTGAGATTAACGAAAAGAAAACGAAATACATGACATGGAATGATCAATCATATCAACAAGATAAAACACTAAAGATTAAGACAAATGCAAACACGGAACATAATTTCGAAGAGGTGGAATATATTATATATTTAGGTACAGTGATATCCAGAAAACCGGATTCTAGTATAGAAATCAAAGCAAGAATAGCATCGGGTACAAAAAGTGCAGCAACGGTAAAAAAGGTTCCACGGTCACTGAAAATTAGAGTTTATAAAACAATAGTGCGGCCTACGGTGCTCTATGCCTCGGAAGTGTGGGGATTAAGAAAGTACGACCAACTTATTCTAAAAGTGTGGGAGCGAAAAATTTTACGAAGAATATACGGGGGAAAATGTGTTGAAGGACAGTGGGTAAGGCGGACAAATCAAGAGCTGTACGAGTTATTTGGAGAGACGAACATAGTTGGTGTAGTGAAAACACATAGGCTCAGATGGCTGGGGCATCTGATAAGGATGAACAACCAAAGAACGCCCGGTAAAATATATAAAGCAGAAATCGGTGGTAAGCGACGAAGAGGCCGACCCAGAAGCCAGTGGAAGAAGGAAATACAAGAAGACCTGCGCAGTTTGAACATTAGAAGATGAGAGGACAGAGCCAAAATACAAAGGAATGGAAGAAAGTGACAAACCAAGCCATGGGCCTACTAGGCCTTTAGTGCTTCTGGATATATATATATATACGTGCATAAATACCCTTTTCCCAATTCAGTGTGTTTGAAATTAATTGTATATCTTTTGGGTAGGTTGCATTAATTCGTAGCACCTCTGCAGAGGCTTTTAAAAAGTGTTTAATGTGTGCATCGAATGGTAACTGGTTTTTCTGAGGTTGCACACAGCGATGTTTTTATAGTCCGAAGTTCGACGTTATACCGATCTTTGTTTAAATAAAAGGTTAGCAGTCTATGTACTAAGAAATTTAGAGCAACCATTTTGTGTTGCAAATGGTGATTTGAATCCGCTGAAATGAATCTGTTTACATTGTTTTTTTTCTATAAACATACAATTTTAACTTTATTTTAATCTCTTATTACTAAGATAGTATCCAGAAATGGTAATTGTTCTGCGTTTTTCAGTTCATATGTAAATTTTATGCTAGGAATTTATAATTTAACTGACTCAATAAATTATCAACACTACATTTAGATAAATCGAAATCAACAAAAATATCGTCCACATACCTGTACCAAATCCTTGGGAAATACTCTGCATTATTCTCAAATGCAGTTTCAAATTTTGACATAAAAACGTTGGCAATGAAAGGAGAAAGGCAGTTTCCTATTGCTGTTCTTTCTTGCTGTCCATAGTATTTCCCATCTATTTGAAAGCAATTCTGGACATGCAATGGGTAGTTAATCTAATAAACTCGTCAATTTTGTTTGAATATATATTTTTTTAAATTTATAATCCGTTTATATACCGTTTACAGTGTCGGGGTGCCGGGCACACCGACCCGCTGAGGGTGTGTGCATTTTTAAATTCGGCGGACGTACTTGAGGTAGTGGAGCCTGTCTGGCTAGAACACTAAACCCGCTCTCCAGATGGTCACCCAACCAATTACTGACCAAGCAGACTGGCGCTTAACTTTTACAAGTGTCGTGAGATGTGCAACACCACTCAGCCGTACTGCCGGCTTTGAATATAAATTATTATCAGTAATTAATTCCCGCATATATGACATGGTTTGTGAGACTAGTAAGCTTTGAAACAAAGAACACGCATCAAACTAGAATCGCGCTTTTATCAAGTTCCAAATCTTTAATTATAATTATAAACTCCAACGAGATTTCGACCGAAAAATTATTTTGAGATTTTGGCAAGTTTATAAATTTATTTGTTACCCATTTGAATTGATGAAATTTTAAATGTCATGTCAAATAAATGTCAATATATTGAAAATCAGACAAAAAAAAATTATATAGCTTCTGTCAGGTAATTTGTGCGTAATTTGGTTAAATAAGGTTTCAGTGTTATTACTACCGGGTGTCTTAAAATGAATTACATCTAGTATGCTTGGAATTTCCCATAAAGCAATCTAAAATTTTACTTGAAATTGGCAAGACTGTAAGTCTATGTCAAATGCAAGGTTATCAGGTTAGGTTTACTGTCAGTTTTGACACAAACTGACGCAAAACCTAACCTGCTAACCTCGAATTTTATCATAGACTTACAGTCTTGCCAATTTCAAGTAAAATTTTAGATTACTTTATGGGAAATTCAAAGCATACTAGATGTAATTCATTTTAAGACACTCTGTATTAATAATAGTTTTTTTCTACTCCTTTATTAGTAAATTGCTCTTTAAGCACTGTTTACTTGATTAGTAAATTCGTTGTTACAAACAGTGTTACGTAATGACTAACACGTAATTTTTTTTATTACGTTACAGTTAGCTTCTGTTGTTTGTACGAAGCGGTGTAGGGATGTGACTGCAGCCTCCTAATTTTTAAGATGGTGTGACAGATGATTTGACAGTTAATAAAATATTTCTTTTTCGTTTAACGAAATGAGTGTGATCGTAGAAAAAGTATAGTACGCAACTCGAGCTATAGAGCAATTACACGCTCGTGGAATTACACACGCGCCGCTACGCGGCTTGTGCGTAACTTTTCCAACTCGCGTGTAATATGCTTCCTACAGCTCTCGTTGTGTAATATACTATTGTAATACCTACTTGTTAAATATTTCTTTAAGGACTGTTTACTACTGCGTAAGCAACCTCTTTACGGCCCGGCCGTAAAAAGTGTCCGTAAAGACCACGGCCTGCTAAATTGTGTACCAAACGTCAAACTTGACATTTGTCACACAAATCGAGCAGCAAGCAAGCCTTCAACTTCACATAGAAGAAGGCGCAAAAGACTGCTATAACTCCTGAACATACGCTAAAATAACTTGCTCATTCACAATCTCAACGTCTTTAGGAATATCTTCATAATTTTCTACAGATGTCATAAGTTACGAGCTGGTTACAACATAAAACTGCTTACAGCCATACACGAAAATGGAAATAACTGACATTTATAAACAACAGTTGCAACGTTCTACGCACTCCCAATCATTCTAAAACGTCATTACACAAACCTAGCGTTTTGACGAAAATAAATTAGAAAAATATAGATATGACTGAATTGTATGTAGGTATTACAAAAACTATTGTACAATACACGTCCGTTAGGGCCTTTAGTGCCTCGCCAGTATTATTCGACTCGCTCTTCGAGCTCGTCTCACAAATTCTCTGGCTCGGCAGTAAAGGCTATCCTAACGGACTTCTACTGTAAAATACTATAATAATGGAGTATACAATCGTGAATATGCTGATACGTATTTTACAGCGTACATACATCAAACAAGTACAGACACTCAAGTCAAATGTTGAAACCTGTCTAGCGTGCTGGGACAGTAACTCGGGGGTATTTCTAAGCTTGACTATCAGATGGCAGCACAAAATTCTACCAATCAGAGCCAGTTACTAGCTCTACTACCAATCATATGTGACAAAGTAGTGGCGCCATCTGTTACTACCATCGAAAAGTACCTCCCAGAAGCCGTTCAAGGTCATCCAAATCTGTATTTTGACATCAAAGGAACTGACAGTGAGTGTCTCTACTTGTTTGATTTATGTACGCTGTATTTTATTTGTGGAATGTGGAAATGTGTCATAGAAATGTATCAATACCACCATCGTGAAAATCCGGATCATCAAGTTTTCATAAGAACTCACAGCAATCACTGTGAATTCGGGAAAAAAAACTTTTCCTCATCATGTTGCCCGAAATAGAAATATTGGCATTGGAGATGACTCTACAATTAGTACCAGCAGAATTGCTAACAACCTAAGTTGCTTCCAAAATTTAGTACGGCGTACAACACATGACGAAGAGTAATATCTCTTTAATTTTCAAAGTGTAGAAAACCTACAGGAAGGAGACAATATTGCTCGACGAAATTTCTTCGTTGGTTGTTACAAGCCACAACTGCCCCTCCAGGCATTTTACCCCATAATTTGTGGACTAACGAGGCGCAGTTCACCAGAAATAATGTGAACAATTACCATAACTTGTATATAGAAAATTTACATGAAATTCAGAAAACTAGATTTAGCGTGAATGTATGGACATGCATCATTGATGGTAACTTACCTGAATCCTATGTTATGAGATCGTTTTAATACTGAAAACTACCCACAGCTTCTTCAAGAAACTTTGTCTATTCTATTGGAAGAAGTACGGTTGGGGCTGCCAAGAAACTTGTAGTTTCGGCAGAATGGCGCTGCCATTCACATGGCCAGCTCGTTTACTAGACCTAACGCTGCTAGATGTTTATTTATGGGGTTGTTAAAGAGAAAAAGTGTATTACGTTGCAATCGAGTCAGCAGCATCTAATAAATCAAATTTAAGAAATTCCTTAAACGCCCGAACAATTGCGTAATGCACAAAATTCACTCGTTCGTCGATGTGAAGCCTGCATAAAGCGCGATAGCGATTACAGTTATTGTGATTTTATTTTTACTTCGGCACGACGATTGTTCAATAGAAACAGGTTTGGAGCACGTAGGCACGACTTGGTGATCATGGCACATGCATGAGGTTATTGAAATTGTTTATTGGCGTATTAGTGAGATGTCTGCCAAATTTCTTTGCAATTGTTTCTTTGTGGCCATTTTTATACAGCTCGGAAATGGCGTTTACCATAAAAAATCCGTCAAAAGATAGTGTGCATACTATTATTCAATTTTTAGCCGCCGACGGACGTCAACCACTAGAAATCCATGAGTGTATAAAAACTGCCGATGGTTACTATAGTTATTTTCGCATTGCAGTGGTTTAGCGGTGCAAAAAATTCGACAAGGAAGAGAGTTGACTTGACTAAAGTCTTCGCTCATCCAGGACATGTTCGAGTTGCGACTTCTGATGAAATTGTGAGGCGTTTGAAAACTGATTTACGTGCAGATAGACGCATTAAAGTCACATAACTTTCTGAAATGATGAGCATCAGTACAGAAAGTGGTCGTTCCATTATTCATACTCCTATTATCACAAAATTAATTTAAACAATTATTAAAAAGACAGCGATTCACTTCGGACGTGAAAGTGCCATTCGAAAATAGTTTCGTCAACAGCAGCAAGAAATTTACCAGCAGGGAAGCTGTAGACTAATACAACACTGGGACTCATGCCTTAATATTAAGAGATTTAAAAAAAATTGAGTTACTAGATATTATGCTAGAACCTCCAAACATGTTTCTGTTGAGCAATCCATGTACTACTTTTGGGTTCGACCATTTTTACTAATTTCAAAGTCTTGCCACAACTGCTCAATCAATCGTGACCAAATTGCATAACTTTTCCGAAGACAGCAACTGATTTGGCGAAGGAGCGTCGGAAAGAACAGTTTAGTGAAAGTGTCCGCCGGATGGATGTAAACATGCTATCTCGAGAACGACATAACCTATCAGGATGTTTTCTGCACCAGTTTGTGTGGAATATTAATACAAAGAACTGAAAATTTATCATTCTAACGCAATTAGACAAAGTTCGGATTAAAGCAAGGCATAAATGTAGTAGCGACAGCCTTTGCTTTTTTCCGCGGGATGCGATCTCGCTAATTTAGCATTTGTATTGTATAACAACTGTTTTAACTATATTCTTTTCCTCAAGTATCGAATGCCGGGTAACGTAGTGGCGACTATGGCAGGCTGCATCCGTAGTAATTTTTCGTTATAATAGCTGAGACGAGGCGAACTTCAACTATCGATCCCTTTGTTTTTTAAGTGACTGGTTCCAGGGAGTCGCTCGAAATGTAATTTAAAAAGACATAAATATCGCCGTAAATTTGATTGCAAGCAATTGGAGGACAATTACAAAATGAAAAAAAACCGATTGAAAACAATAGATCTAAAAATTTAAGGCAAAATCAGCTTGGCAACAACACAAAAATCTTTAAAATATTATCTGACGTAAAATACAAGGTCAAGGTGCGTTCAAAAATCTAGTTTACGAAAAAACAAAAAAACCATAATTATGTAAGAAGAAATCAGAATTGTTAAATTATGTATGATTTGAAAAATAAACCTGATTAATAATTTTAAAAAATCATCTTAATATAAAAACTTGTAAACACATTTATAACAAGAACTACTTGGAATATCTCCAAAAACGTTTACAATGTTATATGATGTAATATACAACGTCTTTGTGTGTTGAATTTTTTTATTAATTAACGAAGAACAATCATTGTTGATAATGTTAAAGTTGATATTGAGTGTTGGATTTAGAAATCGTTTGGATCAGGTTTGCGGACACCATACTAAATAAATGGATCAGGAAGTTAAATTAATTATAAATTGAAAATATGAAACCTTGTGAATAAGTCAGATGGGCGGACCCTCATCACCTTAACAATGCTCCCCATGAAGAGGACCTCTCACTGGACGGGCCCTCACAACGTCAGTATCACAAGTGTAATATTAGCTTATAGGATCTTATTGTATTCTGATTGCTAATTTACTTAATAAAAAAAAAATAATTGTATGGCGAAATCAGTTTCGAAAATTTCCAAAAATGTTTAAAAAGTTTTGAGATATAATTGACAAGGCCTTACCTGTTCGAAATTTTACATTAGAAGAAATCAAGGACACCATAAACAAAAATGGTTCAAGAAGTTAAACTAATTTGTAGAATGGAAATAAGATATGTCCTTATAAAGTCTTCATTTTATTGTAAAAAATTTAAAAAAAGACAAATTGAAAAAGTTAATGTTGCAACCAAAGATTTAAAGTTTTTAAATGCTAAATCAAAACGTTGTAAATGTATATTTCTGAAGAAGCTAAATTTAGCTACACGTTAAATGTTCATTATTTTTAAGCTGTAAATTGAAAAAAACCAATTTGATTGGAAAATTAGTAACGCAAATAAACAAACCAATTAGCTGAAAACTTCAATGAATAAAATTAAACTATTTTGGATTTTTTTTAATTGTTTATAATTACCAATTTCTATTGTGCAGATGTCCAAGCGCAGTGCGCGACAGCTCCCAACGCCGCCTTTGTACTGACAGCCTAGTGCCCATATGCTCAAGAGCAGTGGCAACGAGCACGGGAAAGTGTCCGCTTACGTTCCTTGACGCGTTATTATTCACTTGACGCCGGTTTCGATGGCGAATCTTGTATCAGTGTAAAATCACCTGAAGTGATAACTAACGAATGCCAGTTGTAAACCATTTCTACTTGGGCACACGCAGTTCGGTGCGACGATGCCTTCCCTATTGCGTTACTCAGTAACGCGGCTGCTTCTTTTGTTGGCTTTCTGGTTCCAAATATCCAAACTGCACTCTCTGTAGGACTTTGACCTGCTCTATGCCTTTTACTGGCTGTTATTGTAACGCTTCTCTTCGGTTGTAGTTCCCCAGAAATCTTCGTAACTCCACTTTTCACTGGCGCTGTGTCCATCTGCAAAACCGGCCCGGCGCCGGCGTTTGATCTTGAGCTCGCGAACAAAATCACACCACGCTCGGCGGAAACCAAACCAGCTATTAAAGAACACTCCCAAACCGACGCCGCAACCGAGCACTTTTACACGCATTTTGGCACAAAATTCAAAGACGCAGTGGTGGCAGGCTAATTATTATACTTATTATTTTCAACATACTGAAAGTCCTGAAAAATTCGAATGGAGCGTTGAGGTGGAGCTCCTCTAGAATAGTTTTTTAAGTTTTTCTTCGCAAATATAACATCCACGGAAATATAGTTATACTTGATATTGTCCCTGCTAAAATTCTCGACGAAAAAGGCGCCATTTATTTTTCACATACGAAAAGCCATAAAATGGCATTGTTGAAAAATAGAAACTGCGTGTACTATATGCACGAATCAGTTATTTAAGTTCTTTTCATTAAATTTATCACTCCAATCTAAATTATTCTAATTACACAGGAGACTCAAAACACTATTTTGTTTCACTCTAATAGTCCAGTCGTTGAAGGTTTTCCGCTCCGAATTCTTTGAACCTTGACCAATTGACGTGAAATTTGGTGAGTGGTTAGGGGATGGCTCAAGGAGCAAAAGTGACATAGCGCCGAAATGCGCTTTTACCCTGAGAGTGGATACCACCTCTTCGCGGGGGTGGAAATGTGTTCACTCAAAATAACCACGGAAATGGATAGAGGGACAAATTCTAAGTAAAAAATGTTCTATATAGTTTTTTCGATAGATCGATATTTTCGAGCTATTCGCGTTTGAAAACTTAGATTTTTTGTGATGAAAATGCATGTTTTTAGACGGTTTTTCGCGAATAAGTCGAAAACCTCGCGTTCTATCAAATAAGTTGTAATAACAAAAAATGAAGCTTAGAAAACAGCAAAGAGATTTGTTTTTTTATGAATGCTCTAGGTCCAAAACAAAAGAAGTTATGGCTCGTTGAAGAAGATATTGTTTTTGCAACAACTTGGTTCCAAGTAAGCAACGTTAATTAACGAAAAACCGATGCATTTTTCGGGAAAAACTTATAGAACATTTTTGTAGTGATTAAAGAGACTTTTAAAATGAGCACTGTTAAAAGGCGATTGCATTATAACTAAGCGAGTTACGATGTAAAAACGGTGGGCCACTCGAATTTAAAAAAAAAATGAGCGCTAAAACTCCAGTCATTCCACCAAAATTGATATTGACCATTATCCCTTTACAAATTACTTTATTTTAGTATTACTTATGTAATCCAAAAGTTTGGGCGGGTTAGAATGCGTATTTTTCGAAAAAAATATGATGAAAATGGAAACCGTATTTTTCAAATTTCTAAAAAAAAATACATTATTTTGAAAATAACTAAAACTACAGAAAAAAAACATAAAAAATAATATAGTACAAAAATGTGGATTTTTTCTTAACGAACATTTTAGTTTTTTTTTATTTCTGTAGGAAAAAAAAATAACGGAGATATAAATGTTAGAAGTTTGCATTATAGTGCGCGGGCCACCCCTCCCAAGCCCTTCAACCCTTTACTTTTTTAATATGCAAAGTCTGAGCATGTCGAAAAACTTTTGGATTACATGAGTAATACTAAAATAAAGTAATTTGTAAAGGGATAATGGTCAATATCAATTTTGGTGGAATGGCTGGGGTTTTAGCGCCCATTTTTTTTTCAAAAATTTGAGTGGCCCACCGTTTTTGCATCGTAACTCACTTAGTTATAATGCAATCGACTTTTAACAGTGCTCATTTTAAAGGTATATTTAATCGCTACAAAAAATGTTCTATAAGTTTTTCCCGAAAAATGCATCGGTTTTTCGCTAAATAAACGTTGATTATTTCGAACCAAGTTGTTGCAAAAAAATCTTCTTCAACGAACCATAACTTCTTTTATTTTGGACGTAGAGCATTCATAAAAAACTAATTTCTTTGCTGTTTTCTAAGCTTTATTTTTGGTCATTACAACTTATTTGATAGAACGCAAAGTTTTCGACTTATTCGCGAAAAACCGTCCAAAAACATGCATTTTCATCACAAAAAATTTAAGGTTTCAATCGTGAATAGCTCGAAAAATATCGATCTATCGAAAAAACTATATAGAACATTTTTTACTTATAATTTACCCCTCTATCCATTTCCAGGATTATTTTGAGTGCACACATTTCCACCCCCGAGAAAAGGTGGCATCCACTCTCAGGGTAAAAGCGCACATCGGCGCCATGTCAGTTTTGCTCCTTGAGCCATCCGCTAACCACTCACCAAATTTCACGTCAATCGGTCAAGGTTCAAAGAATTCTGAGGTAATAGCATATTTTTACCTTCAACGACTGGACTATAACATGTTAAGACGCAATTATATCGCGTGCTGTCCTTCGCATTGCATTTGAAATTGCAAAGCCTCATACTTGGAAAATTTACCATGTTTTTTACAGAGGTGTGAGTTTAGGTTAGGTGCAGTTAAGATTTGTGTGTATTTAATATAAAAATGACTGTGTAATGTAAAATGATGATTAATTTGTCTATGTGGAAGGAGGCTCTGCAGTCACAGACGTTTCTGTATACACCGTACTAATACCACACACGTCGTCAGCTGTGGAATTTTGCATAAAAATTTAAGTAATCTTTGTAATTTCGTTCATCAACTATATTCTCATTTTATTATTTATTAAAGTACATTTTTATATTCAGTTGATACTTTTACTAATCTGATATAGCAAATGTATGCATCGTCTAGTAAGTGTGTACATTTAATAAGATGTGTGACATTCCTGAACAGGGTTGGCACGTTTAAAAAAATTGTTTTAAACAAATGTTTAAAATGTGTTTAAAACAAAGCCCTATGTTTTAAACAAGAGTTTAAGACATGTTTTAAACTGCCAGGTTTTAAACATGTTTTTCTGAATTTTTAGCCTTAAATGTAATGAAAAATAATACTGTAGATAATACATATGTATCTTAACGTAGTTACATAGAAATGATTATGTATATAAGAAAAAGCACTACCTACATAACCAAAAAATAAAATAAAATAAAAACAGCTACTATTCTGTATCTTCAAGCGAAGGGATGTTTTTATTAAGAGTTTTAAAAATGCTCACTAGTTTCGACGCTTTTTCGGTCCCCAATCGATTTCTTATTTTTTAGCTTCGAGTAAACTATCCCCAACGAACGAAACGATCGTTCGATTCCAGCTGACGAAGCAACTGCAGTATGTAACTGCATCACTAAATCAAAAGTTACTACATTAAGATTACTCTTAATTGCCATCCATCATGAAATAGTAATTTACGATGCAAGTAACGTTATCAAGCTTTTTAGATTACGAGAGAATAGTTTGAATGAACGAGCGACGATAGGAGCGAGTTCTTTAAAATTTCCTTGTCTAAGAGTAGTAGAGATAGGCGGGTTCTGGATCACTTCAAGGTCACTGATTAGACTCTGGCAGACTTTCACTTCTAGATATTGCGCAACATGTTCTGGGTATTGCGCAACATCAACCTCGGGGGCAGAGCCCCAGCCGCCATATTGTGGGGCCCGCATGCGCAACACCAACCCCAGGGGCAGAGCCCTAGCCGCCGGGGCCCCCATGTTCAAGTATATATTTTCGGGTAAATTTTTATATTAAAAATGTAAGATATTACGCAACATGTTCTAGGTATTGCACAACATCAACCCCAGGGGCAGAGCCCTAGCCGTCAAATTCTGGGGCCCTTCAGCTGTAGACCGGCTATTTTTAATTTAGTTTTTTACAGTTGTTTTGTCTACATGCGCTTAGTAATAATTGAAATTAAGTGCAAAAATGGTTGCTCTTCCTTATGCGTGTAAGTCACATCCACATATTTAAAGGTATTAACATTAAAAACCAAAATCTACTACGTGTTAAATTCCATTTATATTCTACGCCGCCGGCTAACGTAATTAGCATGAATGCCAGGTGCAAACCACCTTCAGCTCTGTTTTAATTATTAAGAAGGCTGATGCAATTAGAGTTCATGAACGAGTAATGCCGCGGAAGCTTATACTTGCGCTAATGACACAGGCGAAAGTATTAATTCAAGACCACTACCATTCCAGTTCTTTACTAACAACATTCTTAAACTTGTAACGCAAATGAAACAAGTAGAAGGCTTTTTACCAGTGTGCAGCCATATGTTAGCTTTATTAGCTGTTTTTATTTTTAAATGGAACAAGTTTGTTGCCTGTATGTGCCTTTATTTGCTCGCAAATAAGGTTTTTAGCCCGTTTATGGCAAACTAGCTTCATTTTCTCTGCTGCTGCATTATACTCTCAAAAGGAAATATGCATAGCGATCAAGTAAACGTTTTCAATTGTAGACCGGCTATTTTTAATTTAGTTGTTATCGGCAAATACCTAATTTTAGCATTGTAATCACTGTGCCATTAGCCTACATACGCTTAGTAATAATTGTAGGTTTAAGTGTTAAATTTCATTCTGGTTTATGAATTCAAAACCACTGCCATTCCAGTTTATGCTAACATAATTACTTGCAGCGCTAAATGGCTTTTCAATAAATTAGCTGTTTTATATTCGTAAATGGAATAAGGTTTTTCACTTGCATATGCCCTTATATTCGCCTATGTGTGTCAATAAATTAGCTTTATTTGTTTTTCACGAGCTAGCTTTTGTAATGGAATATGTAAAGGCTTTTCACCAATGTGCAATATTTAGTTTTGATTTGTAAATCACTGTGCCATTCACCTACATACGCCTAGTAATAATTGTAATTAAGTCCAAAAATGTTGGCTCTTCTCAATAATTTAGATAGGTTTGTTAAACCTTTCTATTTTAACATAAAAATCCCAAGTGTTTCGCAACGAGCTAACATTTGATCTTAAACAATTATTACGGAACCCATATGTCTGATGAAAATAACATTGACGCTTTGTAAAAATCACAGGTCGCAATATAAACCACATTAAATTATAAAGGCAATATTATACTCGCTCGTTTGCAGCGCAAATAGGTAAAAGGTGCCTTTATATTTTGCATATATGTGCCAATAAATTAGCTTTATTTGTTCCCGATTATGGTTTTTCATGAGCTAGCTTTTGTATTGTAGCATGTAAAGGTTTTTCGCCAGTGTGTAATATCTAATTTTAGCAATAATTGAAATTATGCCCCAAAAATGACAGCTCGGTAAAAGTCACAAAAAACCTGTTGCGAGCCCCCGGCGGATGGAGCTCTGCCCCTCGGGGTTGGTGTGACCTTGAAACTTACTCCGCTCCCGAACTTGCACATGAGGGCCCCACAATATGGCGACTGGGGCTTTGCCCCCGGGCTCGCTTGAGTTAGAGAGAGAAAGATGGTTTTTTGTAGAACTCAATGTGTTAAAGAGAGAAAGATAGATTTTTGGTGACTGACAGACACCGATGACCTTTGACATTTGGTTTCCTCCCCCTCCCGAAGAGGACAAACGACAAATTAGCCTTAAAAATTTGCATTTTTATTTAAAAAAACATGGGGGCCCCGGCGGCTAGGGCTCTGCCCCTGGGGTTGGTGTTGCGCATGCGGGCCCCACAATATGGCGGCTGGGGCTCTGCCCCCGAGGTTGATGTTGCGCAATACCCAGAACATGTTGCGCAATATCTAGAAGTGAAAGTCTGCCAGTCTAATCAGTGACCTTGAAGTGATCCAGAACCCGCCTATCTCTACTACTTCTAAGGTATTCACAAACAGAGTACTATACGGCATTTCTCCTTTATGATTCCTCATGTGCGTAACTAAATGACTTATATTTGCCGTTCTGTATTCACAAACAGAGCAACTATACGGTTTTTCTGCTTTACGATTCCTCATATGAGTAACTAAATGACTCTTATTTGCCGTTCTGTATTCACAGTTATAATAACTGTAAGGTTTTTCTCTTGTATGATTCTTCATAAATATGTAAGACTAAATAAAATTTCTGTGCTGCTCCATATTCACAAATAGAGCAACTATACAGCTTTTATCCCGTATGGGAAAAAATTGTAAGGATTTTCTCCTGTATGAATTTTCATGTGTCTCGTTAAATTACTTTTATTTGCCGTTTTATATTCACAACTGTTATGCTTTTCTTCAGTATGGGTCCTCATATGTCTAACTAAATAATTTTTCTTCACTGCTGTGTCTATTTGCAAACAGCGCAACTATAAGGATTTTCTACTGTATGATTCTTTATATGTGTAACTAAACTACTTTTCCATGCTGTTTTGTATCCACAAACAGAGCAAATGTAAGGCTTTTCTCCTGTATGAATCTTCACATGGTTAACAAAATTGCTTTTCTTTGCTGTTCTGTATTTGCAAATACAGCAACTATAAAATTTCTTTCCACTACAAACAAACTTTATGTTATTTTGGTTAAATGTTTTATTTTCATAGGTTTCATCCCTTAATTCGGCGTCTTCTTGTCTAATAGATAGCTTTTCATAATTTTCATAGCTTTTCATGTTCGGCGATCTGCACACTGGAGTTCCTGCAGTACTACAAGGCTTACTTTCCACAATTTCTTTTTGTAAAATGTTGGCCAACAGAAGTTTGATATCTTCACACTTACAACAAAAGCCAAATGTCATTAATCTATTATGAATTTAACAATACACGTAGCGGCATTGAGAATTGACCGGCAAACGTTGTATTTAAAGTCTGAATGATTTATTTTTATATTTTATTTGAATGCTAGCTGTAAAACAAAATTCTGATTACAAATAGACATCACACGACACAAAAAGTCAATATTAGCTCGAATGATTGTATTCAGTTCTAGGAAAAGTTAGACACTTTAGGCACTTTTCAAACTCGCAACAATGTTATTGGCACATTGTCAGTAGATCTATATTATTTACTCCAAGACTTTAAGCAGAAACTGCGAGGGCACGATAATGGGGTATAAAGTTTGTCGAGATCATGACAGAGAATAGAATAGAGAAAGTTTTATATATTTAACCCTCCAGTTGAGCAGATGGTCTGAGGTTTCGTCAAATCTTTTTTTTAATATTTTTTGTAATAATTTTTTTAAATTTTTTAGCTTCTATCTTTAAGAAACGCATTGTTTTTCATTTTTTACATTCTAAACGCCCTATCATTTCAGTACAGTAAAGGCGTTTGGTCTGTTAGACCTAACCCGTGGATTTGCGTCATTTTTTTTGCTAACGTATGTGTTCCACATTTGGTCAAAAGCTGACTATATCTCGTTTGCTTTTAATCATGTTCCATGGTTAATCCCCTGGCTCCTGAATGAACTTATTTTACCTAGGGAAGTCCCAAAATTGCATACGGTGCTACGACTACTGGCAACTGAACTGTCATAGAATACTGCAGACAATCAGCCTTCGACGTGGTCTACCACTCGCAAAGTATGCAAATATTGTAAACGACAAAAAGTTATTCAAGTTTTGAAATGCGCGTATTTGTTTGCTGCATATACCGCCCTGCTGTAGACTGCGCGAAAACAAATTGTTAGTCAAGATGACGAACCAATATTTTGTGGCCCTTTGTTTTATATATTACATTTATGTTTGTTTCGAGTTACTGGGTTAATGTATTGTTGTAGATACAACACCATTTTAAGCATTTCAGTTAATAATATCGGTAATTTTAGAATTACCACAAGGGTCTGCTTAAATTAGTACACATTATGGGTTAAATAAAAGAGTCTTTAATAACATCACATACGCAAATTGGCAAATTAAATGAGGCAAACTTTGATTATTAACACCATCCATTCATGAAAATTCGTAGGTTCAGAACATTTTCCCCTACTTTAGTTAATATTTAACTGAGATGGTGTCGTTTACACAATTGCAATTGGTCAATAACCAACTATATCGGCTTTAAAACGCTATAGCAACCCTTAAAATACAACAAAGATCGAATTTATCTGTCCGAGAAACTTTTCCAAACAAAAGTGAGGTTATAGTACGATGCCGAGGTGCAAAATAATGTTCAAAGTAAAACAACTGATACAGCGGGGCTTGATTACGCTGAATATCGTTGAACTGCACTAATTACTTATAGCTCTGTACTACAGATAATTGTGTTTATGTATAAACTTAATTTGGTGTCCGATTTTGGTGAAAATGGCGCTGTTTGTACATTGCGCCATTGTCAACGGTTCGGAGGTGCTAGAATTGCAGACAACTATAGTTGGTGATATAGCAAGGATAACTGTTACACTAGCTCAGGCTTTGATCCTGTTTTTAATGGGATTACGTTCCTTTGTACTTCAACGATAAGCTACAAAATCAATTTGTAATAGAATATTGTACAAAGTAACATGTAATAAGGTGTGAGAGAGCATGCAGAAGCCCGATATGTGATTATTAATACATAAAAATCAGTATTAATTAATTACCTATAAAATTTGATCGATAAGCTAAACGAATTTTGAATTTATTATTTTAAGTATGTAAATCTACTTGGATTTGGATATAATTTTAGTTATAATTAGAGAATAAGTTATGTAAGACTTATTTTGGGATTGTTTATAAATTAGATAGGAAATTTAGTAAAATTAGCAAAACCTTGTGGTAATTCTAAAATTTCCAATATCGATAATTGAAATGCTTAAAATGGTGTTGCAACCACAGCAATATATACTGTGAATTGCATATATTCGCTGACGATGTTAAGATTTTTATTTCTATTGCGTCTACTACTAATGTTCAACCATGTACCACAATGTAGATAAATTATTGTACTAATGGTGCTGTTTAAACAAGCTGCACTTACACACATCTAATGTAAAGTAATGTCATATTCGAGAAAATCGAATCTAATTCATTACAATTATACCATTAATGGCAACTTTCTTACACGCTGTTATACAATTAAATGTCTTCGTGTGTTGTTTGATTGTGAACCAAGTTTTAATGAGCACGTTATTGAATCTGTAGCAGCTGCCAATGGAATGCTAGGCTTTGTTATACGAAACGCAATATCATTTTGTGAACCAAATTCAATAAAAATTCTATACCATTCTCCCGTTAGAACTAAGATCGATTACTATTCTGTTATTGGGAATCTGACATACGAATATTATAATAATATGTTAGACAGTGTACAAAGAAAAATGTTATAATGTCTGTGATTTAAAATCAATCATGTGCATCCTGAGCACGGTGTTGATCACTATCCTACTGAATACATTTCATTGCATAATGCTTGAGTTTCAGCAAAGTAGCTTCGGAATCTTATATAAATTAATTTATTATGCAATTGACTGTTCTGATTTATTAGCTAAACTACATATGTTTGGTCCAAGATTACTAGCCCCAGTCTTCCAGTGGCTAAACCTGTTTAATCTCGAATTAAACAGACTAAATTTTAGTTCAAAGATTTACGAAATCCAGTTCATAGGTTTAAAATGCAATTTCATAAGCACCAAGTTTAAATGCCGCAACTGCAAGTAAGCATATTGCGTTAATGCACGACCTAGAATCAGAGTTCAGTGTAACATACTTGCAGATATAGCGGAAATAAACGGGCTTAACGCTGACACATATTATGAAATGTTATATCGTCACTGTAAATATACTTTGCACTTTGAAATCGTAGTAACTAAGCAATTATGTTTGTATAAATGAAACCTTTATTTTTGTAATAAAATAATCGACACTCACTGTTTGGTTCATTTACATCGGTGCTACCCTTCCAAGCCTAAACTTATGAAGCGTGAGGCTGCGCTTCAGGGTAGACACAAATAATTATCGTTTCTTTGAGTGACTTGACTACATTGTCTTAAAACAAGGGTGCAGTTTCACCCTTGTGCTCAAAACCGTTAGGGACAGAATCAGCGCAAGAAAGAGAATCCTGATCTAGCCTCTAGGCAATTCTGTTCAAAACCTAATGTTCTTGTAAAATCTCCCATTTACATTATGTGTCATTATTGTAATCTCGTTAGTGACAAACGTGATTATGTTGTAGTCTAAAGCAAGTAAAAGATAAAAGCCTATAGAATAGCATTTGTGAAGACTAAATAAAATTATTTCTGTTATGACTTTATCAACTCTGCAGAATGCACTCATACTTTGGATTTCTTAGTGTTTGCATCTAACTATTTAGTATATTTTATATGTGTTTGTCCTATATTTGGGTGTATACCTGTTGGGCAACTCCTTTTTTTTCTTTTAAACCTAGCGACTACCGTTGCCTCCCAGAACCGCTTACGCATTACTTCAGAGGACTCGGTCGTCACTTAAACCTAAACCTTAACTAAGTGAAAATCCAGACTGTCCGTGCTGGGAGTCGAACTCTTTCCCGCTCTGGCACAAGCGTTCCGTGTTTTCACTCGACTGCAAGGGGTAGGACTACTCGCCCATCGAGGCCTCTGTTGGGTAAATAAATAAATATTGCTTGGCAGCATATAAATCAAGACTTACAAAGCCCAGCTTATTGGTCACATCAACATGCACTTTGGCTTAATGTGAATATATCTGTGTTATTTTCTTTGGTAAACGATAAACTTGAATTTGTCATATTTATCTAAATGTTCACAGAGAGCTTCTTGCAATTAAAAACTATTTTCTTAAATTGTCATTCATTCAACGCTAATATCAAAGCCATATTATGTAATAGTATGGTATTATCTGTGGGTGATTATGCTGATGTGTTGCATTGATTGCAAGATAAATCCAAGATCCAAAACTTCTAAATGCAATATAGCAATATACCTAGTAGAATATTCTAGAAATAAAGATGCTTATTGGCTAAATATGTTTAATAGACGTTGTTTACATAACGTTTGCCTATCACAAAACTGTGGTATTTAAAACGCCGCTCATTTATATAATAAAATTACATTTCAAACTTTGGTCCATTCCTACGGAATATTGATGCCGCTCATTAGAGCTTTTCAATCTGTTTTCCGAGGTGGATCACTCCTCATCCTTCTTTGGTTCGTTACAGTTTCTGGTGGGTCTTCGCTGATTTCACCACTTTTTTCCAACTTTGTCTGTCTAGGGCTTTTTGTTTTCAGTTTGTCACTTCCATATTATAGATATCTTCTATTACTTCTTCCCTCCATCTGCTCTTTTGCCTGCCTTTGAATCTCCCTGCTGATGGTTTCCAATTCGTAATCCTCTTCACTATATTTTCGTCTTCACGTCTTTCTATGTGCCCTAGCCAACTAATTCTTGTTGCTTTAATTCTTTTTACAATGTCTTCTCTTTTCATTTTTTACGTGAGTTCGAAGTTCATTCTTCCTCTGTGTTCACCAGACTCTATACGTATTGGGCCAAAAATTACTCTCTTAACTCTTACACTCTTAATTTATTTTCATCCCTGTTTATTAAATTCAATGTCTCACACGCGTATGTTATTGCTGGGTTTATTATTGTTTTATATATTTTAATTTCTGTTGCTTGACTGATACACTTATTTTTTAGTAAATGTTTGTAACTGTAGTACAGTTTATGTCCTATCTGTAGTCTGTGTTTAATATCTTCTTTTTTTAAAATCTCAACGGTCTTCCTTGGCTGGTGTTTCTTTTGACATGTCATACATTTGGTTTTGTCTTCGTTAATATGTAGTCCTCTTTTTACTGCTTCCTCGTCCATTCTTCTTACCAGTTCATCTAACTTGCTTTTGCTAAGTGCTATTATAACAAATCGTCTGCGTATGCTATGATTTCTGCTTCGTTTGTTATAATATTTCCTATATGTCCAATGTTTCTTATTATGCTTTCCAAAGTTAAGTTAAAAAGAGTAGCTGATAGTGCATCCCCTTGTTTAACGCTTAAGTTTACATGAAAGTATTCGGTGTTTCCAACATTAGTTCTAATGCTGATCTGTGTTTGATCTAATGTCATTTTAATTAAACTAATTATCTTACTTGGGATTCCCAGCTTCTGCATATCTTTGAAAAGCACTTTCCTTTTAATACTGTCAAAAGCATTCTAAAATCGACAAATAATATGTGGAGTCTTATATTGAATTCGTACCCTTTTTCGATAATTTGCTTCATAATGTGAATGGCATCTGTCGTTCCTTTTTCTTTGCGGAATCCAAATTGGGAGCCTCCAATTTCGTTTTCAGCATATTCTTTTAATCGTGCTTGTAGGAGTGTGGACAAAATCTTATAGGTTGAATTTAAAAGGGTATTAGGCCTTTTTGATGTAAGATTCTGGGCAATCTTTCCAAGCAGCATCAAACAACACAAAAGGTACACTTGGGTGCAATTTTCCGGCCGCCGGCTCAATCGGTAGTAGGGCCGAGGGATAAATGACAGCAAGGTTAATATCGGTAGAGTTAATTCAATATAAAAAAGCCCAGAGCGCCAACAATTTTTGAAGGTACGACAATTGCACCCCGGTAAACTGTGGAGAAATTGTAAACTCTGTACCTAGCACACAATACTTCCTGAAAGAGAGCTCCAATAAAGCAAACAAACCGTAGCTAACACAACTCATATAAAGATAATTTAAAATTGTTTAATTTCATGCATTAGTACACTATATAACTTTTACATTGACTAACTTATATCTAGCATGAAATGAAGGATGAGGGCCGCCCTAATTAAGTATCACAATGCACTAAATGTACTTACAGTTTTGACAAAACATAGAGGCTACAACATGTTAAAATGGGCAACCTCGCCAGCGGCTCGCTGCGACAGACTTGGAGCTCTGGATCTGGACGTAGCTGCAATCGTAATTCGACGTCGGCAGAGAACGTTTCGCGGTCAACGGTGGCCTAAATGGCCGGCAATAACAGCGCCGCTCCCACGGATCGAAAGGCCAAACCTCGGGGCTAATTACCTCCGAGCTACGGGACCCTCTTGTGCCCTAACTGTGCACCGGCGACAAGGAGAAGCGGGCCCGTGGAGGCTCGACAGATCGCCTCGCTAAACGTTGCTGCACGTGACCAAAAGGTCCAGCGACTTCAGAGAGAAAACGCAATTTGAGCCAAGTACGGCTCGATGACGAAATGTTGCTTAGTACGACTTGCTGTAAGACGGAAAACCAAGGTTCTAATAGAACACGCACGGACAGGCCTTGCAGCGTAAAATAGTTACTCACCCCAGATGGTTTTTGGGCGCAGAAAAGAACAGCTCGAATATGCTAACACCGAATAGATCCGCCGTAGCGAAGGAAACCAACGTCCTTAAATATGTTCGGGGGCTTCAATCCACGAAACGTGAGGGCATTCCTAACTCCACATATCCAACTCAACCAAATAGCTCTAAATAAGCATCCCCGAACTAGTGAATAGCACTAGCGAACTGCTCGCTTCGAAAGCTGGCGAAGAAGAAGGCAGCGAGTCCCGGCCTGCCAATGGTTTTTCCAGATAAAAGCTATCGCCAGAAGACACGGCCAGACGCCAATGAGCAACGCGCGGGAAAATAGCGTTCAAATTCGAAATTATGGCAGGCGGCGCATTCTGCACGTAACAAGGGTTATTCCTCTATAGTTACAACATTTTTCGAGGTCTCCTTTTTTATGTAATACTGTTACTACTTCCTTATTCCATTCTTCTGGCATCTTATTTTCCCTCCAGATGTTTCTAAAGATTGAATGTATTCTGATATGTAGGTGTTCTCCTCCGTATTTTATAAGTTCTCCATTTATACCATCGCAACCTGGTGACTTTCCATTTTTTTTATATTTCTTTTTATTTCTTCTGGAGTAAGTTCTGTTATTTCTTCATCTTCTACTTCTTCGAGTTCATGTTACATTTCCTCGTTATTGTCTGTCAGTAAATTTTTAAAATATTTTTGCCATACTTCTTTTATTTCGTGTTCTTCATAAAATACTGCCCCATTTTCATCTTTTATACCTCTTGGTTTGATACTATTTTTGTGTTTATTTTTCCTAATTTGTTGATAAAATATTTTTATGTTTTTTGTTCTGTTTTCTTCTATTTCATCCATTTTCTTGTTCAACCATTCTTCTTTCTTGTCTTTACATAGTTTAGTTGCTTCGTTCCTTTTTGTGTTGTATGCCTTCTTATCTTCTTCTTCACCTGTGTGTAGCCATTTTATTCTTGCACTTCTCTTGCCTCTCGTTGCTTCTTCACAATCTTGGTCGTACCATTCTTGAAAAAATGTCTGTGTTCTATACCCTATTTCTGCTTCTGCTGATTTTATTATATTTTCTTTAGTATGTATCCACATTTCGTTAACATTTCCTGGTGCTGTTTGGGGTAGAGCTTTATTTATTTCTTCATGATATCGTCCTCTTGTGCCTTCATCGTATAGCTTCGGTATCATCCATTTTTTCTGCTCCATCATTTTTGTTTTATTTTCTTTCCTGATTCTTACTGTTGTTACAACTAACAAATGATCAGTATGTAAACTAGTTCCTCTGAACGATCTTACATCATTTACAGATGCTGCATCTTTTCTGGAGATTAACACATGACCTAAAGCATGTCCCATAAGTAACCGGACTAAATTAAACAGCAGATGTTTCAGTAACAACAGACATTTCAAAACCAATTTTATTTATATTTTCAAACGTCATTATACAAGTTTCCAAAAAAATTTACGATCAAACTTTAACACCGTTTTTGGAGATTTTGAGGAACATCTTCTTTCCGTGTTCCATAAGCTTTTGTCCATGGTTTGCAGGAACTTCAGATGATATGTTCTTCCAGATGCATTTAAAGGAATTTATGTTTTTTTGGAGTTTCTGTGCGGGTTGAGTATTTTTGTTTACAAATCGCCCAAAATTGTTCGATTGCACGTGCTTGTGGTAGATTTGGGGGATTTTTTTCTTTAGGTACTAAGTTAACATTACAGCCATCCAAGTATCGTGTAACGTTTTTAGCGTAATGTGAGGTTGCCAAATCCGGCCAGAATAATATATTGGGCCCAGAATGGTATGGGATGAAGGGAATTAATCGTCTCTTAACACATTCGTTTAAATAGAGATCTGCATTAATGGTGCCGTACGTTATAAAGGGCTCCGAAATATTTCCCTCGCCGTCCATTGCCTGCAAAACTAAATATTTTTTGAAAAACTTACTTTTTTTTTACTTTTTGGTCATATTTAACTTCTTGAAGGTTGGAGGAGTGAAAAAATTTTCGACCAGGTACTTCTTTTGGGTCTACCGGCACGTAGGTCTCATCGTCAAGTATCAAAATGGAAGCCCTCAATTTGCCAACAACGTAACGAGCGCCAGATTTCGCTCTTTTCTCCTGATTGTTGACATAACGTGGCACTACTTTTTTTGTTCGAGCTTTCATGTTTAGGTCTTTTGTTTTAATTATAGCTATAGTAGATTTTGAAATTTTTACCTTCTTAGAAAGGACACGTATGGAAATATCAGGCTGATTTTTAAACGCCTTTTAAATACGCCTTACAAGTTTAGGCACTTCTATTGTTCTAAGACGACCAGATAGCTGCCGATATTTACATTCTCCGGTTTCTTCATACCTTTTTATAATATCATAAATAGTACTCTTGGCAATTCCTTCAATTTTAAAGTAGTGGTAAGTTTTTGTTTTACATCTGTTTGCCTGTTCTCAGGACCGCGCCAGCATCAATGGCCGCCTGTGTGCAGAGCCAAATTTGCCGCCCCAAAATTTACATTTTTGTTGTAAAATATACATTTTATGTAGTACATACCTAGTTTAACTGTAACAAATCAAATTAATTTAAGTGAAAACCAGAAATTTTAAAAAAGTTTTATTAAAAATAAAATTTACAAAAAAATAGTGGAATAAAATTAATAAAAAACAACAAAATTTTAGGAAATTATAAAAAAGCAACTTTCCTAGCTTTTTTCTCCGCAAATTCTTTAATTGCTAATTCTAAATCGATGGAATCTATCGTGTCGCTTTCTATTGCTATTATAAACCGATTATTTAATCTGTTTTGTGACATTGTGGATCGCATATAATTTTTAATAATTTTTAGTTTGGAGAAAGATCTCTCACCAGACGCAACTGAAACTGGTAACGTGAGTAATATTCTAAGAGCTATTGACATATTTGAAAATGATGCTATGAGCGGATTGTCAAAAATATATTCAAGAATGGACTGGGGCTCTAACTGATGCTTTTCAGCTGAAGTAGGTTTAAGATGTAATTTTAAAGATTTTATCTCTTCAAATAATTCTATTCCATCGACATCTGATTCCTTTCTAGAATCATCAGTTAGATGAAGATGTAAATCTTTACAACATTGTAATAGCTCGTTTTCCGTTAAATCAAACATATTATAGAGAAATCCAAACATAGTATCATATCTTGTTATTCCCTCAAATCTGTCTCTTAAAGACGATAAAGTTTGATCTAATATATTAAAATAAACGTTAACATTATAATAATTTTTTGGATCAATAATTGGTTCATCACTGTGTTCATAATCAAATTGTCTGGGTTTTCTTCGTGGTCTAACAGACTGAACAGCAGGGAAATTAGGTTCAATACCGAGTTCATCCGCAAGTGTATTAGTGTCAGTAAGAACATTATTGAATTCTTCATCTGATCGAAGAGCTAAGAAAAAGTCTAACAAATTTTTAAAATGCTCTAAGCAAGTTTTTATATTTATAGTAGGATTTTGCATCATCGTGCTCAAAACATTAATTTTGATTAAAATATTGTACCAAATAATTGTTGAGCACAAAAATTTATAACTCTGAATTTTTAATGCCAAAGATTTGGCTTGATGTGAAGCACTGTGGTCTTGTACGGATAAACGATCTTCAATTACTTCTACCAATGCATCATATATTTGCCCAATTTGGTGACGCAGGGGCTTCACAGCGTCTATTCTACTAGACCACCGTGTATCACTAAGTGGTTTTAAATTTAAATTTGTTGTGTGTTTTTTCAGAATTGACCATCTTTTTACCGACGCAGAAAAAAAACAAATAACTCATGAACTATATCAAAATAACCAGAAGTCTCAAAAGAAACTTTAGCAGCATCGTTCACTACTAAATTTAATGTATGGGCTGTGCACGGCACAAAAAATGCTCGCGGATTTATTTCTAAATTTTTTTTTTGCAAACCATTATGTTTGCCGCGCATATTTGTCCCATTATCGTACCCTTGGCCACGCATGTCGTAAATATTTAAATTCAACTTTGAAAGTAAATTCCTTAAAAATTCACCTAAACCCACTCCAGTTGAATCATTAATAGGACAAAATTCTATAAAATGCTCGCGTATTTCAATTTTTTGAGGACTCATTCAACATTGTAAATCTAAAAATTATAGTCATTTGTTCGATATGACTAATATCCGGTGTACAGTCAAGAATGATAGAATAGTATTTACATTTTCTAATTAAATCCAACATATTATTTCTAATTTTGAATGACATCTATTATTTCATTCTGAATTTTGTCCCCTAAATAATTTACCATTTGTGTTTCATCTTTTTGTGACTTTTGAGTCCGAAGCACATGTTCTGACATAACAGAATCAAATTTTGAGATCATCTCAACAGCTTTTAAAAAACTACCGTTATTGCTTTCAGATAATTTATTAGATTGCCCGCGTAAAGCAAGACACTGTCGTGACAAATATTGTATTATTAAAATTATTCTCTCAATCACAGCATGCCAGTGCTTTGCTTCTGCATTCAACAAACGTAGTTGCGTCTGGTTTACAGTTTGTTCTTTTGATAACAATTTTATAAGTTCTAACTGATTTTTAACATTTGCATTGTATCACTTTTTTCGTGCCTTGAAATCAATAGTGACAAATGCTGCCAGTCAGAAACACCTTCCTTTTGCGAAAAATTGTTTTAAATTTTGCCAAATATTGTACAACAAAAGCAATAAACTGCATTATTTTTTATTGAATAAACCAACCACGGTCTATTAATTTCTTCTCCATTTGGAAGAGAACGGTAGAAATATTTTTTCGAAAACCTTCGACCATTTTCATTAGTTGGGAAATTAAATTGCGTTTCCTGAACAGGCCCTCTTTCTACTAAAATTTTTGTTAATGTTGTTGATATTATCTCAGGCCACTCTCCAGGATCATCTGAGGTTGCTGTGTCCTGCTGCGACTGCTGTGAATCTGATAAGCAGCCAAATTTCTTTAGTTCAGAAAGCCTTGATGAGGATGACGTGCTGGCTTCTTCAGCGTCACCAACTTCTCTTCTCTCTGGTTTTGGAGACACCGAGTCAGATGAAGTCACCTTCTCTTCCCCAGATTCGGAATCTTCCCTCATAATTTCCATTTCGACTTCTTGGACGCACGGCTCATTAAGTGGCCCGGAAAGAGAACTAGAGCTTGATTCTAATGCTTCCGCTGACACATTTTCTGACTTCAAACATTTTTCTAAAGTATTGGTCAGTTTTTTCTTTTCTTCTTTTTTTTGTAGACTTTGTTTTCGATACTGAAAACCCGACAGCCTTTTCGTTTTTCTGTTCTAGAAAAATCATAACAATTTTATTACTTAATACAATTTAAGAATATGTAGGTAACTATCTGTGTATTGATTGATATATGATTGATATGTATGCAGGTACTTACCATATTTATAACTTTTCTTCAACTTTCTTCAAAACACAATCACTAACAAAATTAATTTTCTCTACTCGATCTTCTCTGCAGCCAATTCAAAAATTAAATGACCAAATAATTATCATTGCACCCATATTACCACAGCATTAATGTAAGCATCATATAATATTATATTTCTTAAAATCAGCTTTAAACAATTAGGTACTTACCGACAAAAGAGATCGCCGACACCCCGATCAAAAATAATATAAATACCTACTTCATAAATACGATATGTTTCACAGTCAATAAAAGCCGCCAGCCGCCAGTTTTCTGAAAAGTCACGTTTTGTTGCTTCTGATAAATATCCGGCTTTTTTGTAAATCATTGCATAAAGATGCATGGAAAGCGTTCCTTCAAGTTGGCTTCGTTTAACAATTAGCCGCCACGGAATAAAAACTAACTTCGAGAATTTACATAAACAATAATCCATGTAACCATATTATCAGGTGTTCATTTACACAATAAACATTTTTTATACCTATATAGGTACATATCTTTGAACTTTTAAAATTTGTAAAGTAAAAAAAAATGTACATTTTTTATTTTTTTTTGTAATTTGTATATAATTTTTAAACCTTTTTGGCCGCCCCTGAATTTGGACGCCCGTGTGCGGTGCACACATTGCACACTGGCTTGGCGCGGCCCTGCCTGTTCTAAATAAAACTGGACAATTCGCAATGCACGAGCCTGCTTCTCACAGCGCGACATTTTAATACTAAAATCAAATGTCATACTGCGGTCAATTGTTTTATATAAATAGACGTTGTACTTTTCAATGGTATCTAGATTAATTGCCTCCCTTTTCGTTTTGGTTTTGAAAATTGACCAATAGACTTAGTCCGGTTACTTATGGGACATTATTTATTTGATTTCCTCTGTTTGTATCTGGGATTAGCCACGTCATCTTATGAATTGGTTTGTGTTTGAACTTCGTACTACTAATTACTAAGTTTACTGCTGCTGCCAAATTGCACAAACTCTCCCCATTGTTATTTGTATTGTCATGTAAGGTGTCTTTTCCTGCTACCTCTCTATAACATGTTTCTTTACCAATGTTGGCGTTAAAATCTCCTAAACATATCAAAATATCATGCTTGTTTATTTTTTCATACACGTCCTCTAGCTGATTATAAAATTGTTCATTTTCTCTTTCATCTGCTATTTCTGTTGGTGCATAGCAATTTATAATTGTTAAATTCGCTGGTTTTGATTTTATTTGTAAATATGATATTCTTCCATTCATCTTTTATACGTCCATTAACTATAAATCCAGTACCACTGCTTACTTGTTTTTTCTCTCCTGCATATAACATCAGATAATCTTTCTTTTTTATTTCTCCTACTCCTTCCCATCTAATTTCTTGCAACCAAGTATACAACTTAATTTTTATATTTATAGTAGCAACAGAATTAGTACAAAATGAACATGTTGTATAATATTTTAGGCATTTTATTTTCTAACACCAGAGTTAAGTGGAAGTGCAGCTTGCAGGGTTTTACTACTGCAGCAGATCTTCGCCCTTGTATGTTTTTTCTCCTTATTTATTTATATGTAATGTATGTACGTAATGGCACAGAGACTGCAATAGACATACCTATTAGTACTAGATATTAATTGCTTAAATTTTATCTGGAGTCTTGTGAAGAATAGCATCGGAAAAGACATCTTGTCGCTGTTACACAGAAGCTACACTTGGAGTTTTTGTTAAGGTCCTTAAAGGGTAATTTCATATTATAAATATCTACATGTCAATCAATTCATTCGTCCAATGCGCTTAGAGTAGTACGGACATGCATAGTTCGGCTCCGCTGCAACTCGTGAAGTTTTCATTTTAAGTACTTCTACGGTTCTAAGCGTTAATAATTTATTATTACAACTTCCCCTGAAAGTAAATACTGTACTTCGAACAATGCCATTCACGACTTCGCAAACTGCTAATATTACTGGCATCTTCGATAAATATAGGGCTTCCAAATTTGGCGAGCATGGACCCAAGACTTGGCAGTGCGTGTGGCTGAATTGGTATCAAAAAACTTGAAACTAAATTTCTGGAATATGATAAAGAAATTTCTTTACTGAAGGACAGCATTGCTGCACTACAAAAAACAAATGAAGTGCTAATTCAAGATAAGGATCACATCGAACAATATACTAGACGTAATAGCTTACGAATTTTTGGATTACATAACATTGAAGAGCAATCCATCGACACTCCAGTATTGGAGTTATGTAAGAAGCAACTGCGGTTAAACAATTTTTCTGTGGATTTTATCGATAGATGCCACATGGTGGGTAATAAAACACCAGAAAAGTGCCGGCTAGTAATCCTAAAATTAACCTCGTATCGTTATCGCCATATGGTTTTCAGTAACAAAATAGTTATTTAACCAACAAGTGTGTTAATGAAGACGATTAATAATTGAAACTGTTTAAAGCACGAACGAGCGATAGCGAGTGAGTGCCTTTAATAGTTGAGATTATTAATCGCCCATTAACAAACGAGTTGATTAAAAAAAATTTTCGTTGACCGCAAAATCTTTTTTTGTGGCGAAAAATTTGATTCATACAACTAACCTCCATGCAAAATATCATCAAAACGTCAAAATCACAAAAACAGTTAATTAATGGAAAAGAGTGTATTAATCAAAAACAGTGTATTAATAGATCTATTAATCCATCCTTCTTTAAAAACAGTTAACTAATGAAAAAGAGTGTATTAATCAAAAACAGTGTATTAATGACGTCTATTAATCCATCCTTTTTTAGAAAAAATAATTCATTAATATACAAATTAACAAGCGGTCAACGAAAAAAATATTTATTTAATTAGCGAGGTGCGGCAACCGCATTATGCAATTTAATGTTGGCTTTTATTGCCTGCAATACTATCGATTTTATTTTATTTCCTTACCTGTATTTTTTGTGTGTTAGAAATTGTAATTAATGAATATAGTTGATGCATTAAATGATGTTACCTCTGATGAGGTTGAAACTATTGTATTTAGTAGCACTGGTGATTATAATACACTTTTGTCGAACTTTAATGGTGGTAAGGGGAGACTTAGTCTATTTCACGCGAATATAAGAGGTATGGTAAAGAATGCAGATTCTGTTTTAGTTTACTTAAGTGGTTTGCGTGACTTTGATGTAATTGTTCTTTCGGAGACCTGGAAAATAACTAATATTAATTCAGCCAGGCTACCAAATTATTTAACGTACTACACTGAAGGTAACTTTGATCAAAATGATGGTTTAATCATTTACGTTAGTAACAAATTACTGTTGAGTCAGTTCAGAAACACAAGTTTTCAGATAATACTTTTTTGAGATTAACTCATTACTGGCGTTTATAGGGTTAACGCAAGTATGAAATCATTTTCACTAATCAATTGATCATTTTATTGGAAACTGTTAATGAAAATATCGAAATTTTTATTGGCGATATTAATATTAACATTATTGACCCTAACTGAGCTGGAGCGTATTACCTGAGTGCGTTAGCAGGGCAAGGATTCAAATCTTTAATTAATAAGCCTACTCGAGTATCGAACAACTCTAGTACCTGCATTGATCATATATTTCTTAAATGTAATAGGTAACTATAATACGCGCAAAATTTCCTTTTTTGGAAGCTAGTATTACTGATCACTATCCCGTTGTTTTCACCTAAATTTGAATGGCAACATAGCAAATGATGGCGAAAAAGAGAATTTCATTAAGAAAAAAACAGTTGATTATCATAAACTTTCCAATATTCTGTCATATGTTGTATGGGATGACTTTTGATTGTGCTGATGACGTTGATTTGTTCATGAATAAATGTTTGGATTTTTTTTATCAAATTCTATCCATAAATGTACTAATGAAACAAATGTAAAAATGACTTCTAAAAAGAGGAAAATTAAACCATGGATAACATCTGCCTTAGTCATCTCCATTAGAAAGCGTGACTCCCTAAAACAAAGTTACTAAAAACCCAAGTAACTTAAATTATTTATACTCTTGTAGAACTTATAGGAATTCTCTTGCTCACCTAATACGCGTTGCGAAAGATAAATATTATTATGACACAATTAGAAAATTTGGTCTGTTATTAAAGAAGCCACCAACGAACATCCAAGCGATACCAGTAATATTATATTAAAAAATAGTGATAATCAAAGAGGGAATCTGAGCACCGATCACGCTCTTTTTGACCTAACCAATAAGATTAATCGTAATCCAGATAGAGGTGCCAAACAGGCTGCTGTCTTCCTGAACTTGTGCAAGGCGTTCGATACGGTCTGCCACAAACGGTTACTAGATAAGGTTTATAATAATGGGATTAGAGACGTACCATATCGCTTGCTTCAGACATATCTTGCTGATAGATGGCAGCTTCAAACAAATTGACTATGGAGTCCCCCAAGGAACTGTTTTGGGACCTATCCTATTCTTAGTCTATATCAATGATTTACTCAATGTTCCTGTACAGGGTCAATTTGTTTTGTTCGCCGATAACACTGTTATTTTGTTTGAAGGCAATGACTCGCACGATGTCCAAATGAAAGTTGAAGAGGGCTTAGAAAGTATTAGTAGATGATATAATTGTTTGGGGAGGTACTTTTTACTCTACAATACTGCCTGCTGTAAACGTACACAAATGTGTACTTAACGTGATGCTACGAACAAGTATGCTATTTCCTTCTGATTGCTTATTCAATGAGGTCAAAATTCTACCATTCCGCCTCCTGTATTCAAAAAAATGTATTATTGTTTTTGTATAAAATCCTGCAATGAAAACTTGTTTAGAACATGATTACAGCACTAGATTTTGTCAGCAACAAAAAACTGTTTCTACTCGATTTCATTTAACTTTAACCCACAGATTTATATCTTATTTTGGTCCAAAATTGTATAACTTATTACTTTTAACAATCAACTCAATCAGCAATGTACACCTGCATTCTAAAAGAGTTACTGACTTTTTGTGTCTTAATATGGTGCGCTTTAAAAACATTTTAGACTAAGCCTTTACTTACCAGTCATAAGTATAAACATTGTCATTGCTACAACTTACATGCACTTGATCAGAAGTGTATCCTTTTTGTGTGTACAACAACAGACTCCCATTACACAAGCTGGCTTAGAATGGGAGTCTGTGTGTCTAAAATTTACTACTCTCTGTTTCTTTTTATTATATTCTTGTTGCATTCTCATAACGTATAACTTTTTTTGTTATCTTTTTGTATTACATTTTTGTAACATATTAACTGAATAAATTTGATTTAATTTTAAAAAAATTACTTACTGAAATATTATTAAACAATTACGAATATTATGTCATTATACAGCGAGTTAAGTTTATTTAACGACGATTAGTGTTTTTAAAAAGCATTTATTTATACTTAAAACACTAAACACTTTACAGACGTCGGAGCTCTGCTCCACACACTTGATTCAGGACAGGCTAACCTGAGTGTCGAAACAGAACTGAATGCAAGAAGCATCTTAACACTAAGGAAAACTCTTATCCTAAAGAAATGCAAGCTAGTTTCCGTTCCCACAGGCGTTATCATAAAGTTCTAGGAACAGAGTACAGATCTAGCGGGTTCTAATCTTATCTCTAAGCTAGTAAGCGTTTCTAGTCACGTAATTCCTCCCATCTGAGAATCTTAAATACCGTGAAGCTGTATTTAAGTTATATTTTGACATTGAAGTAAAGAATTTTGAGTATCGTTTAATACGATGGCTTCATTCTGCGATTTTCGCAATAGTTTTATTAGTTTTGATTTGAAGGAGTCACGTTTACAATATAGATATAATATAATGATTACGAACATAGTGATTAATAATATAATAATAATGAGTGAAATTAAACTTAATTTATTTACAAAATGGATATCGTTGTTTGTCAACTTATCCTTATGATTTGTCAGTTTTAATTGATTATTGACTAACTCTTGTGTGTTAATAGGGGATAGGTCAATTTTTGAAATATTGATTAGTTTTGATTCATCTATTCGCAATTTACTTATACTAGGCAATTGTAAAATAATCTGTTTTGTGGACGTAGATTTCATGGTGAACAATATTTCGTCGTGATTTATTAGAACTGAACAGTCAGGAGTTAGATGTATTAAATTTGATCCTGTAATTTCTCTCCTTGCAATAACCTGATTGCATTGAATATCTAAAATTGTTTTAATGGGCGAACTAATAAGCCACGTAGCTGAATCTATCTGCAAAATTTTATTTGTGGTTAAATTGAAAATATATGGTCGACAAGTTTGATTGTCGTGAAAGGACAACAATTGTGTTTCACACAATTTTGAATTTGGGATACTGAAATGATTATCTCGAGAACAGAAGTAGTTATTTACTGAAGTTTGTTGGCATTGATTAATATCGATAGGTACACTAAAATCAGGATTAAATAGTAAAGTGTTGTAGGAAGGGATTATCATTTGAAATTGGTTATTCGTGTTGTATGCCGGGAAAGGAATCAATTTAATTAATTGATATTCTGAAAATGTTCGAATTAGCGGGATTTATTTTTGTGGTTATAATCGATTCGTACAAATGGAGGTTTTCGTATTCTCCAGGGTAAGGAAGTGCTAAACCCTTATTATTATTACTTTGAAGTTTGGTTAAAGATTTTGTTATTTGATTAAGGGATTGGATTAGTTCATTATTGTCAATGAGGGAAAGATGAAGTTGTTGTTTTTGTGCGAAAGTTAGTGCATTTTCTAATTCAAGCCAGATATTAATAAATAGTTGTAATGATTGAATTGATTGATTTATCACTGAATAGGTAGAAGTTGCGGCTAATATTCGTTCAATTTTTACATTATCTAGTAAGATTTTATTTAAGTTATGATTTAATAGTTTTTGGTTCTCGGAGAGATCGTGTATTGTAGATAGGGTGTTATTAAGGATCTGAGTTTGTTCTAACAAAACATTCTTTTGGGTTTCGGAATTGTGAGTCAATTTAGAAATTATTTCTTCGTATCGTTTTCCATCTTCTTGGTCTAAGTTACCGGTGATGAATTTTATTACTGTGCCAAGTCCATCTATTAATCCACGTTTTTGTCTGGTGTTTTGCATTTCGGGAAATAATTGAAATAGCAGCTGATCTGCTTTATTAATATATTGTTTGAGAATTAAAAGCTGATTGTTATGATTAATTAAAATGTCTTTTAAGTCTACAAAGTGTCTATAGCCTATTGGAAAGTTTTTGTTTTCTAAAAGTGAAATTGACGCTAGAAGGTTATTTTTAAGAGTTTGATAGTCAGTCAATAAAGGGGTGTAGTCAAGGATTTTTATTAAGGTCCATTCGGATTCCTTTAATAGGGCTTTACCTTTTTGTAAGGGGTATAGTCCAGGATTGTTGTTTAAAGTCTCGATTGTTATGTCACATTTGAGGTGGTGCCAGGCGATGGCGAAGAGGATGATCGATAATGTCCTGTAAAAGGCATTAGATCATTGGCATGTCTTTTTAGTATTGTATTTTTGTGTACGTGTTTAACATCGTACGTGTCATGTTCATTAATTTTGTCTACTATATAGGGACCTGCAAATTTAGGATCTTTTTTATTACGTGCATTTGTCCTAATGTAAACTTGGTCTCCAATTTTGAATGATATGGAATTTCGGGATTTATTGACTTTGTCGTTTCGTGCTTCTTTTGTACAGCTTTGTTTATTTTGAAGAGCGTCGTAAAGATGTTTCATTTTTTCTCTGTGATTTACTACATAATTTTCGAAAAATGATTTTTCATAGTCTAGGTCAAAAGGGTTCTTGTTGTCGGTATGTCCAAATACTATTTCGAAAGGTGATAATTTCAGATTTGAATGGATAGTATGGTTGTAAGCCATTACACAATATTGTATTTTCTTGTGTTCGGGCATTTCTCCTAAAAGTCTATAGTGTTCTATTAATGTCGAATGAAAACGTTCTACTGGGGAATTTGATTCGTGATGATAAGGTGTTGTTGTATGCAATTGAATTTTGTGTACTTGTAAAAAGCTTAGAAAAGGTTGTTTATTAAATTCATTATCTGTTATCAATGTGTTAGGGGCCGTAAAGGTTGTAATGAAAAAGAATAGTCGATCTGTCACATCGATCATGTTACTGGATCGTAATTGATAGGCTTGGGCGAATTTGGAAAAAGCGTCTATTAACGTTAGATATTTAATTCCTTTTATTTGAAATATATCCATATGAATTGTATGAAATGGTCGATTAAAAGTTGGAGTTAATTGAAGGGGTTGCTTTATGGGATTTCTGTTATATTTTTGTGTTCTACAGATTTGACAATTGTTAATAAAATTTTTAATGTCGTTGCTCATACCTTTCCAAAAATATTTTCTTTGTAGGTGTTCTATTGTTTCGGATATTCCTCTGTGATTCGTTTTACCATGGTGATAATTAATAATTTGGTTGTGACGTTCTTCAGGTTTAATTATGTATGTAACTTGTGTCGTACATCTGTGGAATTTGGGGGTGTTTTCATTTGTGATTGAATTGATATATTGAGAAAATTCTTGGTATAATTTATCGTTAGAGAAATAGCAATAATAATGAGTTTTGGGTTGACAGTGTTCTATTAGTAACTCGTTAAATTTTGAATTTTTATTATTAGAGTTCACGAAAACTGAATAATGAATGTTTCCGTCGAATTTGGTGATTTGAATTTGTCTAGGTAGATTGGCTTCAATAAATTCTATTTGTTTACTAAAATGTTGCAAAGGTTTGTCGCAAATATCTATTACGGGTGCTGAACTTAATTGGGTGTGTACTGTGTCTACTAAAGATTCGTTTTCATTATTTGATGGTGTTCTAATAATCGGTGTATCGAATAAATCTGATAAGTTTGGTGTTTCTGCACGATTGGGAATTATGCTAAAATTATCTGGTAAGGTTTCGGGTGTGTCTAATCGGTCAGAGTCGTTTAAAATTTTGTGGATGTCTTCAAATATATTATCGTCGATGCTTAAGGGATGAATTTGAATTCGGGAAAGAGCGTCTGCTACTTTATTTGTTTTTCCAGGTAAATACTTAATGTCAAAGTTAAATTCTTCTAGTTTTAAGGCCCATCTGGTAAGTTTTGAATTTGGTTCTTTAAGATTGCGGAGCCAAACTAGAGGTCTATGATCCGTGAAAAGTGTGAATTTAGTTCCAAATAAATAAGGTCGGAAGTGTTTTGTAGCCCATATAATGGCTAATAATTCGCGTTCTATGGTACTGTATTTTTGTTCAGTATCGTTTAATGTACGTGAAGCGTAACTAATGGGTTTACCATCTTGTGAAAGAACTGCACCAAGAGCATATTTTGAGGCGTCAGTAGTGAGTTCAAACGGCTTGTTAAAATTTGGGTATTGTAAAATTGGTTCGTTGATTAAAAGGTTTTTACAATAGTCGAAAGAATCTTTAAAATTTTGGGTATGAATAATTTTGTTGTCTTTCTTTAAGCAATAAGTGAGGAATTTAGTGATTTTTGCAAAGTCTTTTATAAATTTTCTATAGTATCCAAAAAGTCCTAAAAATGATTTGATTTCTGTTCTAGTGTTAGGTAATGGGAAATTTTTAATGACTTCTATTTTAGAGGGATCTGGTTTTATTCCATCAGGTGTTATTATATGGCCTAAATATTTTACATTTTTCTGAAGAAATTCAGATTTGTCGAGTTGAATTTTTAGATTGGTGTCCTTACATTTTTGAAATACGTTTTTGAGTCGCTCGATATGTTGTTGTAGTGAAGTCGAATAAACAATAATGTCGTCGAGATATACTAAACATTGATTTGGTGTTAAACCTGTTAAAGCGGTATTTATGGCTCTTTGTAAAGTAACTTGAGAGTTTTTTAAATTGGAAGACATTCTTTTGAATTGAAATTTTCCATCCTCTGTTGAAAAGGCTGTTTTTTCTCTATCTCGGGGATCCATTTCAATTTGGTGGAAACCGGAGGCTAAGTCGAGAGTTGTAAAATAGTTTGCTCTGCCTAAATTGTCTAAAATTGTCTCTATTCGGGGTAAGGGAAATTTATCGTCGATGGTCTGTTCGTTAAGTTTTCTATAATCGATAACGATTCTCCATTTTTGCTTGCCTGAGGCATCACGTTTCTTTGGGACTACCCAAATTGGAAAATTATATGGTGATTCGCTAGGTTCGATTATATCTTCTTTTAGCATTTTATCAATTTGTTGCTTGACTTCTTGTCGGTGTATATGTGGATATCGGTATGTTTTAGTGAAAATCGGGGTGTCTGTTTTCGTTCGTATGCGGTGCTTGGTTAAATTTGTAGTCGATAGAGGAATCTCGGGGGTATAAAATATTTCTTTATAGTCTAAACAAAGATTTGTTAATAAAGTTCTTTCTTCTGGATTTAAATGATCTAATCTTAAATTATTTTCTAAATTTTGAAGAAGTATTTGTTTCTGACGAGGGTTTGAATTAAAATGTGTTTATTTGAATTTTTTCCTTTACAGGAGTGTAATCTTCTAAAATGAGAGGTTGTGATATAATTAATGTTTGGGATGTATCCGATGTGTTTATTAAACTTGTTTGGAACCAGTTGTTTTTTAATGTAACCATTGCTGAAGGCATTATTATATTTTTGGTAAAATTTAATTTAGGAGCTAATTTATATCCATTTTTTCCTACTGCGGGTAAAGTAACAAATTGTTCTGTTCGCGGTGGTAACGTAATGTGTCTTAAAATGTTCTTAGAGGGTTTAATTTTGGAAAAATTGCACTGATTGCGTTTTTGTTCTTCTTGTTTTAATTTGGAATGGTTGTAGTAGAATGGTACGGTTGTCTTTTCAGTTTGAATATGCATCCATCGATAGTCGATGTTTGCAGGGAGGTTAGCTAGGAGGTCTGTGCCTATTAGTCCTACATATTCTTCGTGAAAATCGAACAAATAGCAAAGATGTGTTCCATCTTCTGAAAATAAATTTTGAATAGGTACTTCTGCTACCAAATTGTGATAAGTAGTTCCATGAGAAGTAGAAATTTCGAAAGGATGTTCGTAAATTGAGTCGGGGTAATATGTGTGTACAAATTTTGGTGAAAGAATAGTACGTGAACTGCCAGTATCGATTAGTAATTTATCGCCAGTTTGCGGTATAATGATATAGGGTAAATTTGATTTTGGGTTTAATGAAAAAGTTTCTACCGAGGCATTTAACGAAAATTTACGGCTTCGTCGGGATCTTCTTCGATGTCTGAATCTGATTCGGGTAAAGAGAAAAAGTCTGTGGTTGGGTCTAATTCGTTGAAGTATGTGTGACAATTATTGTCTTCTGTTATTTCAAAGTTTTCGGGAGTTTCCTCATTATAGTAAGGTTGTTGGTCATATTCGGGTTCATATTGTAATTGATTAGCGACATGTTTGTTAAATAATTCTTCGGAATGGAAGTTTCTCGGTTGATTGGATTGTCGAATGTAGTTATTTGGTCTAAAATTGGGTTTATAATTTTTATTTTGGGTGCCTAACTGTTGTGTAGCTGGGCGTTTTTGAATGGTACTAGTTTCCATAGGTACGGGTTTAAAGGTAGGCTTAAAATTTGGCTTTGGTGCAAATGCATTTTGTGTATGTATCACGTTAGATTTTTGATAAGTTGGAAATCTAAAATTTGGAAATGGATTCTGATTGGTTTGAAATCTAGGGTTTGGTTGAAATTGTGGTGGCTTTTGATAGTTTTGTGAATGATTCGGATAATATTGAGTCTTGAATGGTGTTTTAGATTGATTTTGTGGTGTAAATTTGTTTTGTGGTTGACTAGTATTATTAGTAAACCTTCTATCATTCTCTTTTAGTAATAAATTTTTTCCTTGAAAATAACGAATGTCTAGTTCGTCTTTTACAAATGTTAGTGCTTGTTCTAAAGAATTTGGTGCACGACTTCTTATGAAGCTGCCAAGAGGTTCTAATAAACCACTTATGAAAACTTTTAAAGCTAAACTCTTTGAAGTTTGCAGTTTATGATCTTTGATTTCTTGAATTTCATTTCCTAAAGATATTTTTGAATTTAGGATGGCTAAAAGTGATCTAATTTTATTGAAAAAGTCGATAGGGGTTTCCTTTTGATTTTGTCTAAGTCTGGAAAGATCCATTTGAATATTTAGTTCGGAACGTTGGTCACCGAAATTATTTATTAAAACTTGTTTCAGTTCTAACCATGAAATATACGTGTGTCCTGTCACAATTTCTAAGGCTTGCCCTTTTAAACGGTTGCGAGCAGCAGATAAAAGTAATTTATTGATATAGGCATTGACATCTGGTTGCCAAAATTGATTGAATATGTCCTCTACAGCGCGGATGTATTCGCAAAGTTCGGCGGGGTTGCCGTGAAATGTTGGAATTTCATTTAGCATACTCATATGGAAACCTAAAGGGTATCCATTAAAGACTGGTGCTGGTCCGCCAGCTTGATTTAAATTTTGATTCTGATTTGCCATTGTTAAATTTGGTATTAGACGGGGTGGTCTTAAAGTTATTCTATTTTGGGTTAGATTATTTTGAGTTGTATTTTCGAATTCACTTTCAGATTCGCTTTCAGACGATGTGTCTGTATTAATCATTAACACAATAATTTTTAAAAATTCGTTTATGTTAGTAAACAGTGCTTAAGATTAGGGGTTCCTAATTGAATTCAGGGTACCTACGCATGATTGCAAAGTCGGTTGGCGATTATTAAGTATACCTAACGTATACGCCAGTACCTCATCTCGTTTGCAACCACCTGAGCTTATAATTAAAAAATTGTAAAGCTATGTTAGTAGCTGTTTAAAATATTAGTTTAAATTCACTTGTAACAAAATAATATATGTAATTTTCTTACTTATTCATTGTTGTTGATCTCGGTGGATCTAGTTGTCGATCTCGGTGGATCTAGTTGTCTTCGATAGACGGAGTTGTTCCCAATGAACTGGATGTCTGCAATAGACAGGGTTGTTCCCAATGAACTGAATTGATCGCGATGATCGGTTTGAAAACTGCAACCAGCGGGCTCGACGCTTCGGCGATGCTTGTCCTATGGTCGGCTCGAGGGTACAGGTGCGGTTGTAGATCTTCGGAGGCAGGGATCTTGCAATTAAGGGTTGAAACCCACGGTGCAAAATTGGTTTTAATGGTCGAAAACTCTTGAGACCGTTGCAAATATCCGAAAGACTGCGCCAGTTAATTTTATTTAACGACGATTAGTGTTTTTAAAAAGCATTTATTTATACTTAAAACACTAAACACTTTACAGACGTCGGAGCTCTGCTCCACACACTTGATTCAGGACAGGCTAACCTGAGTGTCGAAACAGAACTGAATGCAAGAAGCATCTTAACACTAAGGAAAACTCTTATCCTAAAGAAATGCAAGCTAGTTTCCGTTCCCACAGGCGTTATCATAAAGTTCTAGGAACAGAGTACAGATCTAGCGGGTTCTAATCTTATCTCTAAGCTAGTAAGCGTTTCTAGTCACGTAATTAGCGTATCTGACGAGGCCAAACGTACGATTACAAGTCAGTTACATTTTGTTATAAATAAAAATTAAATGACGGTGTACGTGGAAACAGTTCATGAATTATAAAATAGCCAAAATTGAGGAATAGATGACGATAAATAACTTGAATAATGTGATGTAAATGAATACATTTTATGCAGCAAACAAACATAGCCTTCCTGTATAGCAGAGGCAATTTACTACTAGCGTTCTTCTATGTTACATATGCTATCAGACACACTGTAGAGTCGAAGAAAATTTCAAGTGGCAGGTCGACAAGCCCCAAACCAGAGTCTGTACGCTTTCCAACCCTGCCACATAAAAAAAGACCGCATTGACATCTGCATGATCAAAGCGAGACAACACCGCACACCCTAGCCTCAACAAACGTCTTCGGTGTAGCTGTTTCTTTGGGCTTGCCGCCGACACGCTAAATTAAATTTTCTCTGACCCTACCAGATTCAATGCCGGTAGATCCGAAGTTTTATGTACTTCAGGTTATACTACAGACATACTGCACCTCTGAAATTATTCCACCACACTCGTGCAACGATAAATCTTCTCACCAACTATTGGTAAATGGCAGATATATCATCTTTTAATTTTCGCCAATGCCCAGTACCAACAAAATTGGACAATAATAAATACGTCACTATGGTAAACAATTTTAAACGCCGCCGCCGTCATATTAATTTAGTTGACTTTAATTTGCCTTCCACGTCTACTATAGGAAACAAGACCTACTCTACAGAACTAACATGAAATGGATGACAAAGGGGAAGGCTGAAATCTTTATGACACTAATTTCTTTTTAAATAGTTGCTAGTGCTCATTGGCTTTTGGAGCGATAATAGCTCTTAATTTTTTCAAAATATTTTTTACACATCTGGAGGGCTACACATACAAGCTAGTGCTGTAGCACTACCTAGAAATCAGTTTATTACCAATCACATTGCATCAGCATGGCATGGCTTACCGGCGCACATCCTCGATTCCGTAAATGTCAACGTCTTGAAAAGCTTGTTAGGTGCGTACATGTCGCCTTGATTTACTTGTATAACCTATACAAACTTTAATTTCTATTCTTGTTTATATCTGTATATTGCCATATATGCTATATACTTAATATGAGTTCAATCCGCCACCGGTCGTCTAATCTGTTCAAAGTTGCATGTGGAAATTTTTTTTAAAACAAATAGCAAAAAATGTAGTTTGTTTGATATTAAAATAGTTTTTCCAATATCTACGTGTAAAGCTGTATTTTATCTATAAAAATTTTCGTGGTAAAGTAAAATTTTAATGATGTGGGTGGATAAAATGCTACTTTATTATGAATCGCTTTCTGATAACACCAAACAACCATCCATATAATCCAAAGATTATATTTTTAATTGATATATTAGAGCCTCTTCTGAATATTACATGCATTACTGTAGTTGAATTTTATCTGTACTATATTAAATAAATTTTGAATAATTATGCTGTTCTTTTTCTACTTAAAATCATTTTTTGTAGATTTTAATAATTATGTATTTATCGTTCCATAAATTATTTCATACCTATGGACTAACTTTCACAAATAAACTATGTTACGGTCTAAAACGACTTTTACGACACCGCGCCGGCTCATACAAAAACTAAATGGCCGGCGCGGACAATATGTCACATAATCGGCACAAACACTCACCTAGGGCCGCTACCCAACCCGCAACAAGATAATGCCGGCTAAATATCAATAGAGCGAGGAAGAGTTCTTCACGAGGGGCGCCAAAGGGGCGGTAAACAACAATAAAATAAAATAGCGCGCCACCCGGTTTCATTGACATAAACGGAAATACAAGGATAGACCCAGAGGCAAGCCGGGAAATCAAATGAGCCTACCTTAGTGAAAGTTCAACACTCAACGGGAATAGTATATTAGAACAGCCTGACGACGCCCACACTGCAGCGACGAGTGTACCGACCTACCTGTGATGTCTCTAAACTGCTTTCCATGCTTCACCTCACATTTACCTTTACACTGCAACTAAGTCACCCTGTAAACAAGCATGCACAAATAAAAGGGATAATTATAAGTCAAATATATTAAACAGCTCTGTTAGACCAAATCATGGCCGAAGGTTACAGCAGTGCCGACGTGGTCGGCGAATACAACTCACAGTTATACAAGGGATAAACCTAAAAAGAAATAAAGCCCAGCTGGGAGACGCTTTAACTTTAAAAATAGCATTTATCATGTACGAGTAAATTATAGAACTGAGCGCACACTGCCTTGAATAAGCGCTAATAGCAAGTATGCTTACTTTAATAACACAAAGATTAAATTTAGAAATGAGCGCGCCATGCTTTGATTAAGCGCCAATATCAAATATGTTTAATGTACTATACAAAGGTTAACTTTAGAAATGGGCGCGCCATGTTTTGATTAAGCGCCAATAGCAAATATGATTAATTTAATATATTCTAATGGACCGTTTGGCAGCAAACATGAACGAATAATTCAACGTATAAGCTGAGTTAACTTTTAGCTTCGCCAGGCTCTAAATTTCGGTAACAGGAACAACTCGCCTCACAGCGCGGGGAAGGTCGCAAAAGGTTATGGCTGCAGGTGCTGAAGACGCCCCCGATCGCATGAAGACAGCGACCAAGGCACGCTCTCGCTGTATTTATCCCACTATAAAGATGGCAAATCGCCGGCACGGCAAACGATAACTTGAAAGCGTCGGTCAACAACAGGAGGCACCAAACAACACATACAACCGTCACCATTGACGGCCCGTAAAGAAGTCTTGGAAAACAAAACGCGAAACCAAGCGGTATCAGCACACTCGCAAGAAACCAAAATAACTTCTCGCACAAGCACAAACCCCTTTGGGCGCGGAACGATGACAACGTAACGCTATACAACTGTACTCAGTGGCGGTCGGAGACGGAATCCCCAAAGCTGACGCTAAGCCGAGCTTCGCGCTCAGACATGCAGATGTAGCCATGGAGAACACAGTTTGCCTCGCGTGAGAGAACGCGACGGCATTGGAAACAAAACCTTAGGGACATATCTCGCTCGCTCTCACGGGCTATGTTTTGAAAATGCTGTAAACCAGAACTCTTAAATGCGACGGGACCAAAACAGCTGCACATACGACGGCATAGAGATTAGAGCGGTTCCCTTGAACCTTTTAGCAAACCAAAAGTTACCTACGTGTTAGAATTTTTTGATGCAAATAGCTGAAATGTTATACGATTAATTATGACTACAAAGGAACCTATATACAGGCAGATTCGTCACCTTTGTACCGAAACTTTTTACTATTTCTTTAATAAACCGTTACATCTAGTAGCCATAAATGCCGCACACAAACAAAAAACATAGCTGCTGCAGTGAATTTATTAAATCAAACGGCAATTTGATGCAGTAATTAAAGCAAGTTTCCCTCAGTTTATTTTACATGTTATTTTTTATAATGGAGAGATGTAGTGAGAGTTGATATGTTCTCTGAATGATGTCATTTTTTTCAGTGGTCTATAATGAGATGTTCTATCTGACGAAAGGGAACAGTTACGTCCCTTTGGCACGCTATAACTCATTTGTTGTTGGTTGCGATGGTGACTTATGTTAGTATAAGATCACCCACTTGCAGCGATGACTAGCAAATGCGAGTTGCAAACCGTCTGGACTTGAGACTCCCCCAACTTGGTGTGACATTACCTTCTCTACTGCGTGACTTGATGACGCGGCCGCGTCCTTTGTTGGCTTCTTGGTTCCAAATTGTTAATTTACTGTATTTGGTAGAATTCCACTTATTGTTCTATATTTACTGAACTTAACAAAATTGTTCTTTTGACAATTAAACTTCAATACGTAGATTTTGCATTCCAAGGCAATTGTCATTATTAGAGCTACAAAATACAGAATCTCAGAATATCGCACTTTGCCAAAACAGTTGCAGTTTATAACTTTTGTTACGTTTTCCTTAGTTCTTCGCTGCACTGTACTCATAAAGTAACGGTGAAACTTTTTTCCAGTGTGATTTTTCATATGCGCGACTATAGTACTTTTATCTGCTGCTCTGAATTTACACACAATTATATGGCTTTTCGTCTGTATGGGTTCTCTCTAAATAATCTACTTTTCTGTGCTGTTCTGTATTTAGAGTGCTGTGAGGGTTTTCTCCTGTGTCATTTTTCATATATTTAGCTACATTATTTTTTCTTGCTGTTCTAAATTCACACAGTGGAATTGCGAGGCTTTTTTCCAGTGTGATTTTTCACATGTCTATCTAAATGCCCCTTCTGTGCTGTCCTGTATTCACAAATAGAACAACTATATGGCTTTTCGTCTGTATGGGTTCTCATATGCCTAACCAAACTACTTTTCTGTGCTGTTCTATATTCACAAACAGCGCAACGGTGACTCTTTTCTCCTGTGTGATTTGTCATATGTCTATCTAAATCACTTTTCTGTGCTGTTCTGTATTCACAAATGGAACAAATATGTAGCTTATCGTCTATATGGGTTTTCATATGCCTAACTAAACAACTTTTCCATGCTGTACTGTATTCGCAAACAGCGCAACGGTGAGGCTTTTTCCCTGTGTGATTTTTCATATGTTTAACTAAAGTACTTTTATCTGCTGTTCTGAATTCACACATACAGCAATTGTGAAGCTTTTCTCCTGTGTGATTTTTCATGTGTCTATCTAAATGACTTTTCTGTGCTGTTCTGTATTCACAAATAGAACAACTGTATGGCTTTTCGTCTGTGTGAGTCCTCATATGCCTAACTAAACTACTTTTCTGCGTTGTTCTGTATTCACAAACAGTGCAACGGTGAGCATTTTCTCCTGTGTGATTTTTGATATGTGTAACTAAATAGCTTTTTCGTACTGTTCTGTATTCACAAACAGAACAATTATATAGAGTTTCGACTCTATGGGTTCTCATATGCCTAACTAAGCTACTTTTCTGTGCTGTTCTGTATTCACAAACAGCACAACGGTGAGGCTTTTCACCAGTGTGATTTTTCATATGTGTATCTAAATGACTTTTATCTGCCGTTTTGAATTCACACATACAGCAATTGTGGAGCTTTTCTCTTGTGTGATTTTTCATATGTCTATCTAAATGACTTTTTTGTGCTGTCCTGTATCCACAAATAGAACAACTGTATGGCTTTTCGTCTGTGTGAGTCCTCATATGCCTAACTAAACTACTTTTCTGCGTTGTTCTGTATTCACAAACAGTGCAAAGGTGAGCCTTTTCTCCCGTGTGATTTTTTACATGTGTAACTAAATAGCTTTTTCTTACTGTTCTGTATTCACAAATGGAACAAATATGTAGCTTATCGTCTATATGGGTTTTCATATGCCTAACTAAATGACTTTTACGTGCTGTTCTGTATTCACAAACAGAGCAACGGTGAGACTTTTTTCCTATGTGATTTGTCATATGATTAACTAAAGTACTTTGATCTGCTGTCCTGAATTCACAAACAGAGTGACTATAAGATTTCTCTCCACTATGGTAAGCAATATTGATGTCAGTTTTGTCAACAATTTTATTTTCCCAATTCTCATCTTTTAATTCGATGTCTTCTTTTTTAATAGATAGCTTATCAAAATTTTCATTGCTATTCATGTTGTGCGATCTGCATGACAGAATTCTTGCAGAACTACAAGGAATGCTTTCCATAGTTTCCTGTCTGATACTCTTGTATTTTATTTAATCGTCAATAGTTTCTTTTAGTAATATGTGAGGCAATGGAACTTTGATATGTTCACATCTACAACAAAAAAAGATAATTAGTAGCCTATTATGAATTTCGCAAAACATATAGTGCCACCGAGAATTGAATAGTAAAAATGTTATTTCAAATTCTGACCGATTTTTTTTCAATTTTGTGTGGTAGCTGTAAAACAAAATTCAGGCCACAAATAAACTTCATACGACACAGACAAATCAAAATTAGCTCATATGATTGTATTCAGTTTCAGAGTGAATTAGAGTAAAAGCACTTTCAAACTCGTTTCTTTAAATATCAATGTTATTGATATTAGGGATGTCGGCGAGTACCCGGGTACCCGGGTCGACCCGGGTAATAGTCAACCCGGGTATATTTTCAGGACCCGGGTACCCGACTAGTAAATTATGTAATCTCTAGTAAGTGAGCTTTTTTCGGAGAAGATGATAAAAACTTAAAAACAGTAGGAATAAGCTCTAGAAAAACATAAGCATGCAGTAATAACCAGAATCACCCCATCCCATACCACATAATGTTTCTTGTTTCATATAGTAAATCCCCTTCACGGAAATATCCAACCCGTCAATAGTACCATTAAATCGCGTCAGTATGCGATGAAGTAATGTAAACATCCTCTGTGTGATTTTGATGGGAGAATAGGTACTATTTCAATTTAGTTCAGTTTAAAACTCGCGGCGTAACGAATGTTCCGATGTACGCTAACATTTTCTAAATATATTTCGGGTACCCTCGGGTACCCGGGTACTGTTTTCGGGTACCCGGGTTTGATTTTAAACCGGGTACGACATCCCTAATTGATATATTGCCAATGCAATCTCGATTATTTACTCCAGATCGTCAAGCAGAAACTATGACGTTACAATATAAGGGTATAAAGATTGTTAAGATTATAAGAGAGTTTCAAGAAGTTAAGCAAACACTATGATTTACGATTTTTATCGGTTTGTGAAAGTAGTAAACAAGTACAATCAATCCAACAAGGTTAGTTTAGTGTATGTAATAGCATGGGTACTAGGGTTGCACTTCATCCCGTTATTTCGGGATTTTACCGATTTGAAGCTATATGTCCCGTAAATTTTATGATTCTGGTTTCACTTTCAATACCTCAAATTTAATTTACAACAAATATGACTGGTACAAGAATGCAAATGAAACTGCTGTTGCCAATGTGCTTTGATGGTAGAGGTAGTGTCTAATATTGATAACCACTATATAGGATGTAAGAGCTAAGGTGTGCAAGAGAATATCTCGTCTATTTGAGAAAATGGAAAAAAATATTATTAGTAAAGTTCATCCGGACTAACATAGTTATCAACATCAGTTATCAATCAGTACGTCAGTTCCACTTCCTGTTTCCTAAGAAATTATATAAACTTTTGTTTTTCAAATGGTATGATGTTTCAAGTTAGTTTGGTCTGTAGAGATTTTTTTCTGTATTCAACCATTTTAAATTATTGTACCATCACATAATAATATTTTTAGAAAAAACGTGAAGAGACGGCTGTAAAATTTCAGTTCCATTGTTAATTGATAATGTGAAACAATTGCTGTGGACAAGCAAAATTTAGGTATACTTGATATTTTATAATTTTCTGAATTGTTGGCGTTTGCTACTGTCTTATAAATTAATATGTTTTGATTAGAAAATTATAAAATATTCAGTATGCCTAGATCTTGTTTGTCCACAGCAATTGTTTTGCATTGTTAATTAACAGTGAAACTGAAATTTCACAGTCGTCTCTCAAAAACACAGTTTAACGTTTTTTTCAAAAACTTTCATTATGTACGGATATAATAATATAACATAGTGAATTAAGAAAAAAATCTCTACAAGTGTTTTGTTTGTGTCTTTCTGTTAAGTTTATTTTATATGTAGTTCTGCTACTAATAATAGACGAATGTGTTTCTATAGTATTAATTTTCTAGGATATTTCAAATTAATTTTAAAAAAATTAAAAGTAAATAAAATAAATAGTAAGGAATTACAACAGGCACCCCCCCCCCTTTTTCCTTGTCCCAAAATTATTATTTTGAAATATGGCAACCCTAATTGGTTCCACAAAAAAGAATATGAAGGAACATATTAATTTACTCAAATGCATTTTCAATTAAAGCTACGTTTCTTATTCGTTATCTGTCCTAATGACAAGGGATATGGAAGTTAAATATTTTCTAAAAATAGCTGGGTAAGCACTTTTTGTTAATACTAGTTTTTCTCTAGGTATTAATAATTCTGTACATATAAGAGATTTTTTACACATTGAGACCGCTAGTAAAAAGTGACAACTGAAGTGACGTGTTGTAGGCAAAAAAATAAGTTTTTAAAAATATTTATTTAACCTACATACACGGAATTACAAAATCACTATTACTTAAGCGATGTTTGTCTTAAGCTAGCGAAAAAGCAACTGATTATTTCCCAGTCACATAAGTGCGAGCAAAAACTGTTAATTACACGTAACATGCGATAAGGCTGCAAGAAGCGCTTATCTTATCAGTGGATTGCATATTCTACACGTGTAACTCCTCCCCGACGAGATCGGAAATATAAATTTGGAAAGTTTTTAATTTTCTTAATTTAGATTTTCGTTAAGTTGGGCCAATTGCCCTTGATTGCTCATAATTCTTAGTTCAATGTCTTTTGTTTTGTTAATATTGCGAATGATCTTTTCGTAAAGGAGTTTACGTTTACAAATCAATACAAATACAATAATTGTTATAATTACACATATAAGCAAGCTAATACTCATCGATCCCATAGATAAATAATGTGTTCTATGAATATTTTGAATGTCCTTAGGAATTAATTTTAATTCGTCTTTTACAGATTGCAAGTCATGTAGGTTAACATGTTTCAATTGAACTTTACTTATTTCATACTTAGTTATTGAATTTTGATCGAGAGCGTCTATGCGTGGAAGATAACTATCCTTAATAATTAAACTAATATGATGATTAATTAAGAGTTCCTTATCTTGTATAATAACTAAACAAAAGCTAGGTATAGTGACTAAACTACTTCCTATTAATTGTTGCTTATACTCATTATCGTTACAACGTATGGTAGCAACAATTGGGTGCGGTGAAGTAATAATCCATTGATTGTGTCTTATACGAATCACTTTATAGTCCTCTAACTCAAAATAGTACACATTGCAAGTCTTATTATTTATAAAAGACAGTAATTGAGTTTCACATAACAACTCATTAGGAATCACGAGTGGCGCTGATTCTTTACAAAAGTAAGATTGTTGTTTTATTTCCAAACAGTGATTATCTTTTACAGGTATGCTATTCTTTTCGGAATGAATAATTTGTTCAAAATGTGGTAGAATCATGTGAAATTTACTATTGGAATAAATAGGGATAGGAATTAATTTAAATCTTAGATATTTGGTTTCCGTGACGAGGGGTACTTCCAGGAGAAATGTCACTTTGTTTTTAATCTGGTAGATTTTTATACTAATAATTTTTTCGTAACTCGAAATGTGGATTCTGTCGACAGGATACGGCAAAGACAATTGTTTTCTAACTCGATTTTCTTGAGCCTCTGTTAGTAATTTATTTTCGATCACTTGCAGTCCGCTGATTAGGTCCTCATCTCCTATTAAGGCTGGGTGTAAATCGTTTGTTTTAGCAAATACAAGAGCGGTCTGCAGTTCTTTTAATTTTATTAAAATAAGTTGCAACAGTGATATTATCTGATCCATTACTGCATGGGTGTTTATTATTTCTGAATTTTGTCTGCTTTCTTTCTGTAATGAAAATCGCATTTCGTTTAGTTTGGTTGTAATAAATTCTTGATTTGAATACAAATCTCTGATAGTTTCGTTAAATTTTTCGATTGTTGTTTCGAGTAGACACGCCTGATGTTCCATAATTTTTCCTTGTTTTTCGGAGGTTTCTTGTATATCTTTTATCATTGCTTCGTATCGTTTGCCATCTTCCGCATCTAGGTTGCCGGTTACAAATTTAATAAGTGTTCCCAAACCATCAATTGCTCCTCTTCTATTTGGGTGTGTAGGAAACAAATGTTGAATTAATTTTTAATTTTCGATTACCAACGTATTAATTATGTTAAGATAATTGGAATATTCGTAATTTGAGTAATTTCGAGTGCCGTAGTAGTCCTTTCGGTTGGATTCTGGTATTTTCGTGGTACGAAGAACATGATTAAGTGCCTTACTATTTTGCTTGAGGTAGCTGAATTCGCCTAATAAAGATTCGTAATTATTTTGTACAACGAGAGTCCAGGTGGACGTTTGAATCAAAGTGGGTCCTAGTTCCAAGGGGTATAATCCGGGGTTGGTTGACAAATCTTGTATGGTTACATGCTCGGACAGGCTAACTGTTGAGTAGCACAGGATTCTGGAATAGAAAGTAACTCGTTAACGTGAGCTTTTCGTTCCCTTTTTGATTTTAAATCTTTTAATCTACAGACGTTATGCTGAGATATTTCCATAATTCTGTAGGGTCCACTAAACTGGGGTTGATGTTTGCCTCTTGTTTCTTGATTTTTTAGATAGACTGTCATACCTAGTTGCAAATTATGCTGTTTTCTCGACTTGTTTCTTCGGGTGATGACCTTTTCTTTCTCTATTTGCTTTTCGGCGTTAATCGCTTCGTAAAGGTAATTTAATTTTTCCCTATGAGCAGCAATATAGTTTCCGTAAAATTTAGCGGTATAATCGAGGTCGTATGGGTTTCTGGAATCTGTATGCCCAAATAATATTTCCCTAGGAGTGTATCCTAGTGCTGAATGTATTGCATTATTATACCCTAAAATTGCATATTGCATTCTAACTGCTGGTATTTCTTGAGGGTGAGTTTCTTTTAATATTCGGTAGTGTTCCAATAATGTGGAATGTGTGCGTTCTAAAAGGCTGTTGGACTCGTGATGTCCAGGTGTAGTTACATGGAAAGAAATTTTATGCATTTCAAATAGATGTTTTAGAACATGTTTGTTAAATTCGCCATCTGCTACAATATTTGCTGGAACTCCATATTTTGTGAAGTGGTCCAATATTTTCTCAGAAAGTTCTACATTATTTCGGGATTTAATTTCATAAGCCTGCACGAATCTCGAAAATTGGTCCAAAATTGTTAAAAACATGTGATTTTCTACGTAGAAGATGTCCAAATGTAATGTGTTAAAAGGCTTACTTGCTGTTTCGGTTAAACAAAATGGATTTTTTATTGGGTTTCTATTATATTTCTGTCTTTTACACGTTTCACAGTTATTGATATACGTGCTTATATCATTTTTCATATTTTTCCAAAAATATTTCCTTTTTAGTTTTGCCAAAGTTTCCTCTACTCCTCTATGATTTGTTTTCCCTTCATGCTGTGAAATTATTTGGTTTAGTTTTTCTTCGGTATCGGTAAGATGCATTACTTGCGAGGTGCAAGCATAAAACTTTGGGGTATCATCATTCGATACTCTGGTAATATATCTGCAAAATGCTCTGTAAATTTCTTCTTCTGGAAATATGCAATAATACTTTGCCTTAGCCATACAGTATTCTTTTATAAGTTTTTCAAATTGTTGTTCCAAAATGTTTTTATTGATGGGCACTGTCAGTTGTATGTGACCTTCAATAGTTTTACGTTTGATTTCAATATTTGCGGTTGTACTTTTCACAAATAATATCTGAGATTGGTGAGTTTCCAACGGTTTTTCGCAAATAGATACGGTTGCTGTAGACTCCTCTTGTGAGTGCTGAGTGAGATTGCTTGGTTCGTTTCTTGGTTGACTTAAATCCAAATTAATAATTGTTGTATCGATTAGATTGTCATAATCTGGAGGTGTTACTGCACGAGTAAATTGTTGAGGATTTGTTGTTGGTTCCGGTGTTTTCAGTGGTTCTAAATCTCTAAGCAGTTGTTCGATTTCCTCATCTGCGTGTACAATACACGAAGTTTGATCTTGGATGCTTGATGTGATTGGATTAATATGGATCCGAGATAACGCGTCGGCATTTGAATTTTTCTGGCCTTTCTTATATTTAACTTCAAAATCGAATTCTTCCAGTTTCAAACTCCATCTCGTTAATTTGCTATTGGGTTCTTTTAAGTTCCGTAACCAAACTAAAGGTCGATGATCAGTAAATAGGGTGAATTTTGTTCCGAAAAGGTATGGACGAAAATGCTTTGTAGCCCACACAATTGCTAAGAGTTCCCTCTCAATAGTGGAGTATTTTTGTTCAGTTTCGTTTAGAGTACGGCTAGCATACGCAATGGGTTTGTCTTTTTGGCTTAATATAGCACCTATTGCAACGTTGGATGCGTCCGTAGTCAGCTCAAACGGTTGGTTAAAATCGGGATGAGTAAGAAGTGGTTCATTCATCAGGATGTTTTTAGATTTTTCGAAGGCGTCAATAAATTCTTCGTTATGCACAATTTTCTTGTTTTTCTTGAGACACTGAGTTAATGGTTTCGTTAATTTAGAAAAGTCTTTAATAAATTTCCTGTAGTATCCAAGTAATCCGAGAAATGATTTAATTTCTTTATTTGTTTTTGGTATAGGGAAGCTTTTGATACATTGAATCTTTTTGGGGTTAGGTCTTATTCCCTCAGGTGTAATGACATGTCCTAAATATTCCAAATTTTTCTTCAAAAATTCACTTTTGTCTAGTTGTACCTTAACGTTTGCTTTTCTAAATCTGTCGAATACATTTTTCAATCTGGTCATATGTTCCTGCAATGATGAAGAGTAGATGATAACGTCATCGAGATACACCATGCATTGATTAGTTGTAAGTCCTTGTAATATTGCGTTCATTAATCGCTGAAAACTGGCAGGAGCGTTTTTCAAACCCATGGCCATACGCCTAAACTGGTAATGGCCCTCTTCGGTAGAAAATGCGGTTTTTTCACGATCCTCTGGCTCGATCTCGATCTGGTGGAATCCACTTGCCAAGTCGAGGGATGTAAAATAATTCGCTCTGCCCAGTTTATCTAAAATGTCCTCGATATTAGGTAGAGGGTGCTTGTCTTCTATGGTTTGATCATTTAACCGTCGATAATCGACAACTATTCGCCATTTTTGGCGGCCACTTGCGTCCATCTTTTTGGGGACAATCCATATTGGGAAATTATACGGCGATTCACTAGGTTCTATTATTTTCTGCTCTAACATTTTTCCAATTTGTTCTTGAACTTCTTTTCTGTGAACCTGTGGATACCTGTATGTTTTCGTAAAAATTGGATCGTTGGTTTTGGTTCTAATATGGTGCCGAATTAAATTGGTGGAGGTCAATGGTATATCGGGATGGTGAAAAATATCTTTGTATTCATAACAAAGTCCACTCAGTAAGGTTTGTTCTTCCTCATTAAGGTGGTCTACACGTAAATTATTTTTGAGGTTCTCATTTAATAGCATATTTTTGTTTTTATTGTCAGTGGATGTAAAATTTAATGGAACCGTTTCATGTGGTTCGAGATCTTCTAAATTCATCAACTTTGTGGTATCAAAGTTTACTTCTTTCTCCGATGTATTTATTGCAGTTGTGTAAAAGTAATTATTATGAACTTTTACGACAGCATTTGGAGTCGTTACACCGTGTCCATAATCTTGCCTTTCACAAATTTTAATACCATTAGGCGCTTTAGTTGGCAGTTTAATCTTCATTTCCGTTCTTGGTGGGATTTTTACTGTAGATGTTACATTTTCTTTCTGGGCGAATAAATTTGGATTTGGCCTTTTCTTAGAAATAGACGTATTTCATTTATTTGGTAAAAGAAAAGGAATGTTTGCTTTATCAGTTTCTATACACTGATTTCGGTAATTGATGTTTGCTCCAATTTCGTTGAGTAGATCGCTTCCAATGAGTCCTACGTAATTTTCATGAAAATTATAAAGGTAGACTTCGTGAGTTCCTTCTTCGTTGAACATCGAAAGTATAGGAATATTGGCTACTTCATTGTGATAGGTCCTACCATGTGATGTTACAATTTCGAATGGCTTTTCAATAACATCTTCAGGAAAGTGTTGATAAATGAATTCAGGTTTAATTAATGTTCTTGCGCTTCCTGTGTCAATCATTAGTTTATAGTCCGTTTCAGGTATTTGTACATATGGAAGTGTGGGGTTGTCGTGATTGTAGAGGGGTATTAATTCTCCGAGGCTGGTACTGGAAAATTTACGGTATTTTCAACCTCTTCGATTTCCTGTGTATATTCATCTTCTGGTTCAAATTCTTGGTATTCTTCCTGGTCATATTCGCCTTGGTAATAATCGAAGTTTTCTAGAGGTTCGAAGCATCCGTTTTCTTCTGTATGAAATAATTCCGTTGAGATAAAATTTCGTGGTTGATTTGATTGGCGGATATAATTTGGCTGATTCAGATAAGAGCGATTTTGGATGTTGGTTGGTCTTCTGTATATAGTCGATGTTTCCATTGGCGTGGGTTTTTCTTTTGGTATTGTTCCTGTGGATTTAAATACGTTCGATTGGCGAGGATTCGGTTTCGTATGTATATTAATTGGTTGTCGTGGAAATCCTGAAAATTGCGCTGGTGGTACAGCTGGTAAACGCTGGGTAGGTGTCCTTGAATAATTTTGAGGTTGTAGCGGTGGTCTGTATTGCAGATTTGATGGTTGTGATAGTAGATATCGCCAATTTGGTGACACAGGCGGCATTCGAGAGTAGCTGTATGCGTTGCGTGAAGAAAAGTTACTTGGTTTTTGAATGGGCGTTCTGTGTATAGGTTTATGAAATGCTGCTAGTTGTGCTCTTCGGTTTTCGATATCGCGTTCTTCCAGAATAATTTTTAATGCTTCCTCTACAGTTTTAGGATTTCTTGATCTAATGTAGCGGCTTAAATCTGCCTTCAAACCAGTCAAAAATTGATTTCTTGTTAAACTTGTATACATTTCAGTTTTTATTCGAATAGCTTCAGGATCGGCTTCGTTCATAATTAAATGTGAAAGTAAGGATGTCTTTAGACGCATGCATTTGTCGTAGAATTCTAATGCATCTTCGGTTCTTTGGTATAAATTCGTTAATTCTTGCAATAATGCGTCTTCGGAACGGTTGTCACCGAAGCTGGTTTTTAATTTATCCTTAAGTTCTCTCCAAGTAGTTATATTTTGTCCTAAAGTGACTGCTTCTGCGGCTCCCGTCAATCTTGATAGTGCCGTCGATATTAAAAGATGGTTAACGTATGCTCGATTATCCGGTGATGAAAATTGGTCAATAATTATTCCTGTTTGTTTGATCCATTTAACCAAAGTTGTAGGGTTACCGTCATATTCTCCAATGTTATTCAAAAGACTAGGATGAAATCCAGGTGGGAAAATTGGTAATGGCTGAGGTTGTAGCTGGGGTTGATCTTGGGGTTGATTGGCCATTGCTACGTTTTGTCGAGCTGGATTATTTTCAGAAATCTGCAGCCTATCTATTTGTTCTACTAGTTCGTCGACTGACATAAATTGTTAGTCACAAAATTCTTAAATAAATCCGTACTAAGGATTTTACAAAAATAATGTATATTCTAATTCTAACGTCGTAATATTATTGTTTCTTGCGAAACGGGGCTGTTGATTTTTATATCTTTATTTTAAGGTGCAATCTCTAATAACGAAAGCGATTATTCTTAACAATTCTCCTGAGAATCTGTTAACTAATGAATCGAATTCTGTTATTAGTTGCCTTAAGTCTAAATATTGATTTTTATATAACAAATTAATCTTATGCTCCAAAATGAGCTATGGTTAGTTTATTTAAGCATAAAGCGTAAATTTATAATTCTTAAAAGCGGTTGCAAGATTAAAATTCGCTTACATTGAAAACTTGATGTGTGCGAGTTTCATGGTTATCGCAATGCGGCAACGGATGTCCCAGCGATGCTTGTCTGGTGCGTTGTCCTAGTTGAACCTGCGGCGTCGGCTTCTCGATTTTCAGAGGGCCGGCCCAGTGGTCCTGAATGTGAATACCTGGTATAGGCGTACTCAATGTTCGGAGGGCCTTCCAGATTTCTTGGAGGTCTCCTTCAGCGATGCTGTCCTCCAGAGCCCGGGGGATGATGCCTGGCCAACTTCCTCGATGTTGGAGGGTTGTCCTGGGGGCTGTTACGGTCTCCTTCCGCGATGCTGTCTTCCAGAGCCCGGGGTGCTGTCTACTTGGCTGCCTCGATGTTAGACGCCCGTAGAATTTGGGATGCGGGTGTTTCGGATAAAGTGTTAATACACAAGTACAAGCGATTTTTATCTTGACTTCCGAAAATCCACAAGACTGCGCCAGTGACGTGTTGTAGGCAAAAAAATAAGTTTTTAAAAATATTTATTTAACCTACATACACGGAATTACAAAATCACTATTACTTAAGCGATGTTTGTCTTAAGCTAGCGAAAAAGCAACTGATTATTTCCCAGTCACATAAGTGCGAGCAAAAACTGTTAATTACACGTAACATGCGATAAGGCTGCAAGAAGCGCTTATCTTATCAGTGGATTGCATATTCTACACGTGTAACTCTGAGGTTATATACGCAGATGTTTATTTATTTCTTATATAGTTCTGATTGAGATAGCAAATACGTGTTAACGCATTTGTAGTATCCACAGAACAAAAAACCCTAACGGTTACCTCGCACTTGTGCATCGCTATTCAGCGGCGTCCACCATCAACCAAAATTTGGGTATATTAGAAATTTCAAACTAGTTGGTGGAGGTTGGTGACTAGTGATGACAGTGAGATCAGCCCCATATCATTATGCGTGCTGGAATTTAAGTTGATGGCTGTTGTTGGCTCAGTGAGACTGTGGCCTTCATATGTGCAGCTTTTGAAAAATTAATTTTTATGCACATATCAAATATTTATCTTAAACACCTTAATCAGAAATATACTGTTCATGTTTATTGCAAATATTTTAACTAAATTGACGTGAGTTCCCTATTTCAAGGATATTACAAATTAAATTTAGATTTTAGGAGATGCATTTGCCTCAACACATCTATTAGATTTCTGTTTAGTTTCGATATTTAATTCGAAGGAAAAGTAGTCGTTTGAAAGCTAGCTGAATATAACATAGTTATAGTCAAAGATCTTACAAAACTAAGATCAGACATTTTAAATAGCGTATGTGATGGCTTGAGCTACGAACATCTTTGAACATAGGATGGCCATATCATAGTAATCAAAAATATTCCATCAATAAAAGCTGTGCAAGAATTAGAAAATATGAGCTAAAAATTTGTACCACAATTAGTTCTTGGTTCTTACTCAAAGCCAATTAAGTGATGTTAAAAAATGTGCTCAAAGTGTTATTGAGGAACATCTCACAAAAAGTGAAATACTTGACGCATTATTGTCAAAGTTAGCTGATAATGTGGTGGAAAAATTAGAGCACAGATTTGAGAAGTTAGAACAGCTAATTGAAAAATGTGGTATTTTGGAAAATAACGTCGCTGACCTGGAGAAGGATAATGAAGTACTATAAAAAAAGTCGACTCCCTGGAGCAGTACACTAGTCGAAACAGCGTCAGAATATTTGCTATTGCTGAAGACAAAGACGAGACTGTTGAGGAAAAAGTGCTGCATGTTTTTATTCAGAAACTGGGAGTGGAGATTGTGCCGGAGTTTATCGATCGGTGTCACAAGATCGTTTCTTATCATTTCAATTCTCACCCTACTGCCAAATCGAAATAACCATGTGCAATCGTAGTTAAATTCAGCAGCTATCATTTTCATGATACTGTTTCGAAACAAAAATAAGTTGAAAGGATCGATAATTGTTATCAAAGGAGACTTAACAAAATGCTGAGTGGATTTGTTGAATTGTGCTGCAGATAAGTTTGGAGTAAAAAATGTATGGACTAGAGATGGTTCAATCTATGTAATTTACAATGGCATAAAGCATGTTTTAAATTCGTCGCAAGAGCTAGACAAGCTATGTGGCTAAGTGTGTGGTATTTTTATTTCTAATTTTATTTGTATTCCACTCGTTTTTCTGCAACTAAGTAATATGTTTCGGAATGTAACTGGAACAACGTTGCTATTTGCAACGAAATTAATTTTTTAAGAATTTTTTTTAAATTTCTTATTGATGAAGTCTTATAAGCTTTCTCAAATTAGTTAGTTTAAGACTTAATGCATACTAGATTTAGGTTCGACTATTAAAGTGAGAGGATTAAAACAAACCTAATTATTAGTCCAGTCAATCTGTCATCAAAAGGGGGTGTTACCTTGCATCAAATCGGGTAGTTCTGATTTTTTTATATGTCTTATATGGTTGAGGCCTAATGATGAATCTAAGTGTTCGACCTCGGCCGAGTGCCGGAAGTACTTCAAATAACCAAAAAAAGCCAACTTTTTTTACCTTGTTTCGGTTTTCGTCAATTTAACCCGAAAAACTGGTTTTCGTAAATGTTGAACCTATATGATATGAAAAAAGATAACATTTCCTACATTTTATGAACTAGAGTTTTTTTTCTCCGATCAATCGTTCAGCCGCGAGAGCGCCGCGAAGTTATAGTGCAGTCAAATGGTAGAAAATAGTGGAAAGTTTTGGTGGAATTTTGATATTTGTTTCTTATATGCTTTTTGGGACGCTGTATACGAATATCAGGTTTTCCAACAATAATTTTGACCGGAAACACGTTTTTTTAAGCAAAAACGGTCTTAAAAAACGATTTTTTAAAAGTTTTTCTAAAGTTATTCGAAAACTATCCAATTTCGTGAATGTTGAACCTACATAAAACGAAAGAAGATAAAATTTCCTACATTTTATGTACTAGAGGTTTTTTTCTCCGATCAATCGTTCAGTCGCGAGAGCGCCGCGAAATTAGGTGTTAAAAGCAAAAAAAAAAGAAAATGATCCCAGTTTATTTCAAAGTAACTCGAATACTATTCATTTTTCGTAAATCAAAAATGGTATATGAAATGAATCTTCATAAATGAAATGTTGGAAAACCTGATATTCGCGTACAGGGACCCAAAAAACATATAGGAAGCAAATATCAAGACTCTAAAGCTTTCCTCTATTTTCTACCATTTGACTGGACTATAATTTCGCGGCGCTCTCGCGGTTGAACGATTGATCGGAGAAAAAAAACTCTACTTCATAAAATGTAGGAAATTTTATCTTCTTTCGTTTCATGTAGGTTCAACATTCACGAAATTGGATAGTTTTCGAGTAACTTTAGAAAAACTTTAAAAAAATCGTTTTTTAAGACCGTTTTTGCTTAAAAAAACGTGTTTCCGGTCAAAATTATTGTTGGAAAACCTGATATTCGTATACAGCGACCCAAAAACCATATAGGAAACAAATATCAAAATTCCACCAAAACTTTCCACTATTTTCTACCATTTGACTGCACTATAACTTCGCGGAGCTCTCGCGGCTGAAAGATTGATCGGAGAAAAAAAACTCTAGTTCATAAAATGTAGGAAATGTTATCTTCTTTCATTTCATATAGGTTCAACATTTATGAAAACTAGTTCTTCGGGGTTAAAATTGACGAAAACCGAAACAAGGTAAAAAATTTTGGCTTTTTTTGGTTATTTGAAGTACTTCCGGCACTCGGCCGAGGTCGAAAACTTAGATTCATCATTAGGCCTCAACCATATAAAACATATAAAAAAATCAGAACTACCCGATTTAATGCAAGGTGAAATGTACAGATTGACTGGACTATATTTACTTTTACCTAAACTTAGTTTTGGAGGATTATGATGCAATATTGCTTACAGAAACAGGACTAGATGATACTACAAACAGTAGTGAACTCTTTGATGGCAGACACTCAGTTTTCAGGTGTGACAGGGATAATATTGTTTCTGCTAAATGAAGGGTGGCAGAATATTGGTTGCACTGCGAAATAAATATGTAGCTGTAACAACTGTGTTTCAAATTCAAGAGGTGCAAAGCCTTGCAGTGGATTTCTCTATAGCAGGTAATCTTTTTGTTATAAATGTTGTTTACATTGAGCCGAATTTATCGTGTTACAAGTATGAACAATATTTAGGCATGCTTGAAAACAAAGCTCAGCGTATACTAAAAAACAACATAATTGTTTGTGGCGACTTTAACATTCCAGAAATCACGGACTGTTATTATGATCTATCCAAAGGTAGTCGAATTTCGCGCAGATTGTATGATTTCAAAAGTTTAATTAATCTAAAATCTTATAATCATGTATCAAATATAAATAGCAAAACATTAGATCTAATCCTCAGTTCTGGTGATTTGGCAGTTGAGGAAACTCCCCATCCCCTTATAGAAATTGATTCGCATAACCCAGCCCTTATTCCAACTCTACACTTAAATAATAAGTCTTTGTACGTAAGGCAGGATACTACACCTAGATATAAATTCTCTAAGGCTAATTTTTTAATGCTGTATCGATTGTTGGAACAATATGACTGGAATGGATTAAATTATTATGAAACTCCTGATGAGGCCTTTGATATGTTTTATAATAGTATCATGTGGGACTAAAGTGCCCCATTTAATCCCGCGAGTGGAGTGGGCAACAACCACTCAAGGGATTTAGGCACTTTAGTCCTGAGTTATATACGCTATTTTTTGCACTTTTGGGAACATTATCATCAAACATTTCCAAAATTTGGAATCGGTCAATTTGGAAACTGACAATTACAATTTATTAATAACTGAATTGCAGCAGGTCCTGGATAGCCTGGATCAGTTGGCAGTACTGAAGTGTATTGTCAGTATATGTCAAATTCGAGATTTGCAGGTTAAGTCATGTGTACATAAATTTACCATAGTCACGGTATCATTTTTACTAGTCCCTAGGGATTAAACGAGCTACTTTAGTCCCTGTTTACAGGGACTAAAGTATCAATAAGTAACAAACGACTTCCGGGATTGGACCGTGTCATGATTAAGATCGAAGAACTCAACGTTTCGCCCACTTTCGTAAGGGGCTTCATCAGGAGGAAAAAAGCAAAAGAGCACGGTAACTCAACGTGTGAACCACGTCAGAGGCGAAACTCGACTGACTATCGGAAGAAGAAAGACGAGAATTTATAGGCAAGCGCCGTCGCGATTCAGTGGCGGAGGGCGGGGCTTAGGAATTAGCACTTTCCACATAGAAGGAAGAGGAAAGCCTTCGTCCCGATTGAGATTATTAGAGTGTTTGCAAATCTCAATGGCTTCGCGAAACTTTCTGCTAAAGAAGAATGGGGATTTGCAGATGATGGAAGTTTCATCAAAAAGGATCTTATGACCAGTAGCGCGTTGGTGTTCGGCGATGGCCGATGATGAAACGAGACCTGACTTGAGACAGCGCTGGTGCTCAGAGATGCGAGTTTTCACTGAACGACCTGTTTCACCAATGTATTCAGCATTACAAGAGCAAGGGAATCTATAAACACCTTTAGATGACATAGTGTATATCCACCAACGCGATACTGGTCATAAGATCCTTTTTGATGAAACTTCCATCATCTGCAAATCCCCATTCTTCTTTAGCAGAAAGATTCGCGAAGCCATTGAGATTTGCAAACACCCTAATAATCTCAATCGGGACGAAGGCTTTCCCCTTCCTTCTATGTGGAAAGTGCTAATTCCTAAGCCCCGCCCTCCGCCACTGAACCGCGACGGCATTTGCTGAATCGCGACGGCGTGCCTATAAATTCTCGTCTTTCTTCTTCCGATAGTCAGTCGAGTTTCGCCTCTGTCGTGGTTCACACGTTGAGTTACCGTGCTCTTCTGTCCCTTCCCTGCAAAGAGTTTCGCCTCTGTCGTGGTTAACACGTTGAGTTACCGTGCTCTTTTGCTTTTTTCCTCCTGATGAAGCCCCTTACGAAAGTGGGCGAAACGTTGAGTTCTTCGATCTCAATCATGACACGGTCCAATCCCGGAAGTCGTTTGTTACTTATTGACAATGGCCGTGAAAGCCTCAAAAATCACTAAAGTATCAATTTTAGTCCCGGAAGTGCAAAAAATATTAGATGATTGTGTAAAATAATCTGTTCCAAAAACGCGACCAAAAAATTCCTCCTTCCCGACATGGTTTAATCATGAACTTATTAATTTGTTAAAATTGAAAAATCATGACTAAAAAAACCAAAATAAATCGCTATTTCACTTCTCTGAATATAAGCGATTGCGAGCAGAATTAAAAAACAATCTACTAAAGCATATGATGAGTACATTGATTTGGTTGAGCACAGCATATCCCAAGATCCCAATAAATTCTCGTCGTATGTGAAGAGCAAGCGGGTTCTTAATGGTACTAATGCGCAATTTAAAGAGAACAGAAAGACGCTATCTAGTAATAATGATATTGTTGAGAGCTTCAAAGAATTTTTTTTTATTGAGAATTGTACTACATATTCCCTCACATAGAATTCGGCAAGCAGAATTATTAGAAGTGAAATTGTGTGGAACGTCCTGCAGACAGAATTCTCCACTTGTAAGAGCATGTTTGCTATGCAACGAATATTTTTCTATTCTGAATGTCAGCCTTTTTGATGTCAGTACCACTGTTTTTAAATCTACGTTAGTAAAAATTTACAAGTTATGATCCTCTTACGTTTTGATTTTGATTTGACTGAAATTGTAATTTGATTTTTAATCTGACTATAATTTGACTTGATAGCAGTCAATTTGAATTTGAATTTATTTATCTTTTTAATAGGTACACTAAGAAAACTGTAAATAGGTGCCATACATGTTATTTTCTTCTTTTAATAAAGAAATAAATAAATAAATAAAAGATATTAAGGGTATTAGGATGGCCAACTACCATTGGATGCATAAGAGTGACAGTCCTGCAGTCGGACACAATAGAAAAACAACTTCTGGCAAACGGCAAAGGTTTTTCAAGAGGTATAAGAACAATATATGTTGTTTTTAATTCAATTTGTGTTTTAGTAATGGTTTAGTTACATTTTTTACATTACTTGCATATCTTAAATTCAAATAAATATCCTTATTACTTATGCTGTTTTACTGTTTTGTTCAAAAACCTTAAAAGCAAATTTGAAATCTGCAACGATCAATTACTTAAATTCATTTTTCCACGACCGGGAGTAGAAGTCGGTTTCTATAGCATCAAAATTGTGACAGAAGTAAAACATTTACTCCCTAGAGACTAAATAACACAAAAATTTCCCTAGGGAGTTTTCATTATGACTGACACAACAATTATGTCAAATTCGAGGTTAGCAGGTTAGGTTTTGCGTAAGGTTTGGCACAAACCTGCTAACCTCGAATTTGACATAATTGTGAGCTCTTGTCATAATGACTTACAGTGCCACCAACTTTAAAATTTACCATAGGCTACTAATTTTAAAATATATGTAACTAAAATGTCATAAATGACGTTTAAAAAATACAGGTTTTTCGTTTTAAATCTTCCTGCAACGTGAAAAAAATAGTATATGCAACTCGGAGAGAATGCTATTTTGCTTCAGTGCAATTTCTCTCCCTCATTGCATAATCTACTATTATTGTTCATTGAAATGTTAAACAGTGTTTAACATGATCGTGTTCTCGAATGTTAAGATACATTTAACATGCATTCACTATAGCAACATCACACATATTCATGGTAGTCCGATTTCGATTTAGCAGTTTTTAGTAATTATTATTGATTCAAAATTATTGCTTCAATGAACAATAAACTAATGAACGCATTTCGAGGGGAAACCATCTTAACATTTCTCACATAAATTACCACTCTTGCTTCCTTGCGCTCACTCGAGTGGTAAAAATATGCTCGAATGTTAAGACTGGGTTACCCCTCTTAATACGTTAATTACTATTACAAAATTCAATTCCCGAACACAGTTATAGTTACATGCCAAATTTGATCGAGTTCCATTTATTATTATTTATTTTCTGGAGTGTTATGTGTCTGAAAATGAGTTTTATGAAATTGAAGCATAGAAGTGTAATCAATTTTCTCACTAAAGAACGCAACAATCTGAAACTAATCCAGGAGCAGATGATTGCAGTGTACCTATGTAGACGATGCTCCGTTGTACTTCACAATAAAATTTCCATCAAAACAGTTTGGTTAGAGATATGTATCCATAGAACATGATCCTAGAAGTGCAAATATTGAAATGTGCAAGAAAGTGGAAATCATGGTTCTTAAGGGTAGTCAAAGACTCCACAATCGCTACAGTGTTGGAAATATTTGAACCTAGCGTTTCAACAACAAGACACAGGTAAACTTTCAGCAATGGGTTTTCAGATTGTTGTTGTCTCCTGAGCAAAAGTTGCGTAGACAGCAAATTTAATGAAACAATTTGGAATATTTAAAAGCTAATTCAAACTTTCTAATACGGTTAGTAACTGGTGATAAGATTCGTGTACGTCACTGAGATTCCAAGATACAACCACAGCCTATATAATGGTTTCATAAAACGACGACAATTTTCACTTAGCAGCTCACATTTTGCTGCCCAATTTATTGTATTTGATAGGATACCGAAAATCAAATATTTTGCTGATCGTTTAATCATAGCCATTCATTTCTTCACACTGGGATTTTGAGTGTTTTTGAAAAAATGTTTCTTACAAGTTGCAGTTTTATTAAGCAATAAAAGCCTTAGAAGTTCAAGAGTATTAGTTATTCATTCCGACACTCCCAAAATACGGAAAATTTTGAAAAGATTATAATTAGTGGGTTCCCATGACTCCAAAACCTCGTATCAGTTTCAATTATTACATGCAAAACAAGGAAATTAACCAAGTATACAACTTATCTTTTATATTTACAGTAGCAATAGAATTAGAACAAAAGGCACATGTTGTTTAGGTACTTTCTTTTCTAACATCAGGGTTAAGTGGAAATGCAGTTTGCAAGGTATTATTACTGCAGCGGCACTTCACCCTTGCCTGTTTTTCTCCTAATTTATTATTAACGTATGTACCTACCTACATAATAACACAAAAAGCACAATACACATTATTATTATTAATTGTTAAAATGTATACCTAAAGCCTGTGATGTAAATCTATAGCATCAAAAAAGACTTCTTGTCGTTGTTACATCAGATGCTACACTTGAAGTTTTGACAGGGTTCTGAAAGAAAAGTTATTTCATATTACAATGCATGTCGGTTAATTACTTACTAAAATAGGCAAACGCATTGGGAGCTTTGTAAAATTTTGTTATAAATCAAAATTATGTGGAAACAGTCCATCAATAGCCAAAATTGAGGAATCTATGACAATAAATACAATGATGTAAATGAATACATTTTATGAACGCAAAGGAACAGATCTGACTAATCATTCCTATGCAGCAGAGGCCATTAACCACTAACGTTTCTGTATGTTCTATGTTGTGTATCTTATCAGATCGTAGAAGGAGAAAGAGGACTTTTCTCTCTCACGTATCAGATACACTGCCTATTGATACATACCAGAGATACTGTCGATAAACGTAGAGTTTTAGGTTCTTTAGAAGGTTATATTACAGACATACTAGACGTAGTTTGAAATTATTTAACCAAACTCCTGCAGCACAAATCATCTAACTAACTATTGGTAAATGGTAGATATATAACTGTTTTAATTTTCGCAAATGCCCAATATCAACAACTATACTAAAACAGCCACTATAAATTAGGTCATTGTGGTAAACAATTTCCCAGCGTCACTGAAAAAATTTAGTTGACTTTAGTGTCCCTTTTTGGTCTACTCTGGTGTAAAACACCTACTTTATAGAAGCAACCATATATATAATACACATATATTGCTAGTAGGGCCTGGAAACGTCAGAAAACATTACGGCGCCGACATAGTCTCACTTAGAGTATAACGCGTCACGTGCGCATGCGTGAGAATTCGAACTCCGCCTTTAGAAGCGAATTTTAAACTTGACCACTTCCCCATTGGCCGGACGACGCCGCCGCGCTTGCACACAGCTCACCATTATACATTGAAGAGTTGGTTGTCTGTCTCACTTCCTTGGTAAGTTTCCCACTCATAGCCGCTAGCAATATAGTAAGTATTAGATATATGGAAGCAACATGAAATAGAAGACAAAGAAAAATCTAAAAGCTGTAGGAGACCAAAATTTGTATACAGATTTCGGCAGGCCACTAGGACCATAGCAAAAGCAAGGAAACTTTACATGTGGCCGTAATTGTATTTTATCTTCATCCGTGTTGTTATAGCGTCTTAACCAAATTAATGTTAGTATCGTTAAGAGCTTCATTACCGCACTCAGTGCGGTAATGGATATTACCGCACTCAGTGCGGTAATGGACAGATATTACCGCACTCAGTGCGGTAATGAATATTACCGCACTCTTTTTATACAGTGAACCAGAGTTTATTGATGAAGATAAAATATTGAACAATACACGTTTGCTTATGGCACACAACGAAACTCGTTTGATTGCCGCAAAACTCGGCTCACCGCCTCGTTTTGGCAATCAAACTCGTTTCGTTAAGATGCTCATAATCAAACTTGTATCGTTAATATCTATAACAAAATTAAAAATCGAATATATACCGTGTATTTATAATGATCGTAACGACCTATCGCTATCGTAACATGATTGTTCGTTTGTTCAACACCACGACGGCCACATTCATATTCTCCTTGCTTTTGCAACAGTCATAGTAGCCTGCTGTATTCTGCATAGTAGGTTCCCTCGCAACTCAGCCGGGCTCCATAGCTCAGTGGTAAAGCATTCTGGCTACTGATCTAAGGGTCGAGACTTCGATCCCCGATTCCGGTGTGGTTTTTAAAAATAAAAAAATGCAGATGAAAGCCTCTATAGCAGGGGTCGGCAACCTTTTTTGGACGGCGGGCCATTTTCAAAATAAATTTTTTTATGCGGGCCGCACATTCAAATGTAACTTAAATAGTGCTTTTATATCATATACGAGTATAAATATTATTAAAAATAAATACAGAAAAAATTTATTTTTTATTGACATGCTATAATAACAATAATGTTAGAGAACAAAAATTTTACAATTCTTAAAAGGGAAAAAAAAGAAAATACAATTCCAATTAAATATGTATAAATATGTAAATATAAAATATATAAATATAAAAAATATAAAATATTGTAGTGACACGTCATACGGCTGTCAACATGAACGCACATATGAACATACAGTAGCAAACTGGCGAAATGAAAGAATTAGTGATGGGCCTATCCGGAATGAATAATCGGAAAGTTTCCGATTGTTCAAAAAATCGGAAGGTTCCTATTATTTCGGAACTTTTCGGAATTCGATTATTTTACTATTCGGTGCACAAAATTCGGAACCTTCGGAATTCGATTATTTTACTATTCGGTACACAAAATGAGAAAACGAAATGCCAATTTGAACTGAACGGAATACGGAATGTTGTATTGACTCACTTGACTGCTATATGCTGGTTGGCGAATGTCGACGGGTCGCGCCGTGTGCGCATGTGTATGATACGTGAATGGCACTAATGGCAGTGGTATTTCGTAGATTAATTATTAGATAGTACACCTACAGACTTCAAATTCGAGTATTGTTTTATACTATCTATTATGTACTTTATGTGCTATTAAACTTTAAAATATCACCACCATTTTCCGAAAGTCTATTAACGTAACTACTATAATAATTTGAAAAAATATTTTATTTCCTCATATCCCACTGTGCGACTCAAACTCATAAATTGTTTTTTAGGATACTGCATTGCTAACTAGCGTCTACATAGTTACAAACGAGTCAGGTAGATAAAATTTACCGGCCTAGACCAGTAGTAATAGAACTACTACTGGTCTAGGCCGGTAAATTTTATCTATCGGACTCGTTTGTAACAATGTAAACGCTAGTTACCAATGCAGTATCCTAAAAAATCTTATACGATACACGACCGGTAGAATTCTTATAGCCTTGCCAAACATACAGGTCTCGCCCTACGGTTCGACCTGTAAAGTATTGGCGCGGCCATAAAAATGTTGCTACCGGTCTAATAACGTAAATAGCTATTACTGATCGTCCTACAAACCCAAACAATAGATGCCAACGCAGATAAGGGCTTACGGCGCGACGGCGAGTGCTCTCATCGTAAATTTGCACGCACTTCATCTTCCTTCCGCTTGTTGTTATTTCGCTCGTTTTCCTTTGCTTGCATTTACGGAATGTAAAATAATCGGATAATATTTCGATTTTATAAACATTCCGAAATGGAACATTCCGATTATTGAAATCATCCGATTATGCCCATCACTAGAAAGAATGCTACACTTGCTAAGCGATACGTCGTATTCGCTGGGGAGTGGGGATTAAACTTGCGCAGTAAAATAGGTTTCCCACTATGCTTCTGTTTGTCGCGCATTTTTGTCACCGGCCACATTTCGGCACGCTTACGCTCTAAGTTTGTTGATTTTTCCTAAAGTTATATTGGTGCTTTGGCGGGCCGCGCAAAAAGTTGCAAAGGGCCGCATGCGGCCCGCGGGCCGCAGGTTGCCGACCCCTGCTCTATAGAATGCCATCATTCGGAAGTGATGTCAAGCTGTGGGTCCCATGTTACTATGATGTGCAGCATGTAAAAGATCCCTTGCTAGGGTTGGAACTCCTTAGTCTCGGCAAAATTCTAAGTAGGACTAAGGTACTTGGTACTCTGCATGCTTAGACCTTGTCTACGGGGTTGGCAAAAAAGGCCTATGATGGCCTACTTGCTTGACAGGAGTCTCATCACAGGGTAAAGGTTCAGGGTTATTTCAATTCCCTCAACTGGGGGCAGGCTGCTATAGGGACATTGCGTCCCTCTTCAGCCAAGAACGGGAATTATAGGATGGGTGAGAGAAAAAAGGGGTGGAGAATGGAAGAGAGGCTAGGAAAGGTGGACAAGTATTGCCCCGGCATTCGCCTCAGAGAAGGTACTCTGTTGGCTCAGGAAAACCACCTAAAAACCTGAATCAGAGCAGACGGTCAGGGGAATCGAACCCGCGACCTTCCGAATGCTAAGCAGATGTGATAACCACTACTCTACATCTCCCCACAAATACCATTACTACCTCGTAACTCTGCGCCAATGGCAGAGCAGCGCGCGTTACGTCACCAGTATGCAGCTTTGAATACTGTACCATCGCATCGGTTGCATAGAAAACTGGTACAGCAAAAAAATCTATTTACCCGAATATTTGAAAAATTTGTTGGCGAACCTGAAAGTTATGTCAAATTTGACGTTAGCAGGTTAGGTTTTGCATCAGTTTTGACACAGATTGACGTAAAACCTAACCTACTAACCTCGAATTTGACATAGACTTACAATCTTGCCAACAAAATTTCCAAATATTCGGGTAAATAGATGTTTTTGCTGTACCAGTTTTTTATGCAACCGATGGTACATGCCACTCTGTTTACGATTGTAAAAAATCATAAAAAATACCTGCCTATTTTTTTTATTTTATATGTTTACATGGCATTTACAAGCTTATTTTTAAATATTTCTTAATGGTTTCTAACCGGTGGAAAACTTATTCCTTCTAAATTCAAATTTTGCCAAATTAATCTCAAAATTGTTATTAAGAAATGCTACATCAGTTGTTTAAACAAAATGTACCTCAAAAGCGCGGTATATTTCAGCATTGAGGTATTTTCAAAACTATTACACATAAGTGCATACTTTTATTGTATAAAATGTGTAGACAAAAATGAAAATTTGTTTAACAATTTAACTGGTGTCATTGTCAACCAATGGCATTCTTCAATTTAAAAATAAACTACCAATCGAACGATTATTTTAGTGACAATAATTCGAGGAGCTTTATTTCAGCGACAATAATTCGAGGAGCTTTATTTCAGCGACAATTTTTCCTGTAACAATTATTGTAGTGACAATATTTCGAGGAGCTTTAGTTCAGCGACAATTTTTTCTGTAACTATCTTTTAATGAAAAACAACTTATATTATAATTTTAGTGTTAAGAGTATTTTTATTGACCATTTTGAATACTTCAAAGTTAAATTGTCAAGACGAATAGGACTCTAGGTCGAAATATTGCAGACAATTTTTGCTCTTCAGATTGTCTCGCTTCTCTTGCTTTAGAAAATAACGACTCGTGCAAGCACTCGTTATTTTTGTCGCAGCAGAAACTCATATCTGAATCGCAAAAATTATTGTCGGCAATATTTTGACCTCTCGTCCTATTATTACTGAAAAACTGCCTGCATTACTTTATTGTTATAGAAACCCCGATTTATTTTTTAAGGCGCTTTGCTGAGTGTTGTGCTTAGCGCTCTGCGGAGCTCTGGAGCGGTAAGATATAAGAACATAAACCACAATAGCTAATGTAACGGTGGTTTATAAAAGTTTGTTTGGGCAAAAAAAATTAACGATTGCAACCCTATATGAAAAGTAAAAGAAATAATATTTAAATGCCCTAATTTACTAGCCTTTTGCATCCACGCTTATTTCAGGATATCTCAATTACGACCTGTGCGCGATATGGCAAGAAATGTCTGCTGAAATAGTTCAAAAACTAACAAAACAAGCATAGGTACCCTGCATTACTTAGTGTAGCCACAGCAAAATTTTACAACACGGTGCATTTACTAAATTTAATGATACATTGTTAGCTTTTCACTTACCTTTAGGTCAGCGTTCTATATTTTAACTTTCAAAAATTTATCGCTATAAAAGTGTACTTGAGGTCCGTCTCTAGCTACACTGAAGACGTCGTGTATTCTTTATTAATGAGATGTTTAAATTCGAGCGCCAACAGGTTTAATCTCAAGCACACTAATATAGGTAAAGAAACTTATAAACTTCACTATATATTCACACTATAATCCTTACACCTTCAAAGTTTAAATGAAAGAAGCAATACTTTAACTAAATTTATTAATACTATTCGTTTTTGGTCGACATTCTACGTTGTATGCAAAGGAATGGAACGGGGTACCCCACTTAACTTCTATCGGGGTCGAGCATTGCCAGCTGAACTGAACGGCTATAAACGCTGTGAAGATTCTTGCCGAGGCAGCTCAGCCAAGTTGTTCAGGTCTTGCACCTCCCGCCTAACAACAAGGAAGACCGCAGGGTATCACTGGCAACGATCAGTGATATGCGATCCTGGCGATTGCATCCTTCTCGTGGTGGCCCCGTTGAGACTGAACCCCGCAGATCTAGACTGGGAAGTCGATAAACATCCCCCAAGCCCAGCTGTCGTGTCGTGGCTAAGGGTCTGCACTTGGGATAACGATGCCGGCAAAGATGAACCTCTGGTCACGTCATTGCCGTTATACCATACATGGATATCTCTGCTGTAGGCATGTATTACGGGAGATATCTGTGCTGGGGGTCTTGGCTTCACCGCCCGGACCAAGAGGAGAAAACCTCAATAAAAATCCTAAATCTCACGGCGGGGAACCAGGCTCAAGAGATCCATGGCTGTCTAGAAGATCAGCCTTTCTGGTTCCAAAATCCCCTTTTCGAATGTGTTATGCGACCCGTGCAAAGCAGAGCACCAGCAGGTGTAGACGCAGGGGCTTATAATGTGCGTCATAAACGGAGCCTTCTGGATACCAGGCGCCCTCCTGAAATATTTAGCCAAACCTTTTACAGTTGCATTAAATACTCACTTGTATGGATTTAACAACTGCTTTTTCACAGGGTGAAGACGACACACTGATGGAGTCATCACCGCTTCCGATCACTGATGCTCAGACTTCGGTGACCGAGACAGAAATGGAACAGTGTGCCTCTACTGCAGAGTTGACAGTCCAGACTGCCAGTCAAGGACAGTCTTCCGAGCAGAAAAAGGCCGCAACCGGAGCGGACATAGCCGATCAACTAGGCAAAGTGTCCCTCAAAAAAGTCCAACTTACAGCCAAGGAACGCAGAGAACGCGCCAAGCGAGCCTGCGAAGCCAAAGGCATTAAGTACGACCCAAACTTTAAAAGAAAGCAGAAGATGGAGAAGAGGGCAGCAGACCCAGCTTCGAAATCGGAAAAAACTGCAACCAACCAGGGACAAAAGAGGCAACGCTCTGACGAAGCCACTCCCTCCCCGGCAAACACCAAAAAGAGGCCCAGGCAGAAAGTAGACAAGCCGACCTTACCAAAGGCAGGCACCAGCAAGCTTGATTTTGCTGAGGCAGCCACTACGGTGAAGATGGCCATCTACCCTTCTGCATATCCAGACGTCAAACTGACAAAGGAACAAGATGACCTAGTCAGAGACAGTCTGATAAATCTCATCTTCCAGATGGAAGAAAAAGAGAACACGCCTCTCTTTACCAGCCACTATCTCGAAGCTGGTACATACGTGGTTGCGTGCAAGGACGAACTCACAAAACACTGGTTAAGTGAGCAAGTACCTAAGCTGCACCCGTGGACCAATGCCAAGCTGGAGGTAAAAGAGCGGGCAAAAGTTATTAATTCCGTCCGGGTAGTGTTCAACGTCCCCAAGTGGTACGACACACAGAAACCAGAGGTTATTCTCCGTCTGATCGGACAACAGAACAAACGGAAGGCAAACCTCCAGACCGACACCTGGAGAATACTCAACGTTACTCCACTAGAAGATGGCGGTAGAACGTTCGCAGCAATGATAGATGACAGGGCAAAACAAGCACTAACATCCATCAACTGTGTAGCGCACCTAGGCCTCAACAAGGTCACTTTCCTTATCCGCTCCAAGGATAGGAAAGAAGCACCTGAAAGTAGTGCAAATTAACCTCCACCACTGCAAAGCAGTCACTGCAAATCTAAGCAGAAAGCTGCTAGCAGATGACATCGATTTAGCACTGATCCAAGAACCATGGATAGTTAAGGGACAAGTCCGTGGAGTAGGGGGTGCTAAAGGTAAGCTTATTTATAATCATGCAAGTCCTAGAACATGCATAATTATAAGAAATAATCTAGACTGTTTACCACTAATGGAATTCTGTTCTAGAGACATAACCACAATTAAAATAAAATGGAATAACGATGAAGGTTGTGACCAAGCCATTATAAGCTCCGTCTACCTTCCATCTGATTCCAGGGACCCACCGCCTAGCGAGGAACTAGAGAACCTAGTATCATCTGCTTCCCAAGACGATCTAGACTTCATCCTAGGCTGCGACGCAAATTCTCACCACACCATTTGGGGCAGCAGCAACTGCAACATAAGAGGTGAGTTACTTTTAGAATTTATCTTAACTAACAATCTAGTAGTAGTCAATAAAGGTAACACTCCAACCTTTTATAACACTAATAGATATGAAGTTATAGATATTACCATAACCACTATGAGAATTAGTCAATCAGTGAATAAATGGCAAGTATCAGACGAACCATCACTCTCTGACCACAATTATATAACCTTTAAACTGTCTCAACGGGAAGTAAGCCAAAGAGTTTACTACAACCCAAGAAAGACAGACTGGGACCTATATAAACAAAAACTACAAGAGAAGATAGAACACCTAAAGTTCAGATCTCCCAATAAAGTAGTTTTAGACTCAAATGCTGACCGGTTAAAAGAGGCCATGATTGACTCCTTTCAGAGTAGCTGTCCTCTAATAGACCCAAGTCAGCAAAGAGCAAAAAACACAAGTTGGTGGAATAAAGACCTAGAAAAGACCAGACAAGAAGTCAGACGTCTGTTTAACAGGTCTAAAGCCACAAATAACTGGGAGAACTATCACAAGGCTCTCACAGACTATGGCAAAAAGATCAAGGCAGCTAAGATAGCAGTCTGGAAAAAGTTTTGCCAGGAGGTGGAGACCACGCGATCCTCAGCTAGACTCCACAAAATCATCTCAAAGCAAGCCATGAACCCAGTAGGCACTCTTAAAAAAAAGCGGAGAATACACTACAACGGAAGAGGAGACTTTATCTCTTTTGATAAAAACTCACCTACCCGGAGCAGTGGAACAACCTACTCTGGCTGAACCCAATCATACCCCTAGGAGAGAAGACTGGGAAACAGCTAAGAGAATAGTCAGCAAAGAAAGGATTAGATGGGCAACTAGCCTCTTCAGTCCTTTCAAATCTGCTGGAAACGACGGCATACAACCCGTAATGCTGCAGAAAGGGATAGATATACTGCTGAACCCACTCAAAGACATGTTCCAAGAAAGTCTTGCCTTAGGCTACATTCCCCAAGCCTGGAGAGTGACTAAAGTAGTATTTATCCCTAAGCCTGGTAAGAGCAGCTATGCAGAAGCTAAATCTTACAGACCTATCAGCCTAACGTCATTCTTCCTTAAAACGTTGGAAAGATTAGTAGACAGATACTGGAGGGAGGAAGTCCTAACTTCACTCCCGATTCACAAATATCAACATGCTTACCAGACAGGGAAGTCATGTGAAACCGCCCTACACCAACTAGTGGGGAAAATTGAGAGAACCTTGGAGTACAAGGAGTACGCAGTCGGAGCATTTCTAGACATAGAAGGTGCCTTCGACAACACCTCCTACCACTCTATTGAAAGAGCAATGACAAACCATCAGATCGATAACACCACGATAAGATGGACTATGGCAATGCTCAACACTAGAGTTGTAAAAGTCAAGTTATTTGACAAGGAAAAGACAGTGCAGGCGACAAGGGGATGTCCACAGGGAGGAGTTCTTTCTCCACTCCTGTGGTGTCTCACAGTTGATGAACTGCTGATCCAACTAAATAACAAAGGCTACTACACTCAAGGATACGCTGATAACATTGTCAAACTGATTCAAGGTAAATACCAAAGAACCGTAGACAATGTAATGAAATCAGCACTAAAGATAACCGAAGAGTGGTGTCTAGAGAATAATCTTAGAATTAATCCCAGCAAAGCCACTCTCGTCGCTTTCACTCGTAGAAAGAACATCACAAACAGAATGAACATAAAACTGTTTGAGACAAATGTCAACTGGGAGAACGAGGTTAAGTACTTAGGTCTAACCATCGATTCCAAACTAACTTGGAACTCCCACTTAGACAAAACAATCACCAGGTGCATACAAACATTAGTTATTGGGAAAAGAGCCATAGGTTGTACGTGGGGGCTCAAACCGGAACTGACCCTCTGGCTGTACAAAACCATGGTTCGACCAATAATTTCATATGGAATAATCGCCTGGTGGCCCAAAATAAAACAAGCAACTGCGATCCACAAAATCAGCAGAATACAATATATAGCTAATCGGTGCATCACTGGAGCCTTTAAAGGCACCTCAGGACAAGCACTGCATGCTATTTTAAATCTGCCACCTCTGCACATCTTCTTGGAAGGTGAAGCCAGAATGGCAGCCTACAGATTACAAAGTACTGGTCACTGGATGACCACAGCAAATAATCTAGGACACGGCAAGATCATGTCACACAAGGTGGAGAAACTGCAATCAAGCAACACACTGCAAAAGATTGCTAAAAGCTCCGAATCCACAAAACCACCAAAACCCTGTCGAGACTGAACAGAACTTGAATCAAGCAAGTAGTCAGTCTATTAACAGGCACTTGATCATTCAGAGAATTTATGCACAGGATCAATATCTATAGAGATGAACCTGTTTGCAGACTATGCCAAAAGGATGATGAAACAGCCTATCATATTCTCTTTGAATGCCCAGCATTAGAGCGTAAAAGACGCTCACTCGATTGGAACCTTAACTCTATTGATAACCGCAAGCTAGTAGGGGACATTGCAAGTTTAGTAAAAGGTACCGATGTCGGCCAGTTAACTTGAAAACTCCCGACAGTACAAAAAGCCCAAAGGGCTGACGTGCGCATGTCAGAAAAAGGCAGTCGTGGAACATAAATCTAAATCTAAATCTAAAACACTCTTTATCCTAATAAATAGTCATTAAGGGATAAAGTTTTAATTATTTCAAAATATTTGGTGAAACTTTTTAAACAATTGCGTTGCTTTTCTCCATCCGTAAATATGGAACTGGAACCAACACAAGTATATTAAAATTGCGATTTATTATTGAAATACAGTACACGTTTGGCAGTCACATAATTCAGAATGACTATGATAAAGACAGAGGTTTATAACACGACTTTAATCATTTGACGTCTTACAAGTCCTCCTAATAAATAAAATTTTAGAAACAGAAAAATGTCCTAGAGTGTTTAAATCAGCAGTGATTAAACCACTGTTTAAAGGCGATGATAAGGAACTAGCTGAGAATTATAGGCCCATCTCGCTAATTTTTAATGTGGCAAAAATTTTCGAAAAAGTCAACATAAGACTGATAGTGAGCTTCATCAATAAATGTAACTTGCTATCATCTCAACAGTATGGGTTTCAAAAAGGTGTATCAACACAAGACGCCACAGCAGAGCTAATTGGAAATGTTCAAATGGCTCTTGATGAAAATACACCATGCCTCTGCATCTTCCTCGATCTACCCAAAGCATTTGAAACGGTCAATCATGTGCAATTATTAGAAACGCTGGACGATATACGTAGGTACTCGTATAAGAGGCATAGCAAATAAACTTTTCCAATCATATCTGGAAGATATATTCCAAATTCTAAATATAGCTGGTGTCACAAGTGAAGAATCCACAGTAGAATATGGAGTCCCACAAGGTACAGTCCTGGGACCCGTGCTTTTTACAATATATGTAAATGATTTACTACAACTAGAAACTGAAGGTAAAATTCTCTCTTATTCTGATGATACGGCTATCATCTACAAGGACCGCAACTGGACCAACCTCAAGCAAAAAGCAGAGAAAGATATGAAAAAATAAAACAGTGGTTTAATATAAAACAATTAACAGTAAACTTGAAAAAACTAAATACATGCCGTTTGCAAATTAAAAAGTTACATTACCACCACACACGCAGTTAACTTTATCAGATCTTGTAGATGTTACGGTGCATATTCAACAAACACACTGTATAAAATATCTTGGTATAAATATAGACTAAAGCGCCAGCGTGGCTCGGTGGTTAGAGCATTCAAGGGGTGTTAATGCATCACCATTATTATAAATATAGACTGTCACCTAAGATGGAATGTACTGTTATGATATTGGTACAGGGGTACAGATTAATAAGATTAAAATAATACAGTATTAAAAATTACAAAGATGAATTTAGATGTGAAATAGATATCAAAATTATTAAGATGTATTTAGAAAAGAAAGGAAATAGAATTTATAATTTAATTATATGAAGCTAATTCAGAAACAGTAGGATTTTAACTTAATTTAATATCTGAAATGAAATTGGAAATTAATGACAAATACTTTTTCGAAATATACTATTTAACATAGTAGGTATTAATCAAATAATAAAGCTTTAATAGTCTGTTGGACTGTAAAAAATTAGCTAGATCGCTAAGGAGATAGTTTATTGATTTTGGTAACGAAAATGATGTAATACAATTTTGTAACATTTGAAATTAAGAAATAAACCCTTTTATAATAGCTATTTATGCAACAAGTGCTAAAAGTCGACTTTTATGCGCGAGACATGAAAATTATGAAACGAAGCCGAAGGCTGAGTTTCATAACATGTCTCGCGCATAAACGACTTTTAGCACGCGTTGCATACAATATTTTATCTACGACCTTAATTTTACCGTTATTAATCCATAAATATCGATTTAAGAAAGGTTCGCATCTGCGACGCTGCATCATAATGAATAGTAGCCTACGCCGCTGGCGATTGTTTGGCCACGCCCGTGCTGTCAAGGTCAGTTACGAAATGTAATTATTGATACTCCACATATGACTGTATTCATTACATAACGCTTTAATTATTTTAAAAACGCTTTACCTGTAACGCAAGAAGCAACTAGAATAGCTTTACAACTTCACTTGCAGTTCGAAATTGTAGTTTTGAACCTCCCTTCACTTTTAGCACATGTGCTAAAAGTAAACAGCTGATTTCTTTAAACACGGTAAACTATAAAACGTCACTTTTAGTGAAACAAGCTAGCGCTAAAAGGCCTACTTTTAGTAGTGGTCGTATATAAAAGTTTTTAAATACATATTTGGTAAAATAAAAGCCACCTCCGCTATTAACGTGATGGATCACCTTCCTAGTAAAATAAACGGGTTAAAATTGAATATAAATTGACGTGGTGAAGAAGAATAAACTAAAATGTGAAAAGAAAAGATTAGCAGACTAGATGGATGAAGACTAGATTGTGGTGATAAAACCAATTTAATGCAGTTATGATCTACAAAGGCAAATAAAAGTAAGGGAATGTGAATTGAGTTTATTCTGGAATTTCATTGCATCGACTGAATTAAATAACAAGGAATGGTTTACAAAAGAAGTAGATTACATCGACATCATTAGCAGAGTGACCATATTTGTGGGGCTTGTCAAAAGTGTTGACTTGCATCTGGTCAAGATTCGTGGTGCTGGGTTGTAACAGGCCTGATACGTGTGATTTGGTTGAGCATTAGAGTAGACACATCTACAGCTGAGGTCTATTTGGATGCGTACTGTGGTGAGGGTGTAGATGCTTATTCCTGTGGCGAACTGGGTACCTGTGTTGATTTGGATTCGGATTCTGAACATCTTGGCAGTTGGTTGTCAGTTGAGGCCTTCGCCGTGGCGTTGAGTGGAGCAGTTTATTAGCGTGGTGAGTTGCAGAGCTGGACGTATTGGGTTTGGCAGTAGAGAGTGTTGTCCAATAAAAGATAACAGAATACAGGTATTTAAAATAAGAACTGAAAAAAAATAAAAAGTAAAGTGAGTTAATTTTATTAAGGAAGTACTTTCTATTTGAGATTGTCGTATGACAAATGTAACGATGAAGTATTTGTAATTGATTTTTCAAAACTAGTTTGAAGTGTCAGTTGACAGATGTATCGAGTTGTCATATAAAATATGAACACCAAATTTGAGAATATAAGCAATCTAGATTAAAAAGAATCTGACCTGATTTTCAATCAAGTGTTTCTACTCAGGCTAGCAGTAAATAATTTTGATTATCCATAATAAAAAAATAGGGTAATTAAATTAATTAAAATTCAATTTAACATAAAAATTCGATTGAAAATAAACTAAAGTAAAAGGTGTAAGTCAATTATAACATAACATAAGTTGGAAACACAAAGTGGAGCTAATCACCTTAACAGTACATAGTAACAACTTAATTAAAAAACTAAAAAGTATGATGTAGTACTGGTTTAAAAAACTAAAACAAAAATTAATGCAAAAACATATGAGAACGGTATACAATGCACTGGTGGACTCTTTGCTACAACATGGTATTATAGTATGGGGCGCTGCACCTAATACTTCTGTTAAACCACTGGAGGTCATACAAAAAGATTCTTAAAAATAATGTACAACAAGGAATATACATATCCATCGGAGCCCCTTTATACTGTGAGGGTCGCGTATTTACAAACACTTTATTTTGAATTTTATCTAGCATATTTTAGGAAGGACGTTTGTTTATTGCAGACATTTTATTTCTAGGGCGTACAGTTGTTTATTTCAGGCAATTTTATTTCTAGGGCGTACATTTGTTTATTTCAGGCGTTTTAGTTTAGTACAATGATAATCTGTAGCTATAGATGTGTTTGTATGTAAAATAAGTGGAAAATTATATCATATAACGAAAGCTTTCGTTTGTTTGTTTTGCTTGCAAACTGTAACATAATACTGCTACAGCTGTGGGTCACCCCGGCTAATCGAAAAATTCCTATATTAGATTTATGAGCGGCTATGACCCGAGGTCGAGGGGGAGTTGAGGCCCAACCGCCGGCTAAATTAGCTTGGGAAATTTATTGGTCTAGGATTTCAAACACGTGGCCCGCGTGTCAAAAGGAGATCCTGGGAAAATATTTAAAAATGCGACGGAAAAGGAGTAAAACTCGCCGCGGGGTTTGGAGCTGAAGCGGCCAATCAAAATCAAGTCTCCATAGCAACGAAATTTAAATTTCGTTGGCATTGGCGGGCGTTCCACGGCACATAAAGGAAGGGGACTGCGAAAGATTGCATAAAACACTCGACACAGAAGGAAACGGTAGCAGAAGAAGCACGAAGCCTGGGGCCGAAGCTGTTTCGACTAGTAACACAAAACATCACGACAACTCCGCACTTAATTAACACTTTACTCTATTTGGTGTAGCTCCACTGGTATTGCGAAGCCACCTCGGGCTTTCGTTAATCGGTGAACGTTCGACACCAACTCTTGCTTTTACTCCTCTCGTTATCACGCAAACTGGCATGGCAAGGCTCCTCTTTGGTCTTGTTTGTAAGTGAGCGTTGATTAACCACTCTTTGCCTTTACTTCTCTCGTTATCACGCAAACTGGCATGGCAAGGCTCCTCTTTGGTCTTGTTTGTAAGTGAGCGTTGATTAACCACTCTTTGCCTTTACTTCTCTCGTTATCACGCAAACTGGCATGGCAAGGCTCCTCTTTGGTCTTGTTTGTAAGTGAGCGTTGATTAACCACTCTTTGCCTTTACTTCTCTCGTTATCACGCAAACTGGCATGGCAAGGCTCCTCTTTGGTCTTGTTTGTAAGTGATCGTTGATTAACAACTCTTTGCCTTTACTTCTCTCGTTATCACGCAAACTGGCACTGCAGGGCTTCCTTTTTGGTCTTGTTTGTAAGTGCGCGTTGCATAACAACCACTTGTCTCTCTACTACCACACTAACACCACTAGGCACTTCGTAACAAGTTTACGGTCGGCAAACGACCCATTGGCGTTGGGCAAATAATTGTAAGCGCAGTGTACTGTTTACTTTGTCCTAATAAATAACCACCGCTTGACATGTTGTTGTTTTCTTTGGTGTAAAAGCTGGAGGTCGCCAGCCCCTATACGAACGGAGTGAAAACAGTAAATACGGAAGCCTAGTTAAAATAACTGTAACTGTCGTCGAAGCACCCGCCGAAAACAGTAAAAAAATCACACAACGTAGGCCTATAAACAAGCAACAGGTAACCAGGGTGTGCACCGTTACAGAAAAGTGGTGCCGTGACCAGGATAGGGGAGTGATAACAGGGGGCCGAAAGCTGAAATCAACAATGTCAAATAGTGCCGATCGAAACTTGGAGGCGCGGGATATCGAGCCAGAGATATTGCCGGCCGATACAGCCGGCGAAAGTGTTGAAATAGAGGAACATGAAGTACCGACGCCGGAAACACTATTGGTGCCGACTTGGTTCTTTCATTGGAGCCGGGCCCAACGCGCCTTGGAACAAGAAAGAAATCAAAATTTAAATGAATTCATGACCGGAGTGATGAGCTCTTTAAATGAAATAAAGGCCGCGGAGGGCTCCGGTTGCAGCACAGCCGCCTCACATACGAGGGGGAATCAAGAAAGCGCCAGTGCTAGCCTGACCGGCGCGAACATAGCACAACAAAGCCAGCCCGAGAAGCAAAGTAATGTCAAGGAGCCGCATATGACGAGTAACGCCACTGCAGCGTGTGCGGAAGTCCCGGCGAATGCCTGGGAGCGCTCACTGCTGTTGTCGACGCTTCCCGAGAAGCCCGTATTTAGCGACAACATTTCCAAGAACCCCCTCGACTTCCTAGACGAGCTGCAAATTTATTGCAGGCGTCTGAAATTAAACGGACAAGAGCAGCTGCAGTTGGCGCTTGAATGCCTGCGGGGGGGCGCCCGCTTTTGGAAGGCACTGTATGCAGACAGCTGGGATACCTTCGAGGATTTCAAACGTGATTTCCTCCACACTTTTTGGGGCGAACGCGAGCAACTCAAAATTCGGAATCAGATCAATACAGCGCGCTGGGATCCGAGGGCAAAACAAACGATGCTAGCACATTTTGCTTTTTTTGTTAGCCAAGCGCGACGTTTGATACCGCCGACCGCCGAGTTAATATTAGTGGCCGACATCATGCGTCACTTCCCGGAAGCTATACGCGCTCTCTACCAATTGCAGTCCGGCAGGAACATAGTTGAAACAGCCGAATTTCTACGAAGACAAGACGCGATCAAGGATGATCGCATTACTGCATGTCCGAATGCTAGCCGCTATCAGCACGCGCGTGACGTAAATACTATCGAAATGGAGCCACCAGCCGCGAGCCCTTACTATAGGCCCGAATTTGGGCACAAGCCACAATGGGCAAGCAGACGGGGTCGACAGCCGCGGTCAACAACGAGATGGGCACGCGCCGAGCCGTCGGGAGGTCTCGTTACGCAAGCAAGCGCCACCCAGGGTCAACGGCCGGGAAACCCGAAGCGGGCGGAGCGGGACTAAATCGCTTCGCCCAGGGCGGTCCACTGAGGGCGCAAAGGAATGCGCTACCGTTTTCAGGCGCCGCCATAAAACTCGGACCGATCCGGATGGCGCCTAAATTTTCAGCTGCCGGCGAAGCAAAGGACCGCTACAGGGACGTATCCAGGGGCGGCCGGCCCTTCTATAATTATAATAAGCTGTTTAACGCCGGCCGCGCTCAGGAGAATTTAACAGTTAAAGGCCTACAGGAAAAATGCAAACCAGTAGCGGCGTGTGAGGGCCCCTTGGAAGGCACTGTCGTGGGCCCAACTGCCGATATATTATCAGTGCATCGACAGGCAACCTCTTTGGAAAATGGCGCCAGAATCGATCCACGACCGCTGCCGGAAATCACAGTTTTACTGCCTGATGGGAAAAACATTGGAGCCCTCGTCGATACTGGGAGCGAAATCACCTGTTTAGCTGAAAATGAATGGGCGCTTATCGAAGCGGCCGCGCCACACATAAATTCTTTACCAGTGCCCTCATTACAATTGCGAGGTGCGGTGGGGAAACCTACTAGCCCCGTGAAGCTGCAAGTGCTGCTGCCCGTGGAGATTCAAGAAAGGCGAATTCACATCCCCTGTTTGATAGTGAAAAATTTAATTAAACCGATGATACTGGGGGCGGATTGGTTGGCCCGGCACTCCGCCGTCATCAACTTTAATAAACGAACGATTAGTTTCTTGGAGAACTCGAACCACGTGCTACAAGTCCATTTCAGAACAATAGTCCCAAATGGCGACGAATGCGTGGCCCACGCAGCGGCAATAACAGCACCTCGCGTAACTACTACGCATGCTGCGCTTGAAACTGGGGAGGCGTTAAGAGAGGCTGTAGCAAGGGCGCCCTTGGACGAGCAACAAAAGGGCAAGTTGCTGGAAACACTTATGGACTTCCGTCCTGTGTTTTCCCGACGGCCAGGGCTAACACAACTGTATGAGCATGCCATTAAAATGCACGACGAAACACCTTTTGTGAAAAGGCCTTATCCAGTTCTATTTTCGCTTAGGCCAGCAGTGGAAACAGCCATACAGGAAATGTTAGAACTAGGCATTATTCAGAGAGCCGCTTCGCCGTTTTGCAGCCCCCTGACGGTAGTCAAAAAGAAAAATAAGGAAGTCAGAATATGTCTAGATGCGCGTCTGCTAAACGAACGAATGGTGGCGGACTGCGAAACGCCGCCACCAGCTGAGGAACTACTACAGCGATTTCATGGAGTCAAATTCATGACTTCTATTGATCTGCGTTCCAGTTATTACCAAATCCCCCTCACTGAAGCTTCGAAGCCGTACACCGCGTTTCTATACAATGGCCGGACGTTCGTCTTCAACGTGTTACCCTTCGGTTTGAAAACAGCTGTGGGCAGCTTTTCGAGAGCGATGGACGTCATCTTAGGCCCCGAGGTGCGCGAATTTGCGGTGAACTACATAGATGACCTATTGATTGCGTCCCCCAACTTTGAAGACCATTTGGGGCACCTACGACGGGTACTGCAACGCCTACAGGCGGCTGGGCTAACAGTCAATCTCGCTAAGTCCAACTTCATCCAAACCGAAACTAAGTTTTTGGGACATTTGCTGACGACGTGCGGAGTGAGGCCCGACCCTGAAAAGATACAAGCCATTATGGACTTCCCGGCGCCACGGAAACAAAAACAACTGCGAGCGTTCCTCGGGCTCTGCAACTACTACCGCCGCTTTTCACAAGCATACAGCGACACCACCCGCGGACTGACGCAGTTGCTGAAGAAGGACGCCAAATGGAGCTGGGGGGACGCCGAGAACGAGACGTTCGGCCGTGTGAAAAAAATATTTTTGGACTCTGTGATGCTGACACATCCTAGGCCGGACCTGCCCTTCTACTTACAGACAGACGCGTCTGGGTACAGGCTCGGGGCAGAGCTCTACCAGCTGTCAGATGATGGCGAAAAGGGGGTAATCGCGTTTGCCAGCCGCTCCCTGAACGACGCCGAGCGCCGGTATACGACGACCGAGAGGGAACTGCTCGCGATTATTTTTTCATTAAAAAAATTTCGGACGTACTTAGTGGCGTCAAGATTTATCATCCGAACCGACCATAAGGCGCTAGAGTTTTTGCGGCAATGCCGGCTACTCAATGACCGCTTAACCAGATGGATCCTAATATTGGACCAGTTTCACTACGAGATCGAGTATGTAAAGGGCAAGGATAATATTGCTGCAGATGTATTATCCCGATTCCCCACCGCTGGAGCCGGCATAGGCATACAAGAGTTAAGGGAACCCATAATTGCTGCATTCCAGACACAATACTACAAGGATTTAGGCAAAAAGCTGGGCCATTTGAAAGCATTACAAAAACAAGACCCGGAACTGGATAAAATTTGGCAGGCCCGGGAAAGTGCCACGCTTGAGGAGGATACAGCCATGGCATGGAAGGCACGACAATTCAAGATTGTGAACGACGTGCTGATGTATCAAATTGAACAAAATAGTTCTGAAAGGCTGGCGATCCCAAGAGCAATAGTGCGCGACCTCGTGCTGCAACACCACCAAGAATTTGGGCATTTCGGCGCAGGAAAAGTCTTTGACGCTATCAAAGGGACTTTCTACTGGAAGGGCATGTATCGTGATGTCCGTAGGGTCATTGCAACGTGCGACTTGTGCCAAAAGACTAAGTGTAACAACCATATCACACGCGGCTTGATAAACCCAGTGATGGCGAGCCGAGTTGGGGAACTCGTGACAGCAGATTTCTATGGACCATTGCCCACGAGTCGGGGAGGCGCCACCTTCATACTAGTGGTACTCGATGTATTTTCCAAATATGTGGCACTGTATGACCTACGCCGTGCCACCTCGAGAGCAGCTGCCAAATGCATATTGGAACAATTCTCCCAAGTAATAAAACCCGCGACGATCCTAACCGACCATGGTTCACAGTTCACCTCACGTAAATGGTATGATCAATTGCAACAGGCGGGTATTAGGACTACGCATTCCTCGATAAGGCACCCGGCTTCTAACCCAGTCGAACGCGTGAATAGGGAGCTTGGCCGCATGTTCCGCGCTTACTGCCACCAAAAACACACTACTTGGGCCTGGCAGTTGAAAAACATTGAAAGTTGCTTTAATGCCGCGCCTCATTTTAGCACTGGCTATTCACCATACGAGGTCATACACGGGAAACAACCACAGCTGCAATTGGACCGCCTACTCAGGAGGTTCCTTCCACCGCGCCGCGAACTGACATTGAATCAAATACATGAAGCAGCCAGGAAAAACTTGCTGAGCAGCGCGGAAATGCGGAGGAAAGTATTCAATAAGAAGGCCAAGGACATTCGTTTTGCTGAGGGAGATTTGGTGCTGCTCAAGTCTAACCCAGTTTCAAATAGCGATAAGAGGGTAACGGCCAAATTCCACTTGCTATATGAGGGTCCATTCAAGGTATCGCGCGACTTGGGTAACAATGTTTACACCATAGTACACATCGGGAGCGGTCATAAGAAAGGATCGTATAACGTGGAAAACCTCAAACGGTTCTACACGAACGCCGTTCTGGCGGCAAGGGCTGTCAACCTGTTAATTTATGGCGAGCCCAGATACGAGCTTGCGGCCGCTTGGCCCTCAGAACAGTCGGCTCCAGGTCGGTGTCGAGTCAAGTGCCCTCCGCAGAGTACCTCGGGTGTAGCCCTTACGGATAGAGAAGATAAGCCTGCGGCCCTTAGCATCGCCATGGAGGTCCAGCACCTGGTCGACGAATGGGGGAGCCACGATGACGTCCTCGACTGGGGGGTACTGTTTGCTGAAAGTAGGCCACCTACCCCAGGGGGCCTTTCCGCTAGGATGGCGGAGGACGCTTACAAAAATACGACAAGCGAGCCAAAACCAGGATCACGCAGGGCGTGTGCCAAAACGGGCCTGCCACCGGCGAAGAGACCCCCGAGTAGGCCAAGCAACGCCCTGGTGATGGGGCTACGACCCCCGGGTAGCACGGGAGACCCCGGTATGGAGCAGCAAGAGCAGCCAAGACCACCGCCGACGGAGAGTACAACAACCCAGAGGCTGGGAGCAGAGCCAAGGTTAGCAACACAGGACGGACACCACCCGGAACCGGACAGCGGCGGCAGGAACCAGGAGCCAGACGGCACCAGCAGGGACAACCCGGACGTGGGTCAAGGCGCACAGCCCAGGCGGTCCTACGAGAAACCGACGGCACCAACGGCACGGGGAGCCACACGAAGGCGCCTAGCCCGTAAGCGCTTCATACAGCGTTGTAGGGAGAGACGCCGGCGCCCACAGGCCAACATAGTGCAGTGAAGTGCGCGTTGTTGAGGTACCCGACCCCACAATAAAAGTTTCCGTGGTGAACTCTGCGAGGCCCCACAAAAACCTTTAGGGGAGACTGTGAGGGTCGCGTATTTACAAACACTTTATTTTGAATTTTATCTAGCATATTTTAGGAAGGACGTTTGTTTATTGCAGACATTTTATTTCTAGGGCGTACAGTTGTTTATTTCAGGCAATTTTATTTCTAGGGCGTACATTTGTTTATTTCAGGCGTTTTAGTTTAGTACAATGATAATCTGTAGCTATAGATGTGTTTGTATGTAAAATAAGTGGAAAATTATATCATATAACGAAAGCTTTCGTTTGTTTGTTTTGCTTGCAAACTGTAACATAATACTGCTACAGCTGTGGGTCACCCCGGCTAATCGAAAAATTCCTATATTAGATTTATGAGCGGCTATGACCCGAGGTCGAGGGGGAGTTGAGGCCCAACCGCCGGCTAAATTAGCTTGAAAAATTTATTGGTCTAGGATTTCAAACACGTGGCCCGCGTGTCAAAAGGAGATCCTGGGAAAATATTTAAAAATGCGACGGAAAAGGAGTAAAACTCGCCGCGGGGTTTGGAGCTGAAGCGGCCAATCAAAATCAAGTCTCCATAGCAACGAAATTTAAATTTCGTTGGCATTGGCGGGCGTTCCACGGCACATGAAGGAAGGGGACTGCGAAAGATTGCATAAAACACTCGACACAGAAGGAAAGGGTAGCAGAAGAAGCACGAAGCCTGGGGCCGAAGCTGTTTCGACTAGTAACACAAAACATCACGACAACTCCGCACTTAATTAACACCTTACTCTATTTGGTGTAGCTCCACTGGTATTGCGAAGCCACCTCGGGCTTTCGTTAATCGGTGAACGTTCGACACCAACTCTTGCTTTTACTCCTCTCGTTATCACGCAAACTGGCATGGCAAGGCTCCTCTTTGGTCTTGTTTGTAAGTGAGCGTTGATTAACCACTCTTTGCCTTTACTTCTCTCGTTATCACGCAAACTGGCATGGCAAGGCTCCTCTTTGGTCTTGTTTGTAAGTGAGCGTTGATTAACCACTCTTTGCCTTTACTTCTCTCGTTATCACGCAAACTGGCATGGCAAGGCTCCTCTTTGGTCTTGTTTGTAAGTGAGCGTTGATTAACCACTCTTTGCCTTTACTTCTCTCGTTATCACGCAAACTGGCATGGCAAGGCTCCTCTTTGGTCTTGTTTGTAAGTGATCGTTGATTAACAACTCTTTGCCTTTACTTCTCTCGTTATCACGCAAACTGGCACTGCAGGGCTTCCTTTTTGGTCTTGTTTGTAAGTGCGCGTTGCATAACAACCACTTGTCTCTCTACTACCACACTAACACCACTAGGCACTTCGTAACAAGTTTACGGTCGGCAAACGGCCCATTGGCGTTGGGCAAATAATTGTAAGCGCAGTGTACTGTTTACTTTGTCCTAATAAATAACCACCGCTTGACATGTTGTTGTTTTCTTTGGTGTAAAAGCTGGAGGTCGCCAGCCCCTATACGAACGGAGTGAAAACAGTAAATACGGAAGCCTAGTTAAAATAACTGTAACTGTCGTCGAAGCACCCGCCGAAAACAGTAAAAAAATCACACAACGTAGGCCTATAAACAAGCAACAGGTAACCAGGGTGTGCACCGTTACAATACAGAAACAAATATTTTGGATATCAGACTTCTCTTTGCAAAAATTATTATAATACACCAGTATAAAATGGTATATTATGATACTAGTGTATAAGTACGCTTTTAAAGCATGTGCGACGAGTTTAAGAGCACGACGCAATGAGGAAATCTTTTAACGTCGCTAGTGCTTTAATGGCACTTATACACGTGTATCATACGTTATTTTTTCTACGATCGTAACAAAAATATAAAAACTTAGTTCGATTACAGTTTTTCCGTCACATTGTGTTATATTGACATTCAAATTTACGGCACAGCGTGTTTTAATATAGTATTAAAACAAGCCACCAATGGCAACATGCAAAAAAGACGTAACTCGGGCGCCAATATTAAGGGCCGGTTGCAGAAAGCAATGTTAAGTCTGGTGTTAGCTAACATCGCGTCAAAGTGAACAAAATCGCATCAAATTTTGTTTACTAATGTATTAGTTACCATAAGCATTTGAGATTTGATTCGTTTTTGTTCACTTTGACGTCGCGTTAGCTAACACCAGACTTAACATTGCTTTCTGCAACCGGCCCTTAGAGTGTTATAAACGTCACTTTTGACACTAGAAACTCTGCAAACAGTTGTCATTTTGACACGATCGTAAAAAAATAAATATAAACTAGAGAACACTAACCATATACCACACGAGAACCAAAACAAAAAACTATTTCAAAACTAACAGAATGAAAAAAAGTGAGACGAAGATCAATAGAATTTCTGGGTCCTAAATTGCTTAACGCATTACCAAGACAATAAAAATCACCAAATTTACAGTATTTAATTGTAAATTAAAGAACTGATTACTTTAAGGAAATCGCAGTGTTATATTAATAATTATAAACAATGTTACATCTTGTTCACACATCTTTATGGAAGGTCTGTCTCTGATCGTGCAATATAAGCTGCAATTGAATTATTATGAAGTAGTTGATTATAAATACCTGTAAATTAAATATAATTATAGAATAATATAGTAATTTACGATGCAAGTGCGTAAAGCTACTCGTTAATCACGAGTGGGGTAGAGTTAAAACGCGAGTGACCGAGCATTTTAACTCCTCGAGTGACTAAAGATGCTCTACGGATGGGTATCGTACAATATTTTATCTACAATAGAATCTAGAAAACACGGTAAATATAAAGAAAATGTAAATGTAAATTAAGATTACCAGCAACCGGTCGTAATTATGCGTGTTTAACAATTTTAAAACACGTTGCTATTGACAACGTGCCTAATGAAATCTTTTAAACACGTTACTACTGACGACGTAAAGTAATGAAAACATATTATTAAACACTCGTTTTACAAACTTAAAACTGCCAACTAAAAAGCGATTTTACACACTGTCGTAGATAATAGTAATTTACGATACAAGTGCGTAAAGCTACTCTTTAGGCACGAGTGGGGTCGAGTTAAAACGCGAGTGAGCGAGCGTTTTAAGCCCCACGAGTGACTAAAGATGCTTTACGCATGTGTATCGTACAATATTTTATCTACGATAGAATCTAAAAATACGGTAAATATAAAAAATATTTTACATGTAAATTAGAATTACCAGCCACCGGTCCTAATTTTGAGTGTTTTAAAAATTTTAAAACACGTTGCTACTAACTACGTGCCTAATGAATTTTTTTAAGCACGTTGCTATTAACCACGTAAACTAATGAAAACATGTTATTAAACAGTCGTTTTGCAAACTTAAAGCTGCCAACTAAAAGGCAATTTTACACACTGTCGTAGATAAAATAAATTAAAGACTGACTATTATAAATATCATTTAGTTAGTCAATAAGTAGAATATGAATAGATGTAGGTGCAATACTTTTAAGCACAAGCAATTTGCTTCAGGAAACAGCATTCTTCACGTTTATTGAAACTCTATGTTTTATTCAGAGACCATTATGCGACTACTATAACACATATATTGTAATGGTCTTAGGCCCACGACTCGACTCTACTAGCAGTGCAAATTAATGAACATTTCAATATGCACAGAGTTGAGGGGTTTTATATAACTGCAATGCTAAACTTAAATTTCAAATAATAAATGCATTGGTAAAGAGATGCCAGTAATAATAAAGTAATTAAGTAAGGAACGCAAAGGGACAAAGCTTGTTTTTCACAGGGGTCGAAGTTGACTTGCAAATAAATTAAATAATAGGTTTGTGCATAATGAATAGCCGAACCGAAAGAAATTAATAGTCACAAAAAGGTTTGATATGTGCAAGTAAAAGAAGCGTAGTTTCAATAAAGCTAGTCAGTGAAATTGGTGAGGATTCTAAAAAGGTAAAGAAGCCAGAATAAGATAACAATATAATGCGAAAGAGCAATCTGAAAAAGCAGGCAGGTGGACATGAGAAGGCAATTAGAAAGACAGGCAACAGGATATAAAGAAAGCAATTGAGAAGCAAGGAACTCTTAAAATAATCAGTGCATTGAACGGTTGTGAATAGCAGAGCAAATAATATAACGTGTTTGTGTGTGTGGCGCTAATAAACGATTTTTAAATTTAAGAAACAGACACTAAATTTAGTTTGTAAGAAATTTGAAGATTTAAAACTGTTATCAAACTTTTTTCTAAAATGTATTTAAATTAACCAAAACTTATTTCCGTTAGCATAGTTACCATAGCAATAGACTCTAATTTGTTTTATTAACGTAGGAGAACAAATGAATAATTAAATTAAGCTTGACAGTGTAAATTGTGCTCAACTTTAATTATATTTTTAATGCAATAAATGAGCATTTTTCAAACCGAAAAGTTTACCCTTTTATTATGTGCATATCCAAGTTTGAATGGTATCGTTTGTGAAGGTTTCCGCCACCAAAAATAAAAAAAATTTCAAGAGCGTTCCGAGGATTCGCCAGCCGATCCAGCTCGAGATTTCGACAACTGCGTCCAGCCAAGATAACAATCCTAAGCCAAAAGTTTGTACTGCAACACCGTGGGCAAGACTGCAGGAGTGCTACCGGCAACTTCAACAGCAAGGAAAGCCGTTCCAGGGCTAGAAACACACCAGGGGTCGTCTCCGAGCACCGAAGCAGTTCCGCCGCTGTAAGGTACCCAAATTTATCTAAAATATCAGTGTTAGCGGTCGGAAAATCAAGGTGAATGTGCAAGGAGGCCTTACTGAAGAAGATTCGAGCATTTCCAAGGCCACAGCAAAGACGCAGTTCGAAAAATAAGCGGGTTCCCAAGTTTGAGGTTATGCCAAGAAATTGAAGCCACAGGAAGCGTCCGATAAACAATTGCTAAATTTCCGGCCGCGTTCATCTGACGTTACGAAACAAATTAATGTCCGTAACAAAAGCTGTTAATGACCGCCAAAGTGCAAAGATTTAAATATTTACCGTGCGAATTCTCATAATTACACTGGTTTTAAACGTCAAATACCGCAGACTTGCATACGTACTCCATTTTGTAAATTTTTTGACAGTATTGCAAACAATTAGCTACCGTGCATTGGAACTAAATGCGGTAAACAGAACCGTATCAGATAATTTGTAATTTACAATCAACTTGGAACCCAACTGAGTTAAAGAGTTATTGCTTTACTGAGAGCTAGCGTTTTATAATTAATTGCAGATAAATAAAATATGAAAACGGGCACATAACCATTTATTTTTAACAAGTAAATAAAGTACGGCTCAGAGTTTAACCAGCCTAATAATTTGATAGCAGGCAAACTTCCGTACACAGTAAAATATTAAATCAGTGAATTGTGCATATTGGATTTTGCTCTAACTTACAATTAAGTATTAATTAAAATCCAGTCATTAGAGAGCATCCATTGCAATATTTACTGTCATGTATGTATGTATACTAACTGGATGCTCAATAAACCATTATTATTATTATTATTATAGTCTCGTGATTTGTCGACACTTCCTCGTAGTTTTCTGGTTGCTATAGATACTTACAAAATGCCAGATGTCTATTTGTATTACATTGAAGATGTTAAACCCGACAATCGGCTTAGTAGTATACAGTACACTTAATGTTATTGTGCCCCTAATTGCTGGATGTACTTATCCCCAGCCGATCAATTTTCAAAGTAGGTACCTGTTTGTCGGTCACGTTTAAACTGGTATGAATAAAGTTATCAAGAAACTGTGGACGTACATATCCAAATAAGAAGCATACTCAAATCACAATTCAATACGCAGTGAGTTTCACTTTTTGCCTTACCACCCTTGAATATTTCTTCTTCTGATAGATTTTGGCCTTTAAAAGGATTAGTTTGACATTTTTCATTGTGACAAAACAATACCTAATAGAAGCGAATCCCCCATGCTAAACGTTGGCAACGCGCCACAATTTTTTCACAGAGCTGCACCCTGGCGACGGGGTGGACCAATTACACAATGGGCAATAGTTTTAATGGCGCGAGCGCGAAAGTTAAATATCGCGTATAGGCAACCCTCCAATCTCATTAATTTAAAAAATATTTTGTGAATAAAATTTGATTTAAAAAATAATTTATAAACTTTAATTGCCAATGCTGACTTAGGCATTAGCAATTAAAATTTACAAATTATTTCTTAAATACAAATTACAACAGTACAACTTTGAATGTAAATAAAACAATTATTTAAAGACAGCACTAGAAAAAAAACTTTATTAATGTAGTAAATACATGCAGCAGAAATAATATACAATAAAACAAATATTAAATTCTAGAACCAAAAATAAATGCGTATAAAACAACATCGAAATAAATAAAATATACGTATTATTTATAAACATAATGAATAAATAACAACCTACTTCACAACCATTATTTCCGATGATCTTGGGTAATGGAGCTATTCGGCTTATGCTTTTCCTTGACAAATTTTAAATAGTATCAAATTGTCGCAGATGTGGGCATCGTCAGGGCAGTTTATCCAAAACCTATTGATGGTATGTAGAACTGCTTGAAGTTAGTCTGCAAAGTAGGTTGAAAATCGGCAACAGAAAGGAATTCATATAAATAATACTGAATAGTTTTGATAAACAATCTAACGTTGATTATTATACACAACCGTAACATGACTGATATCATCTTCAAAATATAAACGCGGGCAACACAGTTACGTATAATTTGGCCGTGCCAAGAGCCATCGTGCTGGTTGCCGTTACAAAACTGTCCTCGGAACAGCTTTCATTGCAACCAGCACTCGACGCTTGCCGTGTGCACAATTATCGGTGAGTATGTCTCGCCCTTGTTATATTACTAATGAATATTACTACTGTTGCTTATTATTTCATTATTTTATAAAGGAAACAAATTAGCTGAGACGTCAAAACATGTACATACATTTGAAGATGTCAAAGACTGATCATAACATGAACATAAAACTGTATTATCTTCCACCACATTTGAAGGAATGCCTAACGATTACTTCTAATGCTTTGGAAGCTAAAGAACGCGGTACAGAAATTTATGAAAATGCTTACACTGACCTGTACAGTACCAATTTGTTGCAGCCAGGAACGCAGGTAGACTTCTTTTTCGTGCTGACCGTTATCACCATGCAAAGGACATCCACAACTGAACAAATTTAACTATTTTGGTTATATGTATAGACGACGCAATATTACAAAAGTAGGTAATACTTACTGTTAACTAGCAAACCGACGCACTTAACCTCAACAAGCAAAAAGATACGGCGTTGAAAAGCGCAAGGTTCTGTGACGTCAAAAATCGATATTATTGTCTGCACCTGCGTGTTACAGGTTGAAAAACTCCTCGCCCCGACCGTACGGCGTGGAAACCACAAATTTTGTTACTTAATCATAGGTCTCAGTTTCAACCCTGTGCCTATGATTAAGCAACAAAGTTTGAGGATTCCCCCCCGTAGGGTTGGGGCGAGGAGATTTACAATGTCTAGCACCAGTGGCAAGCAAAGTTTACACAAGAATAGCAAAAGAAATGCTACGGCAACAAGTAGAACATAAACTGGAAGACGACCAAGTCGTATTTAGGAAATATAGAGAAACAACAGACAATATATTCATCTTAAGAAACTTAATAGAAAGACGCAAACAAACGAGAGAACAACTAATCTTTGGAATTTATAGACCCCAAAGCAGCGTTTGATACGGTCCAAAAAGAAATAATACACTGGGCATTGGAGGAGCTGGAAGTACCAGAAAAAATAATAACAGTTGTAAAAAACCTATACGAAAATATTGAGATACGCATACAGATTAATGGTCAGAGTCAGAGGAAACTTATATAAAGGAAGGCATCAAACAGGGAGATAGTTTGAGTCCCTTACTATTGTAAATAGTAATGGACAGGATACTAAAAAAACGTATAAAAAAAGACGTTAAAACTACAAACAGTAGTAGGATACAAAAACCTAATTCCTATAAAAATAGACTGCCTAATTAGCCCAGTCAAATTAGCTCAAAATGGCGGCGAATCGTACATTAAACCATGGGGTTCTAATTTTTCCAGAAATGTGTAGGGGGTGACCCCCTGAACAACGCCTAATAAAGTCCCATCGATTTCAGGCGCCGCGGGGGGTGGGAGAGGGTCCCAAAAGTGACTTTTTTCAGTTTTCGGTGTTTATCTCGAAAACAGTGTGTCACAGAGGAAATTTTATACCTTTCAAAATTAAAGCTGATAAAATTCCCTTGCAAATGGTATATCCATGTTTCTACCTAAGTGTTACCGTTTTTGAGATATGAGCCGTTGAATATAAAAATTTGTAAAAAAAAAGTGGTAGCGGTTCAGGTATCTCGTCAACCTTCCTCTTTTAACTCTTTCCCCTTCTATTTCTCAGAAAACTCGCTAGAAAGATTGTTGTAAAATGAAAAATTTTCTTATGCTAATTTATCTGTTCCCGGTAAATGGTTAGAGCGTTTTGAAGTTTAGGGGTGTGGCTTTCTTAATCACATTGTATGCTGTTTAATTAAATACGTATAGTATTTATAACCCGTGTAAATAATAAATTGAAACCCGCACAATGAGCACTTTTGTTGAAATAAATTTCTCAGAAGTGAAACAATCCAAGAAGAACTCGGTCGTTCCTTTGACTGCGATGAGCAATACGATCAAAGTGAATGATGAGGTAGTGGTGGTAGAGCCTCTGATAATATTTCAGAGAACTCTGATCACCAAGAATAAAGAAGGGGATGTAGAGAAGTTCTTTTAAAGTACGAGTTATTCCCATACCCTACGACTCTATTCGTCGAGGAGATAATGATAAAAATAAAAAATATAATCAATTGATCAATGTGAAGAACAGTTTCACGGTAATCGATGGCGGCTTCCTGTTTCATAGAGTAAAGTGGAACACCAACACCATCTTCGCCTCCATCTGCGATCAATATGTGTTCTACATAATCAACCATTATGGCGGTAGTTCAGCTGTGGTATTTGATGGTTATGAAGACACGAACTCCACGATAAGAGCCGAACAACATCGGTAAGCATCAAGTAAAACATCAGTGGATATTGACTTCAATAAGAACATGGTGGCTAGTGTTCATCAGGAAAACGTCCTTTCCAAGCTTATTACTATGTTAGTGCAGGCCTTTGGTGCAAGAGGTATACAGTCTTCTACAGTCAAAGGAGATGCTGACTGCAGTATTGTCAGCGGTGGGTTGCAAAACATCTCTCATTCAACTGTGGTGATAGTAGGTGAAGACATAGACCTCCTCGTGTTACTTGTGGCACTCACCCCGAGAGACACAAATGTGTTTTTCATGAAGGCTGGACGGGGCAACACAGAAGACAGGTTTTACTCTTCAGGCCTTATCATTCAGCCAGTACATTATCTTCATCCATAGTTTCTCAGGATGTGACACTACATCAGCGATTTATGGTAAAAGCAAAGCAGCCATAGCTCATTGTTTCCAGCGGTATGCCAATGAAACAACAAACATAGCCAAAGTGTTTTATGACTCCAAATCTTCACCAGGAGATATTGGTGGAGGTGGGGAACGAATGTTCCTGCTCATGTTCCAGGCTCCGCCAAGTGAGCGTGATCTCAACCACCACAGGTACCTTTTATTTTTCTTTGCTCGTACTGACCCCATTAAGTAAATTTAATAATTCATATAATTCATTAATATTCAATAATACGTTATATTAATAATAATACAATTAGTATTCGTTAATTATTGAATACCACTATCTGTAATTCTAATCTATTGTATTCTATTTTGTTCACAGATACATGTGCTTCATGAAATCAACTGCAAGAATGAAAGCCAACCTGTGCGCTTTGCCGCCCACAATAGATGCAACATTCATACACAGCGTTTCTGCAATTGCAGCAATGGTTGGGGAACGAATCCTTCCAACCTAAAAGTTGGGGATGGACGAAAAAATATGGTGGACACCTTACTCCTATCAAGACAAAGGCCCCTTCGGCCTCAGACAGTGTCCTCAACACACTCTTTTGCCGTTGTGCCACTGGCTGCGGAACGAGGTATGGTTGCCAGAGAGCCGGGATCAACTGTTCCCTGGTATACAGCAACTGTCAAGACTCGTGTACAAACAGTGTTCCAATTCAAGAAGACTTTGGACAACTTGATAGTGAAGAGCTTGACTTGTTTGAAACTTTTTCCAAAGTATCAGATTGACGGCTTTTAATATATGGGAAATCAGTTGATGAAATGAATTGTAGGTATATAATATATTCAATGCAAGTACTTGTTGTTTGAACCTACTTTTGATAACCATTTTTTGATAATATGAACAACTTTTATACATTTTGGTTTGTTTTATTACTTCTTCCTCTCAACTACAAGTGTTTATCAAGTGTATATTATGAGATATACATTATAGGTACAGGTATACATAATTTATTATTTATACGGGTTATAAATACTATACGTATTTAATTAAACAGCATACAAAGTGATTAAGAGAGTTACATACCTTGGAAACGAAACTTGAGTGACGAGTACCCCTAAACTTCAAAACGCTCTAACCATTTACCGGGTAAAGATAAATTAGCATAACTCTATACATATTTGAAGGAAATTTTTCGCTCTACAACTTTCTTCCTAACGGGTTTTCTGAGAAATGGAAGGGGAAAGAGTTAGAAGAGGAAAATTGACGAGATACCTGAACCGCTACCACTTTTTTGAGAAATTTTCATATTCAACAGCTCATATCTCGAAAACGGTAACACTTAGGAAGAAATATTGATATACCATTAGGAAGGCAATTTTATCAATTTTAATTTTGAAAGGTATAAAATTTTCTCTGTGCCACCGTTGTTCAGGGGACCAACCCCTACATTTCTGGAAAAATTGGAACCCCATCGTTTAATGCGAGATGAAAACCTAATTTGACTGGACTAAATGTACGCTGATGACGTAGTATGGATGACAGACACATACGCCAAAATGCAAAAATTAATGAATATCTGGGAAAAAGAGATAAATAAGATGAAAATGGAAATTAACACAAATAAGACAAAAATAATGGCTATAAATAAAATACAACAGCCGGCAAATACAGATATAAAATGTAGTGGACCGATCTTAGAAGAGGTAACCTCATTCGAATACCTAGGTAGCGTGATAACAGAGAATAGAAAAATGGAACGAGATATAGCCAATAAAATAGGAAAAGCTACAAAGATATACTAAGCAAAAACAGAACCATAATGGCAAAAACAGAAATATAAGATAAAACAAAGCTGATAGTATACAACACAGTAACAATCCCGTTATTATTATATGGAAGCGAAGCATGGGTAGTACAGCAGAACCAAAAATCCCAATTAAATGCGGTAGAAATGAGATACCTGAGGAAAATAGTAAGAAAAACACAGTTTGATGGAATAAATAATGCAGAAATAAGAAACACCATAAAGCAAGAACCGATTATGCAAAAAATAGAAAGAAGACAACTGGAATAGTTTGGGCATATCACGAGTATGGAATCAAATAGATTACAGAAAATAATTCAAGAAATGGAAAGTCACAAAAAACGAAAAAGGGGCAGACCACGGAAAACTTGGATGCAACAGATAGCAGAGATAGGCAAACGAAAAGGAAAGAAAGTAGAAGAAATAAAAACCTTGACAACAGACAGGAAGGGATGGAAGAAGTGGTTAAAAGAACCATAAGCCATAGATAAAACACTTTCTTAAAATGTAGGAGTGATGATGGTTTTGAACAAGTTTTAATTGATGCTGCCGAGATTGCAAAGGATTAGAAACAGAAGTGAAATTTGAGCCCGATGAATGTAGAAGAAGGAGACATAAACGGCAGTTTCAATATGAAGCTCAAGACGTGGCACCACAAGATCCTAAACAGAAATTCAAAGTAGAATTCTACTACACTATCTTGAACATGGCTCTACAGTCTATTGAAGAGAGGTTCCAACAATTAGAACAACATAATGTTCTATTTGGATTCCTTCATGATATATCCAATATCAACAAAAAGACACCTGCGGATATACTTACTGACTGCAAACATTTAGAAACGTCTTCGACGCATAACGCTAATAAAGATATTGATGCTTATGATCTTCGCAATGAGCTTCAAGTAGTAGCTCGAAGGCTTCCAAAACCTATGTCACCATCAAATGTGCTTCTCTATATAGTACAACAAAAATTGGAAGATTGTGTACCAAATGTTGTTGTTTCCTTGAGAGTACTATTAACACTTCCAGTGTCCGTGGCTAGTGGAGAACGCAGTTTCTCAAAATTTAAATTAATTGAAACTTACTTTCGTTCAACTATGTCGCAAAGCAGACTCGTGGACTTAGCAACAATTTCAATAGAATGTGATTACGCTTCGACACTGGAATTGAAGGAATTAGTAGAAACTTTTGCGAGGAAGAAGGCACGAAAAATTAAATTTTGATTTTCTAGTCTACTTGTAACGTTTATGCAATTGATAATAAATTAATATGTCAGTTTAAATTGATTGTTTTCTTATACATATTTATTTTTACTTCCTTTTACAAAGGAAGTATTGGATTCACCGCAAAAATTTGAAATTGAGTTTTCAACAGATCTTCACGTTTTAGAGTCCCCTGATCCCAAAAAACATATTTTTTTCATTGGTCTGTCTGTCTGTCTATGTGTCTGTCTGTGTGTCTGTCTGTCTGTCTGTGAACAGAATATCTCAAAAACGGAAAGAGGTATGGCGTTGAAACTTCATATATAAGTTTTGTGTACCATTTAGATGCGACAGCAAGCTTTTGAAGAAAATCGCATAACCGGAAGTAGGTGTTTACTCTTGTGATTTTTCAGTTTTTTTAGATTTTTTCAAAAACCGCTCTAACGATTTTTTTTAACTTTAAATTTTTATTACATTTTTAATGTGTATAGATGTGAGATAGAAGATTTTCCAGTTGAATACTTCTAAAATGGGTTTTTTTTGTTTTTTTTCTATTTTTTTATTAACTCCTATTTTAAATAGAACACCCGGTATTTTATTACATTTTTGAATTCAGCTTAAAATTCTAGAGAAAATTTTTCTCTTGAACTAACACTATTTTGTACCGTTTTTGTAAAATTTGTAATTTTTAAAAAATTTTGACAAATGCTTAAAAATTTTAAATAAAATTTTTGGCTAATTATAAGATCACTGTAAAATGATTTTTTAAATTAATTTGTGTGAAAGGGGGCGTCTTAATAACTTTTGCCTAGGGCGCTAAATAACCTGGCGCCGGCACTGTGGAAACCTCAACCGTGTGCTAAAATTGCCATTGAAATGAAGTCCCGAATCTGCTTGTTGTATGGGCTTCGTTTAATCAACTCGCTGGAGATGTAATGCCGCTCACACCCGCTCGAATATCGCCCCTATGTGATTTCCAGTAGTTATTTCCCGTATTTGGTGGCAATAGCTGAGATGCGACCTGCAGCTTAAGCTAGTCAGCGTAACCTGAGCATCTGTATGCCCTCCAACAAGTATGTGTTAACTGATCGTATTTGTAACGCATAGAAATGTATAGTAAAGTGATCTTAAAGTGCCGCTATAGCCCGTAGTGCCATTGTTTATAAAAATGTAAAATGTTGAACAGAAACTACCGCCTTGAAGTTAATTTTTAACCTTTACCGTCAAGTTTTAATGTCTGTATGTAGTTTTGCGTTGTGAGATTAAGCCATCATTGTCGTTGTTTTACTGTTTGAGTAACTGTTGTTAACTTTGATCACCGTAACGTACCTAGTTCCTTGGTGCAAAACTTAAAGTTATTATTGTTTTGGATGTAGTCATGTCAATTGTTGTCCCTTTCGTTACCTGTGCTTAGTCTAAAACATTGCGTATTTAACCTGACTAACCCTTTTCCATATTCTCAAAATTTCAACCGTAATAAGTAATTGTAACGTCCATTGTCACCTATACATATATTTCTATATAAACAGAGTTTTATGTTAATTATTTTTATGTTTTTCATTGATGTTTGCATGCATATTTGTGTTTTTCCGATGTACAGGAATCCAAACGATTGTAAGCAAATGCAACTAAAGGTAAGTTTGACTCAGCTGTTCGTCGCTTCAAGCATTGCCAAGCCAGAAGTAGAAAGGTGGCAAGTGTTTTTTAATAAATCGACAATTATATATCTCCTAGAACAACCTCCAGTAAGTTACTTCTTTTCAATAATATATATGTTAACAGTAGAATTTGAGAATATTATAATTTTATAAACATTGTTTACTTAAATTAAACAAGAATAAATTGAGTAAAAGCCATGAGCGCGTAACGTGAGGGTTCTTTTCTTAAGAGTTTACCCGAGTTTAAATGGCTTCCAGAAACTCTAATCTAGCCCTGTTAATGAATAACTGTTACAAAAATCCTGTAAATGTTCTTTTACAGTTGTCTAAATGAGGAGATTTTTCTTTATCCAATTTTCATGTTCTAAAAAATCTCTTCATTTAGACAACTGCAAAAGAACCTCTACACGATTTTTGTAACAGTTATTTATTAACAGGGCTAGAATAGGAGTTTTTTGAAGCCACTTAAATAGATATTAATTAGAATTGAAAAATATTTCTCCTAAAAAGCGCCTTGTATAGAAAACGTAAAAATTATGCAAACATACTACTTTTCGGTAAATAATAAAAAATCTAAAGTAGTAATTAACATTTTATATTATTATTTCCAATTATAAGCCTTTAAAGTCTTCACATAAAAAAATTGAATTTTAATATTAAGTCTTGGTATGTAAAATTTTGAAAAATATTTAAAAATTTGAAAAATTTATTTTTAGATAAAGTTAAAAAAATTAGGAGTTGTTTGGCCTTGAGATTGTTCAGTTAGCTAAAAATAACACTCTCTAAAAAAATCTCATTAAAATCTTACTTAGGTTCCGAAAAATAGCACATTTTGGATTTTCAAAATTTCGAAAAACTCTATTTTCTATAAGTAAAAATCACTCGGTATATATGATAGAGGCTAAATAGGTTTTAGACAAGCACAAATTATTGACGTAAAAAGTTTTTTTGAAAAATCAAAAATAAAAATTTTTCCCATATAATTCCGACTTTTTGGCGGACACTGTATAAATAAGATTAATAGTATATTACACGGCAAAGATTTACAAGAAGCAAAGGAAAGCCAAGATCCTCTTAAATCTTTAGTCCTTGTTAAATATTTTAAACGGCGTAAACGTAGAGAGCAGACTTCTGATTAATTTAGTATTTGTATATAATTTTCGTTAGATTTAAGTAATATTTTTAGCGAAGCTAGTTTCAGATTTACCACGCTTTGTTTTGGTAAAATAAATAATTCCATGGCTTTCTTCTTCATGCTAGTGTAAGAAATTGAAAAATAATTTTTTATTGAAAAATAATTATCTAAATATTTTCAAAGATAATTAATCTTATAAATTGTAGATCAATTATTAGGGTAACATGCACCAATCACAAGTTATAACAGAATTCTTACACTGAAGAGGAAAACACGATGATTTTCTTCTCGCTGTCATTGTTTGACATTTTGACAAATGTAACATTTGACGTATTAACAGGACGTTTCTCTATTATTTATTCGTTTAATTCTTCAATCAGAGATCATGCAAAACTCTTGTCTAGCAAGATTTTTTTTATTCGCTATGATTGCTAGAAGGCAATTAAACTCGGTTAAACTCTTAACAAAAGAACCCTCACGTTACGCGCTCATGGCTTTTCCTCAATTTCTTCTTGTTTAATTTAAGTAACCAATGTTTATAAAACTATAATATTCATTGATTCTACTGTTAACATAGGTATTATTGAAAAAAGTAACTTACTGGAGGTTGTTCTAGTAGATATATAATTGTCGATTTATTAAACATTTAGAGTGTTACTACATTAAAGTAAAATACTATAACATTTACTGTACAATCTTGCAATAAAGTATTTATTGTGATTCTAAAGAAACACTTCGTATAAAATTTAAAAGAGTTACTTATAGTACTTACTGCATTGTAGTTAAATGCAATGCAAATGTCTAGACATTAAGTGTTAAGTGTATGCCAATTACAACTTTTAGATGTTTAGATAGACAATTTCACTAGTATTAGGAAATATTACACAAATTTGATTTTAAATTGCCCGCTAAGTTTGGCGTAATGCAGCGAGAAAATTACAGTAATCCATAAAGTTTGGTATTTCGCTACGTTGTAGAACTTGTCACTAACTAAAGATGTCGCATAGCCTCGTGCCCTACTAAGGTCACTAAATACATAAAGGTACCGCCATTCCATTCCAAGATTTTGCTCCCCCAAATTAAAAAGGACAGAACATTATAAGAAAGTGAGAGTGAGAGTGAGACACTAATGACAGGAACCCCAAATTAAAAGAGACAAAAAATATATGTTTGCACAGTTGGCGGTACCTTTATGTATTTAGTGACCTTATGCCCTACTTATGAGTATAGTGACTAGATGATTAGATTTAACCACGGCCTACTGAATTGTGTGACAAACGTCAGACGTTTGTCACACAATTCAGCAGGCCGTGGATTTAACTTTTACCCAAGAACACTATACTAAGGACACGCAACTCCCGTTTCGAAGCGGACCGCTAAAAGCTGACAAGTAAGGCGGCCGTGGTGTACAAATATTCATCTACAAAACTCGTGAACTGTCAATGTCAAACGTTTGCTGAGTGTAAGTGGAAATTCGGACCATGTTTTAACAATTAATAACACACTTGAAATACACTCCATTGGATTAACAACCGTAAACTGACTTTTAATCGCGATTACAGGTTAATTTAGCTCGCTTCCAACTCTCGAACGGCAGTACACGCTGTCGACAGCGCCGCGACGGCTATCCCCGACACAAGGGCCGCTTTTATATACAGCCGTCATAGGAAGTTGCATCTCCTTAGTATAGTCTTCTTGCTTTTACCATAGTGACGACATATACTCTATTTTGGTGCTAATGTCATTATGACAGACTGTAGAATGTGACATTTCAAAATATAAAATTTCTCATTTTGATAGTCTCAGTCTCTGTTTAATTAACATTAAAAAATCCATACCAGCTTGCTTCATAACTGACTGTACTAATAGCCATGCAAAAGGTATGTTTAGATTTCCCAGGTGTTCTGAAAGACAAAAAACATGGCTTTTACACATGAACGGACCTGTAGCAGAAACTACCGATAATTGCAGGATATGTGAAGTAAGTAATAATTTAATGTTTATTTTTATTAATTTTTGATTTTATGTTTATTTGCATTATGTAGGCACATTTTGAGCATAGTATGTATGAAAGAAGAATGGATCAGAAAAGAAAGTTACGTCCTGATGCTGTAACAACTTTACTCGTTTCTTGCGATATCTCATTAATTTAGAAAGCACTGTCCTGATCAGGAAGAAAACGACCCTAACATTAGTTTCATAGCAGATATTAAATTCGTTCAGGATATATCAAGTGACTATCATGGTACTTACACTACAAGAATATGAGAGAGCACTTGCAAATGAAATCGATATAAAAATAAAAACAAAAAGATATATGAACATTTTTATGACAAAGAACACAAAAGAGCAGAGAAATTCAAAATTTACTAATAGCCGCCAGAAAAAGAATAAGAAAAGTGGAGGAAGATAACGAAGAATACGAACGGTATTTTATTAAAGTACTGCTTTAATGAAGATCGAATTGAGTCAATAAAACGAAAATCTGAGGATAGGTCTAACAATTGGCTAAAGTGGTCTAAGGAGACGGTGACAACAGCTCTGAAAATACGTTTTATTTGTAGAAGCAACGGTTATGAAGAATTAATAACACAAAAACTTCCATTCCCTTCTATTCGTACTCTGCAGAGCCGACTAGAAAATTTTAAATTTGATTTTGGAATTTTGTACGAAGTTTTAAATTTTTTGAAAGTAGAATCTTTTACCGATTGCAAACGTGACTGCGCTTTAATTCTTGATGAGATGGCTATCACCCCTGGAAGTGTTTACGACATTTCTCCCAAAAAGATTATTGGTAGATCTACGCTACCATCTCATGACGACGCAGAGGCGCAAAACGTATTAGTATTTATGTTGGAAGGCATAAATATGCGTTGGAAACAAGCAATCGCTTATTATTTTACTTGAAAATCAGTTGATGGAAGTATATTTGTAGATATTATCAAGGAAATATTTTCTGTAGTATTTAAAATTGGTCTTAACATTGTGAGTGTAACAAGTGATATGGGCGGAGTTAATCAGGCAATGTGGAAAAGTTGGAATATTTGTGCTGAAAGGCATTCTCCAATAAAAAAATATGTTCACCTATCCAGGGGCTTTAAATAAGAAAGTGTATGTTATGGCAGATGTGCCTCATTTAATTAAAAATATTCGAAGCATGATTGTGGCAAACAGAATTATTATAATCCCAGAAGATATTCAACTAAGACATAATTTATTAACCCTAGTAACCCCAAAACCGGGTCAAAAATGACCCAGGATTCAAATTTTCTTGTACCATTTTTTTTCAGATGCTATTACGTCGTTTTGCTTCTAGATATGCTATTCCTATGCTGTCTGTCACCGTATGCCATAAATAAAAATTTACAAAACGGCCTGAAATTTTTTATTACTTTCTTTGCGTAAAGGGTCAATTTTGACCCATTTCGGTACTTCGCGTGTTGTAGTCAATTAATGTTTTATGCCTGCTCGTACATGTCGCTGCATGCATGAATTTCATTGTAAAGTGCCGTCTGGCGAATTTTGCCCGTTAGTGCATGTGCATGCATGAATTTTATTGGTAAAAAATGTTTGAGGAATTTACAGGAATTATACATGTTTGTCGTATGTCTATATAAAAGTAGGGTTCAAAATTTACTTTCAGTTTGCTGTTACCATTTGGTCATAATAAATCCAAATAAAATTCCACTAAGTGACGAGCAACTAGCTAAACTTTTAGAATAAAGTTATTATAGTGACGAAGACGTTCCTGAAGTGTGCAACGAAGTAGACGATAATGAAGAAGTTGAGAGAATCGGTGACAGTGAATTTGGAAGCGAAGTTTCCGGTTCTGAAGACTCGGATGATGAACTCGTTGCTGGAGCTAATAATGAGAAAATAGATGGGAGAATGTGGACATATGTGTCCGATACAAAAAGGAAATCTAAACAAGTGAATATACTTCTTGAAAAGGAAGGACTTCCACAATGCAGTATGAATGTACAGTCTGTTCTCGATGTATTTTCGCTTTTTATTTATTATGTAGGCATGATAAATATTAAATATAAGAAACGTATTAGATATTTTATATATGTAAGGAGGGCAAAAAATGTTTTAAACAATTATAAATAGCAAAATTATACAGTGGGTCAAAAATGACCCATTTTGGTACTTGGCGTTCTCTCAATTTTGTGGGGTTACTAGGGTTAATCAACACAGTTAATATAGAACATATAGAAGAACTCGCAAAGTATCAAGAACATCTTTGTTTTAAAATTCCACCTAAACTACATAGAGAGGATTTAAACTCATTTGCTCATGATAAAATGAAAGTAGGTAAAGCTACTCATGTAATAAGCCATGATGTAAGTGTAGCCTTAAAATGTATCTCTGATGTACTAAACAAACCTCAGTATTTAACCACTGCCTGATTTATTGAGCAAGTGCAAACTTGGTTTTATAGGTATTATGACGTCCCGCTGTTCTTTATCTGCTATTAGCAAATTAGACTATCAACATACCAGGCAACCATCAGCTTCCCCAATAACTATGGATTTATTTTGTAGAATGATAGTTGGCGATCGCGGTGTATGGAAACCATCTCAAACAGGAGTTCTCATCTCAACTCAATCAATTCTGGATTTGCAAAACATGTTTTTAGTTGAGAAGAACTATAAATTCTTATTGGCCAGCAGATTTTCTCAAGATTGCTTAAAGAATTTATTTAGTGTCTTGAGAAGCAAACAAGTAGTGCCAAACGCTGTTCAGGTAAAAAATAACTTGAAACTGGTTGTTGTATCTCAGTTTCTAAAGAAGAGCAAAAGCAGCAGTTACCCAGAAGACGATATAATTTTGTTGTCAGGTTTCTTAGACACCATAGAATCATTATATACTAAATTACCTCTAAGGAAAGATATTAATCTCAAGAACTTCTAGTACATGTAAACAATGTATTGATTCAGTTGGTTTATGTACTCCAATTAGCACTTTATTTGATAAGTTGACATATTTACGGTGTTTTAAGAAGGATACTTTGGTTTTCTGTAATGAATCAGCATTTTATTTCTTTCTGGACATGGAAAAAGTCTGCAGAGAATACATTGAAAATTTTAGAAATAGAAATATTAATTTAGAAGAGCTATTGGTAGAGAATATAAAACCCATTTCATATGAAGTACCTAGTTGTCACGATCTCAAAAACAAAATTATTAAAAGATTAACCGCATTCAGATTGAAAATTAGCAGTTATACGTATTCAGAAGAAAGTAATGAATATGCAAGCAAATCAATTGCTATTCGTTCAGCCAGGCAACATGTTTAACTAGCGTTAAATTATTTTACTTAAGTTCTAGTTAATAAAACGATTTTGAGAAATAACCATTTGTTTTTTTATATTTTCAAAAATACATATTTAACTTGTACTTAATAACGAGGTTATTACGAGTTGTATTTCTTTTTCTTATGTGCTTAGTTTATTATATTATATTACATTGAATATATAAGTACATCTAAGAATGTTACATCTAAAATATGTCTATATGTAACAGTATTAATTTTTAAATATTGACATTTCGTTTTCAGGATTCATAACCTAATCCTTTTAAACTGTCTTTATTGACATTAGCACCAAAATGACGCCAGCCAATTAAAAACGAGGTTGTTCTTGTCGCCACTATGGTAAATGTAAGATCTAGTCATCTAGTCACTATACTTATGAGTAAGAAAGTGAGTAATTTATTTTCTTTCTTGGTCTGAGGCACAGGAGTGAAACTGAAACCTAAGCATTCGCAACAAGAAAGTTGAGACGGCCCCCCATCGGGTCGGGGTGAGGAAATTTATAACCTGTAATACGCAGTCGCAGACAAGAATATCGATTTTGACGTCACAGAATCTTGATGTTCCCAATCGTTCCCAACGCAGTATTTGTTTGCTTGTTGAGGTTAACTGCGTTGGTTTGCTAGTTAAACAGTAAGTATTACCTATATTTTGTTGAAATACTTGTTAATTCTAATGTCTATCATTTTGATTCAGCTCCTGAATTTATATTCTTAGTTTGTTTACAGCGACATAGCCTAATAAACATCCATAGTTAATTTTGTATACAGTTCCTGTATATAAGATCTCTAATTTTGTAATACCTATTGCGTCATCTACCCATTAACTAAAATAGTTACATTTTTTCAGTTATTAATGTCCCTTGCACGGTGCTAATGGTCAGCGCTAAAAAGAAGTCTACCTGCGTTCCTCGCTGCAACCAATTGGTACTACAGGTCAGTGTAAGCATTTTCATAAATTTCTGTACCGCGTTCTTTAACTTCCGAAGCATTAGAAGTAATCGTTAGGTATTCTTGCAAATGTGGTAGAAGCTAATACAGTTTTATGTTCATGTTATGATCAGCCTTTGACATCTTCAAATGTATGTACATGTTTTGACGTATCAGCTAATTTGTTTCTTTTATAAAATAATGAAATAAGCAACAGTAATAATTTTCATTAGTAATATAACAAAGGCGAGATATACTTACCCACGACCTGCTGAATTGTTTGACAAACGTCACTGTATACGGCCTGGACAAATGTAAAGTTTCGCGATTCTCCGCAGAGCGCTGTATACCCACGAGCGGGAATTTCAAATTAGCAATGTAACATCAGTTACTACATTGACTACAATGCAAATATTTGATTAATTTTTGCGACGTTTCTTAAAATTTTACAATAATATAACCCTCCCGTGTATTGTTTACTTTGATTTTCTATTGTGTTTTGTGATCAGTTTCCTGCTAGTTTTTTCTTGTATTTTCTCATTTACATTATTTACGTTCGCAGTATAATTTGTTGATTTATTTATTCGTTATTATTGCTTATGATTTCGTGTAGTATTGTTAAAACAAAAAGCAGTTCTACAACGTGCAAATATACCAATTGGGGAAGATCTTATCATGCAATTTACCTCCAACTAAGTTTTAGGAAGGAAATTGTTTTGATAGCTAAATTTAAATTATCGGTCTGGTGCTTCAAACAACGTACCCTTTTAACGATTTCTATTTTCTATTTTCATTTAAATATGGAATGAATTGTTAGTTGTAGCATTCAAGACAAGTGTTTCCGAGTAACTTCTTCTGGGGGCAGACTATAAATCACATTGCACTTTCTTTAGTACATTTTTAATTACTACATTTACAGATAGATATCTAATGAAACAAATAACTTTTAAATGTTTAATTTTAAATTTTTTACAATAAATTACACATAAACTTACAACCTTGCAATAACACACAGAATAAAATACTTCATTACTATTACCACCTAGAACATCTTTCAAATTTGTAAGAAATACGATTATCTGCATATCATGTGCTATTTAGAACAAATGAGTGAGCTATCCAAAAAATACCTGCGTGAAAATATGAATCCGTCTTCAACTATGAATTCTTGGAGTTCCACACCTCTCTGAAGAAAAATAGTAAAACTATATACTTACACGACACTAATAAACATTGATTACACCATTCATATTTATATTACATTCAAAACAATAGGTCCTTATCCTACTGATACTGCATTTAAAAAATCATTTCTAAACCCGAATTAGTCTTGACAGCAGTTGTCATTTAAATGTCATCGTGGGTATGTGGTGCCAAACTGCCAAATTGGCGTTTTCTCAGAAATGAAAACAACAATGGATTTCAAAAAATGCCCAGGCTGTATAAAGTGACTTTTGTCACACAATTCAGCAGGCCGTGTACTTACCAATAATTTTGCACACGCCATGGTTGAGTGCTGGTTGCAAGGAAAACTGTTCCGAGGGAGTTTGCTAAGGGCAACTAGCACGATGACTCGGTAAGTGTGTTGCCCGCGTTTATATTTGAAGATGATATCAGTCATGTCTCGTGTGTAATAATCAACTTAGATTATTTATCGAAATTATTCACTTATAATACCATGAGTAGTCACAGTTATGTCGACTGTTTTTGCGGTGGTGTCACGAATGTCCATTCCGCTTTGGTACGATTAGGACGAGTGCGATAGCACGAGTCCTAATCCCAAGCGCAATGGACATGAGTAGTGATACCGCCGCAAAAATAATCTACTTAACTTTGACTAAGAATGGTATTCGAGGGATTATTTAATGAACCAAACTACTTTTTCAAATTAGTTTTCAGTAAATCTAGCAACAAACTACACAATTTCTATAGTAACAGAACACTAATATTTACTTTTTCTAATAAAAACCACATTTGTTTAAAATAGTCACTTGGATACCTTCTAGGAAGATATATCCACTGATATTTTTTTGATTGGTCAAGAAATGTCAGAAGTCTGGATTTTCATTGATCACTTTTTGACAGATGACAGATGAATTGAATAGTCAGAATTATTTATATGCATTTCTTTCTGTTACCGATTTTCAACCTACTTTGGAGAATAACTTCAAGCAGTTCTACAAATCATCAATAAGTTTTGGAGAAACTGCCCTGATGATGCCCACATCTTCAAATTTGTAAGGAGAAGCATAAGCCAAATACCTCCATTACCCAAGAACATCGGAAGAAAATGGCTGCGAAGTAGGTTGTTATTTGTTCTTTATGTTTATAAATAATACGTATATTTTGTTTAATTCGATGTTGTTTTATAAGCATTTATTTTTTGTTCTAGAATTTAATATTTGTTGTATTGTATATTAATTCTGCTGAATGTATTTACTACATTAATAAAGTGTTTTTACTAGTGCTGTCCTTAAATAATTGATTTATTTACATTAAAAGTTGCACTGTTGTAATTTGTATTTAAGAAATAATTTGTAAATGCTTAATTCAGCAATAGCAATTAAAGTTTGTGAATTATTTTTTAAATCAAATTTAATTCACAAATTATTTTTTCAATTAATGAGATTGGAGGGTTGCCTATACGCGTCATTTAAAACTCCCCCTCATTGTGTACTTGGCCCTCCCCGTTTCCAATGTGCAGCTCTGTGAAAAAAATGGTGGTGTGTTGCCAACATCTAGCATGGGGGGATTCGCTTCTATTAGGTATTGTTTTGTGGTCTGAGTCCGAGTTTATCTTAACAAAAAATAATAGTGGTTTGTGTAGTAATCTAACATTACGTTTGCTATTAAGCCGTTCTCTGTATAAGTGGCTTCTTTCAGTTTGATGTTATTCGTTGTAAGTAAGAAGTCAGAATTTAGTTATACGAAATTTGTTAATATTTTTTAAAAACAACGTAAACAACTTAACCTAACTAAATTGTATTTTGTTTTCAGATATTGAACTTAATATATACGGACTCGTCATTTTTATTACAATAATGGAAGTGGAACATGAATTGGTTGATCATAATTTGCATAATGCAACGACCAGCATGTTACTCGAACCTTTGGGGAAACTAGAAGAAAATAAAGTGGTTGGTGACTTACATGTAAAACAGGAGAATGTTGAAAGCACTATCGACAACACGGCTTACCATAAATTGAATATTAAGCAGGAAGAAGTTGTTATAAAAGATGAATTGCTTGTTTCGTATGCAAGAAGTGAAAGCGTGTCTAAAGCATCGTTTGTTCCTAAAGTTTGTGAATATAGAGCGGAAGGTAAAAGTAATTTCTTGGAAAATATGCAGACTGATTTGAAACAACTTCAGTCATGTTCAATTTGTCAGTACAAAACATTAAGGAAATATGCTTTAGTTAAACATATGAGTAGGCATATGGAAGAAAAACCTTATTCCTGTTCAATTTGCGAGTATAAAACAGCACACAAGAGTAGCTTAGTTAGACATATGAGTAGACATACAGGTGAAAAACCTTATTCATGTGATAATTGCGACTATAAAGCAGCAGAGAAGGGTCATTTAGTTGCACATATGAGTACACATTCAGGAGAAAAACCTTATTCATGTTCTATTTGTCAGTATAAAGCAGCACAGAAGGGTAGCTTAGTTAGGCATATGAGAACCCACACAGGAGAAAAACCTTATTCATGTTCTATGTGTGAGTATAAAGCAGCAGATAAAGGTAAATTAGTTGCACATATAAATATACATACAGGAGAAAAAGCTTATTCATGTTCAATTTGCGAGTATAAAACAGCTCAGAAAAGCCATTTAGTTCAACATTTGAAGAATCATACAGGAGAGAAACCTTATTCATGTTCTATTTGCGAGTATAAAGCAGCACATAAAAGTAGTCTAGTGTCGCATATGAAAATGCATACAGGAGAAAAACATTATTTATGTTCAATTTGCCAATATAAAGCAGCACGCAAGAGTAGCTTAGTTAGACATATGAGTACACATACAGGTGAAAAACCGTATTTATGTGATAATTGCGACTATAAAGCAGCAGAGAAGGGTCATTTAGTTGCACATATGAGTACACATTCAGGAGAAAAACCCTATTCATGTTCTATTTGTCAGTACAAAGCAGCACAAAAGGGTAGCTTAGTTAGGCATATGAGAACCCATACAGGAGAAAAACCTTATGCATGTTCTATGTGCGAGTATAAAGCAGCAGAGAAAGGTATGTTAGTTGCACACGTAAATACACATACAGGAAAAAAAGCTTATTCATGTGCTATTTGCCAGTATAAAGCAGTACAAAAGAGTGGCTTAGTTAGACATATGAGGACCCATACAGGGGAAAAACCTTATTTGTGTTCTATGTGCGAGTATAAAGCAGCAGAGAAGAGTATATTAGTTGCACATATGAGTACACATACAGGGGAAAAACCTTATTCATGTTCTATTTGCGATTATAAATCAGTACGTAGACGTGATTTAGTGAATCATGTCCAAATGCATACAGGAGAAAAGCCGTATTCATGTTCTATTTGTCAGTATAAAGCAGCACAAAAGGGTAACTTAGTTAGGCATATGAGGACCCATACAGGAGAAAAACCTCATTCATGTTCTATTTGCGAGTATAAAGCAGCACATAAATGTAGTCTGGTGTCACATATGAAAACGCATACAGGAGAAAAACCTTATTCCTGTTCTATTTGTGATTATAAAGCAGCACATAAATCTAGTTTCGTACCCCATATGAAGATGCATACAGGAGAACAGCCTTATTCGTGTGCTATTTGCCAGTATAAATCAACAGTGAAGTATAAATTAGTTAGACATATGAAGACCCATACAGGAGAAAAACCTTATAAATGTTTAGTTTGCAGTTATAAAGCGGCAGAGAAGAGTAGTTTAATTAAACATATGAAGACACACTAGCAAAAAACTTTAGAGTGGATGTTGTTGTTTGTTCAAGAATTGGTCTTCACTTTTGCGGTTCTTAGAAGTTACAACTACAGTATACGAGGAACCGAAAAAATTTTGCCTTTTTCAAAGATGAACTTTATTTTTATTTTGAAACGTTTTGTACAATTTTAACCTTTGCTATACAGTCTTCTTACAAAACCACACATTTCTACCACCGATATTTCAACTTTAAAATCCCGCATTTATAGAAGTTTGCATTTTGCTCCTCCAGCTACTGTATAACTGCACTTCTAACACTTACTCATCTTTAAAATGCGTTCCACGTATGTCACTCTTTAAGTTTGTAACTAAATAGTAACCAAAGAGCGCCAAATCAGCTGAATATGGTGGATGTGACAATATTTGGAAACCCAATTCGGCTGCTTTTGAAGTTGCTGCAACGTAAGAGTGGAATGAGGCATTGCAGGATACCGTGACTAAGCATTCCACTGCGTTTCAGATTAATGTTTTTCTTCAATTTAGTTAAAAGAGATGGATAATAGTCTCTAGTAATCGTGTCATTTTTTTTTTTAATTAGTGTAACACCTCTTGAACCAAAAAACTAGGAGCACCACTTTCCCGGGCGATGGCTTTGACTCGAAACTTTTTTGGGGGCAGCAAATTACTGAGCCACCACTTCATGCTGGATTGTTTTGTCTCAGGATCAAAGTGATGAACCCAGTTTTCGTCCAGTGGAACGATTTTATCATAACGATTATCAGGGTCAGCTTCAGAATAATTTAAAATTTTACAACTCCATCCTACTTTCTAAAAGGTGTCAGCATGCATGGGCCTACCTGGCGGATACCTTATTCAGGTGTAACTGACTATGTAAAATTAAAATAGATCTTACCAATCAATCAATCTTCTTTGTAATTTTTCTATTGACCAACGTCTAACTGTAAATACTGAAGGTGCAAATTCTCGATATACATGTTTTATACGTTTCGAAATTTCCTTGAATTGAATTCCCTCTTGTGAGAAATATTATTACGGCACTCTACTTGATTTTTTCCATTTTCGATTACCCTATTATATTTTGTTTTATTAGTCAGAAGTTAATAGACGAAACTTTATAAAATTTGCAGGCATATTTACTAAAACTTGGACAATTATGACAATCAAGAAATTTTAATTTTACCATGGTCCAATGAGATCGGGAGAACTTTCTCGGTTCCCTCATAGTAAAATCGGCTATTGTAGTAATTGTGGTTGTAAATTTGTACACTGAACAGTATATAGGGCGTGCCACAATAAGATGTACATAGCTTTAGTATGTGTTTCTGGCCTCTTTTAAGTCGCAAACTTCCAATAAACATATGGCCCAAAATGTATCGCTACAAAGTTATTAGTACTTTTTCTTTCAAAAAATAATACTAAAGAATCAAAACTTTATTGGTAAAGGACATCAATTAATGATTCACAAAATAAAATGCTAGTTATGTGGCAGTTTCTATCTCAAGTTTTCAAAATGACCTCGATTAGATATGCACATTCATGCCCTTTGTGAAATCTTGGTGACAGACCTCGGGATCCTTTTTGATGACATTGGAAGCATCAACTATTTGATCTAGCAACTCATCTCTAGTGTTTGACTTCATATGGCTCCAAAGATAGTAATCTAACGGTGTTAAAGTTAAATCCGGTGACCTGGGTGGCCAAAGAACGACCCTGGCGTCCTATCCAGATTATCAAAGTTTTCGTTTGCTGTATCCACATATCTGCTGTGATATTTAGAGGTACATCTTCTAACAACACTGGTAGTTCCGTCTTGCAGAAAGTGGAGGTAATGTGCTGCGTTCAAATGACCTCCAAATATATTGCTATGATTATAGACTTATGTTCGTTTAATAATAATGGTTTTAACCTTAATAAAAAGGAATAGCATGTATCTCAACTCAGGGGTAGGTTCTGAAATATCAAGTAATCTAATTGTAATTTGAATTATGTTAAAACTTCAATAAATTTGACATTTATGTCATTTGCAATTGCTTGTGCAGATAACTAATCAAGATCCTTTACAAATTATATAAAATTCATAAATCAATTCGTAAGTATGACTTTCTTTGTCTTAATGAATCAATTTTAAATGTTCTTTGTTACAGATAACATTAGCATGTATTTATTATTAACTAACCTGCAACGCTCAAACTTCCAAGTAGCTTGAATCAGCCTGTTTCCTTCAGTTCTATCTGTAAATAAACACTAATCACCTCACTTGTAAACTCGCTGCATCCATCACGTTGTCGACTCAAACTGTCCAGCTGTGAGTAGCCTCAAAATAATCTCGTTGTTTAACAATCCAAATCCTCATGTATGTTCCCTCAGTCGTCAGGAAGTTGATCTCCGTTCAATGGGACCCAGTCTGTTGTGACAAAACTCCAAACAGCAACCTCGTCCTAAGCTGGAAGATAACAGTTCTCCACCAAGTCCAAACACCCTCCGGCACAGCACACAGAAACTCCAAGCAGCGTCAACACTCCCAAAAGAACGTCCAATCGTCAATCCTTTGTATTAAAATTCCAATCAATTATATCCAAATCGTTACTCTTACTGATGTTTTATTATATAGTTCCAATTAATAATCTTGATCCTCCACCTATATTTTATCTTTGTATTTACTTGCACTCCTGTAGTTATACCATGTAAAATTCATTTACATTGTCGAGTTATATTTTCACTTCAGTACCACGTAAATTTCATGTATAGTCCATTTATCATGCCAAAATAGTTCTTAGATAAATAGGACTAGAGTATATTAAAGTTTATTAGTCGAAAAATACTTTACATTTCAGTTTTCAAGTTTGTTTATTTAATAATCCCCTAAAACATATTTTTCTATCTCTTGACTACGATTATTTAAATTGAATGCCACACTCTAGACATTTTATATTAGGACTTTGATTCGTTATCCTGCAACATTAAGTTGTTTGCATTATAATATTTCCTAGCCTTTTTCAATGATTACTATACGAATACTATTCCATTCTTTGCACTTAATTTTCGATATATTTAAATTATTTTCTCTCTCTATGTACCATAGCAATATATAGCCCAATCATTTTCTTCCTGATCATACCACACCAGACATTAATAGAAAAACGGTGCTGAAAATGTGACTCTGTGAATGCGTGTGGATTTGGTAGTGCCCAAATATGTGCATTTCTTGTGTTTGTTATTCCATCTCGGTTGAACGAGGCCTCATCCGTAAAAGGAGTTTTTGTGTGCAACCGCTGATTTTCCAATAACCAATGGTAAAACTGTTCACATGCAATGTAATCATTTGGTAAAAGAGCTTGTACTGTTTCTACATGATACGGATATAAGCCAAAATCATAAATGGTTCTCCATATTTACATTCGATTAGTACCGATTTGGTTAGCTAGCCGTCTAACGCTAGTTGTGGGACTTCTTTCAGTTCTATTGAGAATATTTTCCTCTAAATCAACATTTCTTCTCAGTGGTCGTGCACGTTTTCATTGTGGTACTTTACCAGTTTCTCTAATAGTACTTTGCACATTGGTGAAAAACTCGGCTATCTGGTAATCTGCCGCCAGGAAATCGGCTGCATATCGGCATATTCTTCATTAGAAAACGTAGCCATACTTATTTTATGACAGCTAATAAACAAAACATTTAGTTACATTTGTTTTCAAAGCCGTCTAATGCATCTTTTGTTTACGATCTTTGAGCATAACGGTAACATTCAAATGTGAATAACTTTGTAATGATTCATTTTGGGCCATATATTTATTGAAAGTTTTCGACTTAAAAAAAGTCCAGGAACACATACTGAAGCTATGTATTTCCCATTGTGGGACAGGCTCTATATAAAAGAATATGAGAAAACATTGAGAGTAAACTCTCTATAAAAGTGTATTAGGAATGTCTACTTTGTTTATTGATATTTTGAAGATCAAATGTCTATGACAACGAATTGAAATGTTAACACTTTCATTTTGCTAAAGAATAAAAAAATTCATTTGTAGTTTTGTCTGTCTTATTGCCATCAAAAAATTAAACCTATAATGTAAAAACTATTTTCTTCTGCCTCTAGTAATTACAGAGATTCACATTTAATCTCCACGAAGATAGAACACCCTACAGATACCATTTCATTGTAAAAAAGGATATTAATGTTGAAGCCGCGAGTATCGGATTCTGTATAGACAACGAGATATCAAAGGAAGTGAAATTAAGTTAAAGCAAAGCAAATAACATTAGAAAGATGTGAGTTATGTATCACTGTAAAAACGATCAATGTTTTCAGAAAAATTGAGGAACAGTAACAAAATTCAACAATGGTGTCGAAGCAGTAGGTTAATGTTATATAACTTCATTTTGACAATATACAATAATTGATGATTTTGAGTATTCAATGTGCCATAAAATATAAGTTTTGTATTGTTAATTGTAACGTATTAAGTGGTTGCGTTGGTAAAAAGAATAGTGTACTTTGTGGAAACGTTAAAATTTATGTGTTGGAATATACAAAAACATTGTAAACTTTTATATCTGACTTATAACCAATGGAACCAATGTAAAACCTCATAAATTGTGTGCTGTGCTTATCTGTATTTCAAAAGGCTTCTATTTCTGTATTGTAAAACTTTAATGTTAAACTAAACTTCATTATGATTGTAAATGATTATGTTATATTCAGTATTTATAATAAAATATTTTAAAGTTTGATGTATGGTTTTAATGTGGTAATGCATTGTCAAGTTTGTTTTCGATAGGTTTTGTAACCTGGTGCAATTTTTTGTTGGGCCAACTGGAAGATCTTTGATGATAGGATTTATAGTTTAAATTCCTAAAATTTAGAAATGCTTGCACTGGATACCAATATACACAATACACAAACTACTGATCTCAAAAATCTTGGCGGGAATTAAATTACAATATTTCAATATTATTTTTGACATTGAAAATGTAAATATCCACAGTGCAGTAAATGTAATATAAAAGAAAGAGAAATATCTTGTCACCGCTGAACATTCTAACGCGATAGTAATAGAATTAATTAACGATAATCTTACACCAGGTCAATATAAGCCCTATAGCGAGTCAATAATACCTAAAACAGTCTCATAACTAATACCGTTCAACAAGCCAACTAAGTGGGATAACATTAATATGATCAAAACCAGATTCGAACACCACCAATTTAATTGTTAACAACTCTCGAATTTAAGTTAGAAAATATGGTGATATGGTAATCGCAACTTTGATTGAAGGGAGATAGCTCAATATTACTTTTATTAGATGCAGGTTCTTTGGTAAGCTGTAACCTATAGTAGAAAGAAAAAAGGCATAAATGCGGCGCCATTAAAGTGATATTTATTCTAAATGCCTAGATGCAGACAAATAATGCATATGTATGAGGGTGACTCTTCCTACCAATATAAAATATTGTATTCAGGGTATTTAAAAACAAGGGACGTTTGTAATTGAGTGAATCCCAATACTAACTCCTCTGCGTTCTCAGCATAATGTATGTAATTTATAGATCCAAATGTAAGTTTAACGCACAAATAAACAAAGTGCAAGGTATGTAGGAAATACGCATATAAATCACTAATGCATGAATACATAAATAGTAAATCTGGCATAAGCAGGAAAATTTCGATATCGTCAACTCATGCACTTATGAGAAATAAATATTTTTACGGTCATCATGCGCTGTTAATTAAAGTTAGCTCTATATGCTATGTCTTACTGTAGGCTGAGTAACTCAAGTGCTAGCCGAATTGAAAAAGGATATAAATATTGGTCATTTTGCTTATGTTCAAAACTTCTCATAGCATCTGCTACTGACGTTAGTGTGCTGTCTTTGAGTTTCAAGTTCCATCTAAATGAGTTTCATCGAATGTTAGCTTTGATAAAAGGAATTGTCAGATTTGACATTGGGAAGGTTAAATAATGTGGCGTTTGAGGCAAGAGGCTGACTGCAGTTAACAATTCGTCCCTGCTATTGCCCTATTTGGCATCTAGCCGCATATATGCACCATATTTCATCTCGTACGGCATTTTTACACATATTCTGATAGATTTTGGACTATTTTCGAATTTATTTCGTGAGGTTAGACATTTGAGTTACGATTAAGTGCAGCCGGTTAGACACTTCCATTTTCAGTTAAGCATTCTGGGGTCGTGGTCGTGAATATCTCCTTTACTTTTCCCAATCCTTTGTTGCGTGTATGGAATATGGGAAAATCACATTTTGAGCGGTGCTAATAGAGATATGGACGAATGGGTGTCAATAACTCAGCACCTCCCCGGGAGACTATAGCAGTGAGGCATTGTTACACCTAAATTAAGTCTTCACCTTTTGACTAATTAGGAATGAGGAAAGAGTACGTTAAGCCGATAACCATCAAAAGTAAGGTTTGTAAAAGCACTCGAAGTTTGTACACTAATATGTAATATTTTGCAAGGTTCTTTTTCTTCTGTTTATTTCTATTTTTATTATTTTTATAGGATTTTTTGTCGCGTGGTTCTTTAATTTTTCATGTGTCCAATTATTATACTATTTTTCATTAATTTTCTATGGGAGCACGATACAGATTTGAGCTGGACTGATACACTATAAAAATCTGCAGTCAATAAAACCGCAAAATTAAAACCAATTTGAAAACATAACCAAACTTTAAGCAAAAATTTTTAGTGGGAAAACCAACAATATATAATACGTTCACAATAAACAGACAAGAAAAGAAAAGATTGAAAACAACCAATAAACGCATATCGAGGTCATTGGACAATGTGCAATATGAATTGAATCCTAATACAACTAAATACAAAAACCAAACAATTCTGCCAAAGGTTCTCTAAAATCAAAGTTGATCAAAAAAAATTTCGCCAATTATTTAGGATTATCGATTTAGAAAAATTAAATTGTTTAAATTAAGACAATTAACACCAGTTGAAAAAGTTCACCGAACTAAATCAGTATTACAAAACAAATAGGTTTCAAACGAACACAGGCCATCCTCGGGTTTCGAAACAATCATATTGGTTAAAACATAGAAGGTGATATTTAGACTATTCAAATTACTTTCAAACAAGAATAAGAAACCGAAACAACTAATTATTTAACAAAACTAAGCATTTAAAGGTTATCATTACAAAAATAAAAACAAAAAACCACAGGTATTTTTCCGACAAAAAAGGTCAAAGAAGAGCAAATACTTAATAATTAAATACCATCTCAAACTAAAGGGGATACTATCAAATTAAATCAAAAATATCAACAAGGAGAACAATGTTTTGACAAAACAAAATTTCCAAACAAATAATTCAAGCAACAAGGACTCAAATAAACACAAAGCAAAACTAAGAAAAGTCCTTTTTAAAAGAATATAATTGAATTTACATGAGAAGTGTTATTTTGACAGTACAACAAAACTTTAAGAACCACCAATTTAAATTAAAATTAAGATGATTTTAAAACAGAATGTGATCCGGTTATATAAAGTGTCCTAACTTATGAAAAAATATTTGTCTGAAGAAGCTAACTTTGTGATTTAGCGAAACGTAGCGTTTTTTATCAATTTTTAATAATAAATTTTAATGTGTCTTGACAAAAACGTGATACTTTTCACGTAGTTCAACATTTAACCTAGCTGATACTATCTTTCGAATTGTAATGTGGAGGAAGTTCTGGTGAATATGTGAACCCATCAGGGTAAACATTATATATCCAGTAACTGTTGATCTACCTTACAAATTCATAATTGGGCAAACCCTTTAACCAAGCAAAAATAACTAGAATTACTAGTGACTGTGAGGTCTATCAAGACCAAAAACGATTATACAAAAAAGAAATCTGCCGGAGACAGAGGGACTTTTGGAAAACGTTTTGCAGTTTCATAGAGACCACTGCCTCCGCGGCTCGGTTGAAGAAAATCCTTTCTAAGGATCCAAACCAACAGCCAGGCTGTCTCAGGCGAGGCAATGGTTCTTTTGCAACCAAACCCGAAGAGACAGTAGAAGTGCTAACGCAAACACATTTTCCAGGCTATATTGTCACTCCTGACAATGTATGGCCAAGACCCAACATCCCACCTCTCTCAGAGGAGGATTGGAATGTGGCAAACCAGGTCGTACGGAGTGAAAGTAACCTGGGCTATAAACTTCTTTCTCCCCTTCAAGTCGCCAGGAGTGGACGGTATCTTTCCAGCCCTACTACAATGGGGACTGGACCTGATGCTTGTTCGCTTGGTGCGCATCTACCGGGCATGTATCGCTTTTCGATATATACCGGAGAGCTGTAGAGAAGTGAAGGCAGTTTTTATACCTAAACTAGGGCGTACGGATTATACCCAGGCCAAATCATATCGTCCCATTAGTCTTACATCCTTCTTACTAAAGAGGCTTGAGAGACTTTGTGACAGAGAAATACGGGAAAGGGTGCTGACTTTACACCCATTGCACCTGAACCAACACGCCTATATCTCAGGGAGATCTACTAAATCCGCGCTACATGCTGTAGTGAACCGTATTGAGAGATCGCTAGACAATAAAATGCCCACTCTGGAAGTTTTCATTGATATTGAAGGAGCCTTTGACAAGGCTTCCTTTGAAAGCATTAACTCTGCCTTACTCAGGCATGGTGTGGCACCCACTCTCTGTGAATGGATAAAACACATGCTTACGATGAGAGCAGTATAATTTAATGACCGGAAGCACACATTGGTGTTCAACAGTGGACGAAGTAAATGGCTGGGTGATGATGATGATGATGATGAGTATAATTTAATATAGGAGACAACTCCATTAGAGGTGTTATGGCTAAGGGCTGTCCGCAAGGTGGGATTCTGTCTCCACTACTGTGGAATACAGTGGTGGACAGCCTTCTAAGCACACTCAATGATGCTGGATTCTATACTACTGGATATGCGGATGACATCGTCATCCTCGTTACTGGCAAGCTCGAGGGCACGCTCTGTAACTTGATGCAGACAGCTCTTCGAATAACAGAAACATGGTGTAATGAACAGTCACTTTCTGTCAATCCTTCAAAGACAGAAATGGTACTTTTCACACAAAAAAAGAATGTTGGGACCTTTACGTAGACCTCTCCTACTCAACATTTCTCTGAGCTTTTCAGACAATGTCAAATATTTGAGAGTTATTTTTGACAGACAGCTGAATTGGGAGAAACATTTAAAAGTTAAAACTAAACAAGCATGCATGGCATTCTCGCAGTGTCGTCGCGCTTTAGGTAAATGCTGGGGACTCTCCCCTCGAATTACCTTGTGGCTGTATACTGCCGTAATTAGGCCAATGCTATGTTATGGAGCACTTGTCTGGTGGCCCAGGGTCAGACAGGCTACGAAAGCAAGTAAACTAGGACATGTGCAACGTCTTGCCTGTCTTTCTACTGGTGCTATATGCTCAACTGCTACGGCCGCTTTAGAGGTGGTTTCATGCCTTCCACCACTTGATCTTTTTGTGGCGGAAGTAGCCGTAAGGACCGCCTTGAGACTGCGCTACAAAGGGCTGTGACACACAGCAGGCAAGGGAGGCAGGCATACCCGCATTCTGAATGAGGCCGTCGACAAAATCCTTCTTCTGGTAGACTACCTCCCTTTACAATATGCCTTCAATAGACAATTCAACGTCTATGAAAATGCCGGGTTTACCCAGTATATAGATATATCCATCTTTACTGATGGATCTAAAACAAAGTATGGAACGGATGCCGGAGTTTTCTCTGACGATCTGAACCTCCGCCAAAGCATACCACTAGGCAAAATGGCCACTGTCTTCCAAGCGGAAGTAATTGGAATAATGCATGGTGCAAAAGCAATTCTTGAAAGTAAAATCGAGAATCAATGTATTGATATCTCCAGTGTCAGTAGAGCCGCTTTACTAGCCCTGGACAGTTGCAAAATTACCTCAGGTGTGGTAGTACAGTGCCGTGAAGCAATCGAGGATATCTAAAAAGATAATGTTGTTCCCTTGTATGGGTGAAAGGACATGACTGTAACTACGGCAATGAGGAGGCCGATGAGACTGCGAGACTGGCTTCCGAACAACTTCTCTGGGGGCCAGAACCTGTAATCCCTATATCCCTGACAATATTAAGCTCTATGCTATATCAAGAAACTTCAAACAGCTTTATACGAAGATGGGTTAACATGCAAAGCTGTCGTCAGGCAAGAGCTGCTATTACAGCGCCCTCACCAAAGACAGCCAAATATTGCTTGCAACTGTCTCGAAGAAACCTTCGACTAGTCGTGGGTATCCTATCTGAACATCGCACTCTAAACCAACATATGCACAGGATGGGACTAGTGGACAGTCCAAACTGTCTAGCTCTCGCAAGAGTCAGAGGATCCCTGTTGGGGGACTTCTGGCCCGATATGGTCAGAATTAGCAACACTCCAGTTGCGGTCGTCCTTAAGTATATTCAAAGGATTGGGTGGCTTGAGAGATGCCCAACTTGGAGAGCTATTGGGAGGTAGCACAATGGGCCCACTTAATGCGGCCTAAATGCTTGTGAGACAATTCACCCTCCATTTTTAATCCAGATTCAGATCCAGATCCTCCAAGGTCTAGCTGGTATTGCTTGTTGACACAAAGTAACTGAAATAATTCCTGTTGCTGTATTTGGAACATTATTAATAAAACTTTCAACCTCAAGCAAAAATTGTACCCATTTGTTATGATTTTCCTGTGTTAAAATTCTTAAGTACTTTATTATTTCTTTGATATATCGTTTTGCAATGTTACTTTGTGGATGTCTAATACTACAAAAACAAATCTTTATTCCTTTCCTTTACAATTTCCTTTACAAATTATTCATTACTCTGGAATTTCTGAAATATATTGCATTGTCTGCCAATATTCTTTTTGGTTGACCCACTTGTAACTACATTTCCTAATAGTCCAGTTACATTAGACGGAAAACAGCAGCGTCTGCTGAAAAAATCCACGTGAGCTGAAATTTTGCATACATCTTTATTTTAACATTGCAAATAATGTCTCAACAGTCCCCATCGATATCGAGTTTGCGTTTTGAGTTATTCAAGGTCAAAGGTCACAGAAATAAGTTTTTCGCAAATATCTCGCCTTCTATGGGTCGTATGGCTTTTTTTAGTTATTAAAAAAATTAAGACTAGGAAATTCTCTACAAAAAAGATTATACAGGTTTTTTACGTACAACTAACCATTCAGTAAATAACACACTGATAAGTTTTGCAGACGGGTTTTACTTCTTTTTACGATAAAGAAAGTATTGGATTCGCCCCAAAAATTCGAAATAGAGTTTTCAACAGATATTCACGTTTTCGAGTCCCTGAACCCAAAAAACATGTTTTTGCTTATTGTTCTGTGTGTCCGTCCGTTCGTCCGTCTGTCTGTCTGTGAACAGAATAACTCAAAAACGAAAAGAGGTATGGCATTGAAACTTCAGATATAAGTTTTGTGTACTATCTAAATGCGACAGCAAGATTTTGAAGAAAATCGTATAACCGGAAGTATGATGTTTACTCTTGTGTTTCAAAAACGGTTCTATTTTTTTCAAACTTTACATTTTTAAAGTTTGAAAAAAATCGTTGGAGCCGTTTCTGAAACACAAGAGTAAACATCATACTTCCGGTTATGCGATTCTTTTCAAAAGCTTGCTGTCGCATTTAGATAGTACACAAAACTTATATATAAAGTTTCAACGCCATACCTCTTTTCGTTTTTGAGATATTCTGTTCACAGACAGACAGACACACAAACAGACAGACCAATAAACAAAAACACGTTTTTTGGGTTCAGGGGACTCTAAAATATGAAGATCTGTTGAAAACTCAATTTCGAATTTTTGGGGTGAATCCAATACGTCCTTTATCGTAAAAGGAAGTAAAACCCGTCTGCAAAACTTAACAGTGTGTTATTTGCTGAATGGTTAGTTGTACCTAAAAAACCTGTATAGTCTTTTATCTACGACCACCACTAAAAGTAGGCCTTTTAGCGCTAGCTTGCTTCACTAAAAGTGACGTATTACCTATAGTTTACTGTGGTTAAAGAAATCAGCTGTTTACTTTTAGCTCTAGCCGAAGGCATGACTTTTAGCATTTGTTGCATAAATAGCTATTTTGTAGATAATTTCCTATCCTTCATTTTTTGTAATAACTAAAAAAGTCATACGACCCATATAAAGCGAGATATTTGCCAAAAACTTATTTTTGTGACCTTTGACCTTGAATAACTCGAAACGCAAGCGATGGTGACTTTTGAGACATTATTTGTAATATCAACATAAAGGTGTATGCAAAATTTCAGCTCACTTGGATTTTTTCGGCAGGCGGATCCTAATGTAACTGGACTATAAGTTGAAACAATTTTTTGGCTCCGCTTAATTGTTTCGCCAGTTACCAATTTATTTCAGGCCTAACCTGTATAATTTTATTTGAATTATAAATCCTTTGCAGTTCGAATTCTTAAATTTTCCAAAGCAGCTTATTTTGTACCTGTATCGAGTTCCTTTCGTTTGCGCGATGCCCTTTCTGACCCGTGCTATCTGTTATCACAGGCAGTTGTAATGCAAGCTTTCTTTTGAAAACGAAATTTTCGTCCGAGGCACTTGCTGTCCTCGCTTTGGCCCGCCGCCACCGGCGTGGCTAAACTTTGTGTGTTTAAGTCAAATTACGTGCGCTCAATTAATTTAATGAGCAGTATGTTTCCTAGGGCTGACAATGATCAGGTACGAGGGCGCTTTTCTATCTTATTATCGCCATAGTAATTACATTTTTTCTTAGCTCTTTATTAACAGTTTCATCCACGAGTTTATCTCGCAGGCCAAGTTATTAGCCTAATCGCATTTTCGACACTTGCTGGCGTTCTGCGTATTTGCTGCCATTTGAGAGTGCTTCCGCTGCAATCACCGATGCATCCACGGCGATTTCGACAATGTGTGTAGCAGTTCACTACCAGCATGTTTCGAGGTTAGTTAGTGCTACTCCGAGATTTATATTACTTCGACGTATTTTCAATACCAGGAATGTACATCTGTGCTTTTTAAACCCCTCATTATTTGGAATTTAAATTCATACATTTTGCAATGATTAACATGTAATGTTCAATTTCATACATGCTCTTGTTTTTACAATTAAATTCGTATGCCTATATTTAATTATGCTCAGTATTTAAAGCTGCAATTTTGATGTGTATTGACCTTCTGTAAAAGGTACAGTCACGCTTTTTTATTTCAATAGCCCAAACAGAAAGAATTATTAAATGAATGAGGTATGCATATTCCATGAATAATTTGAATTCACAATTATTAGAATAACCTGAAAGGGGTTTTTTTGATTTTATGCGTGTCGTAACCTTCAGTTAACGTACACAACTTTGTTATCACATTATTTGCAGTTTAATTATCCTGATTATTTATTACTGACACTTCAAGACTTTTTATTATTTATTAATTAAACGCTAGTCACTTGCAGTTTATTTCCTCTTATTATTGGAAATCTTTTGATTTCTGGCGCCCATTTCCTTTTCCTTTTTTGAAGACATTCCAGGGTACACAGCTGATGATTTGAACCTACGACCCAAGGCCGCCGAAATTTGAGTTAGGGCCATTGCGGTAAGTAAAGAGTTTTCAGAGCTGCCGTGGTGTATAAACTGTAGGGGCGTTGATCTGCGATTTTTACTACCATCGTTCAATTTTATTAATTAATCGCAGGCCGGCTTCTTTATTGTTTCAAAGTAATCTATAGCTGCCAGTTCCATCAGCTCATTTACTCTAATACTTTTCACAATATTCTGATTCTTAAAATTATTTTTTTTTAATTGACAAATTTGACAAGTTTTTATTAATTGTTTAATTAATTTGATATCTTTTTGAATATAAAAACATTCTCGACACATTAGCCAAGTTTTTCTTGCCCCACAATGTTCAAATATTGTATGAATTTCCTCAATAACTTCTAACACGCCTTTCCTACTTAAAACCAGCAATTCTTTATCTTCAATAAAACTTTTACCAACAACTTTTCTTTAATTTGATAACTTTATAATTGTTTTCTTAACTTTGCAACACCAAATTTCTTGAATTTCTTCGAATGTCTGTTTATTTAAAATTTCTTGTCTTGATATTCTTCCCTCTTCATAATTTTTTTCAATTCCAATTAAAGTTTGTTATGGTTTTTCATAATTTGGTAAATATTTTCTACTTAAGAAATCCGCAACTACATTTAATCTTCAAGGTTTATGTTTAATTTCAAATTCAAATGGTTGCATGTACAATGCCCATCTGTATAATGTATCATTATGAAAAGTGTTATTGTTCAGGAAAGAAATCGCTGAATTATCTGTTTGAATGTTAAATTTATTTCCAGTTAAGTACAATTTTAATTTATTGATTGCAAAAATTATTTCCAACATTTATTTTTCAGCTATTGTATATCTGATCTCATAACCTCTTAGAATCATTGAAATAAAACATATTGGTACTTCTATTTCTTCTTGTGTCTGTATTAATTCAGCTGCTATAGCTAAGTTAAATGTATCTGTACGAAGTACAAGTTTTTCCTTAAAATTTGGATATTTTAATAATAATTCTTCATGAAGCCTCTGTTTGATGTTATCCAATGCCTTTTCTTATTTTCCACTCTAAACTCATTTCACATTCTTGCTTAATAATTATACTAAAGGTAACGTTAGCTCTGAGTAATTCTTAATAAACCTTTTATAATAATTAAATACACCTAGTAACCCTCTTAACGTTTTTAAATTCTTCGGACTAGGTGAGTTTTTTATTTTCTCCAAACCGTTTTCATTTATTGTAACACCATTTTTACTTATTTCATATCCTAAGTAGGTTACATGATTCTCCATAAATTCGCATTTTGATAAATTCAGTTTTAACCCATTTCTATTTAATGTTTCAATAACCATCTCTAAATGTTTTAAATGTTGTTCCTCGTTTTCTGTAAACAATAAGATGTCGTCGATATAATGCACACAAAAGTCCTCAACTTGGATTAGTAGCTTTTGCATTGCTCTAACAGGTGCAGCACATGATGTTAATAAACCAAATGGTACCACTTTAAACTGAAAAATCTCCCCATCAATACTGAGACCTGTATATTTTCTTATCTCTTCATGCAACGGAATAAGCCAAAATGATTTTTTTAAATCTAACTTTGATAGAATTCTTTTATCCCATATTGTATGTAACAAACCATCAATCGTTTGTGGAGATTCATATTGTGGCTTTGTTATTTGATTAATTCTTCGTGCATCGAGACATAATACATTTTCTGTATTTAATTTCTAACTTGTGCTTTTAATGCAAACGGTACCGGATAAGTCTTACAATTAAAACTTTGAGATTCTTCAACCTGCATTTTGTGAATGTATTTCTCTGCTTGACCTACTTCTTCATTAATAATATTAATATTTCTGTTAATTATTCCTAATATTCTGCTCTTAAATTGTAAATTATTCTCACCTATTTTAAATTCATTCAACAATACCCCTTTATTAATATAATCATTTTTAATATTCAATAATGTATTATTTATTATTATACCTGCATAAGGATAATCAAAAATTATTTTCATCTAGTATGGCATGGAATACTTCCTAATTTATGAATTCAACTACATTTATACTTAAATGTCAAATTTGACATTTGCTTTCTAAGTGAGTTATAGTTGCATTCATAAATTAGGAAGTATTCCATGGCCATACTAGATAAAAATAATTTTTTATCATACTATATATTATCTCTGACTTTTTCAGTACAGCTGCTCTTCTCTGTCTAATATTTAATTAACCCCTTTAGATGAATGCACTTTTGCTCCCCATCTATTTTGATTCCCAATTGTTGAATAATATCTCAATTCTCAATATTATACCTACACTTAGGGCCGGTTGCAGAAAGCAATGTTAAGTCTGGTGTTAGCTAACATCGCGTCAAAGTGAACAAAATCGCATCAAATTTTGTTTACTAATGTATTAGTTACCATAAGCATTGGAGATTTGATTCGTTTTTGTTCACTTTGACGCGATGTTAGCTAACACCAGACTTAACATAGCTTTCTGCAACCGGCCCTTAGAGTAGTAACTTATATTTAACATTCTATTTGTTGTTGAAATGTTTCTTTTGGTTGCAGTAACAAATCTATTGTATCCTCTTTAATTATGTTTTTATGTAAGACATTTAAATGTTTCAAAATGATTTCCTCTTTTATTAATAAAGCCATTGCACCAGTATCTATTAAAGCTAAATATTCACAATTGCTTAAATTAACTTTTATGAATAACTTTTATGAATGGTCATGATGAAGTTTGATTTTCTTCCTCATCTTCTTCTAATAAAAAATTTCCATCATTCTCAAAAGGAATGGTAAAATACGTGAGGTTCTTATTTAACTTTATTTTTCTTTAACTGGTGTATTTTTTGAACAAACATTAATGATTACTATTTTACATATTTACACGTCCGAGTTTATTTTTGTTATCTTATGTATCCTTCTATAATAATGCTATGCCATAACTTAGCATTATTAATCAATATTTTATCATCTGTCGCTTGTTTAAAATTGTATTTTAAATTCTTCACTTTATCTTCAATTCTACGTTTAACCGTTTCCTTCTTATTCTTCTTCTTATAAATTACCTAATTTTATAATCCTGTAATTAAACTTATTTTACAGACTTCATTCTTACTTCTGGAATATTTTCTTCTTCGAATTATCCCATTTTGATTTGATGGTAATAAACTGACACCATTTTCATTTATATTCATCCATTTTTTACATTCATAGTTTGTTGTACAGGTGTTTTCATTTGTTATATTTGTTTTTTTTTCTAATTCTTCTCTGACTGTTGTGGTTGTTGATATTCCTCGTCCTTGGCCGTCATAATGATCAAATAACCTTCGTTATTTTCCATTGTTATACATTTTTCACCTTGATTCAGGATGTACTTTTGTTTAATTACTTTTCTCATGGATTGCACGTTCTTCTTTTCTGTGGTTTATATGTCCAAATCTATTTTTGGATGGCTGCCTCGGCAGCCTATCTGTTGGTTTGGCTGGTGTACATACAATAAATTGTAAATTTCTAATTTTTGATAAATCTTATTTAATCGAAATTGCAGTGTTTGCTTAGTTTCTACTAGAATTTTGTTAAAATCTTCTCTTAACTTGTTCAATGAATTTTCCGTCTTATCTGCCTAAGTTTTATTTTCCTGAGCCATTTTTCGGCATTTTATTTTTGCTCTTGCAACTTATCTGCAGTATTTTAAATTGAAGCCTGCAATTTGTTTTCCCTTTCCTCTGCATCCTTCTGAATTGATTCTTGCAATCTACTTTTCCTTTTCTCTGCATCGTTCTGAATTGATTCTTGCAATCTTCTTTCCGTTTCCTCTGCATTCTTCTCAGTTTCCTCTTCCTTATTAGTCAAATTATTCTTCATTCTCAGCATTATTTCCATCAACGTCTCATTACTGTCCTGTTTTACTGTTTGTTCCTCTTGAACTCGTACTTGGTTTCTCTGTACACCTACCTCGTGCTGTTTCTCCATTTCTGCTTTAGTAGAAATTGTTATTGCTTCCATTTCTTGCCGTTCTTGCTCTTCTGTTCTCTAGTTTTGTCTTGTTACCCGTTTTTCATTCACTTTTATTTAATTAATAAGATCTTTTTGTTTTTATGAAGTTTGATTGAGATCTCCATAATGGGGTTAAAAGGGGCGCATTTTTAAATTATTTTCTCATATACAGGGTGTCCCAAAGAAGTTTAGCTCAATAATTATTAATTTTTGTAATGAAACATTATGTATATCTTTATGGGTATTTAAGCTTCTATAAGTTCTACGTTCAATTCGTTTCTTGTAAATTGCTTTTACCATTTCCAACTTATGAATGTTTTTAGTATTTTTTGTCAATATCAAGCTTTCTTCTAAACCTCTAATTTTTACAACTTTTTAATATATCTTCCCTGACAATTGAGGGAGTCGTTATTTAGAATACAAAAATACTAAAGTTTCATAAAAACGGAATATTTTAATACAGGATTTTCAAAATACCGGTTCAAATTTCATTATCACTAAATGGATACCCTGTATATAATTTAAGCACAGGTCACACTATAATTTTGGTGCATCAGATTTGGTTGTCAAACACGTTCCGTGACGTCATAGAACAATGCTTGATTTACTCTTATCAATCTGGGTGGTCACACCATTAGCCTAGCTGTATGCAACTGTTCGAATCAGCTGTTATTAGTGAGGTTATGGTCTGCTTTTAAGATGCGAGTTGTTAAATTCAGTGGCGTAACTATCATATGTGCAGGGGGTGCAAAGAACCTCCGCGCCGAATGTATATAGGCGCCGCGGTAGCGGAGTCTTTGTGAAAATAAAAGTTTTCCTAGAATAGAGGTTCAAAGCGGCAACAGACTATGATACGTGAGCGCCACTGGGCTCTTTTGAGTGCGCAGTCTTTTCTCCTTTTGAGTAGATTAGAAGTTCCAGCTCTAGTGTGTGTTTGTGATTCTTAGATTGCATAGTACATAGTGCATAGTAACATACCACAAATTCAAAGTTTTAAACCACAAATTTCTGACGATTGCCTGAGATGCAGAGGTCATAGAGTGTGCCAAATTACTTCAAACTACGTATGAAACTGATCTCGATGACGGCTTACTAAAGCAAATTGTACAATTTCGATCTTCGTACACAACTAGTATTAAATATTGGTGGTGAGGCACTAACACCCCATGAAGGAGCTTGGCCTGCAAGGCGGAAGGTCAGAGCTTCCGTATCCTCGCTATCACACCCGGCTGTCGCGTGTCAAATTCATGACACGTGGTGATGTGGTGAGCATCACGCATTAGACAACCGCATTATTACCCCTTACTCTTTCGAACGCAGGTTCCCAATTATTTAAAGCGACTGGATAGGCCGCCCGCCAGGCATCGATCTGAGATTTGAACTTCAGACTTCCGCGCCGCAGTCCAATGCTCTAACCACCGAGCCACGCTGCAGCTAGTATTAAATATTGCTTATCAGTAAAGGAAGTGGGAGAAAAATGTCTGTCTAATCACACATCATTGGCTAGCTTTTCGTATTTGTATACAGCTTATATCCTACTTTTTACATCCCGTCACTACAGCCTCCACTAAGAGATCTTTTTCTAAATTAAAAATTAAGTAAGATGAGCCAAATACGCCTAAAGAGTTTTGCATTACTGAGTATCGGGAAATTAAGAGCCAGTACTCTTGGTTTTAATTCACTGATAGATATATTAGCTTTAGCAAAGTGTCGCAAAGGAGAGTTTAATTAAAGTGCTATACCTACCTACATATTTATATATCTACTAGCTGGCCCGGCAACCGGCCCCCCAAAAATAATTTGTCTCTGAAACCCCGTTTCACCACTGCAGAGTTTTAATTTTATGTCAGGTCCATCGTCTTGGTCTTAAAAATACATGCCATTTTCGCAATCAACGTCGCAAAAAACCGCAATAACGACACCCATATCGATTTTTAGGCTTATTTGCCCCATTTCACCCCCTAACGGGTAGCGGACCCGACAGACGTTGTCCTGCCCGAACGTTGGTTTGCCTGCTATTGGCGGGTTTAACAAACGTTTTTTCGATATTCGAATTTTCGCTCTTTTTCATTTTAAAAAATATTGAAGGGTGGTGGGAGGGGGGTGAAATTTTGGAGTTATATGTTCTGATATGCGATAAATCTTAAAAAATTTAAAAAAATAAATTCGTCAAAAAAAATTTCAAAAATTCTAGAACCCGATTGCACCGCCACCTACCGGATCCAATTGTGAATCTAAACCATCCAGGGACCCTCTCAAACACACACAAAAAAGTTCATCAAAATCGGTCCAGCCGTTTAGGAGGAGTTCAGTCACGTAAACACGTACAGAAGAATTATATGTATAAAGATATACGGATGGGGCCATAATTATATATAACAGCAGTAAAATAACATGAACTACAAAATAGAATGCTTGAGTAAGAAAGAGATGACCATACAACAAAATTGCTTTAGTAGGCACAATTAGTTGACATATGTCATAATTAAAGTGAGCGTCAAGCCTACTCGAATATTTGCTACTATGTTTATCTCTTTCTTACTCAAGCAATATGTGTTATTTTCTTGTTTATGTTATCTCATTGCTGTTATATATAATTGTGGCCCCATCGGTATTTTATTTATATTTGTATTCGTTTTACGTGGTTTTTGTTTTTGTATTTTCCTATGAATTTTTATGTTTCATGTTATATTTTGCGAGTGTTTGATGTAATGGTAAAATCTGTTCTACTTTATGGGTCGTAATCGTGGACGGTTACAGAACTGGTAAAGCAGAAAATGCAAGTGTTTGTAAATAGGTGTTAGGTGCCCAGTCATTATTTCGAACAAAGATCTTTGGGACCGAACAAATCAGGTGGACATTAATATAGAAATTAGGAAAAGAAAATATGGATGGTTAGGGTATACGTTGCGAAAACATAAAACTGAAATTTGCAGAAAAGTTTTGATTGGAAACTTTAGAGTTTCAGAAACAGAGGACGCCCGCGAAAAACGTGGAGGTGAACTGTAAAACAAGAGACAGGAAAGACTATAGCACAACTGAGCCAAAGAGCAAAGGAAAATGACAACTGGAGAGAATATACGAATACCCTATGTCCCAATAGGGAATAATGAGATTATTATTATTATTATGTTAAATTTAATAAAAGATTGAAACATCTAAATGTGTTTTATTTTGCAGTAAGTAACCTTTCATGTTAGGAAAAGAGCTTATTAATATTCTTTTAAATTTAAAGTGTTGCATGACCAAAAATTGCCCCCCCCCCCTCTTTTTTCTGAAACTTCTTGTCTACAGCGGCTATCATTTATTCTTGCACACCGGCGCCAAACCGTCTTGTTACGCCACTGGTTAAATTAATACAGCTTTTTGTTAAAAAATGGAAGAACAGGCCATCATCCTTTCGTCAGTACATTTAGGTCTAGCATAGTATAATTAGAAACAGCGAAAATATAGAAAAGTGTGGGCGAGTAAGCGGTTACAACTGTGTAATCTAGAATGGCGGGTGTTATCAATGGTACGCAAAGAATTGAAATTTGAAGAAAAGACGTGTTCATAAAACGTTTAAACATAGTCACAAACTCATTTTCAAAAAACAACACACTGCGAAGAATCTGTTGTTAGAGATCTTTAATTGGTGTTTGACAAACAAATTTGATGTAACACAATGACCGGGTGACCTATGGTTTTAGAAAATAAATTTATATTTAGTAATCCAGGAATCATTTTGTTCCGCTTATTATATTGCATTTTTCTGTAATTGCATGCAATGGACGACAATCGTGCAAACAAACTCTGCTATATTATATTATAAAGAATAAAGCGCTAGCTACAAGTGAAGAAATATAAGCAAGCATTTATATAGATTGTAAAATTGTGCTGCAAATTATATTTATCATTTAAAGTGTTAAAACCCTAAAAAATGAGGAACAAAATTGTTATACTTATACAGGGTGAGTCAATATTCACTCCCCAGCCCTCGTATATGTGTTCTACAATTAAAAATAAGACAAAAATGAAGAATACTAAAATTCTGAAAGTGAAGCCGTTTTCCTAATAAATAGATTGGACCATTAGCGTGGCCACCCCCATTTCCCGACTTAACTCCAATAGATTTTTGGCTGTCGGAATACATAAAAGAAAAGGTTTATTTTACTGTACCTGTCGGAGGGAATTGCCCAGAATCACAAAGCAATAGCAGAAATAATAGCTATTTATATATCTAAGGAGCAAAGGTATTAATTTTCTACCGCGTGTGAATTTAATGCCCGACGCGTTAGCGGAGCGCATTAAACACACAAGGGAGAAAATTAACCTTTGCTCCAGTGATATATATATATTAACTTCGAACGCATGTTCTATTGCGCAAAATATCAAAAATGTTGCTTTAGGAAATCATTGTAGTGACCCTAGATTTCTGTAGTGACATTTTGTCTAATTTCCAAATTAACATAAAGTAAAGCTTTGGTGTGATATCCATGGTGACATGAACACAAATGCGGGAGCAAAAAAATATTGGCTCCCGCCGGGTTGGAAATTGATAGTTTTGTTTCCTAAAACTAGGGCGCAAAAGCCGACTTTCTATACAGTGAGTAGAAAAATGATAATTTCAGTTCTGTTGCCAGGAACTTTAGTCATAGGTTACATACGTGTATTAACGAAAATGGTATCATTTTTGAGGGTGTTTATCTCGACCCAGATAGTTTTAATTTTTTTATACCGATGGGGCCACAATTATATACAGTGTGTTTCACTTTACATGGAAGCACCCCTGTATTTTCTTTGTTTTTGTATGAATCGATTTGAATTCTTTACCAGTTGTACAACTCACCAAGAGGCATCTATTCATGTCCTTGAGCGCAAATGACGTTATTAGCCTGGCCTACTACGATCAAGAACATGGGCCCTATTGTCAATATTTTGCATCGCGTTAGAGTTACAGCAAAAAGTTATTAAGAAAAGTTGTTTAGAATCAAAAGAATACCCCAAATACCGATTTTCGTTTAATAATTCGAATTTTTAATTTTTATCCATAAATTTGTCCAAGTCCCAAATTTTAACTTTTAATTTGGTATCAAATGGTGCCATGGAGAACCAACATTTTCATTATTGTTGTAAACGTCATTAGCTTTTAATAATGGCTCCATTACGCTAAACTGTAGCTGAGAAAGTAGAAATAATTAGAATTACTGGTGAAAATGCAAGATCCTTAGAGAAGTAGCTAGAATATTTAATGGAATGCATTCAGGGCGTGCACCTATTTATCCTGGAACTGTTTCAGAAATTCATGAACTTTTTAATTTAACTGGAAATGTTTTTAAGCCCAGACCAAGAAGAATAGTTCGAGAGTGTCCCTTGTAGGAAATGATTTTGGCGGTTTATGACGCTAATCCTCCTGAGATATGGCATTAAATGTAACTATTGCACCATCGAAAATTTGCCGCTGCCTGCATCGTCAGAAACTAAGTGCCAGGAAAAATAGGTGCACGCATTATCACAAGTAATTCTAATTATTTCTACTTTCTCAACAACAGTTAAACGTAATTCAGCCATTATTAAAAGCTAATGACGTTTGCAGCAATAATGAAAATGTTAGTTCTCCATGGCACCATTTGATACCAAATTAAAAGTTGAAATTTGGGACTTTGACAAATTTATGGATGAAAATTAAAACTTCGAATTATTAAACGAAAATCGGTATTTGGGGTATTCTTTTGATTCTAAACAACTTTTCTTAATAACTTTTTGCTGTAACTCTAACGCGATGCAAAATATTGACAATAGGACTCATGTTCTTGATCGTAGTAGGCCAGGATAATAACGTCATTTGCGCTCAAGGACATGAACAGATGCCTCTTGGTGAGTTGTACAACTGGTAAAAAATTCAAATCGATTCATACAAAAACAAAGAAAATACAGGGGTGCTTCCATGTAAAGTGAAACACACTGTATAACAGCAATGAGATAACATGAACAAGAAAGTAACTCGTATTGCTTGAGTAAGAAAGAGATAGACATAGTAGCAAATATTCGAGAAGGCTTGACACTTAATTTAATTATGACATTTGTCAACTAAACATGCCTACTAAAATATTTTTTTCGTATGGCCATCTCTTTCTTACTCAAGCATTCCATTTTGTTATTCATGTTATCTCATTGCTGTTATATATAATTATGGCCCCTTCCGTATTTCAAGTTCTCTTTTGTATTTGAATTTATTGAGATTAAACATAACTTTTAAAAAATTATTTCAATTTTACCCGAAAGCGGCTTTGCTTTTGGAATTTTAGTATTCTTCATTTTTGTCTTATTTTAAATTGTAGAACACATCCGAGGGCTGGGGAGTGAATATTGACTTACCCTGTATTATTACCAATGTTTAAAAATAGCACTCATTTCCTTGCCAATTGTGGGGCAAAGATATTCACTCAGTTTTACCAGCTGTGCAAATTTCACGTTCAGTTCTGCAACTCTAGATGCTACTTTTATTTTATTGTGCCCATATCTACTTTGGGTTAGAAAAAGCGAAATTATTTGACATATGCTGAACTCATCGAGGTAGGCTGTGTAATAACTCGCACAAAAGACATTTGAAAACTTTGATATGCTAGAACTGCTTAGCAGAAACTGTGCCTAAATTACTTTTCTTTAATGTTGTGTACTCACATGAAGAGCAACTATAAAGGGCTTCTGTCTTGTATGACTTCATATGTCCAACTAAATTTGTAACGTTTCGACCAGCGGGAACGCGTTTTTCTGAATTAAAATCAATTCGCGCGTTCTCCCCTAGCGATTTCTACGTTACGTTACGAGTTTGAATTTTTGGCCCACGCGGCCAAGTACGTCATCGAGAGATCCCCGCTCCACGTATGCGCTGCTCCCCCACTTAGAATATCCGAAGTGGTTGCTAGATGCACGAAGCACGAAGAGGGGCCTATAAAAGCGGCTTCACGACCGTTCCACAGGGGATTTCTTCGCATTCATTCCCGAGATTTCCCCCAGATAACTCCCCGAGAGTTCCCCGTTCCCGTTTCCCTGAACCCTGATCCCGTCCAGACCAATTAAAAGAGAATTTTTCCCTTTACACTTTGGAATCCTGAGTCCTAGGTGTTTCCTGTAGCTAAGTTGAACCGACGACTCCAATACTGGAGGCCGTGTTTCTAGCTAATACCTGAATAACTCCCTTCCTGAAGAATCAGTTCTGAGAGGCAACGATCTCCCTGGAGAACCGCTTCGCTGATTCATACAACGCATATTTTAACCCGGATTCAATCTAAACTTTCAGGCCAAATTCCGTTGACAGATTGTTGTAATAAATTTCCTGGAAGACGTATTCGAGACGAGGGCTTATTAGCCAGGCCGTTTCATACGCCCATTTTGTAATAATTAATACGTCAGCGAAATAGCGTAAACATTTCTCCGGCCTGGCCGTATTAAATTTCATATTATTGCGACCCGACACGTCGCCAATTTTAAAGGCCGCTTTAGTTTGCTTTTAAAATATTTATTGACCACAGAGCTTTTACTCACCCAACGTCCAAGCGCCGGTAACATCTTCATAGGGCAAGCGCTATCTTAGCAGTCCCCTGACAGCCGCTCCAGGCTCGGAAGCCGGGTCCCCTAGGTGGAATACGCCGTCGACTTCTCGTTCTATGGCACCCAAGATAAACACCACCACCCATTCACGGAAGGGCTTGCCGAAGCTTCAGCACGACCCGGGGTTGTAAGTAATTAGCCCTGACATAGCCACTAAAAACTTCTGTTGGCAGTTGCACATGTATTTTGACATTTCTGACCAAGTTTCGAACGTAGCGGTTGGCAGCATTGGAACCAGATCCGCATTTCATCCAACGGCTCCAGTGGCGTCGCGTTCGAAATTTCCAGGGTACAAGCAACAGGGTCCCGAACACACCGCTGTACGACGGATTGCGTAGAAGCCAGGCTTTTCGAAGCCAGACGGCCCAAGAAGAGTGAATTCATTGTAAAATACATTTTATTTGGTTTTACTGAATAATACTTATGTTTGTAAATACATTACACTATAATTAAACTGTCTAAAATTGTCCTGGTGTTTGTTTGTTGATCTCAAAGTGTATATCTGTCTGAACCACATTAACTCCCACTGAGAAAGCTACCCGAAGGTAATTTATTAAATTCATCAGCCCTTATTAGCAAAAGAGCAGAACGTTACAAATTAATTTTCTTTACTGTTCTTTATTCACAACCAGTGCAACTGCAAGGTTTCTCTCATGTACACATCCGAATTTGTGTGATTAAATCACCTTTCCATGCTGCTCTGCATTCACAGAGCGACTATAAGGCTTTTTTCCTGTAGGACTTCATATGTGTAACTAAACAACGTTTTCGTGCTGTCGTATCCACAAATGCATCAATAATTATAAAGCTTCTCTCCTGTATTATTCTTCAATGACTATTCTTTGCTCTTCTGCATTCACAGGCAGAGCAAATAACTATACGACTTCTCTCCTGTATGACTTTTTATGTTTGAATGGCATGTGTATTACGAATTTATTTATTTTTCGTGCAAGGTAAATGAGGTTACAGATACATACATACAAGTTACCAAAATTATCTTCAATACATCAAAATGTAATTTTTTTATATAAAGGTCAGATTGACTTAGCTACCCAATTCAAATGCTATGACAATTTCCCTCATATCGAATAAACCAACCATTTGATATTAAATTTTCAAATGTCCACCAATCACGTTAAGACTACAGCGGCAAAAACAAGAAAAAGTCCCTTGGGATTATTCAAGTAATTATTTTTCTCGTAGCGATATCAACCAGTCAGAAGGTTGGATTTAGTCAAGTTATCTATAATATAATTTTCCTTAATGTGTGTTTGTCTGTGTGTCTGTGGCACAAAATAAAATCTCACATTCCGGCTTCACAGATGTTTATATTTGTTTAGGTTTTGTTTTTCTTATCTTAGCGCTCGCTCGGAGCTTGAGCTTTCGCGTACCTATCCAATTTCACGTGCGCGCCGATTCAAGACTCGCAGCGCGCGGTTTGCTTGTTTTGTATAATTTCGATTAGGTATACAAAATCGATTATACTAGAGTAACTTCACTAGGCGACGCAATACATCACTTTTGTCAACTTGATGTTTTCATGGAGACGACTTTCAGGTAGGTTAATACAGAAAAATCGAGCTGCCAATAAAATATTTGTGTTCCTAAATTTACTCAAAAATAACCAAATCGAATACAATAAGTAGTTCGAAACTTTTCGGGTTATACGTCTCAAACTTCCTGCACAATTACAAATCGTGTCAGTTTGACAGAATAATCCTCCCGCTCCGTGGTCGAATTATTTAACCTGTCAAACTGACACTCTTTTATTATTGTGCAACAAGTTATCGAGATATAACCCAATAATATCGAAGTACTTATAGTATTACTACTAACAATAGCGCCGCAAGAATATATTACCTTAGTTACCATTGGAAAAAGTGACAATTGTTTGATCGTTTACCTTTTTAGAAGTGTCATCAAAACGAGTCGTATTATTTTCCGTGTCATCTTATTTCAGCTTGATCGAATGAATATATTTTGGTCTCATTATTTTGCAGGTAAAATTTTAAGTTAAGATTTTTTGCTTTTAGGTAATGACAAAATCCTCGCTGTCTGTCGCTTAGGATTTTGATCTTGTCATTTGTCTCGGAAGTTTACCAAAGCAACAATCTTTCAACCAACATTTTTTCCGGCAAAATAATGATCTCTTAATATATTGTAACTGATTATATACTTTTTGATAGTTTTTATATTGCCTTCTGTATTAATTATGCAAAAAGGAGATCTCCAACAGTGCAACAATAATCGAGGAATAACGCTGTTGAACTCTACCTATAAAGTACTTACATCCATATTACAGAGAAAACTTATGAGCTATGCGGAGAGGGAATTAGGAGATTACCAAATGGGATTTCGTCCTGGCAAGTCTACAGTTGATGCCTTGCACGTAATGTTGCAAATACTGGAGAAGAGTCATGAACATGACTTAGAATTACATATGATATTTGTAGACTATAGGCAGGCGTCCGACAAGATAAATAGAAAAAACTAATACAAACACTAAAGAATTTGAGGATCCTGGGTAAACTGAGAAACTGCATACAAATGACACTGAATAACTCGAAAGCCATAGTGAAAACAGAAGAAGGGTTTACGGAACCATTTAGTATCAATAAGGGAGTGCGACAGGGAGATGCGCTATCGGCGACATTGTTCAACCTAGCGATAGAAGAAACAATCAGAAGATTAAAAATACACGGGAACATAAAGTATAGAGAGACACAAATACTGGCGTATGCCGACGACATAGTTATTATTTCAAGATCTTAAAAAAATGACAGACATCTTTAAGAAGCTACTCAAAGAATCAAAGAAGATAGGGCTAGAAATAAACGAGAGTAAAACAAAATATATGAAGTGCAAAAGAGGAAAAGATCACGCACGAAAAGTAGTCAAAATAGAAAATCACGAGTTTGAAAAGGTAAAAAGACTTCAACTATCTAGGAATACAAATAACACACAACAACGAAAGAAAGGATGAAATACACGAAATAATACAAAAAGGATACAAAGCCTTCTATGCAAACCGCGAAATGTTGAAATCCAAAAAACTAAAAGGCGGCGCGCGGCAGACGGATGGATTTGAAAAGGTTATTGCTCCCTTCCTAACGGTCCTAGACGGTTGAAAGTGGGGTGATTCGAAAGAGGGGGATGGGAAGTTTATGTTCCACTCGGTTTCAGTCGCTATAATGGAGTGGTCCGTTCAGCAACGTGTTTTTTGTGTGCAGACGTATTTGTCGAACGCCCGCTCGATCGTCCGCGTGAAGCGTGCCTTCCGTTTAAAATTCAAGGTCGCCCCCCGCGGCCGAATTCCCAATCGAAATCGAATTCTCGCGTGGGTTCATGCATTTCAGGATACTGGAAATGTGTCCACGATAAGAAGGGGGCCACGGAATACCGTTACTACCCCAGCAAACATCGAGAGGGTTCGAGCTGCAATTCAACAATCTCCCAGGCGTTCAATTCGGAAACAGGCAGGTGCCCTTGGCATTTCGAGACGTTCCATTCAACGAATCGTTAATGAACATCTTCATTTGCATCCCTATAAGATGGTTGTCGTCCAAGAATTGAAGCCACGTGATTTTGAAGCCAGACAACTCGCTAGTGAAAACATGCTTGCTGCGTTGCCTCGAGACGGTATCATTTTCTTCTCTGATGAGGCACATTTTCACCTCAGTGGATGTGTCAATAAACAAAATATGCGCTATTGGAGTGAAACGAATCCCAGGGAGCTCCAACAGAGGCCCCTGCACTCTGACAGGGTGACAGTATGGTGTGCAGTTTCAAGAATTGGGATCATCGGCCCCTACTTTTTTGAAGAAAATGATCGAGCGGCTACAGTCACTTCTGCACGTTACCTGACCATGATCCAGGATTTTTTCTTGCCTGAACTGGAACGGCTGGAGCTGGAAGATGTCTGGTTTCAGCAGGACGGGGCAACAGCCCATACAGCAAGGGTTTGCATGGACTTTTTGCGAGGCAGATTCCCCGGGCGCCTCATCTCCTTAAGAGGCGATTTGAACTGGCCGGCGCGCTCTCCTGATTTGGCTCCGTGTGATTTTTTCCTGTGGGGATATCTAAAATCACTTGTTTACAACAATCGTCCCAGGACCCTGGAAGCCCTCAAAAATAACATTCGTGCGCAAATCGTCGAAATTCCTGTGGCAATGCTTCAACGGGTGCACGAAAACTTTAAAAAAAGGCTTACTCAGTGTTTGGAGTGTGAGGGGCGCCATTTGAGCGATATTTTGTTCAAAACCATATAAACTTAAATTTCCCGAGTTAATAAATCGGGAAAAAATTAAAAATTTGGTTATTTTGTAAAAGTCTGCGTTTTATTCCATTATCAAATCCATCCGTCTGCCGCGCGCCACCCTGTACAAACTAAGATAAGAATCTACAAGACACTTATAAGACCAGTGGTGCTGTATGCTGCTGAAATAATGTGCCCCACGCAAACAGAAAAGGAACAACTAAGAGTTTTCGAGAGAAAGGTGCTATGATCGATAATGGGACTCAAAAGTATCGATAACGAAGTAAAACGGCAATATATGAATCATGAACTCACAGAAATACTCAAAGGAGAGGATATAGTAAAAGTAATGTCAGCACAAAGGATCAGATGGATAGGACACATAACGAGAAAGTGATCAAAGTATAATAAAAGAAATAATGACATGGAAGCCAGAAAAAAACAGACCAAGAGGAAGACCAAGGATGAGATGGTACGACGAAGTGATTGAGGACCTAAGAAAGATGGATGTCATGGACTGGAAGAAGAAAGCAAGTAACAGAGCTGAATGGAGAGGAATAGTCGAAAAAACTAAAACACACCAGAAATTATAGGAAGCGAACTACCCAAGGAAAATGGGGACTAATACACCCCATGAAATGGATTAACTTACTTCGGAAAGAAGAGGCTATAGTCTTATTGATTGGAATGCCTTTATTATTATTATTATTAATTATGCTGGCTCGGTAATTACACTTTTGGATATTAATTCTTATTTTCTCAAGTAATTATTTATTGTTTATTTGTAAATCGGTCTTGTGCTTTATTATCTTTGCTATTCTGATGACTTGGATCCGAGCTTTAATTAAATTATAATTGTGTACTAACCTTTTATGTCCATGTCGACGATCACGAGACAGATTGGCACAAAACTCACTCATACTGTCCCAAACAGCTGGCAAATAAAAAAAAATGGAATGAAATAGAATCACTATATTGACGTTTCGCATTTATTAACAAATTTCAGTAAGTTCTAAATTAATTTTTAGAAACAACATTTAAATACATGCATTCCCTCTTACATTGGAAAATACATTCTTTTTTACACAAAATAACAATTTTTGCTAAATAACTGCCTTGGTTACCATCCTTTTTAACAGCAACCACCTAAATTGTCATTTCTAAAATTTATGACATTTATAAAACTTAAAATACCTATTTACATAATTAAAACAAATTTTTCTTAAAAACTATAGTCTCGTCCAATTCAAATCTCTTGGTCACCTTGCAGTTTAATCATAGCACTTCTTAACATTATTTACTAATTTACACATTTATATCAATTTTTCCACATATATACCCTTAAATCCTAGAGCTACACTTTTATTCAAGTCCGTAGTCAACTTATACCTGCACATACCCTTATTTGTCTTCTAAGCATCACATTTTTGAATTATTGCTCCTTCAGAAGTGTAAACCCAAACGTGATCTGTTAACAGGCACTACTGTTGGCATCTTTCCCTTTCAAGCTGATATCCTACATAATCAACTGGCTTGACTTCCTCCAAGTGCTTACTACGTTCTTTTTATATTTTAACGTTCTATTTACACTTGTCATAACCTTACTTTCTTATTTGCTGTATACTTTATTAATTTTCTTGTTCTTACCGGTTGTACAGCTGCTTGATTATGACCTTACTGCTGCGTTAAGCTACCCATCAATGTTATGAGAACGGGCAGGAAACAAAGCGGCTACATCCTCACTTTCCAATAAAGAGAATTTGTAATTATATGTAAATTTAGACCCATTCTGGATTAAATTCCCTAGTATTAGTTTTTAATTATTAATTATAAGACCAAAACATAACGGTAATGCAAATGTAGTATTATTGAACTTACAATTATTAATAGGGAGTGGCTCTCCACAACTTTTGTCAGTTCAATTCAAATATATCTTCCGAAGCACAGAACCATCACAATATGTGTAACTAAACTGCTTTTCCATGCTGTTTTTTTGTTTGTTTGTAATGGACAAGGTCTAAGCATGTGAAGCATCAGGTACCTTAGACATCAGTTGCTATGGTCTTATGGTCAAAGTTATCCTACTTAGAATTTTGCTGAAACTGAGGAGTTTCAACCCTAGCAAGGGATGTTTTACATACTACACATAGTAGGTAGTAACATGGAACCCACTGCTTTACATCACTTCCGAATGATTCTGTAAAGACTTTCACCTGCATTTTTAATTTTTAAACTTTCACCGGCACCGTGAATCGAACTCACGACCCTTAAATTAGTAGTCAGCATACTGCCCCGTGCTGTTTTGTATCTGCTAACAGAGTAACTCTAAGGCTTCTCTCCTGTATTATTCTACATATGTCGAACTATATTACTCTTTTTTGCTATTCTGTATTCACAGGCTATTCACAAGCAGAGCAACTAATTACAAGAGTTTTCTCCTTTCTGACTATTAATATGTGCAACTACATTACTGTCCCGTCCTTTGTTGTATCAAGAAGGCAACTTAAGACTTCTCGCCTGTATGACACAACCGTGCCAGTATATCTCACAAGAAAGACTTTCGACCAAAGTTTTTTTTTGCCAGTTCTAACTTATGGAGCAAACATTCACGCCTACAAAAAATTCGGCTAATAAATTAAAAGCAAAACTCAGTGGTGGATGGATTGATGCTTGGATTAACTCATCGAGACCAAGTGAGTAACAAAGAACTACGTAGAATGAACGAAGTACAAAACATCATAGATCACATTGCAAGATTGAAATGGAGGTAGGCAGGGCACATTACCAGACAGGTGGATGGTGAGTGGATAGATTTTAATCGAGTGGCGATCTAAAGAAGACCACCTGTATGAGTCCTCATATGTTTGACTAAACTACTTTTCGCAACTGTTTTATATTCACAAACAATACAAGAATTAGTTCTCAAATATTTGACTAAATTATTTAAATTCACAAAAAGAACAACAATAAGGTTTATCGTCTGTATGAGCCCTAATATGTTTGACTAAATGACTTTTTACGAATAAGGTTTTTCGCCTGTATGAGTCCTCATATGTGTGCCTAAACTACTTTTTGCAGCTGTTTTATATTCACAAACAGAACAAGAATAAGGTTTTTCACCTGTATGAGTTCTCATATGTTTGACTAAATTATTTTTCTGGACAGATTTAAATTCACAAAGTAAACAGCAAAAAGGTTTTTCGCCTGTATGAGTCCTAATATGGTTGACTAAATGACTTTTCGTAACTGTTTTATATTCACAAACAGAACAAGAATAAGGTTTTTCGCCAGTATGAGTCCTCATATGTGTGACTAAACTACTTTTTGCAGCTGTTTTATATTCACAAACAGAACAAGAATAAGGTTTTTCACCTGTATGAGTTTTCATATGTCTGACTAAATTATTTTTCTGGACAGATTTAAATTCACAAATAAAACAACAAAAGGGTTTTTCACCTGTATGAGTTCTAATATGTGTGACTAAACTACTTTTTGCAGCTGTTTTATATTCACAAACAGAACAAGAATAAGGTTTTTCGCCTGTATGAGTCCTCATATGTTTCACTAAATGACTTTTGTCGACAGTTGTATATCCACAAACAGAGCAAGAATAAGGTTTTTCGCCTGTATGAGACCTCATATGTGTGACTAAACTACGTTTTGTAGCTGTTTTATATTCACAAACAGAACAAGAATAAGGTTTTTCACCTGTATGAGTCCTCATATGTTTGACTAAATTATTTTTTTGGACAGATTTAAATTCACAAAGTAAACAACAAAAAGGTTTTTCGCCTGTATGAGTCCTAATATGTTTGACTAAAGGACTTTTTGTAACTGTTTTATATTCACAAACAGAACAAGAATAAGGTTTTTCGCCTGTATGAGACCTCATATGTGTGGTTAAACTACTTTTCGTACCTGTTTTATATTCACAAACTGAACAAGAATAAGGTTTTTCGCCTGTAAGAGGCTTCATGGGTGTAACCAAATGCTGTGCTGTTGAATTTTGGGTCATATCATTTTGGTCTTTAATTTCAAGCTCATATTTAATATCAATTTTTGAATAAACGCTAATGTCATTACTGCTTTCAATGATTTCTTGTTTGATAGTAGATTTCGTAACATCTTCATTGTCTATGTCTCTTAATATATGCAATGAAGTGGCTGTTGAACTATAAAAGTTACTATCTGCTGGTCTTTGATTAGTGGCCATCATAGGTAGTTTAATGTCGGCTTCAGTAATATACGATTATGGGAACTTCCCAGATTGCAACACCTGGAACAAATAGGTATTATTAGAATTAGCGAATTACAGATAATTATATTTCTTTTATTTTAAAACCATAAGCTTATTTATTGACCCACGAGGGGCCTATAACGTTGCTAAGCAGTACAACAAACAATATAGCAACACCAACAATCTACATAGCAACCATGGTAAAACAAAATTTTACTGTGCCGGCATAACAATGATGCCAGTGCCCAAAACACTGAATTTGTTCTTTTTGAGAACCAAAACAAAATAAAAGGTCATTTTTAATTTAAAGCATTCAGCATAATTTATTGATTATGCCATTAATACATAAATAACTATTATATACTGCTTTGTAAAGAAAGTTATTTTAAAACTAATATTCTAAATAAAATAGTTATTTATGTATAGAGGACGGAAAGAGAAAGTTTACGCCCGCTGACAAAGTTGAGGCCCGATGCATAACGGAAAGCCTTTATTTGTCCAAGTGTATAAACTTTCTTTGGGCCTGGGGCACGTACAACGTTTTAGGCACAATTGAATCTGTAGAAAACTTAGCAATGGACTGTATATTTTCGTTGATTCAAGTTCGTTAGATTATTATTTGCAATGTCGCGCACAGATGAAATAAAAAGCACTTGTTAACATTAAACATTTAATTAGGCACTAATAAACAAAGCACAGTTAACAAAATAAAAGAAACATGGCACGCGACTGAACTGCTGTGTCATATCGAAGGCATGTTCAAACAGCAAGTGAAGTGGTGTTTGCTACTGACTCGTTACATGAATACAATTGTGGCGGCGGTGCTACCAGAAAACGGTGTGAGCGGCAAATTGAAATTTTTTACGCCCAAATATTGGATATACTTAACATGCCGGCAGCCTTGAAATCTATCATATGAATTCACCAAAATAGGAGAAAAAGTAATAAATGATACATGCAAAGAACAAAAATACATAAGCTATACTCTTATAACTATTAGTCCTGTAACTATAAATACTATAACGGCGTATAACATTGCACGCACTAAATTAATTGAAATCGCCCTTTTACACTTCCGGGAACACACACAGTTTGTTGGTAGCTCTCTTTATCAAATTGCCATTTGAAAGGCGAAGAGTGGCTGATCGGATTACTCCATCGGGATAAGTATGAACCTCCATGACTCGTCCCAAGAGCCACAGAAGGGGTGACAAATTATCCTCCTTGATTAGAACCAAAGAATCTTCTTTTAGCAAAATTTGGCATGTGCTTGAACCACTTGGTTCTGCGTTGGAATTCCGACACTACCTCCAAGCTCCAGCGACGCCAAAAATGTTGACTAAGACGCTGGGTGTGTTGGTAAACCGATAGTTTATTCTCATTTACATCTCCTAGGGCAGTGTCAGGAAGAGCGCAAAGTGGTCGAGATATAAGAAAGTGCCCAGGGGTAAGAGGGTTGGTATCACTAGGATCGCTAGAGAGAGGTGATAGAGGACGTGAATTCATTGTTGCTTCTATTTGAACTAACAAGGTAGAGAAGTCCTCGTAATTGAGGGATGCATTCCCTAAAACTCTTTTTAAATGTGATTTGACACTTTTAACACCACTCTCCCAAATGCCACCTGGATGTGGATTCCTGGGAATGATAAAATCTCACTTTATATTGTTAGCAGTAAAGTTTGAAATCATTTCGTTTGTATTTTTGGAATTTAAAAACTAATAAAGTTCCTTTAGTTCTTTTGCACCTCCCTTGAAATTAGTAGCGTTATCTGAAGTGATCGAAATAGAAATACCCCTGCAACCAGTAAAACGTCTTAAGACGGCTATAAATGCATTAGTCGTTAAATCTGTAACCAGTTCTAAATGGATAGCCCTGGTCACAAAGGCAAATAAATAAACAAACGTAGGACTTTATTAGCTTTGAGCCACGAATCTTTCGGTCTTTAATCCACATTGGGCCTGCATAATCTATACCTATCTGAGTAAAAGCAGGAGCACCAGACTGTAAACGTTTAAATGGCAAAGCGGCCATTAAAGAATCGTAAGTTCTTGGCTTCGCGTGAAAACACTTGATGCAATTGTGAACTATTTGCTTAGCCGTAGTTCTATCAGCTATGGGCCAGTAATGTTCACGGACAACAGCCAAGAGCTGCTGCGCGCCGCAATGCAAAAATTTTGTATAAAAATAATTAAAAATTAACCTCGTAAATAAATGGTCTTTTGGCAATAGGATTGGAAATTTTTTGTCGAAAGCAAAAGTAGAATGTCCTATTCGACCGCAGACTCTTAATACATTGTTTTCGTCTAAGAATGGATTAAGAGGTAAAATATTTGAAGTACTCTTTAGAGGCTGCTTCAGTTGCAATGCTTGAGTGTCATTATAAAACGTTTCCGACTGACATAATCGAATTAACGTGGTTAAAGAAGTTTGCAATTCAGAAATTTGCAAGTGACCTGTTTTACGACAAGCCTTAGAAAGTTTGCAGTTTTTTGAAAAACAAATTATCCAAGCGACTATGCGTTGTCATTTAATGAATGAAGAAAATTTTTCAAAAATATTTGAAGCTTGGATGCTCAAGAAATTTGACAAGACATTATTATTTTATTTAAACTCTGATACAGGAGTGTCGTTGAGCTGAAAATTAATTTGATCATGCCACTGATCAGATGGTAGAGCAAGAAAAGATGGCCCGTGCCACCAGAGCGAATTTGTTATTAAATCGGATGCAGACGAACCCCTTGAAACCAGGTCAGCTGGGTTCTGCTTTGAAGGTACATAAAACCAGTCGTTAGGGTCAGATAACTCTTGAATTGATGCTATTCTATTGGCCACGAAGGTTTTGTAATGGTTTGGGGTTGATTTGATAGAGCTTAGCGCTATTGTAGAATCGCCCAAAATAATGTTTTATGTAGATTAATGGTTAAAGAAGCTTTAATCTTCTTAATCAGTTCTGCCAAAAGCAAAGCTGGGCATAATTCTAATCGTGGTATTGTAGTACCATGTAAGGGTGCTACACGTGACTTCGAACATAAAAGTTGTGTTGAAATGCTACCATAAGAATCTAAGCAACGTATATAAACACAGGAACCATAAGCGATGGAACTACTGTCGCTAAATCCGTGAAGTTCTAATGTAAACTGATTGTATGCTACCACACAGCTCAGGATCTTTAAGGAACTCAATATAAGCAGTTCTGATTTAAATAAATTCCATTCCGAGTTCAGGTCGTGAAGGATGCTTTCGTCCCAAGATATTTTTAGTTTCCAGAGTTTTTGAATGATTAATTTACCAACAATTATAACAGGGGAAAGAAGGCCTAATGGATCGAACAGTTGTGCTACAACAGATAAGATTGCACGTTTCGAATTTTTAATACGTAGATCATCAGTATTATTTGGATATCGTAGTGAATAACATCACTAATAGAGTTCCAAGTAATACATAGGGTTTTTGCATTTTCCCTTTCGCCTAAAGGCATTGTATACACGGGTGAATCAAAATTTGAGTTTTGAGACAAAATATCTGGACTATTAGACAAAAATTTTCGAATTGGAAATCCAGCGCTTGCTAAGATAGTAGTTAATTCATTTTTAATGTTTAATGCCTCTTGGACAGTTTCTGCGCCGCTTAATACGTCATCCATGTAGAAATCTGACTTTAAGATAGCAGAGCCTTTAGGAAATTTTTCAGAGTAGATTTCTGCTCAATACTGCAGACATTTAGTGGCTAAATAACTGGCACTAGCTGTCCCATATGTAATTGTTCGTAATTCGTAAGTATCTATTTCCATGTCGGGGTTATCGCGCTAAACGATGCGTTTGAATTTTCTTTCTGGAGGATTTATTAGAATCTGCGGATACATTTTTTCAATATCACCGGTCAATGCAATTTTGTGTTGTCTAAAACGTAGCAAGATAGAGGACAGGTCGTCCTGAATCACTAGACCTACTAGCTGTGCGTCATTAATGGATATATTTGAACTGGACTTAGCACTGCCATCAAAAACGACACGGAGACGAGATGTTAAAGAATTAGATTTTATGACAGCATGATGCGGTAGATAAAAGGCAGGAATGTTAGACAAAACAATTTTTGAATCCAAAACATCAATTTCGTGGAAATTTTGAATGGATTCGTTCGTGGATGTAATTTTAATTTTAGACATGTGACCTAAATGGACGTATTCGTGAATAAATGTAGAGTATTCAGCAAGTAAATCGGGATTTTTAAGAAGTGTCTTCTCCAGTTGCAAAAAACGATTAATTTTCCCAAGTTTGAATTAAACGGAACAGAAACAGTAAACCGCCCAGTGTTATCCTGAGAAACGGTTCGAACAAAGTGTTCTTCACAGAATCTTTGTTCGCGTGATAATTTAGATAATTGACTATTAGGCTCTACGTTTTCTAATTGCCAGAATTTTTGTAAGAAGTCGTCTAATCAATCAATTAAAGCAGGACGGTTATCAATAGACAAATTGGAGCAAACCACATTTACGGATTTGTTATTAGTTTGGTAATTACCTGAAACCACCCAACCTAGTAGTGTTTTTTTTGTAAAACGGGCTTATTTTTACCCAAAGAAATTTGTCCTATACACATTGAGTTATAAAAATTACCAGCTGCAATACGGAGATCAATTGGCACGGATACATTAAAATTGTTGTCTGAAAGTCCAATATTATATAACGGTAAGCAATTTTTGAAACAATTAAACATAATAAACCTACTTGAAAATCATTTAATTTAGATGCAATTCGGGTCTGAACAGCGAAATTTGATTGGGCAGAGCAAGAATTTATGCCTAAAATGTGGGTGTTGCTCCCTCTTCTCTGTAACCCTGACTTGCTAGCAAATGACTCCGTTATAAAATTGGAGTGACTACCACTATCTAGAATTACTTGGGCAGCGTACCACTTATTGTCGGCTGATTTTATATTTACGTAAGCAGTTGGAAGTAAAACGTTAATATTTTGAAAGCAAGTACATTCTGCTTGGGTTGTCAAGGCGGGTTCCACGTTTGTAAGCGCATTTTGAGTGCGAACGTTACTTTCTGAAGTACCCGAGCTAGTACTTGGTTGAGGTTAAATATTAACACTGTTAGCGGATTGATCTAAATGCAACAGCGTACTATGTCGTTTGTTGCAAATTCTACAAGAATATTGCATGTGCTCTGACTAGTATGTCGTAAGCAATTTTTACATATTTTTAATTCATCTGCCCTATCGTAGCGCTGCTTTACTGAAAGTGCAATAAAATGAGGGCATTGTGTTAGGAAATGACCACCTTTACAATGCTGCCAAGAAATTTCACGAGACGTTTTGCCAGTAGTTGTCACAAACGATTGCTTGAAATTGTTTAATTTAAATTTAGAACGGTCATTAAAGGTTTTGCTTTTATTGCTGGCGGTATTCGAGTTATAATTAACTGAACTATTATTGGTGTCAATTTATTCAAGTAATTCACACTGCTCCTTTAGAAACTTATTAATTTCGAATAAGGTTGGAATTTGGCGAGGTTTACATTCCGTGAATTTAGTCTTTGTGTAATTATCTAGTTTGGACATTGAAATATAATAAAGCAATGTTCTACTGGAATTGAAAGGTTCTCTAATGCTCTGATGTGCTTTGAATAGGAATCAAACAATTTCACGTGAATTCCGTTTACCGAGTGAGTTTAAATCCACCATACCCTTTATATGATTTAAGATAATCAATTTAGGGTTGTAAAAACGTTCGCATAATAGGTCGAGCGCAATTTGGTAATTATCGTTAGTAGGTTGAATATTCGCAATTGTTTCGGCCGCCGTTCCAGGCAATATATTTATGCTTTCTACTCCTACGTGGAGCATAGGGCTTCAACAAAGTGTTGCCATCGGACTCGATTTCGAGCAAGTACTTTTACTTCGTTCCAAGTTTTACCGGTATCCGTTGCTTTTTTTAGTATTGTACGTCTCCAGGTCATCCGTGGTCTGCCTCGCTTTCTCTTGCCTTGCGGATTCCAATCTAACACCAGTCTCGAAATCTCAGTTTGATCCTTTCTTAAAGAATGACCAATCCATTTCCATTTTCTTTTGCAAATTTCTTTAGCTACCTCAGGCTGGTTAGTCGTTAGCCACAGTTGTTCGTTGGAGATTATTTCTGGCCACAAGATACGACATATTATTCGCAGACATTTATTTATCAACATTAGTAATTTAGCAGAGATGTTTGCTGTGCTCTTCCAGGTTTCACACCCATATAACAGTACTGATTTAACGTTGGAATTAAATAATTTTAGCTTCGTTTTTCTAGTTATTTGAGTTGAAGCCCAGATTCGGTTGAGCATTCCAAATGCTTGTCTAGCTTTCCCGATGCGATTTAGAACGTCTTCTTCTGTGCCCCCCTTAGTGGTTATGGTAGAGCCAAGGTAGCAGAACTGGCCTACTTCTTCTACCTCCTGGTTGCTGATGTAAAATTTGTTGCGGTTACGTGTATTAATTCGCATTGCTTTTGTTTTGGCTACATTAATTTTAAGACCTACACGACCTGCTTCCGTAACCAGTTGTCATAGTTTTGCTGCCATATCTTCATACGTGTGAACCAAGAGGCAGATATCGTCAGCATATGCTAAATCTTCCAGTCGTTCTTGAAACGTCCACACAATGCCTCTGCTTTCAGTGTTGACGGCTCGCATCACCCAATCTAGCGTTATATTAAACAGTAACGGGGACAGAGGGCATCACTGCTTTACTCCATTTGCCACTGAAACCTTGTTGCTAATTCTACCTTTGTGCAATATCCTGCATGATGCATTATTGTACAAGCTTTTTATAATGTTAATTAGCTTTTGTGGGATACCTTTGTGAGATAGAATTTTCCAGATGGCATCTTGGTTGAGGCTGTCAAAAGCACGTTTGAAATCTATAAATAGTAGGTAGAGCGACTAGTTCCATTCTATAAATTGCTCTGCTATTATCGTAAGCGTGTTTGTATGGTCAATGCATGATCGCCCTGCTCGAAATCCGGCTTGTTCTTTCCTTAAAGTTGGTTCAACATTTTCCGAAATACGATTTGATATTATCATAACTACTATTTTATTAATTGCTTTTAGTAGCGTTATGCCTCTCCAGTTTTCACAATGACTTAGGTTTCCTTTCTTGTACAATTTGATAACAATTCCTTCTTTTCATGAATCAGGGATGTCCTCGGTTTCCCAACTTCTCTCAATGATGGGGTGTAATAGTTTAGCAACAAGATTTTTGTCAACTTTTAGAATATCCGGGGGCAAGTTATCTATTCCGGCTGCCTTTCCTGAGTTCAGTTGGTCAATGGCTTTCTTTATTTCTTCTTCGGTGGGCACTGTTGTCTGAATATTTGCTGTTTCGGGTGGCTCTTGTTCTTCAATCATGAGATTCAACTCTTCTGGAACTGTACCAATTATATCTCTGTAGTATTCTTCCCACCTGCTTATTTGATCGTCGTCAGTAACTAGCGGTCTTTATCACGGATGTGAACATGAGATGCTTGTCCTTTGTTGACTAAATGGTTTGAGATCTGGTACAGCATTTTTATATTACCGTGTTTAGCTGCCTCTTCTGCTTTGTCTGCCATATTATTGTACCAGTTGCGTTTATCTTGTCTCGCGCTTGGATTGACTGCTCTGTTTAGTTCATTATAATTCCTGGTTAATTCATCTAATTATTTCCTTTGAGTATGATGCACAGTTATTTATTTTATTTTTAAGTTTCCTCCTGTGTATAATCAGATCCCATGTCATATCCGACAACCATTGTTTCCTATATTTATTTCTTAGCCCCAGTATTTTCTCACTTTCCGCAGTAAATGGTCGGTGACCTTGTCCCACCTGGCTGAGGTGATGTAAGTTGAATTCTTTGCGTTTAACAAAGGGATTGCGACTTTTAATGGACGCAAGTTTTAGTCTTATTGTGCAGGTTACGAGATGATGATCACTCCCTACATCTGCGCCTCGTCTGTTGCGTACGTCTAGAAATGAGCTGTGCCATTCCTGCTATAAGCAATATGATTTAAATGGTTCCTTGTTTTGTTGTCTGGGGAAGTCCAAGTGATCTTGTGGATATCCTTATGTGGAAAGAGGAAATAGTTCACCATTATTATTATTACGCTTACCCAGTCCACATTTGCCAACACTTCTCTCATCGTCACTCAATTGACTGCCTACCTTGGCGTTCAGATCTCCCATGACTATTTTAATGTCGACATGGTATATTTTGGAAATGCTACTTATCAATTGTTCATAGAATCTATCTTTATCTTCTAGTGCAGCGTTTTCAGTGGGAGCATAGCATTGAATTACTGACAAATTTCTGGCTCTTGTCTTCAACTTTGCCATTATTATTCTATCTGAGACGGGTGACCAACTTATAAGAGATTTTCTTATTTCTTTATTGATTAGGAACTCTACACCACTTTCCCGGTTGTCAGACTGGTCCTTGCAGGAATATAAAAGACAGTCTCCATTTGCCAGTTTAAACTCACCGTTACCTGCCCATCTAATTTCACTGAGTCCCAGTAATAATAGTAATCTAAGATCCGGTATTAGAAATATGGGTCTAGGACAACTCGGCGCCGCCATCTCGGCGCCGCCACTTCGGCGCCGCCATCTCGGCGCGGGGCCAGCTCGGCGCCAGCCAACTCGGCGCGAGGCCATCTCGGCGCCGAATTTACATTCGCAAACTACAGTGTGCACTACGTAAGAAAATTATTATAAACAAATAATAAATAAAGTAATCGCCAAAAAGCCGGCATCAAATGAATTTAGAATTTCTTGGAAAATCAAACACTAACGACCAGAGGTAATTGCAAAGTGATTACAAACGGGCCAAACAAAAGTTGTCACTTGACTTCCGTTATCAGTAAAATTTTACATTTTTTAAAAATTATTACGAAACATGCAATAAAATTTATTATGAAATAAAAAACTTTGTTATAAATATTTGTTTTTCCATAGCAGTTTTTGTTAAAAGTAAAATTTTTTGATATGGGACCTAAACATAAAAGAAAATGTGAGAGGTCAAAGTTGGCAGAGGATTTTGAAATTTTGTTATAGGAGCCTAGATGTTGATTCTAAACAATATTTCTTAATAACTTTTTGTCGTATTTTCTACATAAAAGGCACGCTACACTACAGTAAAATAGGTTTTTTGAAAACTTCAAAGATATACTTGATTTTTCAAAACTGAGATGCTGTTCGAAATTCGATTTTAACCAAGCAGGGCTGAACCCCAAAAAATGAAAATTCAAATTGAGAATTTTTTACCTTTTACAAGAGTCGTTTCACCTATCCGGGGACACACTGTATACAAGGGTCCGGAAAATACGTGTACAACGAAAGACCACAAGTTCCTTGGCCAAAAGTATGATGAGTTAGCTCAACTTACCTATACAGGGTGTCAGGAAAGTCAACCGTGTCACTTCTGGAGATACTAGGGGGCGCTATATGGAGTCGAAAAGTTCCAATCCATTTTTGGCTTAGAAGCATAGTTTTCGTAAAAACGAATGTTGAAAATGAAAAAGAAAAAGTTGAGAACTGCTGTACTTTGCCTAACATTGGAGGCTTGAGACAGGCTGGGCAAACAATTATCACATATACCGTCTACATATATAATTTATTAGCTTTTAGAACAGTTTTAAAAGGGAGTTTGATAATTTTAAATCCAACAATGAAGACAAAATATCGACGTACTCACAGACCCAACAGCACCAGAACACCATACACCTTTAAGCAGCGGATCGGAGCATCTGTCGCCGTGGGTTATGGTGTGGCAGCTGCTGTGGCCGTGTGCTATTAGCTCAGGTAATTCAGTGTGTTCATATATCATTACAGTAGCGCGTTATTTGAACAACAGAGGTTGGCGCAGGGGTACAGTGCTCGCTTGTCAAGCGGGTGGCCTGGGTTCGATTCCCGGCCGATGCATCCTTTTTTTTTTAAATTTATATTAATAAAATTTACCTGAATACGTTTGCGGATAAAATAGTATATGTTATTCAGAGTAAAAGTGACTTTATGTGGCTTAGCTGAATTATTTGCCTCACTAACGTTCGGCTAAATAAACTTCAGCTTCGCCACATAAAGTATCACTTTTACTCCTAATAACATAATCTACTATTTTGTACTCATGACTTCAAAATTCATATTTCCCGGTCATTCCCGATACGCCGAAAGTTACTTTTCCCGCACTGCGGTGTTTTTCACTTTTCAACAAAAACTAGGGGAATGGTGTTTTTTGTAAATTTTTATAATAAACGGGGCTGCGCACGCTATTTCGCGGTCTATTCTATTCAATTTACCATCATTTTTAGGCCTATTACGTTGGCCCATCTCCAAGGGGGCCCTTGGGGTTCCGCCCATCTTCAAAGGGGCCTCTGGGGCTCCGCCATTCTCCAAGAGGGTCCTCGAGGCTCTGCCCATCTCCAAAGGGGCCCTTGGGGCTCCGCTCATTTCCAAGGGGGCCCTCGTGGCTCCGCCCGTTTCCAAGCGGGCCGTTGGGGCTTCGCCCCTCTCCAAGGGATTCTTCAGAGCCCCGCTCCTCTCCAAGGGGGCCCTTGGGGCTCGGCCCCTCTCCAAAGAGGCCTTAGGGGCTTAGCCCCTCTCCAAGGCGGCCCTCGGGGTTCCGCCCATCTCTAAGGGGGCCTTCGCGGTTCTGCCCCTCTCCAAGGGGGCCCTCGGGACACACACGTCTGGATCGTTCTCCTTTATTATATAGAGGATTGTTCCTCGTTGGTTTAATTGCGCCTGCAAACACCAGAGGCGCTGTAAACGTCGACAAAAACTAACAGGTGCGTAGGATAGGTATAAAAGTTTAGTGATTTGTGCTGTCAACTCAGTAAATTAGTAAAACACTAAATAATATTTTTTTAATTTTTTTAAATATTTTCAGTTATTCGTTACAAAAAACATTGTACCTAACTCCTTCGGGAAGAATTTTCCCGAATTCGCACTACATGCAGCACTCCCTTCGGTCGTGCTGCAAACAAAATGTTCATTCGGGAAAATTACGAACTTGTTAGGTAAATAACTATTACTGTAGAGTAGCGTGTCTTTTATGTAACAAACACGACAAAAAGTTATTAAGAGAAGTTGTTTATAATCAACATCTAGCTTCCTATACCAAATTTCAAAATCCTCTGCCAACTTTGATCTCTCACATTACTTTGTATGTTTAGGTTCCATATCAAAGAATTTTACTTTTAACAAAGACGGCTATGGAAAAACAAACATTTTTCAAAAAGTTTTTTATTTCATAATAAAAAGAATTGTTAAAAATAAAATTCTTTGATTTGGAAAATAAACATTAAAGAAATATTTGTCATATTAAAAGCACTTTACTTACAAAATGGCGTTTTTAAAAATTGTGTAAATCCAAAAAGTGCTAGTTTTCGGAATTTAAGCAAGATTTCAATGAGATTTTTTATTGTGTGGTAGTTTTAGCTGACTGAACAATCTCAAGGCCAGAAAACTTTTTTTCGTAAAATGTGTCTATCTTCACTAGTAAATGCATGATTCGTAATTATTTAAAAAAAAACCGTAAAATTTTACTCATAACGGAAGTCATGTGACAACTTTTGTTTGGCTCATTTGTAATCACTTTGCAACCACCTCTGGTGGTCAGTGTTTGATTTTCCAAGAAATTCTCAATAATTTTTTTTTCATTTGATGACAGCTTTTTGTCGATCACTTTATTTATTATTTTTTTATAATAATTTTTTTACGTAGTATACAATGTAGTTTGCAAATTTGAATTCGGCGCCGAGATGGCCTCGCGCCGAGTTGGCTGGCGCCGAGATGGCTCCGCGCCGAGTTGTCCCGGCGCCGAGCTGGCCCCGCGCCGAGATGGCGGCGCCGAAGTGGCGGCGCCGAGATGGCGGCGCCGAGTTGTCCGGCTTCGTAGAAATATATATCCTCATCTGTTATTTGATGATGACAAAGATTATGTTAGATAATATATACACTGATAAATCGCAAATGGGTTGCCTACGTAATCGCGTGCAGATGCTGTTAAATAATATTAATTCTAATTAACATTTTTGGATCAACTTCCCCGATTTGTTATTTATAAAAATCGAGCATTAGCTGAGAGAATATGATACAAGGAATTGGAAAAATATAGGTTGCCTACCTTCCCCTCAGCACAACAATAAAGTTGCCAGGTATAAACAGGTGAGCAAGCATTATTAATATACCCTCATCAGTTATTTAATCGAATTTTATATGAAATGAAAGGTTATTTTATTCCTTACCCAACAGTATTAGGTTGCCTTAGCAAAAGTTTGTCACATCCATGGTTGCCTAGATTGCAGATGTTAAGTTTTGAGCGCGAGCGTGGAGAGTGACAGAGAAGCGTTGCGCGCACCACTCCATGCGACAGACAGGGATGCAGAGAGTTGTATCGACTCATTTCAGTGGATCCTTGTTAGTGATTGTTAAAAGGAATAAATAGAGACACACATAATTATGAAATAAAGTTGTTCTGTTCCAAAATGTATACCTTTCAAAAGGAGATTTTTCCGATCGTGTAACCGCGCTCCATGGAATAAATACTGGTGAAAGTCAGATTAAATATTACATAATGATACCAAATTTTTTTTATTCACACATTGATTTATCAATAGCAAAATAACTGATTGAAAATTTTTTATATAAAAAACTTATTCTGATTCTGACTCGTCAGAAGTGCCTATATCAAAATCTAATTCAATTTCTTCATCGTTTTCTTTTTGTTTTGATTCGCTGAGTATATCCTCAACTTGTAAGGGTGTTTGGTCCCCTACGAACCACGTTGGCTTCAAATAGCCATAAAAAAACCAACCGCAATCTTCAGGACTTAGTTTGACACAGCATGCATCAGTTGCATGAAGCCACATTGACGTTATATAGATTGTGCGCAAAATTTTCTGTTGGAGTGAGATCCAGCATGGTGGGATCAGATTGGAGTCGATGCCTTTAATCTTCTTCATAAATTGCTCTTTGCCTTTTTTCGTTCCATATTTTTTTTGGAACATGCGATATCTAGCGTCATTGACGCTTATACCTACAATGCTTGATCCCATAAATAAGGGCAGTAAACTACTGAAGACATTCAATTTTCTCTTCGACGAAAAGATCTACTTGGTCTGTCAATGATGCGAATATTTCTTGGAAATCCGTTCGTCTTGAAAATATTTTAAAAAGCTTAACTTTCCCTTTGCTATAAAACACAGCTGTGTAATCACAACCCGTAAATGCGTAGAAAGCTGGCAGACCCAGGTATAAAGTAGGACCCAACTTCATCGCCAGCTCAGTACAATTAATGCAATCAAGATCTTTCATATTGCTTTTCTTTGACGATGAACCCGCCAACCAAATTTGAGTCTGCGAAATTTTCTGGATATTGGCCAGTAAAATTACCAAGATATCGGTGTCATTCGCTCTGACCAATATTTTCGAACTTGGTGGCGCTTTTGAAATATGAAACATTATCCGCGTATCTGCCTCTTCATGTTGACATAAATAATCTTTTTCTTCACGCTTCACGACGTGGTGTCCGACTGTATGATAAGAGAAACAGTGTTCTCCAACTGTTATAAAAACATTTCTTAAAGGATTCAATATCAAAATCAATAACGGAATCCTCCGAACCACACACAAAACACTTCTTCAATTTTACTTCCCTCAGTCTGTCTGTCTGTCCGTCCGTCCGTCTGTCTGTCTGTCTGTCTATCTGTTGGCAGTATAGCTCAAAAGCTATTTGTCGAAGGAAGACGATATTTTGCATACATATTATATATCTACCTCCCATGAAACCGGTACAATTTCATACAAATATATACAGGGTCAGCACCTTAAAAAAATTGTTTATTTTTGGGTTAATTTTGAAATAAAAGGAAGTAATAACTTTCACATAGGTCAGGTTTTACATTTGCTGAAAATAACACTCAACCGATAAAGTATAATGTCACAAGAGTAAAAATGTTTCAACCATAACACCGTGCTCTTCAAGACAGGCGCGCGCCGGACTTATCTGGAAGAGACTCGGTAGCACAGATGGAATATCGCTGTAGTTATATCCGCTGCGGAGATTCGGTTAGGATCGAGCATTCTGCAGAGCTGCAGATGCGGTGGGTTCAAACCCCAGCAATATACATTTTTTTTATTTGAAAATATATTTAATTTATTAAAAACGTGAAGATATTTGTACTCCTAACTTAATTTGATTTAAAAAATGATTTAGTGTCACAATGTTGACGAGGGAAGTTCTGGGTAAAGCTTTTACAGATTTTTGACTATGTAATTTTCCGTCAAGACCGATACTTTCACGAACGGTGTACGCAAGAGCACGCTTGCTTACAACGGAATGCGAGATTTATTCCAAACCAGTGTTCTAAACATTTTTAGGCCGGTCAAGTCATCTTTGTCTATCACACGAAGTAAGGAGCATGTCGCCCTCTCTTTCACTCAGCAGCTGCCTGGCGCGCACCTGCCTCTCTGTATCCCTGTCTGTCGCATGGAGTGGTGCGCGCAACGCTTCTCTGTCACTCTCCACGCTCGCGCTCAAAACTTAACATCTACAATCTAGGCAACCATGGATGTGACAAACTTTTGCTAAGGCAACCTAATACTGTTGGGTAAGGAATAAAATAACCTTTCATTTCATATAAAATTCGATTAAATAACTGATGAGGGTATATAGTGATGTAAATTACCCGGGTATTTATTTTTAGGAGTAAGTACCCGGGGTATTTACCCGGGTAAATACCCAAAATGGGTATTGAAACTGGTATTTATAGCCCCATTTACAAATATTATTAAGCTAATCGAACCAGTATAATTTATTGGTAAGTGAAGGTGCTCTATTTGAATTTTATAAAAATGTAGAATAAAAAAAAATAGCTGGACTGAGAACAGTTACTGCCCAAAATACCGATGGGGCCATAACTATAGAGGTTGCCTATATTTGTACGGAACATGGCAATTCAATGAGTTGGAAAAGGTTCAAATACTATTTACCGTAAGAGTAAAAATGCAACAATTACTTTGGTTACTCTTATGACGTTATGACAAATAGTATTTCAGCTTTTTCCAACTCATGGAATTGCCATGTTCCGTACAACTTTGGGCAACCTGTATATAACAGCAATGAGATAACATGAATAAAAACAGAATTCAATGCTTGAAGAAGAAAGAGATGAACATAGAAATAAATATTTGAGTAGACTTGAAACTCATTTTAATTATGTCATGTCAACTAAATATGCCTACTAAAATTCTCTTACTCAAGTATTATGTGCTTTTCTTCATGCTATCTCATTGCTGTTGTACATAATTATGGTCCCATCGGAATACAACGTTGTTTATAGAATTTTGTGATTTTCTTTGCCTCAATGAGATTGCTTCTTAATAGGTATAAAGTATGTATTATTATTAATGTTTTGATTATTTTTTCAAGTTAATGTTAAGATCATTTTTCAAAAATGAAAACAAGTTAACAAATAACGAACAAACAATATAAGTCATCCCAATCTCCGGAGTCAGAGCCATCACAATTATTTTTTTGTAATTCTGACAGGCGCAATTTATTGTGTCTAACTGTTTATTTACATAAACTTCAGCAGCAAATGTTTTTTTTCCGATAAATAATTTACCTGAGTGAATGCTTATTCAGTGTTACATTTAAATTGTTATTTTACATAAAATATCCCAGTGAATTTAAATATGTAGTTTATTTATTAAATACACCGAAATAAAGCCTGAATACATCAACCGTTGCCATCGCCTTGGTACCGCTCGCAATGAAAGACCCCGACCCATAATTGCACAATTCGCTAGCCATAAATTTCGTAGCATTGCATTAGCAAACCGTAAGTTCTTTGCCAAGTCCGGAATCTCCGCTGCCGAAGATCTAACCAAAAAACGCTATCAATTATACACGAAAGCCCGAAACAAATATGACTACAAAAACGTCTGGACCAGGGATGGAGTAATCAAAGTGAAACACAATGAAGTAATCTACTCCATCAGAAACGATGCAGACCTCAACAAAATCGGTAATTAAATTTAAAATATTTTTGTATTAAATGTGTTGTGTTGCGACCTGCATCATTTCAATGGAGGCCACATGCAAACTGCATACACCTGACCTTCTGTTCATATTGTGATAAAGCTTCTTTTGTGTCTAATCACATCGCAACAAGTATCCCTTATTTCTAACTCACTTTTAGGGTATTGCGTTCTTGTGGGTTAATCCCATTAATTATTAAGTTAATTATCAAACACTTTTTGCTTTGTTTTTAAATTAAATTGCCCTTCTATTATTTTTGTCACGTTACCTTGCAAGATATGAATATTCCAAACTTACTGAGTGCGCTTGAATCGGACGAGGTTGAGACGCCGCAGTATAATAACTTCTTGGAAGTAAAAAATAAACTTGGCAATTCCCAACATATCATTAACCTAGTACACTTTAATTGTCGTAGTATCATGAAAAACATTGATGAGATATCAGATTACCTAAACGCTAGTAGTATAGATTTTGATGTGATTGCATTATCGGAGACATGGAAGGTTGATAACGTAAATGGCGCGTGCATCCCAGGTTTTAATATGTTTTATAGCGAAGGTGACTATAACCAAAATGATGGCGTTATCATTTGCGTCAACACGAAAATTTCGGTCCTCTCGGTAAACAAAATAAAACATTCCGAAAACACATTCCTGCAAATCCTCTTGCTGAAGAATAATGTTAAATGTAGAATTACAGCAGTGTATCGACCGCCACCAACCAACAAGCAGTTGTTTTTAAGTGACCTAGCACGGGTTTTGAATAACCAAAACCAAATAGATGTCGATATTTTTGTTGGAGATGTTAACATTGATATTCTGCAGTCTGCCTACATGAACAATATTGCCACTGAATATCTAAATACCCTGGTCGGATTGGGGTTTAGATCATTAATAAACAAGCCTACAAGAATTACAACAAACAGCAAATCGTGTATTGATCATATCTTTATTAAAAACCACCTACTAAACACAAATATTTGTTCAGGTATTTTACTAAATAGCGTAACAGATCATTACCCAATCTTTTGCTGCATCACTTCCAAAATAAATGAATCAAAGGTAAATATGAACAAGTCGTTAACAAAAACAATTATAAATTTTGATAAATTAAGGAAAACCCTAAATTCTACGAATTGGGGAAACTTTTTTAGCGAAACTTGTCAGAGTATTGACACATTGACTAATAAATTTTTAAACCTTATAAATGATTCCATTAAAAGCTGTACAACCTCAAAAACAGTAAAAATATCATCTAAATTTCAAAAACTAAAACCGTGGATAACATCTGGGTTAATAATATCTATACGAAATAGAGATAAACTTAGACAAGATGCTCTGCGCAATCCAAATAACAACTTATTACAAACAAAAATTATAGAAATAGAATACATTTTTTAATTAGACAAGTCAAAAATGATTATTATAAAGATAAATATAATGACCTCAAAGGAAATCCACAAAAGCTTTGGAAATGTTATAAATGATGCAATAGGTACAAATACTCATAATAGAGATAATGTTGTTATAAAAGATTCGGACCTAAACTTAGTTACCGAACCGAAACAAGTCGGGGATATACTAAATAATTACTTTAGCGGTATTGGCAAACTTTTAGCCTCAAAAATTACAAAAAACCGAAATAATGAAAATAATTTATCTCTAAATCTTGCTATTAAAAATTCCATCTTTCTTGAACCAACTTTGCCAGCCGAATTAATAACTCACCTTAATGGTCTGAAACTAAATTCTGCAACCGGGAACGACAACATCTCATCTACAGTAATCAAAAACATTAGCCAGCAACTCATAGAACCATTATGCATCTTATTTAACCGAGTACTGGAGAAAGGTTTCTTTCCCAGCGCTTTTAAACAATCACTGATTACCCCCATATTTAAAAGTGGCGACAAAACTAATCCAAATAATTACAGGCCCATATCAATTACCTCGCATTTCTCCAAAATACTAGAAAAATGTATAAAATCCAGACTTTGCAAGTTTTTTAACTTAAACAAAATATTAACTGATAAGCAATTTGGATTTACAGAAAAAACCTCTACTGAAACTGCCTTGTTTCACCTAACAAATATATTATATACAGGCTTAGATAAAGGTAAAAAGCAAATTGGTATTTTTCTAGATCTCACAAAGGCCTTTGATACCGTGGCACATGATATACTACTTTCAAAATTGCAATGCTACGGGATCAGAGGAACTGCTTACAATCTGCTATCAAGCTACCTGCAAAATAGAACGCAGCGTGTTAAAATCAACAATGTACTCAGTGACTGCAATAACGTAACCTGTGGCGTTCCTCAAGGCACCGTGCTGGGCCCTATACTATTTCTAATTTACATGAACGATATTGTAACTACTACACTAAATGGCGAAATAATACTCTTTGCCGACGACACAGCCTTGTTGTTTGAAGGCGACACCTGGAAAGAAGCCCAACATAAAGCTGAACTGGGGATAAGCAACATTAAAAATTGGTTAGTTAAGAACTTACTAACTTTCAACTACAGTAAAACGAAATTCATAACTTTTTCAGCAACTAAATCTACCCTCCCCAATTTAAAAACCTTTTACATATTCACAACAAGGAATGTTACAAAATACCATGCAACTGTCCTACCATTGATAATGTTAAACAAATTAAATATCTAGGTATAATCCTTGATGAAAACTTGAGATGGCGTGAACACATAGCTTACCTTGCCCCAAAAATTCGAAAGTGCTTATACATTTTCTATAGACTCCGTTACTCCCTTACCATAGCCGGTCTCAAAACTCTTTATCATGTATTTGTCGAATCACTCCTCAGATATGGTATAATAATTTGGGGTGGCACCTTCACTTCAACGCTACATCCTATTTTTACTGCTCAAAAAAAGATTTTAAAAACTATGTTAAATAAACCCCTCTTGCACCCCTCTAGCAATCTCTTCTGTGAAGCAAACGTTGTTTCGGTTCAGCTGTTGTACATCAAATCTTGTTTATTGTTCATATACAGTAATCCTTATATTAAAACTCAAATTACCCACCAGCACCTTACTAGGCAAAAAAGTAAATTTAATGTATCTGTCCCAAAACAAACTTAACACTTACCCAAAAATTTATCACTTATGTAGAACCGAAGTTTTACAATTTACTTCCAATTTCCTTTAATACAATAAATAATATAAGGCTATATGCTAGCAAAATCACAAAATTTATTCAAGCAAACCCATTACTTTTTCTAAAAATCCTTAATTAAAGCAATTAACTTACTTGTTCATTAAACTCAAATTACTGCAAACATTGGTACGACGATAGCTTAACTTAACTGTATTCATGCGCACTGGGATTAGTTCTATGTCAGCTCTTATGTAATTTTTTTTTTTTTTCATATACAGACCGGACACACACGAGCTTGTGCTTATGTGTCCAAATTAATTTAATTTTCTATATATACGTATATTATACACTTTTCTTGATATATAATTATTTATTTATTTTTTTAAATTTATAATGTATGTAAGAGAAACATGTAATATTAATATTAAAAATAAACTTACTTACTTACTACTTACATATCATTATTGTGCGAGTAAAAGTTAGTTTAGCTTTAAAATATTACAAATTTGATAAATACCCAGTTTTTAGGTATTTACCCAAGGCAGGGGTAAATACCCATTTATAAATACCCTACCCACTGGGTATTTACCCGACCCACATCACTAAGGGTATATCAATAACGCTCGCTCCCCTGTTTATACCTGGCAACTTAATAATTGTACTGAGGGGAAGGTAGGCAACCTATATTTTTCCAATTCCTTGTATCATATTCTGTCAGCTAATGTTCGAATTTTATAAATAACAAATCGGGGAAGTTTACCAAAAAAGTTAATTAGAATTAATATTATTTAACAGCATCGGCACGCGATTTAGCTAGGCAACCCATTTGCGATTTATCAATGTATATATTATAGTGATAGCTCCACGTTGTGCTAGTCATTAATTATGCAACGGCTCAATGCTTGAGATGCATATCTTATTTAGTATTAGCCCTACTATTTCTTTTCAAATCGATTATTTTCAATTTTACTTTTTAACTAAGTATTACAATTGAGACTCTCAAGGTCAATCTAGTTATCTATTAGTTGAAATTCAAATTTTATTATAATTTTTGATTACTGAATGACATTAACTGTCAGCTTGGCTTCTAAACTTAATCAAACCAAGAATTGACAAATATTCTTTCTAATAACATATCCTTTAATCAATTCACTCAAGTAAGTATTGTATTCCGTTTATTTCACTCTTTGTTTTATGGTCTGTTATTCAAAATGCTTTTATATGACTAATTAAAACCAACCTGAACACTGCTCAAACTTTCACTGCAAGTATCCAAAACTACAGCTCCCAATGTCCACAGCACCCGTTGTTCAAAGCCCTTCAAACCATATCCAACCTGTCAAAAACCCTGGCTGTCCGCAGAAACTGGTCCTGTTCCCTTTATCAATGTTACTGTCACCTCAACAGATTCCTGGTAAGTTTCAGTATTATAGATCATCCCAAGCTAATCTTCTTTATTCCTCAGCTCGTACTCTGTATCCAGCAACACTTACACAACTGTCCAAATCATGCAGTTACTTCAACAACTTCCTTCTAAATGATTGACTTGTCTTCCATGTAATCACCAACCTCAGCAACGAACACTGATTATATCTTGCATGTACCAATAAATCCAAATCTATTTAAATATTGTAGTCTTCTTGTTATTTGTATCTAATTAACTGTATTCCACAATCTCTTCACCGATTGTATGCTTGTATTACTTCAAAATTACCTTTTCATATATTTGCACCACGTAGATTTGTTAAAAGCCCTGCCATTTGCATATGACCAAATATTTATACAAATAAAGACATAATTTCAAATTTTTATGGTATCAAAAAAGAGTTTTTCAAAATCTGTATACATTTTATGAGTTTGTTATTCTTACTATCTAAACATTTTTGTTATCTCTGGTAGTTACAATTATTCCTGCCCTCTTAAAAAATATTAAATGTCCTAATTATTACATGCTACAATTCCTTATTATTATAGCAAGCACATTTGTCAATTGTAACCTTGGCTTGAAACTATTAAAATTAAACTCAACCATCAAAATTGAATACTCAATGTCTATTTAAAATTTTCAAATTACATTAGTACTAATTGTCTCAATTTTAATTTTCATCATTCATTTTGAAATTCACAACCAATCTTATTTAAACTCCTCAAAATTTGATTGTATTAGGGCCGGTTGCAGAAAGCAATGTTAAGTCTGGTGTTAGCTAACATCGCGTCAAAGTGAACAAAATCGAATCAAATCTCTAATGCTTATGGTA